>CM044553.2:23403481-24049078 GCA_024416835.2 Perccottus glenii
TACAGCCCAAGGACAATGACACACACAGTGACCTGAGCACCAATCATTTTCCTTATTTGGGGATTGACAGGTGTGAAGGCCCGCCCCTTGAATTACTGGCTATTGGCGCTAAATGTATTTAGCCCAGAGACTTGAATTTGATTGACTCCTCGAGACTTACAAAGTAACAGTGAACTCTGAGACGTGGAGAAGAAATGACAGGAAGAGCAGGTTATTTTATTATACAGGTAATACATTAACTTTAGCAATATTTGTTCCATTTAAGATAATTTGACGCATTTATCATTAGTATTAGCATTATTTGTTACTTAACAAAAATCTTCTGTTTACAGTCTCTCTTGTAATGAACACTATTTTTGCCTCAGCCTGTAGTTTAGTCATAAAACATTGCATTATTCATTGGAATTAGCCCACTTACCAAATATCACCAATAGCTGCAACTGGTCCAAAGTGAGCCATGGTCCAGAACATGCTGTTCATGTCAAATGTGGTGCTTACCAAAAGCTGTGGCTTTTGGCAAAATCATAGTGAGTCGCAACAAACAAATAAACACTTTGCTAAGAGTAATCAAAAGAAACAGAAATACAGTAAACACACAAGCAAATTAAAGAAAAAAAAAAACTATACAAAAATGACCAAAATTATGCTTAAACAGACAGGGGTATTAGGTCACCAATTTTTTGTTCTTTTGAAATATGGCCTCCTTTTTTGGCCCGCTTTTGGCCTAATTTGTAATTTGCTGGTAAAATAAAATCTCAGTGAGCCTTTCTTAAACACTGAGAACACGAGCAACACAAATAGACCAAAAAACATTTAACACCTTTCAATGCCTCACAAATGTGAGTATTAATCAGAAATATTAAAGGTGACGGAGATATGTTCTGTTTGTATAAATTCACCTAATGATGCACCTATGTTATGAACACAACCTTAACATGTCTAGATGTAAATTCAATTGATTTTGTATTTTATGACACGGACCTAATTAATGTGAAGTTAATTAAATAAATAAACATAAATCTGCTTCCAGTGCTGTGCGCAGTTCAAACACTATGTGGTACAGTTTAAATGTAAAGTTTATGAAATGTTTTGTAATGCACTTCTCGTGCACTGAATTTATTTAGAATGTAGCATGTTTGAATAAGCAACAACAATTGCCAAAATCGCAAACAAAATTGTCAATATGATTATTTTGTCCATATTGCACAGCCCTAATATTAACAAATTAACTCACTAATAAACATATTCAGAGTCTTGCATTAGTGTAAGCTTACAGCACCACTAAAGTCATTTTGTGTCTGCACTACGCTTATGCTGGTACAGTAGCTATATTTAGGCATCATGACGCTGTGTACTTGACAACTCGCACCACAATCGCAGCTCATCTGAATGAAATGAGAAGTGTGCGAGTGTCTGAGCCGAATGATGTCATGATGAGCCGTGTCACACACAACATTGCCCTGAGCCGTTGCTCACCATGTTGTGTGTTTCTTTCTCGTGTTGCAGTGGAGGTGAAGAGCAGCCTCCCATCAGGCATGCAGAGTCTGGTCGGAGCAGCCGGTGAGCAGAGGGGAGCGGGAGGAGACGCTGGTGAGTACGAGTCCTCTAACAGTCCTTCAAAGTCTCTATGGCTTCAAAAAACTGCAAACAACAGTATGAATGCTTCTTTATGTCCTTCAATGGAGAAATGGCTCAGCCATAATTACAATATCCCCAACACCTGTTACTGATATCTCAGAATTAGTGTATCACACATATTTCCCTCATATATATATTGTTAGATGTCACTTCCTAGAGATGTTGTGGTGTGATCATGGGCCCATAGTAGTAAAAAAAATAATTTTATACTTGTTTGTGGTCGGGTGGAGCGGAGTTGGATAATGCTTGTGTGACTTCTTGGCCATGGGTAACCCTATTTTGTGAGTTTGAAATTTATAACACAACTTTACTTCATGTAGTTACATGTCATTGGGGAGTCAACAACAAACAAACTCATCTTGGTGAAAACAAAACGTTGTTGAGCTCCTGGAACTGTGGACCCAACTGCTGACAAAAAAAATGAACAAATGTCTCCATACTTAAGAAGGCTAAAATGTGTTAAGCAAACAAGCTCTCATTTATATTGACAGCAATGACCCTAAAGCTTTGTGTAAAATTGTGTACTATACAAACCAGCCGCTGTCTCCTCATCAAACAATCAATCAACAAGCACAATGGCAACAGTGGGTATATGAGTAGATTCTAGCACTTGTTGATGTAGTAATAAAGTTTCAGTACAGTCACATCTAGATAGAGAAATTATTTTAGAAGTCAAGTCAATTTGTAATGTTCTGAACAAATTGAGCTGTTTACAAAAAGCTATTATCATGTGCAATTTTCTGCCACACATTTTTATAGCAACAAAAGGGAGAAGTAAAAAGAATGAGTCAGAGGGTGCTGCTGGGAGGCTTAACATGGTCACGGAGAAGATTTGTGTGTTCATTGTTCATAATTATATATGTGAATATTGCATGGTGGCCTTTTGGACAGCTCTAGACATTCTGAATCACCTTTCAGTAAAGCAGCTTGTAGCATCAAACAAAAAACAGATAGTTTAAAGCATTTTGCTGGGTTTGTGGTTTGTGTGCTGTTGAAGAATTGTTTTAACAGCTTTAATATAGACATACAGTTCTATCCCCAAAAAAGGTAAATGTCTCCAAACCTAAGCCTTTAAGCCACTTGACTGTTCTCAAGTCCAAGTAACCTTTAGTAAAAAAGAAATGGAAAGTAAAATAAATTTGTTATTTTTCAAGTACGTATATAAACCAAACAGACAGGTGTATTTTTAGCCTATGGATAGATGACAGCATAAGTAGAGCACTGTTAATAAGTCTAAGTAAACACTGTTCCTGTTCCAGGTGGGGGTCAAGGAGAAGGCCCCGGGGGTGGAGGAGGCCCCATGGACCTGCGCACGGAGCCCAGGGTGGGGTCCTTGTCTGGGGGCCCTGCGTCGGTGGACACGACCCTCAGAGAGCAGCAGCTACAGCAGGAACTGCTCTTACTCAAACAGCAGCAGGAGCTTCAGAAACAACTGCTGTTTGCCGAGTTTCAGAAGAAACATGAGGTCTTGACCAGACAACATGAAGTCCAGTTGCAGGAGCACCTCAAGGTACGCTGCCTGGACCGCTTCACTTCTGCATCATAATGGACTCAAAGCTGTTATTTTTTTTACCTTTTATATATTGTTTTTTTCTATATTATATAGTTGAAATGAGGGTTTAAAATGGACAGTAATGACACAATGGAGACAAAAGCCAACACCTTTTCTTTTTTTTTTTTTTTTATAAAGAATGAGTTCATTCACATTCTAAAGGGCTTAAATTTGATAAACCTAAATTAATTGCCACATAAGGTTACCACATTATTTTATTCTGACTACAAATCAGAAAAGACAACCAGGCAGTGAATTTACCAGTTATTGTTTCATTAAGTCTACATATGTTCTCTATGCCCATACTTAAACACAACTTAGAAGTCCCCAAACTAAGTTGGATGCTCTTCAAATGGTCTGAGTTTACAATTTAGGAAGTCATTTTTTCAACTTTATTGTGTTTACATGCTCTTAACTTGATAAGTGGAGAATATTAACATTTTTGTTCATAGACCTACTCGATTAGTGGTTAGTAATGTTATTTGTTAACATAAGTTTAACATTCTTTTTAATTAAAAGCTGAAGATTATAATTAATTGAATGTTTGTGATGCATAAGACGTCCAGTTGAAAAGTTAGGCAACAAAATTTTATTAAGTTTACGCTTTCCCTTTTAGACTTGAGTCGGCATTCATGTAAAACTTTCAACTTGGAATAACATTATTGCTTATTTCAGATCACCACCTGAATGGAACATTAGTTTTAGCATTCCTAAGACAGTAGTCTGGTTAGTGCATGTAGCCCAATGGTTATGGTGTAATTTCTTTTTTTGTGTGGGGAGAACATTCTCATTGCCTCTCTCTATGTTTTTATTGTGACTTAGTTGTAGTGTTATTGATCCAGCATACTGATCATCTTTACTCGGTCTGGTCTTCTTTTTCATTAAGTAAGGTACATTTGTTGTGTCCCTCAGCAACAACAGGAGCTTTTGGCAGCAAAGCGGCAGCAGGAGCTGGAACAGAAGAGGAAGCTGGAACAGCAGAGACATGAGGAGCAGGAGAAACAGCGACTGGAGCAACAGCTGCTGATGCTCAGGAACAAGGAGAAAGGCAAAGAGAGTAGGACACCATTTCCACTGCCCCCACTACATACATGCCTGTGAACACACTCCCAGGCTAAATGTGCCTGTTCTTGTCTTGAAGGTGCTATTGCCAGTACAGAGGTGAAACTGAAGCTGCAGGAGTTCCTTCTTAGTAAAAAAGAGCCTGGTACCGGTGGACTGAACCATTCCTTCTCCCCTAAATGCTGGTGAGGACAGCCCCCTACGCCTCAGTCAAAATACTTACATACAGAGCAAAAGTTATAATTGATAAACCTTATGTGCTAAGTGGTGCATTTATGTGCTCCTCGAATGGTCCAACTTTCTGAATCAAAGGTTTTCTTTTCTGACTTTGTCACAATATTTGTGTTACTGCTCATAGACCGACTCAATCAGTTATTATTCTGACTAGAGCATTGATTCACTTCATATGCATTTTTCAACTTCTTTTTCTGAGACCAGTTGACTGACACTTTAGCACAGACAGGACACTGCCAGATGTGAACATGTGATTCCACTCAGTGTCACAGAGGCATTGTGAAAGGAAAAGAACAAGAGAAAGCTGCAGAGGTCATATTGTTGAGATGTTGCTGAAAAGGTGAAGTTGCTGAAATCTTGCCGGACAAATTAATAGCCGCAATAGGAGTACCAGTTGAAATTTCAGGAAAGGAAAAAGCTTGACTCAATGCCTGCATAAACTGAAGTAATATTTTATGAACGCTACCAAGAGGGCATTTATTTGCCTTGGTTTAGAATAACCAGCAAACAATGAAACCGCTCAGGTGTCCACTCTTCTGCTGGCCATGTTAACTAGCAGCACTAACGTGGCTTTCTTATTGACAAACGGCTGTGTGGTATAGATTGTTTTTTCGTCATGTCCGGCGTTTCCCTGATTGGTTAACATTACGCCGGTAAACAACAAGGTACCAGACTAACTTCTTTGTATAGAAATGGAAAAAAGTTAGTTGCGGCTGGGCCAGCTACTAAAATACCAGGAAAAGGAATTTTGAAGCTCATACAATTTAAATATTCAGAAAGAAATGGAAGGTCAACTCTATGAACAGTTAAAGAATAAATTGACATATCAGTTCACTATTAGATTCCTATTCCTCGAATGCCTCAGTGACTAAATGTAAAGAATGTGAGTAATGTTAGACATTCCTTGACTGGAAAAGACCTGGCTTATTTTAGCAGCGTCACATAAACAAAGAGTGGAAGTGTGTCACTGATCTGAAACATCAAACACAATAGCAGCGTTCACTGTCAGACCTTCAAAACTCTTTTGCATAATGTGTTTCCCAGCAGTGATGCAGGACAACGGCAACAAGCCAGAGCCGCAGAGAAAATGTCCCCTTTCATAGAAACAGGAATAAACACCAAATGCATTCTAGGAAATAAAGGAAATGACTTTAGGAAGCAGAGGCAAAACTCTTCCTATTGTTTTTGCAGCTAGAATAACCTGTTTATTATGTGTGTGTTTCTAAAGGGGGGGCCAGCTGACATCACTGGAGCAAGGCTCACCTCCACAGAGCAACACCCCGGGAACACCACCCTCCTACAAACTGCCCCCTCTACTGGGCAGCTACGAGGGCAAAGACGATTTCCCACTGCGTAAGACAGGTATGTGAAGGCAGCTGTCAGACAGAAAAGTTTGTCTGTGCTATAAAAAAAATATAATTGAATTTGGGGAGTAGGAGTGTCTATATCAATATGCTCCTTGTTGATGACTCAGTCTGACTCACACCAGGGAAGAGGTAGCTCAAACTTAAAGTACTCAACTTGTCGATAAAGTAGGTATTTGGACAGGCTTCTGAGATGTTTCAAAATGTCTTCTTTTAGACTACTATAACCTGGATGACTCAGAACCTTTCATACCTAGAATAATACAAATGTATGCATAAATATCCTCCAAATTCTACTTTATATGCAGGGTTTTCCCGTGGTATGTTATGGTCCAGGTCATTACAACATAGTTTGGTATGAGCTGTCTGCGACGGGTTACTTTGATGGCATAAACGTGTTTCTACGTATATAAATCAAATTTTAAGCAAACTTTCAGAACTTAGATGCATTGCTGTTAATTCTAATAAAAACTAGAGTAAAGAGGTGTAAGTGCATACTGCTGAAATAAACAGTAGAGAGAAGAACAATATTGTTTCTAGTTTATTCCCATTGACATAGATAATATTTTCTTGTGCTATAAAACAGAGCAGCACAACAGCAGAGCAAAAAAAGAGACAATTATTTTCACAGCACAATGATTTGTAAAGTGAAAATGGAAATTATATATTATTTGAATTTCTATTGTTGATGTTTTTTTTTTAAATTGTAAACTTAAATTTGTTGAATTTATTTGATTTATTGTCCAGCCCTAATTCTCAGATTCCTGAACAAGTTAACAAGTGTTTAATTCAGTGTAAACAGCAAATGCAATGTTAAGTCACAAAACAAGATACTGACTCCATCTCTTAGCTGCTACTATTTAATCTTAACACTAGGTTCTTAGTTCTGCCTCGTAATAAATGATTATATAACATATCATGCATATCAAATTTTATAAAAATTACAAAACAAAATACTTATTGCCTGAATACACTGACTAGTTTGTCATTAGCTAAAGCTGATACTAGCTGTACAAGGACTGGACTTATGAATGTTGGTGTCCATTACCTGTCCCCATTAGCTCAATAGCTAAAGTGTAAACACTGACAAAACCTTATTCTATCCTTTAAATTAATGAAGGGAGGAAGTTTCAACTTTTAAATTGGGTTTTAGGATTAAGGTTACTTTAAACAGACCTACTATAGCTGTTCATCCTGCAAACAAACTGGGCAGCCAACATGCTCCGGCTGCCAAAAATGAATGTAGGATTACTAGAAAGCCAGGTTGTATCCGTCCTGAAAGTCTGCTGCTGGCAAGTCACAGAGCCAACTTTAAAATACCTCTGGAATGGTTACAAGCAAAGAGCTAGACTGTTAACGAGATTACAACAATGACACTAATGACAAATAACACGTATGTTGATTCAGGACAAACTTTCTTTTTTTACCCAATGTTCAGTTTCCGAGCCAAACCTCAAGGTGCGCTCCCGGTTGAAGCAGAAGGTGGCAGAGAGGCGGAGCTCTCCTTTGCTTCGGAGAAAAGATGGAACGGTCATTAGCACATTTAAGAAAAGAGCCATAGAGATATCAGGTAAATACAGTACATACTTTATATACAGTACAAAGCAAACACCGAGGCACCCTTCAGACCTTGCTTTTAAATCTGTCCTCAAGCTATTATGCACAGATTTGGCCAGGCTATTCGAAATGCAAAAATGCAAAACTAGCTTCTGATTGGTTCTACTTTCAATACTTTTTTTTATTTTGAGACACATTCAGGACTCATACACACATACATACCTTGCATTAAGGATGGTCACATGAGATCCGACAACTCCAGATTGAATTGCCAGGTCTGAAGGGGGACTGAGTTTTATTGTCGATTTGATATTCAAACTCTGTGCTGTGCTTTTGTGTCCTTCCCAGTTTCCTCTCTGTGTAACAGTGCTCCTGGTTCTGGTCCCAGCAGTCCCAACAGCTCTAATTCAGCCATCTCCAACGGCAACACAGGATCCGTCCCTAACATTCAGACAGAGGTACACACGTATGCTTACTTATACATAACACATGCTTTATATGTTTTTCTTAATTAATATTTCTTATATGATATAATGTCACAAATATATCATATGCACTGTAACAGAAATTATTATTTTTTTTATTTTAATCAATTCTTTAGTTTCTCAAATTACAGATTAGGTTTAAATTGAACAGGACTGGATTGGTTCCTCACTCACTAACAACTCCATAAAGTCCAGTTCAGAGTTCATTTAAACTTAAAGCTACAAGCACACCACAAGGAAGGCAACATAAAGATTTGGCCCCCTGGTGGCAGGTCAAGGTATAAAAATAGTTTAGCATCTATAATTCAAGTAAAGATAAAAAGAGCCTTATAATATTAAAAAATAAATGTTGAGAGTTGGATCCATACAAAAAACGAAACTGTATTCACCAAATTGTGTACCCGTAAGAAAAATGAAAAAAGAAAATGCTGTCTAAGCTCTAAGCACATTATGGTTTCACTTTAAACTATGATCTATTGTGCCCAGAAATTAAGGTTTAAAGTCAGTATACAGTTGTGTTCTAAAGGGACTATTTGAGAGTATAAAATAAAATATATATTAGGTCATACACAAAACAGCTCAGGTGCACTACTGTTCGCTGTATGGGTTAAATACTAATTAATTACTAACAGTAATCAATATCTCAAATGCAATATGCAAATTAATGGGGAAAAAAACAACTACTTTGCTGCCATGTTAATATTGTATGAGTCAAGTTGGAAATGCAGCATAGGTGCAAAACTAAACTGACTGTGTGACTATGTTTTTCCAGCTGAGATCTTTACATCAGACGCTGGGGGCTGATGGGACATTGAGTCCTCTGAGTCTCTACACCTCGCCCTCTTTGCCCAACATTTCCCTGGGACTCCCTGCCAACACACATATGACGGTAAAGCTTGTTCTCACACACACCCACTCACACTTCTTTTTTTTTTTTTAATAGGCGCATGCTGCCTGCAAATATGGGCTGCCGTATGCATTGTCTGGCGGCCATATGCTTTCTATGTCTTTCTTATGCACACAGACTATTTTTTAATGAATCTTAAAGAACTTATTTGTTTTCTCCAGACCTCACAGAAGCTGACCGCTCAACAAGAGGCAGAACTCCAAGCCATTCAGTCTTTACGAGGGGGCGGGGCACTCACAGGGAAGTTTCTCTCCACGTCTTCGCTACCTGCAGGTACAATAACTTATAAAAGTTCATTCAAACGCATGTGTTATAGACTTTGGAGTTATGGCTCCCACAGCTTAGAAAATCAATTAGTCATAACTGCAGGAAACAAAAACAATAGAAACAACAACAGACCTACGTTGACAATTTATCCTGTATTGTTATTGTGTTGTAGTCAGGAACTTACAAATTTTGACCAATTGTACCAAGTGTATAAAGACAAAGTCAAGAGCAAGACTTTTTACTGTCAAATAGGTCATTAAAAATTCTAAGAAAACATCAAGACCCTAAACGGTTTTGAGGTGAAGTCACATTTTTGGTTTAAAAAAGTACTGTGAACAATTACAATTCACTCTTTATCTGCAATGCAATTTCCCCACTGCTGGACAAATAAAGGATTTCTTATCTTCATATCTTATCTTTTTTCAGGTGTTGGACACGATGTGGAGACTCCACCCCCCAGTTCTCACTCAACCCATTCCTCTTTGTTGCAGCATGTGTTACTCCTGGAACAGGCCCGGCAGCAGACTGCTATGCTCGCTGGTACCTACACACATAATCATCACGTGTCACAGAGTCAATATTCTGCTAATATTCTGCTCTTCTTATGTCTGTTGGCTGCTGTGTTGTTTGAATGCTAAGAAGCTAAAGCCTTCACGTGTTTTTACAAAGTTTTCAGGCTGTTGGTTTGTGTTTACATTACATAATATATATACAGTATCTAGTCTTTAATGGCAAATTCCAAATTACATTAATGCACATTGTCAGCTTCAGCAAACTGTATGCTAATCTCTTCAGAAAGGATCTCACATTAGTAGTCTTTGATGAGGAAGCACTTGTCCTAAAACTCGTAATATAATTCTTGGTCCTCCATGTGGAGTTATTTCTTTAACAATATGTAGCTCTAATTTTTACTAAATTCTCTTAAACATAGAGCAGCTAAATATTGAGCCACTTGCTAATGTTTTATACTTACTCTCTGATTATCATTTTGATATGTATTTTTTGTATGTGTGTTTTTGTGTATTTTATGATATGGGTTACTATCAAAAACTACGATGGGAGCTATCAGGGATACAAATAAATAAGCTATAAAAAAGGAAAGATTTATATTAGGTCACATTTCAGAATCCAAAGTTAGTGTGTACTAAATGTTGTTTACCCCGCCCTCAGTCCCCATGTACAACCAATCGCCATTGGTCACAGCAGAGCGAGGCGTGTCAAGCAGCATGCGGCCTGTCAACAAGCTACCCCGCCACCGTCCTCTTGCCCGTACTCAAAGTGCACCTCTGCCCCAGTCCCCTCAGGCCCTGCAGCAACTTGTGGTCCAACAGCAGCACCAGCACTTCTTAGAGAAACACTACAAGGTACAGCACTCACAATACAGCACACAGCAATTCACCACACACAAAGTCAAACATACGCCAACATTACTGTGTTTTTTTAGATGTTGTCCAAAGGGGCGGAACTTCCCAGGCCCCCGCCCACTCACCCTGAGGAGACAGAGGAGGAGCTAACAGAGACCAATGATATGCAGGAGGACGACACAGGGGCGGGGCTTCACGGGTACGGCTATAGTGTTTTAAAAGTAGATCTATTTGGGCCTTTTGGTGACATCAGGTGGCAAATTATAGATTGTAAATCTACCTCACACTCAAGTTAACAGCCATTGTAGCTCTGCAGGGACATGCTGGTATCTATGAAAAAAAAACACTTTCCTCTCTGGGCATTTGTAGGAAAAGGAATTAATAGACTGTTTACTGGTTTCTACTGAGGTTTTATTCAATTCAACAGTTTGCTACTACATTATACTAGATCACAAAAAAATCAAATATGAGCTGTAGAAACAGCTTTTGCAAAATTGCTGTTGAGTTTGAATGAGGTTTTGGCTCATCAGGCTTTCCCTTTATATATTCCATTTATCGTAAAGGCTGTTGTGTTGTTTCCAGACTTCAGAAGGACGGTTCTGACGACTGCATGCCCTCTTTGGAGCGACTCGGCGTGCACGTGAAGGGTGAGGAGGAAAGCAGGGGCATGCACGTGAAGGGAGAGAGCACAGAGAGTGAGCTGGACGAGGAGGAAGAAGATGATGACGTCATACAGCTAAGGGAGGGCGATGAAGATGAGAGGGGAGGCTACAATCAGGTGTGTTGACCTTACACCAATCTGCAGTGTTATACCTTCATTTGAATTATTATTTATGTCACAGTTGTTAATAATAGACCTTTTCCACAAACAATGTAAACCTTCACACATTGTGTATAGCACAGCTGTAAAAGAAAATGTATTTTTCTGTATGATTAGATTCTGGTAAAATTCATTAGATTGAGGGTAATTTTGATTCTGAGTCAGTTTGAAGCATTTAGTGAGTCTGGTGATTAAGGTTAATTTTACTTTAGCAAAACAATAAAATGATTTACTCAATATTAGTGTCAATAAACAAATTTCCACTTATTTGCCCTGCTTATGAGCCATAAAGCAGTGACCTCCTGCTTAAACACTACACCATGGCATGTGATATAAACGTTGTTTCCTTTTATAAATGTAGAAACATTAAACAGTTATAAAATTTGGTGAATTACAAAATCGAACTGCACCAGCACTTTCATTGAGATGTTAGATGCCCATTCTAAAGGAAGGGCATTGTAAACACTGGACATTGTGTTTACTCAGCGCCACGGCACAGGGGAATGAATCACACACTGCATCATCGGCCCACCTCTTGTTGTTTTGTGCCTCACTATTTTAGCTCCATTGCAGATGTTGCCCTGTGCTAGTGTTCTGACTCATCTGAGCTGAACCGTCGGCCCGCTCCGTCAGTCCAAAAACTGAAACGGCTGCAGGTGTTTCTCACCCTCCCACAATTGTTTTCACACATAGAATCAGAGTAAGCCGCAGTCTGTTTGCGTAGTATTATACTAAAAAGCATAGCACCTTAGAGAACTGCTTGTATAACATTCCCTTTTTGTCATCCACATAAACAGTTCATATTTAATGCAAAACATATCCAGTATATTTTAACAGTAAGACCCTTAAACAAAGTCTAAATACTCTAATAAATTGAGTAGCTAAATATTGAGCCACTTAATAACTCACTGACAGCACACGTTTAGTCAGCCAGCTAAACCATCTTGTTTAAGCAGAATTTGTGGTGCCCATGTTGTATGCATAAAGGTTTATACCTAACGACTTACTTTTGTATCTGTTTTGACAGTTTGAAGCATGCCCTTTGCCTACATACAGTTAAATCAGTTGATGCCTAACTGATGAATGTGAAATGCTAATATGAGTGATTCAGAAATGGCAGCCAATTTAAAGTCAAATTAGTTCTTTATATATCAGGCGTTGAGTGGGTGCAACATGATTGGCAGATGAGCTGTCAGGAGGTTGAGGAGACAATCTAAACAGGCAGAGTTTTAATAGTTGTGCTATTGAAAAGTGACGGCCACATCATTTAGCATTTACACTGACTAATTGACATTTTAAGGCGACGGGATCTTTGACGAGAAATACTGACACGGCTTATAAGTGAGGAGGCAGTGCAGAGGAGCTGTGAAAGGAAAAGTCACTTATTTATTACCTTCATTCATGATTGACGCGGCAAATGTGTTAGCAAACAGTTGTCGGTCTGCGCAGCCAGCAGAAATAGATCAACCTTGTTGTCCATTTGGCAAACACAAATCGAGTGATATTTGCCTTCTAGCTCTTTGTCTTCAGTATCCAGCACATATACTTGATGTTTCTTGTTAACTGTTAGCTATCCAGGTCAGCCATTTGAATTGTTTTCCATTGTATACAAGTATGTGAAGGTTCTCAGTCATCCAGGTCATCTCGAAGAAAAGGTTAAAGCAAAAGCAGACTCAGTTTTCAAGGTGAAGACGTTTCTTCTCAAATTCCCAGAGACTTATTCTGAGATCAACTGGTAAAAGAGGTGAGCTTATAGACAGACAGAGGAGTTTGACCTGAAACTTGAACTTGATTGATTAGTGTGACTCCTGATGTGAGAGTTGTTAAAGGCTCAGGTAAATCATTAGATTGACTGTTCTATTCAAGTGTTGTTGTTGTTGTTCTAGAGTAAAACTGTTTTAATTTATGTTTCAAAACACTGTGTTTAAACCTAAATCAGAACATTTTCGCTCTAGAACAACAACAACAACACGCGGTGAGAGTCTGGTTTGGGGACCACAGGATCTCGTCTCTGCTTTTTGCAGATGATGTTGTCCTGTTGGCTCCATCAAGCCAGGACCTTCAGTGTGCACTGGGACGGTTTGCAGCCGAGTGTGAAGCGGCTGGGATGAGGATCAGCACCTCCAAGTCTGAGACCATGGTTCTCAGTCGGAAAAGGGTGGTTTGTCCCCTTCAGGTCGGTGGAGAGCTCCTGCCTCAAGTGGAGGGGTTTAAGTATTTTGGGGTCTTGTTCACGAGTGAGGGAAGGAAGGAGCGTGAGAGACGGATCGGTGCAGAATCTGCAGCAATGCGGTCGATGTACCGGTCTGTCGTGGTAAAGAAGGAGCTGAGCTGTAAGGCGATGCTTTCGATTTACCGGTCAATCTACGTTCCTACTCTCACCTATGGTCATGACCGAAAGAACAAGAACCACGGATACAGGCAGCCAAAATGCGCTTTCTCCGCAGGGTGGCGGGCGCTCCCTTAGAGATAGGGTGAGGAGCTCGGTCACTCGGGATGAGCTCAAAGTAGAGCCGCTGCTTCTCCACATCGAAGTAGAATTTAGTGTTTGTCAGTTGGTGCAAGAGATGTGTTTTCAGGTGTTTTTTAAAGATCATCAACAGATCCAGAGAAGGAACGTGAGAGTGATTTTTTTCCTTTTTGGGATGGTACCACCAGACGTTGTTCATTTGCAGAGCGCAAGGATCTGGTAGGATCTCTTACCAGTTGATCTCAGAATAGATAAATTTTGCAGAAATGACTGCAAAATTGACAGTACACTAAAAAAAGGTGGTCTTAGTTTTTCCGTTAAGTAAGTCAAAGGGTTTTGTAAAATGTCTTATGCCATTTTCTTCAGCTGCTTCAAGTGCACATGCTGCTCATGTTGTAAAAAGCTGAGAGCCACAATTGACCTGGGTCTTGAAGTTCTCTTTATATATATATATATATATATATTTCTGCAGCTGCACACAAACCTTTTAACTGTGTTTGCCTTGATAGCTGCCCATGATGATGTTACTTTTTTTTGAGCAATGTGACTGAGTCCAAAATCCGTCATCAATTTGTACTTTTTTGAAGCACTCAAGTGGAAGGTGAGTCATCGGTAGCGAGCGCTGACATCTTACAGAAAGCCACAAAAAGGTGGTATTCATATGAAATGTTACACGAGAAGTATATTTACAGGATTTTGTCATTAAGACACATTCAAAAGTGTGAATGTATCGCTGCTTGGTGTCTGTCCAGCTGTAATCTGACACGAGCTGCAGTGACATCATCAGGTGGTGACTCAACCTCTGGACTCACCGCTGTGTATGTCTTTTTATGTGTGTGTGTGCGTTTTAGTGTCCACCCACTCATGATGAGTCACCCTGAGCACAGCAGGGCCACAGCAACGCTCACTATATATAGACACAAACACCAAGGATGTTCAGGGAAGTCAGTGGAAATGTCTAAAACTGACGGTCATTAGAAGTAGAGGCACCTCAGAACTGTCAGTGTATCTCCTTAATAACAGAGGGTGTAAACAATTTAAACACATTCTCCTCCATGAATCGAGTGAATGAAGTGCACTCATTAATGCTTTAGCGATGACTCATAACTTTCTCTTTTTCCCATCAGGCCTTGCAGCAGGTTGGCGTGTTCCAGTCGGTGCTGTCCCACAGACCTCTAGGCAGGGCGCAGTCGTCCCCCGCCACAGCGACTGTCAATCCCATCAAACACCTCTTCACCACCGGTCAGTGTGTGCATCTGGACAGTGATTGGATGACACCTTCACATTAGCTCGGCTAGCATACGCCACAGGGCTTGTTGCCTAGCAACAGAGAGCCAACAGTGTGTCTGATGTCTGATGTTTTTCAGATGAATCAAGTGGACTAAAATACAACACTATTATTTAATTGCATTTATTTATCGTGGCTTATTTCCGCCTTTAGCACATGAGTCACTGCTGTTGATGGGTTTATGCAACTGCCATTCTGCTTAATAAATGTTGTCTAGGGTTTCCGAAGTGACACAGATACTTTAGCTTTATTAACTATTGCAAGAGATATTTAAAAAAAAAAAAAAAAACTGTCTGGTTTGCTCAAATGAAAATGCTGTCCAAATAAATGGATTTTTAATGAAGTAAAAAAGGTTTTTAAAGCAACACTGTAAATTTTAAGATAAAAGTGACAAATGCTGCTGGAAGTTCAGATCTTTCACTTCTCAATTACTATATTAGTGTTTTAACTTGTGAGGTAAATTTGTGTTGTATGTGTAACAGATTCTGGATAAAGCAGGCTTTTTTGTGGCTTGTAGAATACCTGTTGAACCAGCCACACTTTGTCATTGAAAGGGGAGGTCTGTTTCCCAATTTAATGTCAAAAGGACAATAAAAACCTATTATTTTAGTGAGATTTTGTAGCTTTCAGGATATTATTAGGATATTTTGTGGTAAAAAGCTGCTTTAAAGTAACACTAGACTGAGTAGCCCCAATCAAATAAAACATGAATAAATACAATGTAACAAGCTGATACTAGAAGTGTATCTCTATGTAAACTTAAGCAGAAGGAAGCAGGTTCAGTTCTAGCTAGAGGATAAAAATGCAACCCATCAACCAATCAGCATTGACCAACAACTAAAGCGTGACTTTAATGTTTCAGATGCACGTGTCATTGCAAAAGACAGGAAGCTTTGTACTTTCATAAATAGTGAACTAAAGGCTGCTTTGTGATCTCACTGACCCAGATTGTGATTGTTAGGTTTTGTCTATTTGGGTAGAAGAGACAAATCTAGGGAAGGTTCTAGCTTCGTAGTACAGGGCCCAGGTCTAAACACAAGTTAAAATGAATAGAGACTTCCAGTGGCTGTAATAATGGGCATGTCTAGCCTTTTGGGATGAATGTCTTTTGCGATTAAAGGCATTGACACCTGTCTGCTTTGTTGTGTCTGGCTGCAGGGCTTGTTTACGACAGTCTGATGCTGAAGCACCAGTGCGTTTGTGGGAACGCTCACATCCACCCGGAGC
The DNA here is from genome assembly GCA_024416835.2 of Perccottus glenii. NCBI lineage: Eukaryota > Metazoa > Chordata > Actinopteri > Gobiiformes > Odontobutidae > Perccottus > Perccottus glenii. The sequence continues at coordinate 23,419,717 of CM044553.2, forward strand.
ACGCTGGGAGAGTGCAGAGCATCTGGTCCAGGCTGCAGGAGACCGGCCTGCTGAGTCGCTGCGAGGTACACATTGCTCCAAGTTTATGCTCACAAAAGAACTGCACTCACAACGCTCTATCATCATCACTCCCAGAATGCATTGCCACACTCTCCAAACCGTCAGAAGAATCACAGCTGAAGGCTTGATCTGAATACATGCATAATAATTCAGCCCCATCTGTCAGAAAATACTGTTTCTCTGTATTATTTTCAGGAATTGCCAAAAATCCTGTTGCTTATTTTTCCCCATGTGCAAATTAAAATTGTGCAAAAGGCATACTCATTGTCTGTGTCTGTGCGAGCAGAGGATCCGGGGGCGTAAGGCGTCTTTGGATGAGATCCAGACAGTCCATTCAGAGTTCCACACTCTGCTGTACGGCACCAGCCCGCTTAACCGGCACAAACTGGACCACAAGAAGCTTCTGGGTAATTGTCTTTCTGCCTGTCTACCTCTATCAGACAAATAACTCAACAATGAATTTTATACTGATCTATAACGTCTGCTCCCATTGGCCGCTTCAGGTCCAATCAGCCAGAAGATGTACGCTGTTCTCCCCTGTGGTGGAATTGGGGTAAGAGATCTGCTTTTGGGGGGACCATGACTGAGGAAAATAAACATAGCCATAGACACTAGTGACAGAAAACACTTAATTTGTCTATGTTATTAACATCCACTAATTAATAACCTATGTGATGATGGTTTTAATTTATCATTCAAACAGTAGACCTCTATACCTCTGAATGGTTATAGGCCTTTACTTGGTGCGCATTGATTGGTCTTTAGAGAATTCTCACTTGAATTTTCACTTGCAGTTTTGTGTTTCCTGTAAAGAAAAAAAACAAACAGACTATGTAAATCAAATAGGCAATGTCACAAATAACTATATTGCTAAATGGAATTTACCATTTACCAAATACTGTGATGTACTGTGTGATGTACCAATTAGTTGTTGATTTAAGCAAATTAGCCTTGTTTGTGAATTAAAACCACAGGATTTATTGTATACTTCGCATTGAAGTTCAGAAAGCAGAGAAACTAAAACAAAAAAATGCAGCTGTGCCTACCTAACCTCGAACCCCTTCTGTCACTATATTTAAAAGCTCCGCTATAAATTCCCTTTAGGTCTATATATTTGCTAAAACACAAGCCAATTCAGAAGCTGTCCTTCAAACCACACTAAACTCAACTGTAAACTGCTTTAGGAGCTTTGTTGGTCTGTCAGTAACATCCATATTAGGTCTGGTGTGACTGTGTACTGCCCCCTGCAGGTGGACAGCGACACAGTGTGGAACGAGATGCACTCGTCTGCCGCCGTGCGCATGGCAGTGGGCTCTGTCATTGAGCTGGCCTTTAGAGTGGCAGCAGGGGAGCTCAAGGTAACACACACACACACACACACACACACACACACACACACACACACACAAAAGGGTTCACACTACACTGTTTTTGTCCACTTCTATTAATACATTCATAAGCACACTGCCAGAATGCTCTACAACAAGGCCAGAATTGTCCTAATAGATTCAGGAAAAAACTCAAGATTCATCATGTAACCTTGCTTTTCTACTTTCCCAATGTCAAAACCTACAGTATGTTTAGCACTAAACAATAGCACACACTTAATTTTACTTAAAGATGAGGTGTGCTGTTTTTGGTGACAGATTGTAATTGCACACCTGACATTCCTCCTTTTTAGAGCATGTGAACAGCTATGGTAGCCCTGCAGGCACATGCCGTTTCCAATAAACAAACCCAAGTCAAATTAAAAATTTCACAAAAAAACTAAATCAGTTTAGTTAGGGTTAGGACAAGTTTCCAAACCTTCAGCAAAAACATGTCCTCTGTGGGCTTTTGGAAGAAACAGGAAGTTTTGGAACCAAAATGGCTCCTTTCAGGAAGTTCTATAAAGGTTTTACAGTATATATATTGCAAATATTATTTTTATGTCATTATAGACCAATAAAAACAGGTCAATTATGTTACACAGTTTAATTAGTAGTTGTTTATTCATTTATTACTTATTGTTTGTGGACTAGGACCTTCCAATAACCTTAAACAGGTGTTATTCATGTGAAGTTGGGCAACTGGCCAATGAGAAATGTATTGCTCTGTATTAAATAGTGTGTGTTTTTAACAGAATGGCTTTGCAGTAGTGCGCCCACCAGGTCACCATGCTGAGGAATCCACAGCCATGTCAGTACACATTAATATCACCTAAACTTAACAATATTGCTCTATATGAATGTGAATGAATGTTTTAATCAGTTTTTTTTTATCATGTGACAACAGGGGGTTCTGCTTCTTTAACTCAGTTGCCATCACAGCCAAGTTACTACAGCAAAAACTGGGCGTGGGCAAAATCCTTATTGTGGACTGGGTGAGCAACAAACCCAAATATTAAGTGTTCTTTGAGTAGCCTTTTCTTACAATGTGACACTTGCATGATGTGGAATAGATTAACATGCATATCTCTTTTTGCTGCAGGACATTCACCATGGCAACGGGACCCAGCAGGCCTTCTACAGTGACCCCAACGTCCTCTACATCTCCCTCCACCGATACGACGATGGCAACTTCTTTCCTGGCAGCGGAGCCCCTGAGGAGGTACGAACTGTTTACTGAGCTATTTCTGGTATAAGTGTTCTCCTTCACATACGGCGCACGTGTGGTAACAACCTTGTGTTTTTGCAGGTGGGATCAGGCGCAGGTGTGGGCTTTAATGTAAACATAGCATGGACTGGAGGAGTGGATCCACCGATGGGCGATGTGGAGTACCTCGCAGCTTTTAGGTAAACATGGATGTTACAACTACAGTTCACAGGATCTAACATATTGTTTTAATATAATAATGTCAATGCAATTCAACTTACAAAACCACTCATTCAAATAAAGACTTGTTACATAAACCTTTACAGCAATCCCAATGTTATTACCAGCATATGAAACTATTATTATTGAGGTATACAGTTACTCTAAGTCGGACTAACACGGTGAAAACAAAAAAGAAAAAAACATAAATAGAATGGGGTTTTCTGACTTAATTGTATTCATGTGATACAAGTTCATAAATGAATCAATGATTAAGGAGTAAGGTACGCCAGTTTATTAGCATCTAAAATTGAAACATTATTAATTTTTACAAAGGCTGAATGCTATAAAATACCAAGACTACAAATATATGATGATGTGTGACCTGGAGAAAGACAGAAGTCCAGTTAACCGGCCTAATAGAGCTAAAAGCATAGTCTGACAAAGAGTGTAAACATTACAGTTCCTCAGGTCATACTTATCATTTCACAACAACATTAAAACCTTCTAATAGACCTTGTGGCCAAGGAACATACCATTTCGACTGGACTGAGGGTGACCTAGGTTTAGCACTGCAATAGCTCATGACTCCATCTGCTGGTACAAAGTGATATAGCAAGAGTTATATCATTCTTGTTAGAGCTCTTTCTGAGCTATACAGTTATACTATAAAAACTTCCATAATAATACATAGACAATTTCTTTTTTTAAATCTCCATTAGGGTTGTTATTTGCAAAAACACTAAAGATATTTAAGATTGTTCAAAACACTGGCTTTGTAGGGGGCAGTGAAAGTGGATGAGATAAAAACAACTCTACCACTACATACAGTATGTAGTACAGTATGGCTGATGTTTTGAGTTTCAGATTTCTTTGTATCACACATAACAGAAACTCCTGCTGAGTTGACTCCTCACGGCAAAAAAGGTGTGGGCTGTGAGCACACCTACAGGCAGCAGCATAAAGTCGTGAAAGTGAAAAAAAGCAAATCAAAAGCGTTTGAGACTGCATGCGTCTTTAATTAACAAGTTCTGAACCTGAAAAGTAGGAATGCCGTTATAAATCGACAGGGATTTAACAGTTTGATAGTCACTGGTTTGGTTGAGTAAGACCACTGTCTTGTTGGGATCAGGAGCGTGGTGATGCCCATCGCTCAGCAGTTCAGTCCAGACGTGGTCCTGGTGTCTGCGGGCTTTGACGCAGTCGAGGGTCATCAGTCTCCTCTGGGGGGCTACAAAGTCTCCGCCAAGTGTGAGTACTCACCTGGTTACCATGGAGACCTGAGAGTAACTTGATGGTGAATTGATTGGTAAATGGCTAACCAAGGTGTCTCTGCTGGGCAGGTTTCGGTCAGCTGACGCAGCTGTTGATGGGTCTGGCCGGTGGGCGGGTTGTCATGGCGCTAGAGGGCGGTCATGACCTCACTGCCATCTGTGATGCATCAGAGGCCTGTGTCTCAGCTCTTCTGGGAGACCCGGTGAGACAAACAGCTTGTCACGAATCAATATATATGAAGTTCACGTGATATGAAACATTCCAACAGATATTAATAGATTACACAAACACTAAGTAACCATGTAGGCTGTTTACCCACTAGGAGTCAAATGTTGTTACCTGCCCTGCCACAATTACTTTAGAATTACGTGGATTATCTGTTGAACAAGGCACACTTTGACTTTAAAAGAGGGGTTAGTCTCCATGTTTCATGTCAACAGACATTAAAAATGAATGTGAGACTATTACTTTAATAATTTTCATGTTCCATATTTTGTAATAAATGCTAGAAAATGTTGCTTTAAGATTGAAAACTGTATATGATAACCAATAAAGTTAAGGCTTTTTACCCCTACAGTGTAATACTGTAAATGAATGCATGAATGACAACATACAGTAGAGTTCCATAATAGTGGTCAATCCTTTTTGATGCACATCTGTCTCATGCTTGTCTTTATTTGAACTCCCTGTGCTTTTTTTCCCAGTGTGACGTATTTCAGTGGCCTCAGGAGAAGCCATGTCCGAAGGCCTGCGCTTCACTGGAGACAGTCATAGACATCCAGAGTAAGCAGCTCGTACATTACTCTATGTACACTACATAGACACATAAGCACTCACTGTGTTTATGTTTTCCCATCAGGTAAACACTGGCCTTGTCTCCAGAGTCTGTCACAGACCTGTGGTCACATACTGTTGGACAGTCCTTTGGGGCCTCAGGCTCAATCAGAGAAGGACGAGGCAGAAACCGTCAGTGCTATGGCTTCACTCAGTGTGGATGTTGATCAGCCCAGCTCTGCGCCCGACAACTCAGACACCAGCAGGTCAGCTCTTAAGACAATGTTTTTGTATTTGAATCTGGAAATTGTAGTATTAGTAGTATTTGTAGTAGACCAATCAGAGAAGATTGCACTTCTAAAAGGGGCTTAAATGTGTACTGCAAAACCCTTTGGCTGTAAGTGGTGGTGGTGATGATGATGATGATGATGATGATGATGATGATGATGATGATGATGATGATGATATTAGATACTTTATTCATCCCCATCAGGATTAATTCAAAAGTCCAGCAGCATTCAACACACACACTGTCATCTCATTCATAAAAACATACATAAAAACACAATAAAGACATAAATAAATAAAAAGCTGTGAGGTTAACAGGAGCTGAAATGAACAATCTCCTGAACCTCTCAGTTTGACAGCACAGGGAGAGAAGCCTGTTTCTGCGGCTGCTTTTCTGAGCTGCCAGAGTCTCATGGATTGGTGGCAATATTGCAGATTTTAATTCTTTTAATTCCACACTTCACAACCTGTATGTATACATAGTTTTAGTCACTTAATTCTCAGTAACCAGTGCCTCAGGTGATATGGATTATACTTTGCTATGTATGAATTATCCTCCGCTTTCCAGCCACCAGCATTGCACCATGGTAGTCCTGCAGGGACATGTTTTTGTGTATAAACAAATCTTATACAAATAGTTCTATTGAACTTTAAATGAGTGTTATTTTGAAATGTATATACTGTACATAATTGAAATAGTTTTGAATAATATGTCCCATTTTCACTACAAACTTCAGGTACCTAATCAATTGTAGCCAAAATGTTCATCTTCTGATTGATGTATGTTGTTGGATTTGAATGTGTGCAGATCCACTGAGGAGCCAATGGAAGAAGAGCCTGTATTGTAGGAGGAACCCAAACGAGAGACACATGCAAACTCCACGTTCACCTCCTTGTGGCACCTCCTCTTCCTTTCCTCTCCCTCCATTGTGTGTCGCTGTCGCTGCACATGCAGGAGGATTTTTATTGGCTGAGGTGGGAGAAGGCAGGGCCTTTGACGCCGATCGCAGGGACTCACCCAGATCTCGTATTTGAACTGGTTTGAGGAGGAGCAGACGACTTGTTAGCATCTCCGTGGTAAACCAAATGAGGGATAGTCAATGCGGCTTTGACCTTTGACTCTGTGCCCTCTTGTCTCGTGTCTTTATGGAGGACATGTGATTTGATCAGGCGGCACGTGGACGACTTGTCCTCCAGCCTGTCTGAATGAGGCAACACATGTGGGCAGTGCAAGAAAAAACTGTTTGATGTGATCAGAGGAGGACGAGGAACTAGGTGCCTTTTTTTGTCCACAGAAATAAACCGCTGAATTTTAAAACCACATACAACCACCGCCGGAGCACCTCAGCAGAAATCAATCAAGCCCATTTTGGCCTGAACTGATGCACACGCTCACTGTTGGTCATCTTTTCTTCATGTTGATGCCTTAATTTGTTCTTCTCTCTTCATTTAGTGATCACGAGACACAGAAAGAACCAGGAGAAAGACATAAATATAATGTTTGTGTTTCTTCTATTGTTCATTATAATTGAGTGAAGATACAGTTGTGAAGCCATCATACCTCACCAGGGAACTCCACTAAAAATCTCCATTGAATATTAACAGCAGGGTTGTTTTTTCATTGGTCTTGTGAAACATTATCATATGCAAAAAATCATAACTTGGCAAGGAAGTTTCATAAACGAGCGGTTTGTTGCATGCGTTATACTTCATTGTTTCCAGTTCAATGTTGTAAATATAATTGTAGAAAATTATGATGTAGAAAAAGAAGACCAGACAAACACATTATACCTTAGTAAAGATTATCGTAAGTATTTATTAAACTATATTGTTCAAAGGCATCAAGCCAATAAGGATCATTGTAGAGCCCTATTTCACTTTCATTTAGTTCAGTTACAATAAGCTTCACTGTTTATAAAGTGGAATATTCCAATAAATGGGGTGTTTCAGATTTATTGCCTTTTGGCGACATCCGGTTGGGAAGGTGCATACTGTAATGCCACACCCCCTTTATAGAGCATGTGAACTTCTACGGTAGCCCTTGAGGAACACGCTTTGTCTTTGAACAGACCCAGTGGAAAAAGTACAGATAGTTAAATGTGAAACAAATCAAACATCAATTTAGTTCATAAAAGCCTTTAACCTATTTGCAATAATATCTTCTCAAGAAGAAACCCAACTGTGATTCATCTTTAGCAGTGCTCAGTTTGTCCTCCCTGGGCATCTGTAGTGGACAGGAACAGGAACTGATCAAACTAAACTTAGTTCTATTGAGCTCTACAAGTCTATTTTTCCAAGATACAAAGTCTTATATTGTGATTATACACTAATGACAACTTTTGTTGAAGTATATACTACAACATTCTACACAATGCACCTTTAATTCAGCTTGATTAAGAATACACTACTGGCACATTACATAAAAATAAATACTATTTTCTAGTATATAATAACTTTTAATAATAATTGCCTGGGAAACATAAATCAAACTCTGCTCAATAATAAGAAGCTAATATTCCTGGAGCATTTTGTGGTGTCTCGTGGTGAGGGTGTCTCAGGACCCAAACTAAACTCCTGTCACTCACTCTCTCTGTCTCGTCTCTCTACTGGGTTTAGTGTCATGTGATGTGACAATAGCCCGGCCCTCTTCTTTGTAGAGGACTGAGGCAGCATAAGCACCACTCCTTTTTCTTGTAATATTCCCGTTTGGTGTAAATACTGCGTCCTGTCCTGTTGCCCACGTCACACGAGACAATAGTGTGGTCACTTTTCTATATATGTACATATGTCATCATGAAAACACTACTTTCTCTTTTTGTATAAAAAGAAAAACATGCTATTCTGAATATCTATAAATATGTGTAAACAGTGTTTTATCCAACCAGATTGGATTTATGAATATATTCTATTTGCAGATGTGATGTTTAAAGGCTTGGTTGTTTAACAGAGAGTAAGCACACAGTCTGAGGCAGACGGCCACCTGTTTGTATGTTTGTTTACAGATGTTGAGGACGGCTGGGTGTTGTGGTTGGAGGTGAGCAGTTGTCCAGTTCCTTTGGCAGGACCAAAAAGGCACGCTGCCCTCCATTGGCCAACACCAGTAACTACATAGAAGTGGCTTTTAAAGGGATAGTTCAGTATTTTGTAAATTGGGTTCTATCAGTAGCTTGTATGATTAATGCTTTACCTACAGTAGAGTTGTAGGTGCACTCACAGTTTGGAGAAGCAGACAGGAGCATCAACAAGTACAAGACTATGTTCTGTTATAAATGGGGCAGTTAAAATCTGAAAACATAAAACTAAACTTTCATTCTAATATAAGACTAAGGAATATATTTTTCTGAAAATGTTTTTCAAATAACATAACCAACAACAGGCTGTTGGCTATAAATTGCTTAATAATAATACATTTTCAACACCACAGAGAAGGTGTTTTTAGTATTTTCAAACAAAATGTAATTTTATGCACTCATGTGGACAACCACTGGCTGCCCACCAGTGGGTATTGGACAACAGATTGGTATTATTTGGCCAGCGTAACATAGACCTAAGTGACTTGTAGCATGAAGCTTTAGTTAGAGCATCTGAATAACAGCAAACACATGTAATCGGTGGCCTTTTCCCAAAACAAATCAGTTTAATTTCTCCAGTCCGCTCCAAACTGGAAGTGGGCTAATAAATACAAACTATTCACAGTAAGGCAAAAAGTATCTCATAGAACCCCTTTTACTAAATACGGTACAATCCACGACTGGGGAATAGCCTGGTCCAGTTGTGATGTATGCTTGTAGTCCAGAGTGCATTGTGTGTGTTTGACACAGACTTGTAATCATGTTCATTTGCCCTGACAGCCAAACGACACATCGCTATCCTCAGCCCACTTCCTCTCCATGTGCCACACAACTGCGCTTTGAAATGTTACAGCAAGACTCCAGAAAAACCTCATCTGAGTCGGGTAATAATACACTAGCGTGAGGTTTAATGGGGTGTATCAGATCACAAATAACAGATCACATTAGGGTCTGTCAGGTCTTTGTTTCGGCCAGCTGCAAGAAGTTCCACCAGAGTATGAGTTTAACTGCTTTTGTAAAAAAAACAAAATATTTTTAATCCAAAATATAGCCTTACCTGTAATTTTGTTCAGTGTAACAGACAACTAAATGGTTCTTACCTTGTTTTGGAGACAGGCAACATGCAATTACAAGTTAAAGTCTCTTGTGCGTTTACAAATTCCGTACTCATGTATGTTTCCCATTAGCACATGGCTCAAGAATGCTAAGAATCGATAGCCATCACATATTTTTTGCACATATTTTGCACAGCCCTCAAGCCATACGTGTACCTAATACCCTATGCATTTGAATGTCTGTAATGGCCACGTGATTTTAACCATAATGTAGGATTTGATACTTTAGCAATGCGTTTGCTAATGTTATCAGGCCAATCTCCGTTTAACAGTCTTTGATGGGGAAGCACAGGTCTTAAAACAATCCATGTATAACTCTTTATACTCTGTGTGGTCTTATTTAGCCTAGCCCTAAACATCAAGTGACTTTAGCCGGTGTAGCCTATGTGCTCATGTAAATATAGAAGCTAAATATGCCGATCTAGCCACTTGCTAATGTTCTCTACCCACTCACTGACAGCACACATTTGTATTCTGGCTACAAACACCAAAAAGAGTCTATAGTTAACCTGATGCTCTGGTGGGAACAGCAGCCTCACCGACACTCTCTGATGTTTTCATAACGTCAGATAAGCTTATATTTGATCAATTTAGCTGCAACAATTGACATTCCTGATCAGTCCATAGCAGAGACTTTAAAGAGATAATAAATTGTATATATTTGGTGCCTATCTTTGAGAGATTTAAGACTGACACATACTATTCTGAAAAGTCACACTGACTACTGCAGCTTATTTTGAGGACGCAGTAACACTACAAGCTAAAAAAAAAAAAGCTCTAAATTGGTTAAATCAAGGCTGCAAACCTGAAACACTAATAGACTTTATTATATTGACTCATTTCTCTTTCTTTCCGTTGATTTGGACTGTTTTTCAGAAATTGCTTTTGCCTTTGAACATCCAGTTACCCGCCACTCTATTACCTACATTTATCATCCGAAACACTTGACGTCAGTAAGCTAATTTTGCCGGATACAACCTCACAAACTGTTTTTGTGTTGATGTTAACACTGCTCCCTCTGGGCCTCGTCGGTTCAGAGCAGTACAGCGACGATAACCATAACCTAAAACAGCGAGAAGGGCAGATGTAATGGTGTGTAATTGCGGTCTTTCAGGTGCAGTGGATGGAAAGTATTGGGGAAAAATAAGCAGTGAATTCTTGAGCCGCGTTTCCGGAAAGTTTAGTGTAGTCTTTTTGTACTAATGTAAAATTTAAGGCCATTTTGTCCATTTGTGGTCAGAAGAAGCAGTGCTTTGAACTGGGGAGTGGGCGGAGTTTGGATGAATAAAACTTGTCAGTTCTGCAGACACAACTGATGGTATCAATTGACATATAAAAGCCTTAATGGTACTTCTTTACAATGAGAGGCTAATTATAACACGTTTTAAATGGGTGTTAATCAGTACAGAAGTGAGCCTAATTTCTTAACGTTTACTCCTGGGGCTCAATATTTGGCAAGCCACCATCATCAGAACCTATTAATGACCCTTCATAGGGGTTTGTAAACCCCGATTGTAAAGTAATAGTGCCTTTAAATAAATTCCTAAAGATATGTATAGAAGTTTTTTTGCGCCATTGCAATAGTGTTTCAAAATCCAGGATCATTGTCAAAATGACAACCACTGACTTCTAAATGGTAGTAACTTGAAATGTTGAAATCATGTCTTTCTTAAAATAATAATAATAAATGATATCAGTGGTTCAAGATTCAAATAAATTTTTTGTTTTGAGTCGAGTCAAAATTTATGAGAAAATTATATGGCTATCACTCAGAGACATATACTGACAGAATTGCTAAGTCTTTATTTAAAAAAACTGAGTCAAAACTTTAATTTACTATGTTGAAAAAACATATGTTACTGAGTAATTCAATTGGAAGAAAAATGTATTTATCGAGAGAAAGCTTCACTCTTTTTGACTCACTGTAGTGTATTATTGTTCATCAGCTTTAAATGTATGGGTCCAATTTTTTCAGTGAGTGATTGAGAAGGACAACTTGTATCTTGCTGGTTATAAACATACAGTGTAGACTAAAGTATTTTACAGTGATGGTCTTTTGTGTGCTCCCCAGTTCACAGACAACAGCTTTTTATCGACCTCTACGAGCCACACACTTCAGTGAAACGCACACTTTTCCCACATTTGGACTCTTTTGCTACATGAGCGAATACTGTATATTTCTTGATATGTTTGATACTGTGGTGTAAATGTGGTGTCCTGCTCTGACACGGGGGGTTCCCAGGAGTCTCTCGGGGTATTTTTCACATGGGACTCAGGAGGAGGTCCAGTATCGGTGACTGTCACCTTCTCCCCCTTCTTTTACCTCCTTCTGTTTGTCTGGTTTGTGACTGAAAACTCGAGCGGCGTTTTGTTTTGAAGATGATCACAAGCACATTCCTGACTATGCTCTGTCCGTGCTGTTGTTTTTATCCCAATGCTTTCCTGTTGCAACAATATGACATGTGTCTAGTTCTCGCTGACTCACATGTATATAAATGCATATATGTGTACACATGTGCAATACACACTTTTGGAGCAATCTATTACTGTGACTATTACTGACAATAATACTTGTCCCTTTTGGAAGTTTCAGCCCGTTTTCTTCGTCTCGGCTTTCTGTTGTTGGGTTGTGTTGATTCAGCTACAGACAAGAGCTCAAAGGGAAGGTAATTCTTTACTCGGATTCATTTCAGGGGTTTGTGGACATTTTAAGAAACCCTTTTTATTACTCTCACTGTATTCTTGTGACGTTGATCCTGAATATTTGTTTCTTTTTGTTTTTTTTTTTTTTTTTTTTAAGTGGGCCTGTTGTTAACTTTGTCTGAAAACTAAATAAAGCAATTCACTGACAATCTGTTAAACCTCTGTCTATTGGTATTTAAAGTTTTTAAACTAGAGAGCTTAAAAAACTTTGGTTGCATGTTATGTTGGATATTTCCAACTGTTAATTTATGGATAGACTTAATAAATAGTATACAATAAAGTGCCATCCTGGAAAGCATTATGGCTTCTTACCACTAGATGGAGTGGTGAGTTACTGCACTGCTCCATGCCATCTGATTTTAAATCCTTGTTCTTTTATTATCTACTGGGTACAGGTAACTAGAGCTTATTCTTTGTACTACTGGGACTTGGACTGGTCTTTGGTTACTTAAAACTCAGAGGGGTATTTCATGAAGCGAGCTAACCAGATAACCTAGGCCTACCTATTTTGTCATTTGATATGGTCAAAATAATCACTTGCATAATAATTGTGCACACAGTGTAGTTGTGAATTATTACATATATTGTATTTATACTAGTAACTCTGTCAATAATACACACTTAATAAAACAATTTCGCTGCAAAAATACAAAAGATTTCTGAAAAAAAAAGCCCTGTTCAGTGTAAAAGAGTTTATAGAGTCCTGCCCATAAAGCTTGAACTGATTTCCACTTAATGCTAGCATCCTAGCTTTCTGGGGAGTAGATCTTGATGAGGTGCTGCAGTTCGCTGGGGTAGCCTGTCACAGGGCAGCGGCGGTTAGTCTTCACATACGTGTACACGCACCGGTAACAGAACACAAAGCCCGAGGTTGACAGCACAGTGGAGTTTGTACGCAGCCTGCGGCACAGCGGACATGTCTTTAGGTCAGACTCTGTGGAGTCTGCGCTGTGATTGGCCGAGTCCTGCTGCAGGTGAATGGGGGGCGGTGGTGTGGGCAGAGAGGTGAGGGTCTTCACAGTGTCCTGGTTGTCCGAAGAGTACCACCACTCCAGGAACTGCAGGAAGAAGACACCCAGCGACAGCGATGTGGACAGGGACACAGCTAGCCCTTTGGTGGCCTGGGACATAAGGTGCCATGCTTTGTGAACCAAGCTGTGGACACAAACAGAGGTCAGGCTTTTATCATCATTCTTTAAACAAGGCCTTTCTGTCAGACATCAGTGCTTCACTCACTAGATTTACAACCTAATTTTTCAAACTATACAATCTACATACATTCTTTAGGTATTTATTTTGATTAATGGCTAATATAAAGTATGTGTAGAATTGGGTTAGAAGCCATTCTACATTACCTTCCTCCAGCGGGCCCACTGTTGGTCTTTCCCCTTAGCTCCATGTCTCTAATGTCCCGAGCATTCAATCGGGCCAGTTTGACCCTGGCGAGCCACAACAGTGGGCTGTGAGTCTTGGATACACCAAACACAAAGAGTAGCTGCTGGCTGAAGACCAGGGCCTGCCAGGCCGAGCTGATGTAGGGATACGCAGCCACTGCGGCCCGGTACATTCGCTGGATCTTGCTCTGTCCCACCTGAATGGAGAAGTCCTCCTCATCCCGCTGCTGCGCCAGCGTGGCATCCAGTTTGGCCCGCAGATACGGCACCAGGCACAACAAGAGGAGAGAGCGCCAGTGCGACTTCCTGTTCAAACCCAGCTGATCACCACAACCCCCTGAGACCCTCTTCAGACCGTAAAAGTTTTCAGAGAAGGACGCGCTGCAGTGGGAAAGGAAGTGATTTTGGAGGAGCACATCCAGCAGCAGGTAGAGCTCATCAAAGCGTCGCCACAAGAAGCCGTAGCGAGACGGGTTGGACTCAGCCAGGACCTGAAGACAACAGTGGTGGAAAGAATAGTGGTAAACTGAGCAATACTTTCTGGTTTTCTAACACCCAAGTAAAAATGTGGAAAAAAAAACAGTAAAGTTTTTACTTTGACATCATATCAGCTCATATATTGTGTTACAACTGTAAACACACATTAGAGGTGCAACAACGCGGCAACTTACTGTAAGTGATTACATTGACGGCTAAATGGTAAATACGTTGACGTGTTTGAGGACACCCAGCCATGCTCCTAAATAGAGTTGTGACATTCGCGAACGAAGCGATTCTTTTGAACGGCTCATAAACATGAACGATGGGAGCCGAGTCGCGGCTGGAGGGGAGCCGTTCTTTCTGTCGTTCTTTTTTCCTATGCGTGTCTCACACAGATGCACACAAATGAGCTCCTCCGCGAGACAGAACAGGTATAGGGGGAGGGGCGCACCCAGCGCAGGCCGACCCTTTATAGCGTGATGATATTAGTTATTAGTTGTGCACGCATCCTTCACGCGAGTGCTCCAGTGGAAAAAAAAAAACCTGTGTGCCTCTGTCATTGGGTAGGAGCGGAGCCATGACGTGTGCACGCTGCACACGTCATGTCATGACACGTCATGACGTGTGCCGCTGTAAAAAAAAAAAAAAAAAAAAACACGTGCGAATGTGTCTCAGTGCCAACGTCAGTAATAGCGGGTCGTTCGGACTTCGAAAGGAAGAAGACACACACTGACACATCTGAAAATGAGCCAGAGGAAAAGCAGCAGCATTTGGGTGCACTTTTCTCACGAAGAAAACAGTAAGGCTAAATGCAGCATTTGTCAAAAAGTCATTTCATTTAAGTCTGGGTCAACAAATAATTTACACAGGCATTTGAAGACTCAACACCCAACACTGCAGGTCACAGGTTTGAGAGCAGAGCCAGACTCAGACAACAACAGTGACACTGATGTGTCCATTGCCTCCTCTGCCTCCACATCAAGTGCAGCTGCAGCCACAGCAGCCTCTGACCCCACTGGGCCCACATTGCCTGGCCAGGCACGACCAAAAAGAAAGCAGACATCCATCAGTCAATATTTAGCAGATATAGCAGATTTAAGCAGAGGGATTTGTGCAACCCTATGGAATATAGTCCACACATGACAAATGAGGTAATAATCAATATTTCAGAATAATTCAAACTCAGATATTGGTGTGTGATATCTGAGTTTTAATTATTTGACTACAAATCTCACCTCATCATTCCTCCCAGTGATTATTTCCAGGATAAACTGAGATGCCCCCAAGCTGGCTTCTTAAACTGACTAAATATTTAAAAAGAGTCAAAAGAGCCGTTCTTTTGAACGGCTCTTTGAAAGGAACGGATCGCGAAGATCCGGATCCCCTCAAAGAGCCATAAATCCCATCACTACTTCAAACATATAAAAGCACAGTACAACTACACACTTTTACTAAAAAGATGGGGAATAATCTAATATGGACTGACAGGTTTATTTCATGATGAGTTTTAGTTTACTACTTTTAAACTGCTTCTGGTATTTATTTATTTATTGAAAAGTATTCTCTCTCTCTCTGCTCTGAGACGAGCCGACAGGAGGCGGGAGTGCACAGAGTAAACGGAGCTGAGGTTGGTGACCTGGAGCTCACAGAGCAGCGTGCTCACTTGCGGACAGACTCACACAGAGTCAGAGGAAATGAAGATAGAGCACAGTATATTCTGCCGTTCGGTCCGTTTTTTAGTTGTTTAGAAAGTAACAAGTTTGTTGGAGTTTCACAAACTCCTCCCTCTGAGTGTTACCATGGAGACCCAGACCAGCTTTTACTCACCATAATGATTAGCCTTTTAGGTGAGCTTTGATAATGAGCTGTTGTTGTACTGTAGTTTCATTAATTCAAATTAAACATAGGCTATACCCTGGTTTGTTAAATGAAGCTGTGAAGGTATCAAACAAAGAAATCATGTTATAAATAGAATATTACATTTTTCCTTGTCCTTCTGTTGATATTGTAGGTCCAGGTAAGAAGAGAAAATAAGAGTTTAAAATATTTTGAATGCATTTAGTCTCTGCAGTAAGATATTGTAGACTATGTTAGATTAATTATTATTACTTTAACCTCTCAGTGCTCCCAACCCCCCGATAACGGGTCAATAAAAAGTAGTCATCGTGACAGGCCCAGTTGGTAACACAAGAGCTTATTTTTTCGTGAGATTTATGTTAATTTATAAGAAACCAATGCCTTACTGCGTACATTATATTTGGGCTGAATTTATTTAAAGTGAATTTCTAACTCTAACTCGTTTGCTCTTTTTTTTTTATTTCAGAGCATTTCTTTTTTTAAGGAAAGATAAAGATTTCTTTTACATGCCCTCATTACATTTCATGTGCTTGATAAAGAATGTTTACCCAGTTTTACAATATATGTATTGTTTATAGTGTTTTATATATTTTTTTTCAAAATACAATAATTTGATGTCCAAATTAAGCATAAAATTTAAGAATAACCTAATTGAATACAACCAAAATAGGCTGGTGCTTACCTTGACTGCGTGTCTCAGAGCAGGCCTCACTGCCTCAATCAGAGACTCCTGAGCCAGAACCTCAAAGATGGACGGCTGCTCATTGGCCACAGTGCTGGTCAGGTGGGCCCCTGCCTCTGCCATGATGACCCGTTTTACTCAGAGCAGTGACAGTGAAGTGTGAGACTAGCAAATAAACAGGTTAATTACACATTACTTAGACACTGTTTATCAAGTTTAGTCATTTTTAATTTCTCACTCATTGTAATAATTGTGGGTGACCTTGTTTAATGGCTGGGATGGACTGCATTGAATATTAAAAAATACTTTAAGTTTAACTGAATAAAATATTACTAAATACACATGTAGCAGACATCACACATACAGTATTGTTCAAAATAACAATAGTCATCAATTTTGTGAAAAAAAAACAGGTGTGAATCAGGTGGCCCCTATTTAAAGATGAAGCCACCAGCACTTGTTGAACTGTGACAGTTAGAAGACGTCTGTGTGAAG
Source organism: Perccottus glenii (assembly GCA_024416835.2). NCBI lineage: Eukaryota > Metazoa > Chordata > Actinopteri > Gobiiformes > Odontobutidae > Perccottus > Perccottus glenii. Next base: position 23,436,704 of record CM044553.2, read on the forward strand.
CTAATCTATTTTCAAGAATCCCCACAAAGTCCCTCTGTTAAAGGCAATGTACAAAAGAGGTTACAATTTGCCAAATAACACATCAACTGGCCTAAAGAGAAATGGAAGAACATTTTGTGACTGATGAGTAAACTAGTTCTTTTTGGGTCCAAGGGCCACAGACAGTTTGTGAGACGACCCCCAAACTCTGAATTTAAGCCACAGTACACAGTGTTTGTTTTATGAGAATTGACTGCACCTACTGGTAACTTGTTTGCCATTTAGCAATAAAAAATATACTAAAAATAATTCTGGTTAGTCACATTGTACTGCTATTATTTTGAACAATACTGTATAACACAAGTGACCTAACGTAGTCTACATTTTAATGATAAACTTGTAAAATTTCCATCAGTTTTAAATATTTCATGTACTATTTACTAACTTGCACATTTGTTCCCTTTGCACAAGTGAAGGCGACAGTTAGCACTCACCTGTGGTTAATGTGTTAGCAGTGAAGTTACTCAAAGCAAAACTACTGCCTTAAGTTTCGTCTTCAGCACGAGGACAGTAAATTGCGAAATGCTTTGAACAAAAATAGGTTTGCCATTTTTTACCTCATTGAACAATCGCAATGAAATGTAAACAAACAGCAACAAACGGAACAAGTAACATTGATGTATTCAAAAATCGAACATAGAAGGGAGCACATTAGCACAACCACCACTTCCGGGTCTTCGACGTATTGGCCGATTACGTCATGACGCTCAGACATGTTCCGCCATTTAGTTACTTTTAATTAAAATCAAGCAATAAAAACAATACATAAATATTATGTATTACTATACTAATGTCAAGTAAAAATGAAAGCTTGCATATTTTCCCTCTTTAGTAAAAAAAAAAAAAAAAAAAAAAAAAGATTTTCCACATCTAACACCAGATGGTGCTGTGAGGTTATCTTCCTCAAACCCAGTACAGAAAAGTAAAAAACTCAAAATCAAAACATATTTTACATATATAAAGAAACTTCAGCATGTCTTTTGTAGAGGACAGTGTTGTTAAAATGTTCTCCACTTTTTCAATACTTTACAAAAATCTAAAAACAATCAAAAATTTAGGTCAAATTACCACATTCTCTGTAATTGGCCTCTCTACAATAAAAATGGTAAATAGTAACAGTAAGTTATGAAAATAAGAAATTCAGTAATGAATCCATAAACATTTAATATAAGTGCCTGAAATGCAGAAATTAGAAATACATAAATGGTTTTATGTGTTAAATTAAAGGTGTGTAGATTTTTGGTAAATTCTGGTGGCAGTTTCACAAGTCACACTCTTTGCTTTTTAGAGCATGTGAACAGCTATGGTAGCCGTGCAAGGACATGTTGTGTCACAACACATACAAAGAAATTGGACTGATGGTGGTTTCACTTGGAAACAAAATTAATTTAGCTCACAAGCAACATTTTAGTAATAACATGAGCTCAAAAATAAACATGACTGTGCTTCTCCTCCAGCAGTACTCAGTTTGTCCACCCTGGGCTTTGTAGGAACAGGAAATAATAGAACTAAAATGGTTCTTTACACTGGGTTATTACCAACCAATATTTACACAGTGTAAAAATAAGGAATAGTGACTGAGGAATTCCAAGATTCTAGGTTAGCAGAAGGACACAGAGAGAGAGATAATGAAACTGGGAGACAAGCTGTCAGTTTAGTGCATGATCAGGAACATTTGGTGAGTGGAGCGGATTAGAGGATTATTGACATCGCGGAGTGCACTCAGAGGCTCCATCCTCATTCATCATCATTTGTCTCTCTGCCCTTCTGACTGTAGATTCTTTAAATAACTCTTGTAGATGCAAAGGTTTCTTGTGCAAAATGGACAACCCTGGCTTCTTCTTTGGCAGAACAGGTGAGTGACTTTCTTAGATGAGGTGTGCGACTTATATATATATATATATAATACTGCTATTTTTAATGTACAATAGACCTAAATGATGTTAGTATATATTCCCTTTCTGTGTAATAACTAATCCTAGGGCTGGGCTATGGCATTAAATTAACATCACAATGAGACATGATTGAACCAAGCCGCTCTAATGGAACCCCTTATATGGGCCTCACATATGAGCGCCACCATATAGCAATATACCTCCATCCATCAGAGGGCAGGCTCCAAAAGCAGAAATATAAGCAGAATTTGTTTTGAGTAATACATCCGTTTATGCTATTTGAAAACTATAGTTTTGTGCTTAAGCAGTAGTCAGAAAAACACGGATGTAATCGGCATTTTATTGCCCTGTGGTAAGGCCAATATAGGAGAATAGGGAAGCATTATGGTTGAACACTTCAATTACAATTAATAAACAAAGCTAATTCTTGACAAAATGAAATACAGTCCTTAGGATTCCAACAAAAAATTCCTATCCTTACAACTTTTATTAATCAATTTTTTTTAGTCAAAGAGGAAAATCATTCTGCTGCAGCAAAAAGACTTATTATAGGACAAAATAAGACCATAAAATCCCCCCACACAATAAATAAATGAATAAATGAATTCTACATACTTTAAAAATACACAATCAGTCAGTACAAAATGAAAAAGTCCATCTGAACTTTTGTAGTTCAGACCTTATTGTACAAGAAAACAGAGAGTGCTGCAACTATCGCCTCTCACCATGCATCATTTTTATTATATATTATTTTATTAATTTTCCCATACAAATGCATAAATTGGCAAAGCAAGCATGTGTAAAAAAACAGCAGCAAGACACAAAGGAATCAAATAACAATTCTCTAATCTTTGCTAAAAGCTAATGTGAAAATAGCAAGCTAACATAGGTTACAGCTTATCTTTGTCTGTGGTTTAAATGCAACCAAATAAAAATTATCTAATGCTAAAAAGTTATCTCATTGTCTTCTTATTTTCCAACTGATAAAGTGACTTCTTTTAAAGTTAGCAACCTTACAATCTGTCATTCAACGCTAGCTTGTGATATATTACTTTCCTATGCCACGTTAGCATTTAGCCACCACCTACGGACAACACGGCAAGACATTACATTGTTACTCCGAAAAAAGTTCCTCCTGGCTCTTTTGATACGAGTGCTGGACCTAATACTACGTCAATAAAAACTATAAAACCAATGTTAAGTTTGTCTGTTTAATTCCACTCAGAAAAAGGTATAAGAACAGTGCTGTTACACGACACGATGTTAACATGAGGTCAGCCCACGTGTTGTGCTGCTGGTCAACTCAAAACCCTAAAAGTCCTAACCTTTGGCCACACCTCACACAGGAGGGGGCACTTCCTGCATTTCTATCAGTAGTTTCCCACTAGTAAGTGTTCCAGATAGGGGTGACCAACTGGTTCTAACTGGTTTCAACAGTTGAGGTATTTAGTGTCCTAATCTAGGGTGCAGTGTAAAATGCAAAGTTAACAACTAACAAGTATAAACAGTTATAAAGATGCATCTTAATAGAAAAATCCTAACAACATTATGCTCTGCGACGCAGGACAACTAAACACGTCCACTTGAAAACGGGCAAGATTTATTTTTAAATTAAAAACCCAGCCCTACTTCATTCAAGCATTTAGGTCTGAATTGGAGAAGAGAAATTTGCTGTTAGAAGTAAAGTATTTGTCTGTCTTTAATAGAGACTCACCGAATGTAATCCTGTCATCTGTTCTGCTTTTAATGGCCGATTATGTAATTATATTTGGTAGAAAATGGAAAAACTATGGAAGAGGATTAGGGCCACTGTGAAAATATTTTTTTCTTTTTGAGGGTAGAAAGAATTCTGAGATTAAAGTCAGATTTCTGAGAATAAAATCAAAATTAAGAGATTCTAGTCAGAAGTACGTGTACCTGTAAGGAGGTAGTAAAAAAACTATATAAATGCATTTAAACACTTGTTGGTGAGGTTGTGATGTTGCATTTGTTTTGCTTACTTTAGATTTCAGAAAATACATTTTTAATACGCTCTTGCAGTCTTTCTCTCAAGCTCTTGCTGCAGTGACAGGCCTGTTCAAGGAAAGCGGAAAACCGTCTTATTTTAGAGGTTTATCTTAGAAAATGAATGAACAGGCACATGGGGTGGGGAGTCTGAGTTTATATTAATAATGACACAGACTAAACACCCACAATAGAATTCAAATATGTAATATTATCTCAGTTATTATTATGTCACACTCAAGTATGTCATTTGCAGCAGAACACCTTGATTTTGAGGCAGTTTTTGAACTAAAAACATTTTAATGGTCATAGGTTTGATTCCCATTCATCCCCTTAGCCTCATCACAAATTATAGATTAGACATGTGCACAGATGCTCTTATAGTTAAAAAGGAAAAAGGAGTCTGAAGTGTATTCAAACATTTTTTCAACACAATTTATCAGTCGCCTTATTTTATAAAAAATTACAAAACAAAACAAAAAACGGTAGGCCTATATTATTCATACAGCTACAGTATAATTTGCAACAAGGGTAAGGGTATGAGTTCGGAATTGAATCTGTGACCTTGTGCATTAACAAATTGTGAATTTTACACATACATAAAAATCTTAACATTATATATATTTTTTTATTTTGACAATAAAAGCCCCATAAACTGCAGCCCTACTAATATAATCAGTATAACGTGTAATAGGAGAGCAATAACCTCAAAGAGACATGTTATCAGATGTTAGCTATGTCTTTGGTTTGTGTACACCCAAAATATATAAACGTAACTTATGTCAAAAGGTTTTCTTTTTTGATTACTTCTTCTTTTTAAACGTTTCAAGTGACTTTTTAAAGTTCCTAATATTACAGTTTCTTATTTAATGTTAGCATGTAAGAAGTGACTCACTCAGATGTACCGTTAGCATTTAGCCACAGCATATAGCATACCTGCCAACATGTACGCATTTTTCGTACTCGGCACGCATTTTGACTCATACGTACGCTTGTACGATTTGCTGCTCTCTAGGTACGCATTTTGTTGCTTCTCGCATTTCACCGATTTCATTAACTATGCAATCTATTTTTACGCTGATTCTGCCGCTGATCCACAGTGTGTAAGTCAAAAGGAAGTCAAAGTAAGTGCAGTGAAAAGCGTTCGGCCAATCAGAGCGCTGCATGTTAACCCGCCGACCACCTGCCCCTCCTATCCACAAGCTTCGCGCTCAATTACATTCAGCCACGGTGCCTCTCAAGCAAGCCAGAGCAGGATAACGTAGGCTACCTAGGCTTTCATGCCATGACTGAACCGCCTCAAAAAGGTTAGAAAAACGACTTTTAGACCACTATCGTGAGAGATGGCCTTGCCTCCAGATGTCCAGGCTACCTCATCACGCTGTTCTGCACCGCCTGCAAGACGGACGTCGACATTAGTCACCAAGGGGCAACAGGTAACGAACTCAGTTACACACAAACTCTCCACATCCTCAGAAACATAATTATATTAAAAATAAAAGGATGATGAGAAATAAACGTTCATAGTGTCAATAGGCTAGCTTATCAAACCGGGCATCCTTCCAATTAGTTGGGGATATTAGTAATTGAATTTATGAACATTAAAAATGACATTGACATCCTAACAAGCAGTCTAGCTGTGACGACCTCAGTTCAGTTCACGCGTTCATAATTATTATACAATCTATGGTTCATGTAGGCTACGCTAACATGTAAGGGTAGCGCTGCCAATAACGCACCTAAAAGCTGTCACAAATAACCGTCTCATAGGTTTTTCACGGGTGTTTGTGCAACGGTGGGCTGTCAGGTCCTCGCGCGGGGTAGTAGTACTCATAAAATTTCTTCAAGGTTGGCAGGTATGATATAGACATCATGACAAGCTGTAAATTGACATAACTTTATTCAATTCCACAACAAGTTGTAGACACATACTTGTTTTAAATCCTTTAAAATTGTTTTGTTATTTTATCTAAAATAAGTACATTTCCATATTTTACAGATGTGTCAATGCTGCGTAAAATTCGAGAAGAAACCAGACTACCACTCTGCCTGAGCTTCTTTCACTGTGCTTTTATGCCATAAGTTTTTTGGACAAAGTATGCTTCCTTCTTTCCTTATCTTCCTCCTGCTCTCCTTCCTTAACACTCATCTTTTCCTTTCCCCGTGTGTTGCGAGTTTACGGTTGTGTCCGTCAGAGTGTGAGTGTTACAAGCATGCTAACCTGGTGGACTGTCAGCACCAGGGCTTTGTGCATATCCCCAGAGGCCTTCCTCACGGCACATGGCTGCTGAAGCTGGGGGGGAACAACCTAACTGTAATTGGCACCCATGCTTTCACCGGACTGTGGTCCCTTCGGTGCTGGACATCAGCATTAGCCAGATAGAAGCCCTCCGGCCTCAGGTACCGTACATTTTAGTGGTCTTAGGCAGGTCTCTTTTTAGGTTTTTGTAGGCAAGTGGTAACAGTAGCCTACATACTTTTTACTTTTCATAAATGAAAAGATTATGCAGTAGGGTTGTAGCCAGGAAACAGTGAAAGGATTTTAAAGAGATTAAAGATGACTGTTTTATCTGTTGTCCATCTGGCTCACAATAATGAGAAGGTTATTCTGTCGCTGCAGGCTTTTTTCTCTTTGTTCTTCCTGGAAAAGCTGGATCTCAGCTGGAACCTACTAACAACTGTCCCAGTCGACTTTTCCACCAGCATGTCCTCCCTGAAAGAACTGCGACTGGAGCACAACAACTTGCATTATATACCTGCACACAGGTAGTTCGCTGCACAGTGATAATTAAGGTGGCCCAGAAGGCTCAACAAAATAAAATAGTTGGTCCACATCACTGGTAGATTACGTTTGTCGGACCAGAATTAGCATGTTACCATTAGAGCATGCTTTTTGAGTAATTTCCATTGTCAAAGGAGTAGTAAGCTAGTTTGGTTCTACCAGACTCGCATACATTTCATTTGTACAGAGAGTCTGGCCTCGCTCCATTGACAAGCGTTTACTTCCTTGTATGCGGAACTCTGTTGAAGTTTAAAACTATTGGATCTGCCCAGAGTCACTCAGGATCTGCCATAGCCAATCGCTAACGGTGGTCGCGGACGTATGTCATGCGCCGAAACCGACCGGAAACAACAAGTCCGACTGATCAGAGCGGAGTGAGCTGGAAAATCATACTTTTCCCGAACCCCGTGGGGAGGAGGGCCACAACATCATGTCCACCAACAAAACTTAGCAAACATTGTTCTTGCTCCGGCTTTAACTTCTGGATATTCGGCAGTTTTTCAACAACGGACAGAATAGCTTTGCTCACGTCTTTCTCCGCTGCCATTACTCCAACGCAAACTGAAGCACTGTCCGCAGGGAGTGGCTGAGAACGATGACGTTGGTCAGCTGTTCGCTGATTGGTCCTACAAAAAATTGATTTCTGGAAACCTAAGAATATACAGCAATCCCAGACGTAGTACTGAAGCGAAATGAAATTGAGCGGAAGTACGTAGGAGGGCGGTTTCAATTTTTCTTTATTTGGTCCTGCTTGCTTTGCGCATGTGCAGTGGATAGTTTCAAAGGAGTAGATCGCTGAGACCGCGGTGAAGTTAGATTGACGTTGGACGTTGGATATTCGGCTCCGCACTTTCAGCGGGAGGCTATTATAGTTGTCTGTGTCCGACTAGTGTGGCATGGTTGCGGGGAACTCACTTTTGAAGCACCGCCCTTAGCACGGAGCAATGAGACTTAGGGACCGTCAATAAATGATGATCACGGGAACAAAGTAAATAAATAAACTCAATAGCTTCAAGATAAACATTTTTTTGTTCACCAAACTACTTAAAAACAATAGATCTAATCTAGTGGCACCATGCACAGCTCTTTTTTTCACTTTTATGTTTTTTTTGGATTTTATATGAATTTTATATATACAAATATGGATTTTTTTCAATAGCTTTCAGGTCATGTGACCTAGTTTCTTCAATCCACTTCATATTCATAGCACTAGCCTAGTGGTACCATGCACACCACATTTTTTTCTACTTTTGTCTTTTTTTGAATTTTATATCAATTTTTATGTACAAAATCAAGGATTTTCAAGGACATTTGTCTGATGTGCACCATGGCTCGCTCAAAAGAGCACTCTGAAGACCTGCGATTAAGAATTGTTGATTTGTATAAAACCGGGAAAGGTTACAAGTTAGAGAATTTGTCTACAAATGTAGAGAGTTTGGCACTGTTGCTTCTCTCCCAAAGAGTGACCATCCACCAAAAATAACAAGAGTTCAGCGCAGAATACTCATACTTACAGAAATCACTGGCACAGTCCAATATCTCTGTGCTTACATCGACTACATGTAAAACACTGTCCAAGAATGGTGTTTATGGGAGGACTCCACTGTTGTCTAAAAAAACATTGCTGCAGGTTTAATGTTCGCAAAAACATTGGACAGTCCACAGAACGTCTGGCAAAATATTTTGTGGATTAATGAAACAAAAGTTGAACTGTTTGGGAGGAACACACAACATCATTATTGGAGGAAAAATGGAACAGCTCACACCCACCGTGAAGCATGGTGGAGGGAGCATCATGGTCTGGGGCTGTCTTTCTGCCTCAGGGCCTGGACAACTTGCAATCATTAATGGAAAATTTTATTTAAAAGTTTATCAGGATGTTTTGCAGGAAAAGCTGAGGCCGTCTGTCAGACAGTTGAAGCTAAAAGGAGGATGGACAAAACACAGAAGTAATCAACTTCAGAATGGTTTCAGAAGAACAAAGTACATGTTCTGGAGTGGCCAAGTCAAAGTCCTGACTTGAACCCCATTGAGATGCTGTGGCATGACCTCAAGACAGTAATTCATGCCAGAGATCCCATGAATCTGACTGAACTGCAGCAGTTATGTAAAGAGGAATGGTCCAAGATTGATCCTGATCGATGTGCCAGGCTGATCTGCAACTACAGGAAACGTCTGGTTGCTGCCAAAGGAGGGTATTAAAGTGTGATGGTTCAGTTACTTATTCCTCACCCTTCTGTCATTGTTTGCATATTATCCTAGTTAAAAATATGAAAACCTAAAAATGTTTGGGTGGTCTTAGTTAAAGCAGACACTGTTTTTTCATTTGTGTCATTTTGACAAAAATCAGATCACATTTGATGGTGATTTGATGCAGAAATGTGAGAAATTCCAAAGGCATCAGATACTTTTTCATGCCACTGTATTAGAATCACACACACACACATTTGAGGGGTTTTACTATTTACACTTTTTTATATAACCTTTTATATAACCAACACAGTATTTACAAGATAAGTCTTTTAGCAGTTTGCAAAGATTTCTTCTTGCTTAGCTATATCCATTTATGAAATAAACACGAAAGTGTAATTTAACTACTACTACTACTACTACAACTACTACTACTACTACTAATAGCTATGTACATATAAAGTAAACATTAATTTGCACAAAGCACAATTCCATTCATTTTTCATTGTCTCTTCTTCATCATCCATCCCAATACACTCTACATGGAACCATCTGTCACAGTTGTCACACTCCATCTGTTGTATGATAAAGAAACACTGTAAATCTGAAAATTGAATCACTTTATCTATCAGTCTTTCTATCTTACCCAGTCAGTGTTATTCTTGTTCCCACTTGCACCTGCAGATTTCTTTGGCCTGTTCGATGCATTGAAGGATTTTAAGAGCCATTTCTATGCGCTCTCTTGCCATGCAAATTTTTTTTTGTTAAACAGGATTTGGGAGTTCAATGGAAAGTTCTCCATTATTGCTCTGGCCATCTAAACAAAAATATCTTTAATAAAAGGTGTTTTGTCACAATATTATCAAATATTAGAGGACACAACCTTTACAACTATGACCCTGCAGCTGTTTTGATCCTGTTGAAAAGGATGAGTAATTACTCCTCCTTTCCACTTCATGTCCATCCAGTCTATATTACCATCTTGCTTTTTTTGAGCCTGTAGGTATTCCCTGGATATGTATTTACACAGTTTGCATATTGTATTTATTTTTTGTTAGATGACATGTTGAAATAATTATGCCAGACTAATATATTAAAGTAATCAAGTTATTTGAGGTGAGTGCCATGGAAGCCATTGAAAAAAAAAAAAAATAGTTTTTATATCAAAAATTCATAAAATAGACAAAAGTGGAAAAAAAGAGGTGTGCATGGTCCTATGAATATAAGGTGGATTGAAGTGACTAGGTCACATGACCTGAAAGCTATTGAAAAAAATCCTTGATTTTGTTCATAAAAAATTCATATAAAATTCAAAAAAAGAGAAAATTGGAAAATAAGTGGTGTGCATGATAATACTAGACTAGTACTATGAATATGAAGTGGATTGAAGTGACTAGGTCACATGACCTGAAAGCTATTGAAAAAAATCCATATTTGTATATATAAAATTCATATAAAATCCAAAAAAACATAAAAGTGAAAAAAAGAAGTGTGCATGGTGCCACTAGATTAGATCTATTATTTTAAAGTAGTGAAAATAAATTTGTTCATCTTGAAGCTATTGAATTTATTCATTTACTTCGTTCCAGTGGTCGTCATTTATTGACGGTCCCTAAGTCTCATTGCTCCGTGCTAAGGGCGGTGTTTCGAGAGTGACTTCCCCGCAATAATGACGCACTAGTCGGACACAGACAACTAAGCCTCCCGGTGAAAGTGCGGAGCCGAATGTCCAACGTCCAACGTCAATCTAACTTCACCGCGGTGTCGCTGAGCGCCAAAAGCGGAGGGTCTGGTCCCAGTTGATCAAATTTTACAGTTCAAATGGCACTCGAACCATACATGTCTTTCATTGAGGCCATGTTTATTAATGGAATGCCATATCATGAGATCTCAGTAAAGATGCGAGAAATGGGTGTCCAGCGTAGAAGCTCTGAGATCAGCATTCGGAGACTATACTTGCCAAGCATAATATGCGTAGAAAAGGACACACTTCTGATTAAGAGCTTGACATTGCTGTGTCTCGAGCAATAAATGAGGTAACGTTACGTGATATAAAAAAGTAAAACATGTAGCATACTAGACCAGTGGTGTAGCCATAAGCAGGTTGCCTGTATAACGTTACGCTGTATACCCACTAGTAACGGTCAGAGATTTCTGTATAACGTTAACGTTACCCACTTAAAATAGCGAGATGATAGTAACCACATTGTTTTGTGACAGAACTTTAACGCGTTCATTCATAAATTCACCCCGTCTGGGTTGTGAAGCACTGAAATGACGCCGTTTTCGGCTTCCTTGGCCTGTAAGTGTGTGTGTGTGTGTGTGTGCACAGTAGTAGAAGTATGCAGTGTTGACAACACACAGCACCACTACACTCACTACATACAGTATGCATGTAACGTTACATGTAATATAGAGCATTCTGAAGGACTGCTTAGGCTGTGTGTTGTCAATCAGAAGTGTGTCCTTTTCTACCCATATTATGCTTGGCAAGTATAGTCTCTGAATGCTGATCTCAGAGCTTCTACGCTGGACACCCATTTCTCGCATCTTTACTGAGATCTCATGATATGGCATTCCATTAATAAACATGGCCTCAATGAAAGACATGTATGGTTCGAGTGCCATTTGAACTGTAAAATTTGATCAACTGGGACCAGACCCTCCGCTTTTGGCGCTCAGCTACCTACTCCTTTCCTTTGAAACGTTCCACTGCGCATGCGCAAAGCAATCAGGTCGGCAACGTGGGAAATAGTTAAACCTGCTACACAAATAAAGAAAAAATGAGACAACGTAAATTTGATCCATTATTTCGTTTTGGTTTCCTTGTTTATTATATTTCCCGTTTCGAGCTGAAAGCAATGAAACAAACGTCAGTTTTTCATATTTGGTTCATACAGAAAAACAAAATATTGATTCGTTATTTCGTTTTTGGTTTGCCAGATTAAATTGAATAATTGAATGATCGGATGATACACGGACCAATCTAGTATAACCCAAACCTTTACACTTTATTATTAATGGCAATAACTTGCAGCAACCGACAGCATCCAACAGCCTCCATTTAAAGAACCATGTATCTGTCACTGTGCTGCGCAGCTTTGAGCATCTGGACAACTTAGTGAAGCTGGACTTAAGCTTCAACCAGTTGGAGGCTGTGGGCTCTGGTGTGTTCAGGGGCCTCTCCAGACTCCGACAGCTGTACCTGCAGAACAACCAACTGACCATGGTGCAACAGGGCAGTTTGGACATGCTTCCCGGCCTGGAGGTACAAGCTGTTAAATAGGTACCATTTCCTTCTGTTTAGAAGCTTCCTGTTTAACCATAAGTCATCTGCTGTTGTCTGTGTGAAAGGTGCTGCAGCTGAGTTACAACAACATCTCGCAGATAGACAGCGATGCTCTGGCTCCTCTCTACAGCCTGGCCGTTCTAGCTCTGGAAGGAAACAATCTGCATATCCTCAAATTTAAAACCTTCATCAGCCTGCACACAACAGCCACCCACATCCAGCTCTCAGGTTTTTCTTTAAGCCTTTGTATGATGTATGAGTTTATTATTGGGTTTAATCTCAGGAAGTTAAAATTACCCCAATATTTTGCACAATATAAAGCAATAAATTATAAACTTGTGGGGGTTGACTCTCTCTAGCACTGGTGGAATAATAAAATTGTTTATGCAAAAAACATTCCAATCTACTTTATGCCAATTAAATCTATTTAAAATTGTTAGTAACATTAGTTTTGACAAAGATCATTTTGACATTATCCACTACTTTCTCTGTGGTTGCCAGGTAACCCATGGAGCTGTGACTGTGAGCTCCATCGTGTCTTCAGTAAGATCTTATCGTTCGCCACCTGCACATCGGCGACTACCGTAGCGTGGCGTGCCATGAGCCGCGCTGCTGGCTGGGGCTTCTCTGGCCTGGGTGGACGGATCGGCTGTGTGTGGCGAGACGCCACCGTCCCTGGTCATCACCGTCCACCGTCATTATCACAGTGGTGGCTGCCTTGGTTATGGCCGAGAGGAACAGGAAGAAAAACCGCGACAGGAACTGGGACAATGACACACACATGCAGACACAAAGTCCTCCGTCCTAAAAATGTATGCGTTGTTTAATACAGTGGTTCCTGAACTTTTTTCACCGAGTATTATCTCATTAAATATTTGTCTTTCCAATAACCATCTACTCTTTTGTGTTTTATTACAGTGGGGAGAGGTAGAGAAGTCCAGGGCTAAATGCACAACAGTGGGTCAATATGAATATTATTTATTATGACTGTAATCTTAATACAGTTACCATTTCAATTGAATGGTCTAAGCAAGGTCTGGGGAAGTGATAGATTAATAAGTCTAAATTGTTTTTTTCCAGGCTTTATGGTGTTTAAAAGGTTTTAAATGGTTTTACATGAACCTTAACAGGTTACAGTAGTGCTCATACATACCCTGGTATAATTTGTGATATATTTGGCCATTTTTTCAGAGATTATGAATGATGATATTTTTCATACATAGTGAGTAGTTGGGTAAAGCTATTTATTGTTAAATAACTGTGTTTACTCTTTTTAAATCATAATGACAAAAGAAACTACCCAAATGACCCTGATCAAAAGTACCCTGGTGATTTTTTCCTGATAACATGCACACAAGTCGACACAAACAGGTTTGAATGGCTACTAAAGGTAACTGTCCTCCTCTGTGACCTGTTTACTGGAATCAGTGTGTGTTTATAAAAGGTCAGTGCATCTTTCATCCAGTGCTGCACTGATGTTTCTGTATTCTGAGTCATGGGAAAAGCAAAATAATTGTATAAGGATCTGCGGGAAAAGGTAATTTAACTGTATAAAACAGAAAAGGGATATAAATCTAAGGAATTGAGAATGACAATCAGCAGTGTTCAAACTTTAATTGAGAAGTGGAAAATGAGGGATTCTGTTGAAACCAAACCACAGTCAGGTAGACCAACAAAGATTTTTACGACTGCCAGGTAAATTGTTTGGGATGCAAAGAAAAATCCACAAATTACAGGACTCCCAAAAAAAAAGTGGTGTGGCTGTTTCAAGATGCACAATAAGGAGGCACTTGAAGAAAACTGCTACATGGTTGAGAAAGCCATTTCTACAGAAATGTCACAAAGCATCCTGCTTACAATACACCGAACAGCACAAAGACAAGCCTCAAAACCTCTGGAACAAAGTGATGAGACCAAAATTGAACTTTGATGAAGGGTACACCATTCTACTGTGAAACATGGAGGTGGATCGCTGATGTTTTGGGGATGTGTGAACTACAAAGGAACAGGAAACTTGGTCAAAATTTATGGCAAGATGAATGCAGCATATTATCAGAAAAACAGGAAGCTGTGCATGGGACGTACTTGGACATGCAAGACAGCCCAAGAATTTACAGGAACTGGAGGCTTTTTGCCAAAAAGAATGGGCAGCTTTACTGTCTGAGAAAATAAAGAGCCTCATCCACAACTACCACAAAAGACTTCAAGCTGTCATTGATGTTAAAGGTGGCAATACACAGTATTAAGAACTGGTGTATGTCAACTTTTTATCAGGGTCGTTTGGGTAGTTTTTTCATTATGATTTAAACACAATTGTTTGACAATAAATGGCTTCACCCAACCACTAACTACGAGTAAAAAAAAAGGTTTTGTGTTATTATTCAGATACTCTGAAAAATGGCCAAAAAAAAAATTCACAAATTCTACCAGGGTATGTAAACTGTATACTGTATACAGTTGTGCTGTATACTACCAGGTATTATATTAATGATTTTAGTTGGACTTTATCTGGTTCTAAGTGGTTTTAGTCAGTTATTATTTGGACAAAAGAAAATTGATTATGAACAAAATGTGCTTTGAAAAGAGAGAAAAAAAGATATGCCTTTTTGAAGAGGGTTTGTTCGTTTTTCACTTCCTGCGCTTCCTCCTTTGTCATGTCTCACTCTCTGCAAAACTCTCAATGCCAGGCTATTAAAGGGTTGTCAAATACTGATAAAAAGTTTACATACCCCAGTTCTTAAAACATCTTTTATACTCACACACTGATTACAAACAAACAGATCACAGGTGAGGATAGTTACCTTTTAGTAGCCATTCAAACCTGTTTGTGTCACTTGTGTGCTTGTTTTCAGGCCAAAATCACCAGGTTGACTTTTGATCAGGTTCAAATGGGTAGTTTCTGTTGACATTAGGATTAAAAGAGTAAACACAGTTGTTTGACAATAAATATGTTTTTTAGTGTTATCATTCATATTAAAACCTTCATCAGCCTGCACACAACAGCCACCCACATCCAGCTCTCAGGTTTTTCTTTAAGCCTTTGTATGATGTATGAGTTTATTATTGGGTTTAATCTCAGGAAGTTAAAATTACCCCAATATTTTGCACAATATAAAGCAATAAATTATAAACTTGTGGGGGTTGACTCTCTCTCTAGCACTGGTGGAATAATAAAATTGTTTATGCAAAAAACATTCCAATCTACTTTATGCCAATTAAATCTATTTAAAATTGTTAGTAACATTAGTTTTGACAAAGATCATTTTTGACATTATCCACTACTTTCTCTGTGGTTGCCAGGTAACCCATGGAGCTGTGACTGTGAGCTCCATCGTGTCTTCAGTAAGATCTTATACGTCGCCACCTCCACATCGACTACCGTAACGTGACGTGCCATGAGCCGCCGCTGCTGGCTGGGGCTTCTCTGGCCTGGGTGGACAGTCGGCTGTGTGTGGCCGAGACCGCCACCGTCCTGGTCATCACCGTCACCGTCATTATCACAGTGGTGGCTGCCTTGGTTATGGCCGAGAGGAACAGGAAGAAAAACCGCGACAGGAACTGGGACAATGACACACACATGCAGACACAAAGTCCTCCGTCCTAAAAATGTATGCATTGTTTAATACAGTGGTTCCTGAACTTTTTTCACCGAGTATTATCTCATTAAATATTTGTCTTTCCAATAACCATCTACTCTTTTGTGTTTTATTACAGTGGGGAGAGGTAGAGAAGTCCAGGGCTAAATGCACAACAGTGGGTCAATATGAATATTATTTATTATGACTGTAATCTTAATACAGTTACCATTTCAATTGAATGGTCTAAGCAAGGACTGGGGAAGTGATAGATTAATAAGTCTAAATAGGTTTGAGGTTGATTTTTTCCAGGCTTTATGGTGTTTAAAAGGTTTTAAATGGTTTTACATGGACCTTAACAGGTTACAGTTGTGCTCATACATACCCTGGTATAATTTGTGATATATTTGGCCATTTTTCAGAGATTATGAATGATAACACAAAAAAAAATCTTTTTTCATTCATAGTGAATAGTTGGGTAAAGCTATTTATTGTCAAATAACTGTGTTTACTCTTTTTAAATCATAATGACAAAAGAAACTACCCAAATGACCCCGATCAAAAGTACCCTGGTGATTTTGGCCTAAAACAAGCACACAAGTCGACACAAACAGGTTTGAATGGCTACTAAAGGTAACTGTCCTCCTCTGTGACCTGTTTACTGGAATCAGTGTGTGTTTATAAAAGGTCAGTGCATCTTTCATCCAGTGCTGCATTGATGTTTCTGTATTCTGAGTCATGGGAAAAGCAAAATAATTGTATAAGGATCTGCGGGAAAAGGTAATTTAACTGTATAAAACAGAAACGGGATATAAATCTAAGGAATTGAGAATGACAATCAGCAGTGTTCAAACTTTAATTGAGAAGTGGAAAATGAGGGATTCTGTTGAAACCAAACCACAGTCAGGTAGACCAACAAAGATTTTTACGACTGCCAGGTAAATTGTTTGGGATGCAAAGAAAAATCCACAAATTACAGGACTCCCTGAAAAAAAGTGGTGTGGCTGTTTCAAGATGCACAATAAGGAGGCACTTGAAGAAAACTAGGCTACATGGTTGAGAAAGCCATTTCTACGGAAATGTCACAAAGCATCTTGCTTACAATACACCGAACAGCACAAAGACAAGCCTCAAAACCTCTGGAACAAAGTGATGAGACCAAAATTGAACTTTGATGAAGGGTACACCATTCTACTGTGAAACATGGAGGTGGATCGCTGATGTTTTGGAGATGTGTGAGCTACAAAGGCACAGGAATTTTGGTCAAAATTTATGGCAAGATGAATGCAGCATATTATCAGAAAAACAGGAAGCTGTGCATGGGACGTACTTGGACATGCAAGACAGCCCAAGAATTTACAGGAACTGGAGGCTTTTTGCCAAAAAGAATGGGCAGCTTTACCATCTGAGAAAATAAAGAGCCTCATCCACAACTACCACAAAAGACTTCAAGCTGTCATTGATGTTAAAGGTGGCAATACACAGTATTAAGAACTGGTGCATGTCAACTTTTTATCAGGGTCGTTTGGGTAGTTTTTTCATTATGATTTAAACACAATTGTTTGGCAATAAATGGCTTCACCCAACCACTAACTACGAGTAAAAAAATGGTTTTGTGTTATCATTCAGATACTCTGAAAAATGGCCAAAAAAAAAAAATTCACAAATTCTACCAGGGTATGTAAACTGTATACTGTATACAGTTGTGCTGTATTCTACCAGGTATTATATTAATGATTTTAGTTGGACTTTATCTGGTTCTAAGTGGTTTTAGTCAGTTATTATTTGGACAAAAGAAAATTGATTATGAACAAACTGTGCTTTGAAAAGAGAGAAAAAAAGATATGCCTTTTTGAAGAGGGTTTGTTCGTTTTTCACTTCCTGCTCTTCCTCCTCTGTCATGTCTCACTCTCTGCAATACTCTCAATGCCAGGCTATTAAAGGGTTGTCATATACTGATAAAAAGTTTACATACCCCAGTTCTTAAAAGATCTTTTATACTCACACACTGATTACAAACAAACAGATCACAGGTGAGGATATTTACCTTTTAGTAGCCATTCAAACCTGTTTGTGTCACTTGTGTGCTTGTTTTCAGGCCAAAATCAACAGGGTATGTAAACTTTTGATCACGGTCAAATGGGTAGTTTCTGTTGACATTAGGATTAAAAGAGTAAACACAGTTGTTTGACAATAAATATGTTTTTTAGTGTTATCATTCATATTCTCTGAAAAATCACAAATTCTGTCTAAACTTGTGGGCCCAACTGTACATACACAACAGCTCTCCAAAGTCGGCTGGACAAGAAATTTGACCATGGTATCGTTGGCTTGACAGAAGCTGTATTGTTGAGATTTGTGAGTTCACAAACTTTCTAAAATCCACCTCGTCCTGCTAATATTCAATGTGATTTCTTCCGACCTGTTCGGACTAATGACAGTACTGGCAGTTATGGGCATGTTTTAGTTTTAGCAATGGTTATACCTTTACTAATGTAAACACCTGATTTGATCAAATTACCTCATTACAGGTGGTACCTTGTAGATGGTTCATCTAATCACTTTATGTGGAAGTCCTCCCAGATGGGTCTGTGCTACAGATCAACCTCTAGGTAATAGAAAATCAGCATATAAAATAATTCAACATCTACAATTAGTTTCTAAAAAGCTAGCATGTAGTCACACAAGTTAATCAAACAGTGGGGGGACTTTGCCTACTGAGCACAGAGCCACTTTACCCAGACTTATATTAACCAGCAGGTGGGTCTCACATTATTCAGCACAATGACCAGCAACAAGGTAAGTCTTTGTCTGCCATTCTTTTTTACCAGGACTTAACCTAAACGTCTATATTATACAATTGTAGTTTCTTTTGCCACAGATGTGTTCCTGTGTGGTGAAAGTAACACTGTTGATGATCACTAGCTTGGTTGTAGCGTCTCCAGTCAAATGTGTGAGTAACCTGATAATAGAAACGTAATCTGCATTTTAAAGCTTTGTTTAAAACGTATTTGCTTTCTTTGAAGGTGCAAATTCAGACAGCAGCCACAAGTCAGGGTACGTGTGAAAAATGTCCACATTTACTTTACCATTTACTGTGTGTTGAGTAATATTTCTAAATATAGTGTCCTGGAAAACATATGCTAATAAGTTTAAAGTAAATATTTTTGTGACAATTATATTTCTGGTATATACCTTTAACAAAATATTTTACATTTGTAGAGGTCCAGCTATAGATAATAAAAAAGGAACGCTCAGATAGTTTATATACGACAGTTGCTAGCTATGAATGCAGACTTTCAGAGCCTGTTTTAAAATACAAACTAGCATTAGTAAATTGCTCGCTAAACACAAGTGACATCCAGGAGTTTTAATCTTTACGGCTGGACCTCAATGTTAACATTTAACACAGAATTACTTTTTTTTCTCTTTTGACAAAGGTGTGTGTGTCCCAGGGACCGCCGTTGTCTTTTCCACTGCTTACCCGGGCTCGTTGAGGGGGACTGTGTTCGATCCAATTATCTTTAACCAGATGGGGGTGAACAAGGGCTTGGCCTACAACCACCGCACCGGAGTCTTTACAGCACCAGTGGCTGGGATTTACAAGTTTGTGTTTGCAGTGCAGTTGTGTCGAGAAAACTTCAACAATGTGTGGTCCTTTATGGTGAACAACGTCTCAAAGAGTTTGTGCCACGCCCAGGTACACAAAACTGAACTAGAACTAGAAACACACAAATACAT
Source organism: Perccottus glenii (assembly GCA_024416835.2). NCBI lineage: Eukaryota > Metazoa > Chordata > Actinopteri > Gobiiformes > Odontobutidae > Perccottus > Perccottus glenii. Next base: position 23,456,219 of record CM044553.2, read on the forward strand.
ATTCATCAAAAAGAAATGTGAAAAGAATGATGATATGTTTATATGCCACAGAGGAGTTTAAATATCTAGTTCAATTAAATCTTTTCAATGTTTCAGAATGTAAAATATTAGTCTGTTTGGAATGACAGTAATTCAGATTTATTTTAGTCATGCTACCAAACCTGGATAATGTGATTCATAACCTGACTTCTACTGCAACTATACGGCTCTGTGTGTCTAAGGTTGTCCTAAGTAATCTGCACACACTTCAGAGATTTGAAGTGTGGCAAAGAGGCCTTGTTTATAACACTGAATGTATTGACTGAAACTCAGTGTATACAGCAATGGTCAAAGTTTTCTGTGATCCATCGTCGTTCATTTCCACTGTCACCAAAATAATTATCACAAGAATTTGCAAAGCTTTTTTTGCTCAGCTTGGAGGGAAAGGTAATGTGTTTCCGTGCTGTTCTCAGGTGAGGGGTGAGGACACAACCCTGAATACGTGTTTCTTTGTGGACGCGCTGGAACAGGGCGACAAGGTCTGGATTAGACAGAACGCAGGCAGCTGTGGGTGGGCTAACTCTGAGTCGAAAACCATCACCTTCTCCGGAGTGCTGCTGGCCACTGAAGGCATGTCGGACATTGGAACCGACTATAACTGTCCTAAGCCCAGACTGGAGACAAAACCATAAATGTGTTTAGCTCTGCAGACAGATATGCAGCTTTACCATATGTTACTGTTTCACTGTTGAGCTGCTTTCTCCTTCTGCACAGATTGAACTGATACAAACATCTATGATATATATGAGACAGACTTGTACCAGTTCAGTTGAGAAGTGTTAACAATAATGAATTAATGAAATATAATTTGTAGGTGTTGTGTCAAGGTCTTTACATGCATTTTTGTTCTTTTTGGTGGCAGTAGTGATTTAAATGTTAGACATTTTAATGGCCTCATGTACTATATAAGATAAGAAAACCTTTATTAGTCCCACAATGAGGAAATTAAAGCAGTGCTACAGTAGAGCAGCAAAGTATCACAAATTGAATTAAAATGAAAAACTTTCTGAATGATAATCTAAAATTGACTATACATTTGTAAAAGTAATCTATGCTAAAACAAAATAAACGAATATATGGCAAAACTTCAGTGACATTGCTGCTGCTCTGCTTCTCCAAGAGGTCCCAGCGACCATGTACTACAAAAACTTACAATACTTTGAATAACTGTCAAACTCAATTTGAATTTGCATTCATTGTGTAAAATTAAACACGAGTTAGCTTTGTTACAGCTGCTGTCCGTTACAGAGGTAGATGCAGCTATCATTTGTAAAAGGATGTGGTAAAAAACAAATACTGCAGACAAACAAAGAAGGCAACCGCCATCTTTTCAGACCACTTCCTTTGCAGCCGTTTGTACCTGATCAACAACAGCAAAACCTACAAAACTGCAAAACAGTCATTTGCTGTCATGGCAGGTGGGTCTCACATTGTTCAGTATAAGCCTTTAGGTCTAAGTTTAAAAGCTACTTGTTATTGAATTTAAATAAGCACAAAATTATTCACAAATAAAAGAAAACATCTCTTTATTTTAAGCAAGCTTCAAACAGCAACCAGATGGTTAGAAAACATAGTCATACTATAGATTTTGTAATAAGCTCAAGTGAGAAAGTGTATTTCTTTTTTTAAATGGCAACGTTTGATACACAAGCAATATTGACGCTGAAAGTGATGTGATCTATAAAAAAAATAAATGATTGGACACAGCTGTAGACTGTTGACTAGTCCTTCTCTTTCCCAGACAGTCCCTGCACAAACACATCATTTCTTAGATATTTTGTTTAAATTGTTACATTTATATAAATGTTAGACTTTTCAGTAGTATACATATATACTCTGTGTTTAGAACTGAGTCATCTAAGTGTTATGTAAGACAAACTAATGAAGCAACAAAAACAGTATTGAGTGTATGAGTGGATGTTTAGTTCTTACCTGAGGCCAGCACAGCAGCAACACTACAAAGGCTCCATAGACACAGCTTTTGAAGATCAACACCACATAAGACAGTTTGGCGCGCTGCATGGTCTGTACATAGAGCACTGTAGAAACAAAACCACTTAATAAAAGTTTTGATAAAATGCTAATTGGAATTTAGCACCTTTCTGTCCTTTCTTAGAGCATGTAAACAGCTTTGGAAGCATTTGTGAATTATTTTGGATATGTTACTTTGCAATAGTGTGTTTACCATACCTCGTGTGTGTCCTGCAAGAAACAAAACAACTTTTAGACCATTGTTTTAGATTAATGCCATTTTTAAGTGTAATAATAAATGTTGAGCGAACAAACCGTGAGTGCCTTGCAGCCAGTCTGATGTGTACACAGTGTTGTTTCCATTGAAGAAGCTGACGATGCAGGTGAAATTCTTGTCTACATCGTTCCAGCTCGAAGCAGGATTCTAAGCCGGCTGCTAATGGTGTAATACTTTCCGTTGCCATCTCTCTGGGCAGCACCATCAGTCGATACGTCGTCCGTAACATTGTGTCCGTCCATCTGCCAGGTGACCTTCACATGGTCCGGGTAAAAACCTGACGCCACACACACCAAGGTCTTCTGGTTTCTCTTTTCTCTGCGATTCTGACATTCATGTTTGGAGGGCTTAAGTATTTTGACTGTTGGAGAGGTGACAGTGATATTCGGATCTGAGATAAAAAAAATATATATAATAATTTGTATCCAGGAATTAAATTTTCCATAAAGAAGACAATAAATGTTAGATAAACTAGCCTCAATCATAATTCAGATAACAACTCATTTGTCTTTTTTTTAATCAAATCTACGTTATTTGTTTGTTTTATTTTTCAAAATATTTTGAAATAAAACTAACTTTAAAAAATACTAAGGATGGTATTCAACCTTAAACTTTAGCTTAAACGATACATGAACATTTATAAGCATTCAGTAAATTTAACTTTTAAATTTTAATAAGAAAAAATATGAGTCAATATGAGAACAGCAATGTTAGCGCATGGATGTAAGTGTAGAAATATTGAAATCATGTTTTTCAGCTCTGGGAGATAATTATTGAAAAAGTCAAAGAAAATGTAAGAGTTAATAATATAAATTTATTTACTTATTAGGTAAAAAAAAAAGTATAATGCTTCATTAAAAAAAGCTCACATCTCTTACAATAAAATGAACTAGACCCACTACAGAAAATACATTCCCAGGTCAATAAGTATCAAAAGCAATTATGTCCATTCATAAGTATTGTTTAGTAACATCAGTGTTTTCCCAGAATAAACATTAAAGGCATTAAAATACAAAATATAAATAAATAAAAAATGACTTACCTAAGACGGTCAGTTTAGTTCCTTTGCCAAAGTAAGCAGGAGTGTAACTAGTCACACTGACACAAGGCTGCCATAAAAACCCTTGACTGCTTCCCACAGGCTTTATTCTATTAGTTTGAATAATTCTGCTAAAGTTACTATTTGAAGTCCTTTTGTCAGTTGTCTTTAAAGTTTAAGCTTCATGAGAATCTTGAGGTGGTATGCAGGAGTTGTAAACAGTTAATCTATTAGCTCGGGGCTGAGAGCAACAGCCATTTTAAAGGGCACCTCTGTGGATTAACCCGCACACACACTTCTACAGTAATACGTACAGGAGAGCATGGCTTGTGAAAAGTCCTTTGTTGTGGGTTTTTTAAAACCAAACCAAACCAGACAGATATGAAACAGAAAAGTGTGGTCTGGACCCTGGTTCAGATTTAGAGTGTGAAAACTGTGTGTAGGGCACTGTACTGTTCAGAATGTTAGTGGCAAACATATCACCACAGAACACCTTAAGATTCTGCAAATAACAGGAGATTCACAGTGACAGGTTTAGTGGTCTTCCTGCTGGGCTTTTCTGCCTGACGCACCTCCTACAGTGTCTTTCTGTGCAAGTGTTCCCAGAACACCTTTGTGTACATGCACGGGTCATCAGCTGGAGGACCACTGGTCATTGACTTTCCAGCCAGCGTCCTTGCACTCTGCTGCCAGCTCCGGCGTACTTTGCCCGTTTCCAGCTCATGAGCAGCCTCCAGACCCTCCTCCCATGGGACCTTGAGTTCCACCAAAAGGTCTTGCTAGTCGTCATATACTGAGTTTGAACTTTTCTGACTTCAAGTCTCTATGCAGTCTTTGTCCTGTTGTCCACAGAGGGGCTAGCTCCAAAACAAACAAAACTCTAAAAACGTAATTTTAATGAATTTGATTTTGAAAGTTATTACAGCTTAAAAGCATATGTTGCCTTTAGGTAAACACACAATAAATAATTATACTGTATATGTTCAGGTTTGTAAGAGTACTTGTATTAAATGGTGTCTTTGAGGTAGTTTTTGTACAACTGCTCTATTAGCTTGTATCACCATGGCGCCCTGTCGCACAGTGAAAAAGCATTACACAAAAACTTCATATTGTTTTTCAGCGTTTTCCGTATCTCAGCCTCCATCTTTGAGCGGTCTGTGAGAGCAGCTGTGAGAGCGGCTGTGAGAGCGGCTGTGAGAGCGGCTGAGGTGAGCTCACTGTCTCCTTGCCACTGACAGCTAAGAAAAGCGGGAACAAAAATAAAATCTATTTAAAGGAAATGATGTGTATAGCCCCTCCTACTTTTACATGTCACATTTTATTTACAATTCAGAAATTACACCTCTGACATGAGATCCACAGTTCAAATTGTCACGACCCACTGAAAGCCATCACAATCCAGATACACTAAAACAAGATAGGAATTGATTGAAGAAATCTTTAATGAAGAAAGGGAAAATGGAGTTGGAGAGGTGGTTTGCGAGGCTGGTAAATAAATATTGCACAGCTGCTAATGTTAACCACCTTCTGTTAACATGACAGTGGCACATGGCAGAGAGGTTAGCACTCCTGCCTCACAGCAAGAAGAGTGAGTTCAAAATCCGTCCGACTCCGGTCTTTCTGTGAGGAGTCTGCAAGTGTTACTGTGGGTTCTCTCCAGCTTCCTCCCATCGTCCAAAGACACGCAGGTTAATTGGCAACTCTTAAGTGTCCCTAGTGAATGAATATTAGAGTGAATGGTCTGTCTCTAAATGTTAGCCCTGCGACTAACTGGCCATTGTCCAGGGTGTACTCCGTCTGAGGCCCAAAGCTGCTGGGATAGGCTCCTGTCACTCGCGACCCCTATTGAGACAAAGCGGTAGAAAATGAATGAATGAATGTTAACATGACAGAATTAACTATTTGTTGGTATTTGATGAATTAACTGGATTGTCCTGATTACTGTGAATGAAAATGGTTACTCATTTTTGTCAGTCATATACCGATGTCTAATTTAGGGTTCTCAAAAAAACAAATATTCTGGGACACTGGGAGCACCCCGGTGATCCTGCTGCCAGTTTTGAAGTATTTTGGTCAGGAATCAGGCCATGGCATTTGCTGCCATGTTTGTGTGTGTGTGTGTACAATAGGTGTGTATCTTGTCTGTGCGACAACCAGGGCTATAAGCCCCATGGCCTGTAGGGGACCCCCTAACAGACCCAGCGTTTGTTGAATTGACCCAACAACTTCCCTCGAGACACTATTCAACTCTAGAGGTGAGACAACTCAATAATGCATGTTGAAGGAGTTTTCAGTGAAGTGTGTTAATATTTAAGAATTTACAGAGAATGAGTGTCTGGGACTGAGCTTTCTCCATCAATGTTCTGTGTGATTGAAGTTATTCTGTTCATTTGTTTGACTGATGGTGGTTTTACAGTGTGATACAAATCAATAGCTCTGAAAAATTAAGCTATGCTCACGCCTCTGAGGAGCAGAGTTAGTGACACAGACAGGACTCACTGGAGTCTGTCTAGCCTTTGTCTACACACTCAGGTGAGTTTTTGGTTCTCTTTAGTTATGATATCTATAATGAGCCTAGCCCAAAAAAAAGAAGTCTGATATTAGCTGTAGTTTCTACAGAGCTGCATTAGGTCTACTGTGAAATAAATAGTCCTACCTTAATCCTTGTGTTGTCCTTAAGTTAGAGTTACACTGGTGGTCTTCAGGGGTCATTTTGCCCCCACTTTGTTTGCTCAATATTTTCTGCATAAAGTTAAATTTCTCAAATATTTTGGGTTCTATGTTTAGCCTTACTTTTTTCCAATGCACTGATACCAAATGTTCCTGACAGTGACTGATCTGGCAACCCTACTAGAATGTTCAGTCAAGGCAACACAGTAAACCTGACCTACATTATCTTTACACTATAAAAAACAGGTAACTGATTATTGTAGGAGGTCAAAAAAGGCTGCTTACGAGGCTTACCTACGACCTACGGTAAACAGACTAGTGCTAAAAGCTTGTGAAAGTTCTCAGTCATCGAGGTCATCTTGGAGAAAAGATTGAAGTAAAGGCATCTTGACTAGGTTTTAAAGGTGAATGTGATTCATGTAATTCAGTGTGATTACACAGCTGTAGTGGCTTTGACTGTTGAGTTTTAGGTATAAGTGGGATTTCCATTGTGTGAGAATTATTTTACTCCATAGGCCTAAGTGACATATGTGAGGCTGTCTCTCCCACAGCCATGATTTAAAGCACAACATAAAATCACATAATATCAAAATGGGTGGGACCTAAAGAGAGCATATACCCAAGAATCTCAATAAAATTGGTTGACGCATTTTTTTTAAAGAAACTACGTACGCAGGAGACCATTACTTGCTGTTATGTACAAGCTAATTGATATGAGGGGTAGTTAGCATTTCCCTCAAGGTTTGTTTCCCCACATTTTGCCTTCATTTCTGTTAAATAGGACAGTGGAAATTCAAAAAGATTGCAATAACTTTTCCAAATGACTGAAAATCTTTTTTTTCTTTAAGTAGGGAAACAAAGTCCTTATGCTTAGTAATGCTGTGTTTTTGCATTGTGGCAGAGTGACAGATGACACTGTGGTAGCTGGCAGCACAGAAGTACACTGCACTGCTGTCTGAGCTTAGCGACCCAAATGACAATGTGGAGATTTTGTTTGTTTTTGCATTTCCATTAATCTCCACAGACAAATTGGCCTCTATGAAACCACTGGACTCTACCATGTGTCCCAGCAGCTGCAAATGGCCACTCGGAGCTCTCCTGTACCAAAGGATCTGGTCGTAGCCCTGAATAGAGTGAGAGCAGCTAAGTTCAGCCATTTCTCCAGGAAGTTTGTACATGTCTGTTAGAGTCTGGTGGACCTTTTCACCTAATGGCGCGCCTGTGGACAAAGAAGAAGATTAAGATGCACAGCATGACGCAACACTATGGGCTGCAGCAGAATGACATATGACCTACAGTATACCTGAAACCTGAAGAATGTTACAGGCTAGCAAAATGTAAAAGATGATCATGTTGAGTCTCAGACAGAACTTGTATGTCACACACTAATCCAGCAGCTTGAAGTCTTTGGGTGGGCGGACTCATATCTTAACCCTACTTCCTGTATCTCATACATCACAGACGTTACTAGAACAAAAGTAGATTTTGGCTGTGAAGTCCTCCAAATCAGTCTTATGCTAAATTGATAAATAATTTGGCGTTACTTTATCAGTTGTCTCATTAGGAAGGGCACCTATTTCACCTAATTGCTTTAAAGTTTCTTATCTAGTATATAATGCACACCCAAGCTTGGGCTTGGGTGTGCATTAAATACTAGATGAGAAACTTCAAAGACAGTGCAAACAGACTATGTAAATCAAATAGGCAATGTCACAAATAGCTATATTGCTAAATGGAATTTACCATTTACCAAATACTGTGATGTACTGTGTGATGTACCAATTAGTTGTTGATTTAAGCAAATTAGCCTTGTTTGTGAATTAAAACCACAGGATTTATTGTATACTTCGCATTGAAGTTCAGAAAGCAGGGAAACTAAAACAAAAAATGCAGCTGTGCCTACCTAACCTCGAACCCCTTCTGTCACTATATTTAAAAGCTCCGCTATAAATTCCCTTTAGGTCTATATATTTGCTAAAACACAAGCCAATTCAGAAGCTGTCCTTCAAACCACACTAAACTCAACTGTAAACTGCTTTAGGAGCTTTGTTGGTCTGTCAGTAACATCCATATTAGGTCTGGTGTGACTGTGTACTGCCCCCTGCAGGTGGACAGCGACACAGTGTGGAACGAGATGCACTCGTCTGCCGCCGTGCGCATGGCAGTGGGCTCTGTCATTGAGCTGGCCTTTAGAGTGGCAGCAGGGGAGCTCAAGGTAACACACACACACACACACACACACACACACACACACACACACACACACACACACAACACAACACTACACTGTTTTTGTCCACTTCTATTAATACATTCATAGGCACACTGCCAGAATGCTCTACAACAAGGCCAGAATTGTCCTAATAGATTCAGGAAAAAACTCAAGATTCATCATGTAACCTTGCTTTTCTACTTTCCCAATGTCAAAACCTACAGTATGTTTAGCACTAAACAATAGCACACACTTCATTTTACTTAAAGATGAGGTGTGCTGTTTTTGGTAGATTGTTATAGCACACCTGACATTCCTCCTTTTTAGAGCATGTGAACAGCTATGGTAGCCCTGCAGGCACATGCCGTTTCCAATAAACAAACCCAAGTCAAATTAAAAATTTCACAAAAAAACTAAATCAGTTTAGTTAGGGTTAGGACAAGTTTCCAAACCTTCAGCAAAAACATGTCCTCTGTGGGCTTTTGGAAGAAACAGGAAGTTTTGGAACCAAAATGGCTCCTTTCAGGAAGTTATATAAAGGTTTTACAGTATATATATTGCAAATATAATTTTTATGTCATTATAGACCAATAAAAACAGGTCAATTATGTTACACAGTTTAATTAGTAGTTGTTTATTCATTTATTACTTATTGTTTGTGGACTAGGACCTTCCAATAACCTTAAACAGGTGTTATTCATGTGAAGTTGGGCAACTGGCCAATGAGAAATGTATTGCTCTGTATTAAATAGTGTGTGTTTTTAACAGAATGGCTTTGCAGTAGTGCGCCCACCAGGTCACCATGCTGAGGAATCCACAGCCATGTCAGTACACATTAATATCACCTAAACTTAACAATATTGCTCTATATGAATGTGAATGAATGTTTTAATCAGTTTTTTTTAATCATGTGACAACAGGGGGTTCTGCTTTTTTAACTCAGTTGCCATCACAGCCAAGTTACTACAGCAAAAACTGGGCGTGGGCAAAATCCTTATTGTGGACTGGGTGAGCAACAAACCCAAATATTAAGTGTTCTTTGAGTAGCCTTTTCTTACAATGTGACACTTGCATGATGTGGAATAGATTAACATGCATATCTCTTTTTGCTGCAGGACATTCACCATGGCAACGGGACCCAGCAGGCCTTCTACAGTGACCCCAACGTCCTCTACATCTCCCTCCACCGATACGATGATGGCAACTTCTTTCCCGGCAGCGGAGCCCCTGAGGAGGTACAAACTGTTTACTGAGCTATTTCTGGTATAAGTGTTCTCCTTCACATACGGCGCACGTGTGGTAACAACCTTGTGTTTTTGCAGGTGGGATCAGGCGCAGGTGTGGGCTTTAATGTAAACATAGCATGGACTGGAGGAGTGGATCCACCGATGGGCGATGTGGAGTACCTCGCAGCTTTTAGGTAAACATGGATGTTACAACTACAGTTCACAGGATCTAACATATTGTTTTAATATAATAATGTCAATGCAATTCAACTTACAGAACCACTCATTCAAATAAAGACTTGTTATATAAACTTTTACAGCAATCCCAATGTTATTACCAGCATATGAAACTATTATTATTGAGGTATACACTTACTCTAAGTCGGACTAACACGGTGAAAACAAAAAAGAAAAAAACATTAAAAAAAATAGAATGGGGTTTTCTGACTTAATTGTATTCATGTGATACAAGTTCATAAATGAATCAATGATTAAGGAGTAAGGTACGCCAGTTTATTAGCATCTAAAACTTAAACATAATTAATTTTTACAAAGGCTGAATGCTATAAAATACCAAGACTATATATGATGATGTGTGACCTGGAGAAAGACAGAAGTCCAGTTAACTGGCCTAATAGAGCTAAAAGCATAGTCTGACAAATAGTGTAAACATTACAGTTCCTCAGGTCATACTTATCATTTCACAACAACATTAAAACCTTCTAATAGACCTTGTGGCCAAGGAACATACCATTTCGACTGGACTGAGGGTGACCTAAGTTTAGCACTGCAATAGCTCATGACTCCATCTGCTGGTACAAAGTGATATAGCAAGAGTTATATCATTCTTGTTAGAGCTCTTTCTGAGCTATACAGCTATACTATAAAAACTTCCATAATAATACATAGACAATTTCTTTTTTTAAATCTCCATTAGGGTTGTTATTTGCAAAAACACTAAAGATATTTAAGATTGTTCAAAACACTGGCTTTGTAGGGGGCAGTGAAAGTGGATGAGATAAAAACAACTCTACCACTACATACAGTATGTAGTACAGTATGGCTGATGTTTTGAGTTTCAGATTTCTTTGTATCACACATAACAGAAACTCCTGCTGAGTTGACTCCTCGCGGCAAAAAAGGTGTGGGCTGTGAGCACACCTACAGGCAGCAGCATAAAGTCGTGAAAGTGAAAAAAAGCAAATCAAAAGCGTTTGAGACTGCATGCGTCTTTAATTAACAAGTTCTGAACCTGAAAAGTAGGAATGCCGTTATAAATCGACAGGGATTTAACAGTTTGATAGTCACTGGTTTGGTTGAGTAAGACCACTGTCTTGTTGGGATCAGGAGCGTGGTGATGCCCATCGCTCAGCAGTTCAGTCCAGACGTGGTCCTGGTGTCTGCGGGCTTTGACGCAGTCGAGGGTCATCAGTCTCCTCTGGGGGGCTACAAAGTCTCCGCCAAGTGTGAGTACTCACCTGGTTACCATGGAGACCTGAGAGTAACTTGATGGTGAATTGATTGGTAAATGGCTAACCAAGGTGTCTCTGTTGGGCAGGTTTCGGTCAGCTGACGCAGCTGTTGATGGGTCTGGCTGGTGGGCGAGTTGTCATGGCGCTAGAGGGCGGTCATGACCTCACTGCCATCTGTGATGCATCAGAGGCCTGTGTCTCAGCTCTTCTGGGAGACCCGGTGAGACAAACAGCTTGTCACGAATCAATATATATGAAGTTCACGTGATATGAAACATTCCAACAGATATTAATAGATTACACAAACACTAAGTAACCATGTAGGCTGTTTACCCCCTAGGAGACAAATGTTGTTACCTGCCCTGCCACAATTACTTTAGAATTACGTGGATTATCTGTTGAACAAGGCACACTTTGACTTTAAAAGAGGGGTTAGTCTCCATGTTTCATGTCAACAGATATTAAAAATGAATGTGAGACTATTACTTTAATAATTTTCATGTTCCATATTTTGTAATAAATGCTAGAAAATGTTGCTTTAAGATTGAAAACTGTATATGACCAATAAAGTTAAGGCTTTTTACCCCTACAGTGTAATACTGTAAATGAATGCATGAATGACAACATACAGTAGAGTTCCATAATAGTGGTCAATCCCTTTTGGTGCACATCTGTCTCATGCTTGTCTTTATTTGAACTCCCTGTGCTTTTTTTCCCAGTGTGACGTATTTCAGTGGCCTCAGGAGAAGCCATGTCCGAAGGCCTGCGCTTCACTGGAGACAGTCATAGACATCCAGAGTAAGCAGCTCGTACATTACTCTATGTACACTACATAGACACATAAGCACTCACTGTGTTTATGTTTTCCCATCAGGTAAACACTGGCCTTGTCTCCAGAGTCTGTCACAGACCTGTGGTCACATACTGTTGGACAGTCCTTTGGGGCCTCAGGCTCAATCAGAGAAGGACGAGGCAGAAACCGTCAGTGCTATGGCTTCACTCAGTGTGGATGTTGATCAGCCCAGCTCTGCGCCCGACAACTCAGACACCAGCAGGTCAGCTCTTAAGACAATGTTTTTGTATTTGAATCTGGAAATTGTAGTATGTCTCTAACTATATTTACACAAATCTTAATTTTCTCCCGTTTACATTTGTCTAGATTTATGGTTTACAAAGTTCCAAAGCACAGAACAGTTTTCTTCTTGTTACTTCCAGATTAGTCCATTAGATAAGTAACAGTGTGTGTTCTAGGCCCAATAAGAGAATCCAAGATTTTGTTATGCCTAGATATAACGGCGTGCTTTTCCAGGGTTGAGCAATCATGATACGGCGAGTCATATTAAGTGTTTGATAGTTACTTGGAGTTAGACCAATCTGACCAATCAGAGAAGATTGCACTTCTAAAAGGGGCTTAAATGTGTACTGCAAAACCCTTTGGCTGTAAGTGGTGGTGGTGGTGGTGGTGATGATGATGATGATGATGATGATGATGATGATGATGATGATATTAGACACTTTATTCATCCCCATCAGGATTAATTCAAAAGTCCAGCAGCATTCACTGTCATCTCATTCATAAAAACATACATAAAAACACAATAAAGACATAAATAAATAAAAAGCTGTGAGGTTAACAGGAGCTGTTATACAGTCCTATAGCAGCTGAAATGAACAATCTCCTGAACCTCTCAGTTTGACAGCACAGGGAGAGAAGCCTGTTTCTGCGGCTGCTTTTCTGAGCTGCCAGAGTCTCATGGATTGGTGGCAATATTGCAGATTTTAATTCTTTTAATTCCACACCTCACAACCTGTATGTATACATAGTTTTAGTCACTTAATTCTCAGTAACCACTAACCAGTGCCTCAGGTGATATGGATTATACTTTGCTATGTATGAATTATCCTCCGCTTTCCAGCCACCAGCATTGCACTATGGTAGCCCTGCAGGGACATGTTTTTGTGTATAAACAAATACAAATAGTATTATAGTATTATAGTAGTATTACTTATACAAATAGTTCTATTGAACTTTAAATTATTTTGACATGTATATACTGTACATAATTGAAATAGTTTTGAATAATATGTCCCATTTTCACTACAAACTTCAGGTACCTAATCAATTGTAGCCAATATGTTCATCTTCTGATTGATGTATGTTGTTGGATTTGAATGTGTGCAGATCCACTGAGGAGCCAATGGAAGAAGAGCCTGTATTGTAGGAGGAACCCAAACGAGAGACACATGCAAACTCCACGTTCACCTCCTTGTGGCACCTCCTCTTCCTTTCCTCTCCCGCCATTGTGTGTCGCTGTCGCTGCACATGCAGGAGGATTTTTATTGGCTGAGGTGGGAGAAGGCAGGGCCTTTGACGCCGATCGCAGGGACTCACCCAGATCTCGTATTTGAACTGGTTTGAGGAGGAGCAGACGACTTGTTAGCATCTCCGTGGTAAACCAAATGAGGGATAGTCAATGCGGCTTTGACCTTTGACTCTGTGCCCTCTTGTCTCGTGTCTTTATGGAGGACATGTGATTTGATCAGGCGGCACGTGGACGACTTGTCCTCCGGCCAGTCTGAATGAGGCAACACATGTGGGCAGTGCAAGAAAAAACAGTTTGATGTGATCAGAGGAGGACGAGGAACTAGGTGCCTTTTTTTGTCCACAGAAATAAACCGCTGAATTTTAAAACCACATACAACCACCGCCGGAGCACCTCAGCAGAAATCAATCAAGCCCATTTTGGCCTGAACTGATGCACACACTCACTGTTGGTCATCTTTTCTTCATGTTGATGCCTTAATTTGTTCTTCTCTCTTCATTTAGTGATCACGAGACACAGAAAGAACCAGGAGAGTGACATAAATATAATGTTTGTGTTTCTTCTATTGTTCATTATAATTGAGTGAAGATACAGTTGTGAAGCCATCATACCTCACCAGGGAACTCCACTAAAAATCTCCATTGAATATTAACAGCAGGGTTGTTTTTTCATTGGTCTTGTGAAACATTATCATATGCAAAAAATCATAACTTGGCAAGGAAGTTTCATAAACGAAGGTTTGTTGCATGCGTTATACTTCATTGTTTCCAGTTCAATGTTGTAAATATAATTGTAGAAAATTATGATGTAGAAAAAGAAGACCAGACAAACATATTATACCTTAGTAAAGATTATCGTAAGTATTTATTAAACTATATTGTTCAAAGGCATCAAGCCAATAAGGATCATTGTAGAGCCCTATTTCACTTTCATTTAGTTCAGTTACAATAAGCTTCACTGTTTATAAAGTGAAATATTCCAATAAATGGGGTGTTTCAGATTTATTGCCTTTTGGCGACATTCGGTTGGGAAGGTGCATACTGTAATGCCACACCCCTTTATAGAGCATGTGAACTTCTACGGTAGCCCTTGAGGAACACGCTTTGTCTTTGAACAGACCCAGTGGAAAAAGTACAGATGGTTAAATGTGAAACAAATCAAACATCAATTTAGTTCATAAAAGCCTTTAACCTATTTGCAATAATATCTTCTCAAGAAGAAACCCAACTGTGATTCATCTTTAGCAGTGCTCAGTTTGTCCTCCCTGGGCATCTGTAGTAAACAGGAACAGGAACTGATCAAACTAAACTTAGTTCTATTGAGCTCTACAAGTCTATTTTTCCAAGATACAAAGTCTTATATTGTGATTATACACTAATGACAACTTTTGTTGAAGTATATAGTACAACATTCTACACAATGCACCTTTAATTCAGCTTGATTAAGAATACACTACTGGCACATTACATAAAAATAAATACTATTTTCTAGTATATAATAACTTTTAATAATAATTGCCTGGGAAACATAAATCAAACTCTGCTCAATAATAAGAAGCTAATATTCCTGGAGCATTTTGTGGTGTCTCGTGGTGAGGGTGTCTCAGGACCCAAACTAAACTCCTGTCACTCACTCTCTCTGTCTCCTCTCTCTACTGGGTTTAGTGTCATGTGATGTGACTATAGCCCGGCCCTCTTCTTTGTAGAGGACTGAGGCAGCATAAGCACCACTCCTTGTAATATTCCCGTTTGGTGTAAATACTGCGTCCTGTCCTGTTGCCCACGTCACACGAGACAATAGTGTGGTCACTTTTCTATATATGTACATATGTCATCATGAAAACACTACTTTCTCTTTTTGTATAAAAAGAAAAACATGCTATTCTGAATATCTATAAATATGTGTAAACAGTGTTTTATCCAACCAGATTGGATTTATGAATATATTCTATTTGCAGATGTGATGTTTAAAGGCTTGGTTGTTTAACAGAGAGTAAGCACACAGTCTGAGGCAGACGGCCACCTGTTTGTATGTTTGTTTACAGATGTTGAGGACGGCTGGGTGTTGTGGTTGGAGGTGAGCAGTTGTCCAGTTCCTTTGGCAGGACCAAAAAGGCACGCTGCCCTCCCCTGCCCAAGAAGAACCCACCCACCTGCCTGAATGACTACAGGCCAGTGGCACTCACTCCAATCATTATGAAGTGTTTCGAGAGAGTGGTGCTGGCCCACATTCAGAGCAGCATACCGGACACCATTGACCCCCTGCAGTATGCCTACCGACCCAACAGGTCCACCTCGGATGCAATCGCTACTGCCGTCCACTACTCCCTCTCACACCTGGAGAACAAGGACTCATACATACGGATACTTTTTATAGATTACAGCTCCGCCTTCAACACGGTCATCCCACACAAACTCACCCACAAACTGTCCACACTTGGTTTGCACCCCACCCTCTGTGACTGGCTCCTAGATTTCCTGACTGGCAGGCCTCAGTCCGTCAGGATTGGTAATAGGACTTCAGCCAGCACCATCACAAACATTGGTACTCCACAGGGCTGTGTACTCAGCCCCATCCTCTACACCCTGTACACCTACGACTGTGTCGCCTCTCACAAGGACAACATCATCCTGAAGTTTGCTGACGACACCGCAGTGATAGGACGACGCTGGCGGTGACGAGGCAGCTTACAGGAGGGAGGTGGCCAGTCTGGTGTCATGGTGTGAAGACAACAACCTCACCCTCAACACGGACAAGACAAAGGAGATGATAGTGGACATGAGGAGGGAGAGGAGGACGCCTCAGCCACTATTCATCCGGGAACTTGAAGTGGAGAGGGTGAGCAACTTCAAATACTTGGGTGTCCACATGAATGAGGACCTCACCTGGACACCTCACATCACGCAGCTGGTCAAGAAGGCTCAACAGCGGCTGTATTTCCTGAGGAGGCTGAGGAAGTTTGGCATGTCGCCCAAGATCCTCAGCAACTTCTACAGCTGCACCATTGAGAGTGTCCTGACCAGCTGCATCACTGTGTGGTACGGCAGCACTTCTGTCATGGACCGCAAACGCCTGCAGAGAGTGGTGAAGACTGCAGAAGATCACCAGGACTCCACTGCCCTCTCTGCAGAGCATCTACCACCGCAGAGTCCACAGAAGAGCTGCTTCCATCCTCAAAGACCCCTCCCACCCACAACATGGTCTGTTCACACTTCTACCCTCAGGACGAAGGTACAGAAGTGTGAAATGCAGGACTTCCAGAATGAAGAACTCATTCTTTCCTCTGCCATAAGACTCCTAAACAGCAGATAGGAGTCTACAATCACAATCACAACATTACATGAACAATTGTTTACCTACTGCACTACCTCACTTTACTTTACACGTCACTTTACACCATCACAACTGCACTACCTCACCTTACTACACTTTACACTTTTTGTATATTTGTATTTTTTTTGGTATACTTCCATTATTATTACTTGTATATTTGTCTTATTTTTTTTATTTTTACTTAATTGTGTGACATTTTACTGTGGACGGCAAAGTAAGAATTTCATTGTATAGGGAAACATGCTTTCTGTCTGTACACATGACAATAAACACTTTGAATCTTTGAATCTTGAATTGGCCAACACCAGTAACTACATAGAAGTGGCTTTTAAAGGGATAGTTCAGTATTTTGTAAATTGGGTTCTATCAGTAGCTTGTATGATTAATGCTTTACCTACAGTAGAGTTGTAGGTGCACTCACAGTTTGGAGAAGCAGACAGGAGCATCAACAAGTACATGACTATGTTCTGTTGTAAATGGGGCAGTTAAAATCTGAAAACATAAAACTAAACTTTCATTCTAATATAAGACTAAGGAATATATTTTTCTGAAAATGTTTTTCAAAAAACATAACCAACAACAGGCTGTTGGCTATAAATTGCTTAATAATAATACATTTTCAACACCACAGAGAAGGTGTTTTTAGTATTTTCAGACAAAATGTAATTTTATGCACTCATGTGGACAACCAACAGGCTGCCCACCAGTGGGTATTGGACCACAGATTGGTATTATTTGGCCAGCGTAACATAGACCTAAGCATCTAGTGACTTGTAGCATGAAGCTTTAGTTAGAGCATCTGAATAACAGCACACACATGTAATCAGTGGCCTTTTCCCAAAACAAATCAGTTTAATTTCTCCAGTCCGCTCCAAACTGGAAGTGGGCTAATAAATACAAACTATTCACAGTAAGGCAAAAATCCACAAGTATCTCATAGAACCCCTTTTACTAAATACGGTACTATCCACGACTGGGGAATAGCCTGGTCCAGTTGTGATGTATGCTTGTAGTCCAGAGTGCATTGTGTGTGTTTGACACAGACTTGTAATCATGTTCATTTGCCCTGACAGCCAAACAACACATCGCTATCCTCAGCCCACTTCCTCTCCATGTGCCACACAACTGCGCTTTGAAATGTTACAGCAAGACTCAAGAAAAACCTCATCTGAGTCGGGTAATAATACACTAGCGTGAGGTTTAATGGGGTGTATCAGATCACAGATAACAGATCACATTAGGGTCTGTCAGGTCTTTGTTTCGGCCAGCTGCAAGAAGTTCCACCAGAGTATGAGTTTAACTGCTTTTGTAAAAACAACAAAATATTTTTAATCCAAAATATAGCCTTACCTGTAATTTTTTTCAGTGTAACAGACAACTAAATGGTTCTTACCTTGTTTTGGAGACAGGCAACATACAATTACAAGTTAAAGTCTCCCTTTGTGCGTTTACAAATTCCGTACTCATGTATGTTTCCCATTAGCACATGGCTCAAGAATGCTAAGAATCGATAGCCATCACATATTTTTTGCACATATTTTGCACAGCCCTCAAGCCATACGTGTACCTAATACCCTATGCATTTGAATGTCTGTAATGGCCACGTGATTTTAACCATAATGTAGGATTTGATACTTTAGCAATGCGTTTGCTAATGTTATCAGGCCAATCTCCGTTTAACAGTCTTTGATGGGGAAGCACAGGTCTTAAAACAATCCATGTATAACTCTTTATACTCTGTGTGGTCTTATTTAGCCTAGCCCTAAACATCAAGTGACTTTAGCCGGTGTAGCCTATGTGCTCATGTAAATATAGAAGCTAAATATGCCGATCTAGCCACTTGCTAATGTTCTCTACCCACTCACTGACAGCACACATTTGTATTCTGGCTACAAACACCAAAAAGAGTCTATAGTTAACCTGATGCTCTGGTGGGAACAGCAGCCTCACCGACACTCTCTGATGTTTTCATAACGTCAGATAAGCTTATATTTGATCAATTTAGCTGCAACAATTGACATTCCTGATCAGTCCATAGCAGAGACTTTAAAGAGATAATAAATTGTATATATTTGGTGCCTATCTTTGAGAGATTTAAGGCTGACACATACTATTCTGAAAAGTCACACTGACTACTGCAGCTTATTTTGAGGACGCAGTAACACTACAAGCTAAAACAAAAAGCTCTAAATTGGTTAAATCAAGGCTGCAAACCTGAAACACTAATAGACTTTATTATATTGACTCATTTCTCTTTCTTTCCGTTGATTTGGACTGTTTTTCAGAAATTGCTTTCGCCTTTGAACATCCAGTTACCCGCCACTCTATTACCTACATTTATCATCCGAAACACTTGACGTCAGTAAGCTAATTTTGCCGGATACAACCTCACAAACTGTTTTTGTGTTGCTGTTAACACTGCTCCCTCTGGGCCTCGTCGGTTCAGAGCAGTACAGCGACGATAACCATAACCTAAAACAGCGAGAAGGGCAGATGTAATGGTGTGTAATTGCGGTCTTTCAGGTGCAGTGGATGGAAAGTATTGGGGAAAAATAAGCAGTGAATTCTTGAGCCGCGTTTCCGGAAAGTTTAGTGTAGTCTTTTTGTACTAATGTAAAATTTAAGGCCATTTTGTCCATTTGTGGTCAGAAGAAGCAGTGCTTTGAACTGGGGAGTGGGCGGAGTTTGGACGAATAAAACTTGTCAGTTCTGCAGACACAACTGATGGTATCAATTGACATATAAAAGCCTTAATGGTACTTCTTTACAACGAGAGGCTAATTATAACACGTTTTAAATGGGTGTTAATCAGTACAGAAGTGAGCCTAATTTCTTAAAGTTTACTCCTGGGGCTCAATATTTGGCAAGCCACCATCATCAGAACCTATTAATGACCCTTCATAGGGGTTTGTAAACCCTGATTGTAAAGTAATAGTGCCTTTAAAAAAATTCCTAAAGATATGTATAGAAGTTTGTTTGCGCCATTGCAAAAGTGTTTTAAAATCCAGGATCATTGTCAAAATGACAACCACTGACTTCAAAATGGAAGTAACTTGAAATGTTGAAATCATGTCTTTCTTAAAATAATAATAGTAAATGATATCAGTGGTTCAAGATTCAAATCAATTTTTTGTTTTGAGTCGAGTCAAAATTTATATGAGAAAATTATATGGCTATCACTCAGAGACATATACTGACAGACAGAATTGCTAAGTCTTTATTTAAAAAAACTGAGTCAAAACTTTAATTTACTATGTTGAAAAAACATATGTTACTGAGTAATTCAATTGGGGGAAAAATGTATTTATCGAGAGAAAGCTTCACTCTTTTTGACTCACTGTAGTGTATTATTGTTCATCAGCTTTAAATGTATGGGTCCAATTTTTTCAGTGAGTGATTGAGAAGGACAACTTGTATCTTGCTGGTTATAAACATACAGTGTAGACTAAAGTATTTTACAGTGATGGTCTTTTGTGTGCTCCCCAGTTCACAGACAACAGCTTTTTATCGACCTCTACGAGCCACACACTTCAGTGAAACGCACACTTTTCCCACATTTGGACTCTTTTGCTACATGAGCGAATACTGTATATTTCTTGATATGTTTGATACTGTGGTGTAAATGTGGTGTCCTGCTCTGACACGGGGGGTTCCCAGGAGTCTCTCGGGGTATTTTTCACATGGGACTCAGGAGGAGGTCCAGTATCGGTGACTGTCACCTTCTCCCCCTTCTTTTACCTCCTTCTGTTTGTCTGGTTTGTGACTGAAAACTCGAGCGCTTTGTTTTGAAGATGATCACAAGCACATTCCTGACTATGCTCTGTCCGTGCTGTTGTTTTTATCCCAATGCTTTCCTGTTGCAACAATATGACATGTGTCTAGTTCTCGCTGACTCACATGTATATAAATGCATATATGTGTACACATGTGCAATACACACTTTTGGAGCAATCTATTACTGTGACTATTACTGACAATAATACTTGTCCCTTTTGGAAGTTTCAGCCCGTTTTCTTCGTCTCGGCTTTCTGTTGTTGGGTTGTGTTGATTCAGCTACAGACAAGAGCTCAAAGGGAAGGTAATTCTTTACTCGGATTCATTTCAGGGGTTTGTGGACATTTTAAGAAACCCTTTTTATTACTCTCACTGTATTCTTGTGACGTTGATCCTGAATATTTGTTTCTTTGTTTTTTTTTTGGTTTTGTTTTTTTAAGTGGGCCTGTTGTTAACTTTGTCTGAAAACTAAATAAAGCAATTCACTGACAATCTGTTAAACCTCTGTCTATTGGTATTTAAAGTTTTTAAACTAGAGAGCTTAAAAAACTTTGGTTGCATGTTATTTTGGATATTTCCAACTGTTAATTTATGGATAGACTTAATAAATAGTATACAATAAAGTGCCATCCTGGAAAGCATTATGGCTTCTTACCACTAGATGGAGTGGTGAGTTACTGCACTGCTCCATGCCATCTGATTTTAAATCCTTGTTCTTTTATTATCTACTGGGTACAGGTAACTAGAGCTTATTCTTTGTACTACTGGGACTTGGACTGGTCTTTGGTTTCTGAAAACTCAGAGGGGTATTTCATGAAGCGAGCTAACCAGATAACCTAGGCCTACCTATTTTGTTATTTGATATGGTCAAAATAATCACTTGCATAATAATTGTGCACACAGTGTAGTTGTGAATTATTACATATATTGTATTTATACTAGTAACTGCAAAAATACAAAAGATTTCTGAAAAAAAAAGCCCTGTTCAGTGTAAAAGAGTTTATAGAGTCCTGCCCATAAAGCCTGAACTGATTTCCACTTAATGCTAGCGTCCTAGCTTTCTGGAGAGTAGATCTTGATGAGGTGCTGCAGTTCGCTGGGGTAGCCTGTCACAGGGCAGCGGCGGTTAGTCTTCACATACGTGTACACGCACCGGTAACAGAACACAAAGCCCGAGGTTGACAGCACAGTGGAGTTTGTACGCAGCCTGCGGCACAGCGGACATGTCTTTAGGTGAGACGCTGTGGAGTCTGCGCTGTGATTGGCTGAGTCCTGCTGCAGGTGAATGGGGGGCGGCGGTGTGGGCAGAGAGGTGAGGGTCTTCACAGTGTCCTGGTTGTCCGAAGAGTACCACCACTCCAGGAACTGCAGGAAGAAGACACCCAGCGACAGCGATGTGGACAGGGACACAGCTAGCCCTTTGGTGGCCTGGGACATAAGGTGCCATGCTTTGTGAAGCAAGCTGTGGACACAAACAGAGGTCAGGCTTTTATCATCATTCTTTTAACCAGGCCTTTCTGTCAGACATCAGTGCTTCACTCACTAGATTTACAACCTAATTTTTCAAACTATACAATCTACATACATTCTTTAGGTATTTATTTTGATTAATAGCTAATATAAAGTATGTGTAGAATTGGGTTAGAAGCCATTCTACATTACCTTCCTCCAGCGGGCCCACTGTTGGTCTTTCCCCTTAGCTCCATGTCTCTAATGTCCCGAGCATTCAATCGGGCCAGTTTGACCCTGGCGAGCCACAACAGTGGGCTGTGAGTCTTGGATACACCAAACACAAAGAGTAGCTGCTGGCAGAAGACCAGGGCCTGCCAGGCCGAGCTGATGTAGGGATACGCAGCCACAGCGGCCCGGTACATTCGCTGGATCTTGCTCTGTCCCACCTGAATGGAGAAGTCCTCCTCATCCCGCTGCTGCGCCAGCGTGGCATCCAGTTTGGCCCGCAGATACGGCACCAGGCACAACAAGAGGAGAGAGCGCCAGTGCGACTTCCTGTTCAAACCCAGCTGATCACCACAACCCCCTGAGACCCTCTTCAGACCGTAAAAGTTTTCAGAGAAGGACGCGCTGCAGTGGGAAAGGAAGTGATTTTGGAGGAGCACATCCAGCAGCAGGTAGAGCTCATCAAAGCGTCGCCACAAGAAGCCGTAGCGAGACGGGTTGGACTCAGCCAGGACCTGAAGACAACAGTGGTGGAAAGAATAGTGGTAAACTGAGCAATACTTTCTGGTTTTCTAACACCCAAGTAAAAATGTGGGAAAAAAAACAGTAAAGTTTTTACTTTGACGTCATATCAGCTCATATATTGTGTTACAACTGTAAACACACATTAGAGGTGCAACAACGCGGCAACTTACTGTAAGTGATTACATTGACGGCTAAATGGTAAATACGTTGACGTGTTTGAGGACACCCAGCCATGCTCCTAAATAGAGTTGTGACATTCGCGAACGAAGCGATTTTTTTGAACGGCTCATAAACATGAACGATGGGAGCCGAGTCGCGGCTGGAGGGGAGCCGTTCTTTCTGTCGTTCTTTTTTCCTATGCGTGTCTCACACAGATGCACACAAATGAGCTCCTCCGCGAGACAGAACAGTTATAGGGGGAGGGGCGCACCCAGCGCAGGCCGACCCTTTATAGCGTGATGATATTAGTTATTAGTTGTGCACGCATCCTTCACGCGAGTGCTCCAGTGGAAAAAAAAAAACCTGTGTGCCTCTGTCATTGGGTAGGAGCGGAGCCATGACGTGTGCACGCTGCACACGTCATGTCATGACACGTCATGACGTGTGCCGCTGTAAAAAAAAAAAAAAAAAAAAAAAACACGTGCGAATGTGTCTCAGTGCCAACGTCAGTAATAGCGGGTCATTCGGACTTCGAAAGGAAGAAGACACACACTGACACATCTGAAAATGAGCCAGAGGAAAAGCAGCAGCATTTGGGTGCACTTTTCTCACGAAGAAAACAGTAAGGCTAAATGCAGCATTTGTCAAAAAGTCATTTCATTTAAGTCTGGGTCAACAAATAATTTACACAGGCATTTGAAGACTCAACACCCAACACTGCAGGTCACAGGTTTGAGAGCAGAGCCAGACTCAACACTGATGTGTCCATTGCCTCCTCTGCCTCCACATCAAGTGCAGCTGCAGCCACAGCAGCCTCTGACCCCACTGGGCCCACATTGCCTGGCCAGGCACGACCAAAAAGAAAGCAGACATCCATCAGTCAATATTTAGCAGATATAGCAGATTTAAGCAGAGGGATTTGTGCAACCCTATGGAATATAGTCCACACACAAATGAGGTAATAATCAATATTTCAGAATAATTCAAACTCAGATATTGGTGTGTGATATCTGAGTTTTAATTATTTGACTACAAATCTCACCTCATCATTCCTCCCAGTGATTATTTCCAGGATAAACTGAGATGCCCCCAAGCTGGCTTCTTAAACTGACTAAATATTTAAAAAGAGTCAAAAGAGCCGTTCTTTTGAACGGCTCTTTGAAAGGAACGGATCGCGAAGATCCGGATCCCCTCAAAGAGCCATAAATCCCATCACTACTTCAAACATATAAAAGCACAGTACAACTACACACTTTTACTAAAAAGATGGGGAATAATCTAATATGGACTGACAGGTTTATTTCATGATGAGTTTTAGTTTACTACTTTTAAACTGCTTCTGGTATTTATTTATTTATTGAAAAGTATTCTCTCTCTCTGCTCTGAGACGACAGGAGGCGGAGTGCACAGAGTAAACGGAGCTGAGGTTGGTGACCTGAAGCTCACAGAGCAGCGTGCTCACTTGCGGACAGACTCACACAGAGTCAGAGGAAATGAAGATAGAGCACAGTATATTCTGCCGTCGGTCCGTTTTTAGTTGTTTAGAAAGTAACAAGTTTGTTGGAGTTTCACAAACTCCTCCCTCTGAGCGTTACCATGGAGACCCAGACCAGCTTTTACTCACCATAATGATTAGCCTTTTAGGTGAGCTTTGATAATGAGCTGTTGTTGTACTGTAGTTTCATTAATTCAAATTAAACATAGGCTATACCCTGGTTTGTTAAATGAAGCTGTGAAGGTATCAAACAAAGAAATCATGTTATAAATAGAATATTACATTTTTCCTTGTCCTTCTGTTGATATTGTAGGTCCAGGTAAGAAGAGAAAATAAGAGTTTAAAATATTTTGAATGCATTTAGTCTCTGCAGTAAGATATTGTAGACTATGTTAGATTAATTATTATTACTTTAACCTCTCAGTGCTCCCAACCCCCCCCGATAACGGGTCAATAAAAAGTAGTCATCGTGACAGGCCCAGTTGGTAACACAAGAGCTTATTTTTTCGTGAGATTTATGTTAATTTATAAGAAACCAATGCCTTACTGCGTACATTATATTTGGGCTGAATTTATTTAAAGTGAATTTCTAACTCTAACTCGTTTGCTCTTTTTTTTTTATTTCAGAGCATTTCTTTTTTTAAGGAAAGATAAAGATTTCTTTTACATGCCCTCATTACATTTCAGGTGCTTGATAAAGAATGTTTACCCAGTTTTACAATATATGTATTGTTTATAGTGTTTTATCATTTTTTTTTTCAAAATACAATAATTTGATGTCCAAATTAAGCATAAAATTTAAGAATACCTAATTGAATACAACCAAAATAGGCTGGTGCTTACCTTGACTGCGTGTCTCAGAGCAGGCCTCACTGCCTCAATCAGAGACTCCTGAGCCAGAACCTCAAAGATGGACGGCTGCTCATTGGCCACAGTGCTGGTCAGGTGGGCCCCTGCCTCTGCCATGATGACCCGTTTTACTCAGAGCAGTGACAGTGAAGTGTGAGACTAGCAAATAAACAGGTTAATTACACATTACTTAGACACTGTTTATCAAGTTTAGTCATTTTTAATTTCTCACTCATTGTAATAATTGTGGGTGACCTTGTTTAATGGCTGGGATGGACTGCATTGAATATTAAAAAATACTTTAAGTTTAACTGAATAAAATATTACTAAATACACATGTAGCAGACATCACACATACAGTATTGTTCAAAATAACAATAGTCATCAATTTTGTGAAAAAAAAAACAGGTGTGAATCAGGTGGCCCCTATTTAAAGATGAAGCCACCAGCACTTGTTGAACTGTGACAGTTAGAAGACGTCTGTGTGAAGCTAATCTATTTTCAAGAATCCCCACAAAGTCCCTCTGTTAAAGGCAATGTACAAAAGAGGTTACAATTTGCCAAAGAACACATCAACTGGCCTAAAGAGAAATGGAAGAACATTTTGTGACTGATGAGTAAACTAGTTCTTTTTGGGTCCAAGGGCCACAGACAGTTTGTGAGACGACCCACAAACTCTGAATTTAAGCCACAGTACACAGTGTTTGTTTTATGAGAATTGACTGCACCTACTGGTAACTTGTTTGCCATAGCAATAAAAATATACTAAAAATAATTCTGGTTAGTCACATTGTACTGCTATTATTTTGAACAATACTGTATAACACAAGTGACCTAACGTAGTCTACATTTTAATGATAAACTTGTAAAATTTCCATCAGTTTTAAATATTTCATGTACTATTTACTAACTTGCACATTTGTTCCCTTTGCACAAGTGAAGGCGACAGTTAGCACTCACCTGTGGTTAATGTGTTAGCAGTGAAGTTACTCAAAGCAAAACTACTGCCTTAAGTTTCGTCTTCAGCACGAGGACAGTAAATTGCGAAATGCTTTGAACAAAAATAGGTTTGCCATTTTTTACCTCATTGAACAATCGCAATGAAATGTAAACAAACAGCAACAAACGGAACAAGTAACATTGATGTATTCAAAAATCGAACATAGAAGGGAGCACATTAGCACAACCACCACTTCCGGGTCTTCGACGTATTGGCCGATTACGTCATGACGCTCAGACATGTTCCGCCATTTAGTTACTTTTAATTAAAATCAAGCAATAAAACAATACATAAATATTATGTATTACTATACTAATGTCAAGTAAAAATGAAAGCTTGCATATTTTCCTCTTTAGTAAAAAAAAAAAAAAAAAAAAAAAAAGATTTTCCACATCTAACACCAGATGGTGCTGTGAGGTTATCTTCCTCAAACCCAGTACAGAAAAGTAAAAAACTCAAAATCAAAACATATTTTACATATATAAAGAAACTTCAGCATGTCTTTTGTAGAGGACAGTGTTGTTAAAATGTTCTCCACTTTTTCAATACTTTACAAAAATCTAAAAACAATCAAAAATTTAGGTCAAATTACCACATTCTCTGTAATTGGCCTCTCTACAATAAAAATGGTAAATAGTAACAGTAAGTTATGAAAATAAGAAATTCAGTAATGAATCCATAAACATTTAATATAAGTGCCTGAAATGCAGAAATTAGAAATATATAAATGGTTTTATGTGTTAAATTAAAGGTGTGTAGATTTTTGGTAAATTCTGGTGGCAGTTTCACAAGTCACACTCTTTGCTTTTTAGAGCATGTGAACAGCTATGGTAGCCGTGCAAGGACATGTTGTGTCACAACACATACAAAGAAATTGGACTGATGGTGGTTTCACTTGGAAACAAAATTAATTTAGCTCACAAGCAACATTTTAGTAATAACATGAGCTCAAAAATAAACATGACTGTGCTTCTCCTCCAGCAGTACTCAGTTTGTCCACCCTGGGCTTTGTAGGAACAGGAAATAATAGAACTAAAATGGTTCTTTACACTGGGTTATTACCAACCAATATTTACACAGTGTAAAAATAAGGAATAGTGACTGAGGAATTCCAAGATTCTAGGTTAGCAGAAGGACACAGAGAGAGAGATAATGAAACTGGGAGACAAGCTGTCAGTTTAGTGCATGATCAGGAACATTTGGTGAGTGGAGCGGATTAGAGGATTATTGACATCGCGGAGTGCACTCAGAGGCTCCATCCTCATTCATCATCATTTGTCTCTCTGCCCTTCTGACTGTAGATTCTTTAAATAACTCTTGTAGATGCAAAGGTTTCTTGTGCAAAATGGACAACCCTGGCTTCTTCTTTGGCAGAACAGGTGAGTGACTTTCTTAGATGAGGTGTGCGACTTATATATATATATAATACTGCTATTTTTAATGTACAATAGACCTAAATGATGTTAGTATATATTCCCTTTCTGTGTAATAACTAATCCTAGGGCTGGGCTATGGCATTAAATTAACATCACAATGAGACATGATTGAACCAAGCCGCTCTAATGGAACCCCTTATATGGGCCTCACATATGAGCGCCACCATATAGCAATATACCTCCATCCATCAGAGGGCAGGCTCCAAAAGCAGAAATATAAGCAGAATTTGTTTTGAGTAATACATCCGTTTATGCTATTTGAAAACTATAGTTTTGTGCTTAAGCAGTAGTCAGAAAAACACGGATGTAATCGCCATTTTATTGCCCTGTGGTAAGGCCAATATAGGTGAATAGGGAAGCATTATGGTTGAACAC
Source organism: Perccottus glenii (assembly GCA_024416835.2). Lineage (NCBI taxonomy): Eukaryota > Metazoa > Chordata > Actinopteri > Gobiiformes > Odontobutidae > Perccottus > Perccottus glenii. The sequence goes on from CM044553.2 coordinate 23,484,072, forward strand.
TTCAATTACAATTAATAAACAAAGCTAATTCTTGACAAAATGAAATACAGTCCTTAGGATTCCAACAAAAAATTCCTATCCTTACAACTTTTATTAATCAATTTTTTTTAGTCAAAGAGGAAAATCATTCTGCTGCAGCAAAAAGACTTATTATAGGACAAAATAAGACCATAAAATCCCCCCACACAATAAATAAATAAATGAATAAATGAATTCTACATACTTTAAAAATACACAATCAGTCAGTACAAAATGAAAAAGTCCATCTGAACTTTTGTAGTTCAGACCTTATTGTACAAGAAAACAGAGAGTGCTGCAACTATCGCCTCTCACCATGCATCATTTTTATTATATATTATTTTATTAATTTTCCCATACAAATGCATCCTGTAAATTGGCAAAGCAAGCATGTGTAAAAAAACAGCAGCAAGACACAAAGGAATCAAATAACAATTCTCTAATCTTTGCTAAAAGCTAATGTGAAAATAGCAAGCTAACATAGGTTACAGCTTATCTTTGTCTGTGGTTTAAATGCAACCAAATAAAAATTATCTAATGCTAAAAAGTTATCTCATTGTCTTCTTATTTTCCAACTGATAAAGTGACTTCTTTTAAAGTTAGCAACCTTACAATCTGTCATTCAACGCTAGCTTGTGATATATTACTTTCCTATGCCACGTTAGCATTTAGCCACCACCTACGGACAACACGGCAAGACATTACATTGTTACTCCGAAAAAAGTTCCTCCTGGCTCTTTTGATACGAGTGCTGGACCTAATACTACAATAAAAACTATAAAACCAATGTTAAGTTTGTCTGTTTAATTCCACTCAGAAAAAGGTATAAGAACAGTGCTGTTACACAACACAATGTTAACATGAGGTCAGCCCACGTGTTGTGCTGCTGGTCAACTCAAAACCCTAAAAGTCCTAACCTTTGGCCACACCTCACACAGGAGGGGGCACTTCCTGCATTTCTATCAGTAGTTTCCCACTAGTAAGTGTTCCAGATAGGGGTGACCAACTGGTTCTAACTGGTTTCAACAGTTGAGGTATTTAGTGTCCTAATCTAGGGTGCAGTGTAAAATGCAAAGTTAACAACTAACAAGTATAAACAGTTATAAAGATGCATCTTAATAGAAAAATCCTAACAACATTATGCTCTGCGACGCAGGACAACTAAACACGTCCACTTGAAAACGGGCAAGATTTATTTTTAAATTAAAAACCCTACTACTTCATTCAAGCATTTAGGTCTGAATTGGAGAAGAGAAATTTGCTGTTAGAAGTAAAGTATTTGTCTGTCTTTAATAGAGACTCACCGAATGTAATCCTGTCATCTGTTCTGCTTTTAATGGCCGATTATGTAATTATATTTGGTAGAAAATGGAAAAACTATGGAAGAGGATTAGGGCCACTGTGAAAATATTTTTTTCTTTTTGAGGGTAGAAAGAATTCTGAGATTAAAGTCAGATTTCTGAGAATAAAATCAAAATTAAGAGATTCTAGTCAGAAGTACGTGTACCTGTAAGGAGGTAGTAAAAAAACTATATAAATGCATTTAAACACTTGTTGGTGAGGTTGTGATGTTGCATTTGTTTTGCTTACTTTAGATTTCAGAAAATACATTTTTAATACGCTCTTGCAGTCTTTCTCTCAAGCTCTTGCTGCAGTGACAGGCCTGTTCAAGGAAAGCGGAAAACCGTCTTATTTTAGAGGTTTATCTTAGAAAATGAATGAACAGGCACATGGGGTGGGGAGTCTGAGTTTATATTAATAATGACACAGACTAAACACCCACAATAGAATTCAAATATGTAATATTATCTCAGTTATTATTATGTCACACTCAAGTATGTCATTTGCAGCAGAACACCTTGATTTTGAGGCAGTTTTTGAACTAAAAACATTTTAATGGTCATAGGTTTGATTCCCACTCATCCCCTTAGCCTCATCACAAATTATAGATTAGACATGTGCACAGATGCTCTTATAGTTAAAAAGGAAAAAGGAGTCTGAAGTGTATTCAAACATTTTTTCAACACAATTTATCAGTCGCCTTATTTTATAAAAAATTACAAAACAAAACAAAAAATGGTAGGCCTATATTATTCATACAGCTACAGTATAATTTGCAACAAGGGTAAGGGTATGAGTTCGGAATTGAATCTGTGACGTTGTGCATTAACAAATTGTGAATTTTACACATACATAAAAATCTTAACATTATATATATATTTTTATTTTGACAATAAAAGCCCCATAAACTGCAGCCCTGCTAATATAATCAGTATAACGTGTAATAGGAGAGCAATAACCTCAAAGAGACATGTTATCGGATGTTAGCTATGTCTTTGGTTTGTGTACACCCAAAATATATAAACGTAACTTATGTCAAAAGGTTTTCTTTTTTGATTACTTCTTCTTTTTAAACGTTTCAAGTGACTTTTTAAAGTTCCTAATATTACAGTTTCTTATTTAATGTTAGCATGTAAGAAGTGACTCACTCAGATGTACCGTTAGCATTTAGCCACAGCATATAGACATCATGACAAGCTGTAAATTGACATAACTTTATTCAATTCCACAACAAGTTGTAGACACATACTTGTTTTAAATCCTTTAAAATTGTTTTGTTATTTTATCTAAAATAAGTACATTTCCATATTTTACAGATGTGTCAATGCTGCGTAAAATTCGAGAAGAAACCAGACTACCACTCTGCCTGAGCTTCTTTCACTGTGCTTTTATGCCATAAGTTTTTTGGACAAAGTATGCTTCCTTCTTTCCTTATCTTCCTCCTGCTCTCCTTCCTTAACACTCATCTTTTCCTTTCCCCGTGTGTTGCGAGTTTACGGTTGTGTCCGTCAGAGTGTGAGTGTTACAAGCATGCTAACCTGGTGGACTGTCAGCACCAGGGCTTTGTGCATATCCCCAGAGGCCTTCCTCACGGCACATGGCTGCTGAAGCTGGGGGGGAACAACCTCACTGTAATTGGCACCCATGCTTTCACCGGACTGTGGTCCCTTCGGGTGCTGGACATCAGCATTAGCCAGATAGAAGCCCTCCGGCCTCAGGTACCGTACATTTTAGTGGTCTTAGGCAGGTCTCTTTTTAGGTTTTTGTAGGCAAGTGGTAACAGTAGCCTACATACTTTTTACTTTTCATAAATGAAAAGATTATGCAGTAGGGTTGTAGCCAGGAAACAGTGAAAGGATTTTAAAGAGATTAAAGATGACTGTTTTATCTGTTGTCCATCTGGCTCACAATAATGAGAAGGTTATTCTGTCGCTGCAGGCTTTTTTCTCTTTGTTCTTCCTGGAAAAGCTGGATCTCAGCTGGAACCTACTAACAACTGTCCCAGTCGACTTTTCCACCAGCATGTCCTCCCTGAAAGAACTGCGACTGGAGCACAACAACTTGCATTATATACCTGCACACAGGTAGTTCGCTACAGCACAGTGATACTTAAGGTGGCCCAGAAGGCTCAACAAAATAAAATAGTTGGTCCACATCACTGGTAGATTACGTTTGTCGGACCAGAATTAGCATGTTACCATTAGAGCATGCTTTTTGAGTAATTTCCATTGTCAAAGGAGTAGTAAGCTAGCCTGGTTCTACCAGACTCTCGTACATTTCATTTGTACAGAGAGTCTGGCCTCGCTCCATTGACAAGCGTTTACTTCCTTGTATGCGGGAACTCTGTTGAAGTTTAAAACTATTGGATCTGCCCAGAGTCACTCAGGATCTGCCATAGCCAATCGCTAACGTGTGGTCGTGACGTATGTCATGCGCCGAAACCGACCGGAAACAACAAGTCCGACTGATCAGAGCGGAGTGAGCTGGAAAATCATACTTTTCCCGAACCCCGTGGGGAGGAGGGCCACAACATCATGTCCACCAACAAAACTTAGCAAACATTGTTCTTGCTCCGGCTTTAACTTCTGGATATTCGGCAGTTTTTCAACAACGGACAGAATAGCTTTGCTCACGTCTTTCTCCGCTGCCATTACTCCAACGCAAACTGACGCACTGTCCGCAGGGAGTGGCTGAGAACGATGACGTTGGTCAGCTGTTCGCTGATTGGTCCTACAAAAAATTGATTTCTGGAAACCTAAGAATATACAGCAATCCCAGACGTAGTACTGAAGCGAAATGAAATTGAGCGGAAGTACGTAGGAGGGCGGAGCCAGGCTAGTAGTAAGCACCCCAAAAAATATTTTGCTTGATCAATAAAGAATCCTTACTCGAGTAAAAATTAGATTTGAATTCAAAATGGCAATGTTTTTTCTAAATGCAGCTTGTCTTGTTCTTGTAATAAAATCTAGGTCCGTGTATCATCCGATCATTCAATTATTCAATTTAATCTGGCAAACCAAAAACGAAATAACGAATCAATATTTTGTTTTTCTGTTTTTCTGAATGAACCAAATATGAAAAACTGACGTTTGTTTCATTGCTTTCAGCTCGAAACGGGAAATATAATAAACAAGGAAACCAAAACGAAATAATGGATCAAATTTACGTTGTTTCAATTTTTCTTTATTTGGTCCTGCTTGCTTTGCGCATGTGCAGTGGATAGTTTCAAAGGAGTAGATCGCTGAGACCGCGGTGAAGTTAGATTGACGTTGGACGTTGGATATTCGGCTCCGCACTTGAAGCACCGCCCTTAGCACGGAGCAATGAGACTTAGGGACCGTCAATAAATGATGATCACGGGAAGTAAATAAATAAACTCAATAGCTTCAAGATAAACATTTTTTTGTTCACCAAACTACTTAAAAACAATAGATCTAATCTAGTGGCACCATGCACAGCTCTTTTTTTTCACTTTTATTTTTTTTTTGGATTTTATATGAATTTTATATATACAAATATGGATTTTTTTCAATAGCTTTCAGGTCATGTGACCTAGTTTCTTCAATCCACTTCATATTCATAGCACTAGCCTAGTGGTACCATGCACACCACATTTTTTTCTACTTTTGTCTTTTTTTGAATTTTATATCAATTTTTATGTACAAAATCAAGGATTTTCAAGGACATTTGTCTGATGTGCACCATGGCTCGCTCAAAAGAGCACTCTGAAGACCTGCGATTAAGAATTGTTGATTTGTATAAAGCCGGGAAAGGTTACAAGTTAGAGAATTTGTCTACAAATGTAGAGAGTTTGGCACTGTTGCTTCTCTCCCTAAGAGTGACCATCCACCAAAAATAACAAGAGTTCAGCGCAGAATACTCATACTTACAGAAATCACTGGCACAGTCCAATATCTCTGTGCTTACATCGACTACATGTAAAACACTGTCCAAGAATGGTGTTTATGGGAGGACTCCACTGTTGTCTAAAAAAACATTGCTGCAGGTTTAATGTTCGCAAAAACATTGGACAGTCCACAGAACGTCTGGCAAAATATTTTGTGGATTAATGAAACAAAAGTTGAACTGTTTGGGAGGAACACACAACATCATTATTGGAGGAAAAATGGAACAGCTCACACCCACCGTGAAGCATGGTGGAGGGAGCATCATGGTCTGGGGCTGTCTTTCTGCCTCAGGGCCTGGACAACTTGCAATCATTAATGGAAAATTTTATTTAAAAGTTTATCAGGATGTTTTGCAGGAAAAGCTGAGGCCGTCTGTCAGACAGTTGAAGCTAAAAAGAGGATGGACAAAACACAGAAGTAATCAACTTCAGAATGGTTTCAGAAGAACAAAGTACATGTTCTGGAGTGGCCAAGTCAAAGTCCTGACTTGAACCCCATTGAGATGCTGTGGCATGACCTCAAGACAGTAATTCATGCCAGAGATCCCATGAATCTGACTGAACTGCAGCAGTTTTGTAAAGAGGAATGGTCCAAGATTGATCCTGATCGATGTGCCAGGCTGATCTGCAACTACAGGAAACGTCTGGTTGCTGCCAAAGGAGGGTATTAAAGTGTGATGGTTCAGTTACTTATTCCTCACCCTTCTGTCATTGTTTGCATGTTATCCTAGTTAAAAATATGAAAACCTAAAAATGTTTGGGTGGTCTTAGTTAAAGCAGACACTGTTTTTTTCATTTGTGTCATTTTGACAAAGATCAGATCACATTTGATGGTGATTTGATGCAGAAATGTGAGAAATTCCAAAGGCATCAGATACTTTTTCATGCCACTGTATTAGAATCACACACACATTTGAGGGGTTTTACTATTTACACTTTTTTATATAACCTTTTATATAACCAACACAGTATTTACAAGATAAGTATTTTAGCAGTTTGCAAAGATTTCTTCTTGCTTAGCTATATCCATTTATGAAATAAACACGAAAGTGTAATTTAACTACTACTACTACTACAACTACTACTACCACTACTAATAGCTATGTACATATAAAGTAAACATTCATTTGCACAAAGCACAATTCCATTCATTTTTCATTGTCTCTTCTTCATCATCCATCCCAATACACTCTACATGGAACCATCTGTCACAGTTGTCACACTCCATCTGTTGTATGATAAAGAAACACTGTAAATCTGGAAATTTAATCACTTTATCTATCCGTCTTTCTATCTTACCCAGTCAGTGTCATTCTTGTTCCCACTTGCACCTGCAGATTTCTTTGGCCTGTTCGATGCATTGAAGGATTTTAAGAGCCATTTCTATGCGCTCTCTTGCCATGCAAATTTTTTTTTGTTAAACAGGATTTGGGAGTTCAATGGAAAGTTCTCCATTATTGCTCTGGCCATCTAAACAAAAATATCTTTAATAAAAGTGTTTTGTCACAATATTATCAAATATTAGAGGACACAACCTTTACAACTATGACCCTGCAGCTGTTTTGATCCTGTTGAAAAGGATGAGTAATTACTCCTCCTTTCCACTTCATGTCCATCCAGTCTATATTACCATCTTGCTTTTTTTGAGCCTGTAGGTATTCCCTGGATATGTATTTACACAGTTTGCATATTGTATTTCATTTTTGTAAGATGACATGTTGAAATAATTATGCCAGACTATTATATTAAAGTAATCAAGTTATTTGAGGTGAGTGCAATGGAAGCCATTGAAAAAAAAATAAATAGTTTTTATATCAAAAATTCATAAAATAGACAAAAGTGGAAAAAAAGAGGTGTGCATGGTCCTATGAATATAAGGTGGATTGAAGTGACTAGGTCACATGACCTGAAAGCTATTGAAAAAAATCCTTGATTTTGTTCATAAAAAATTCATATAAAATTCAAAAAAAGAGAAAATTGGAAAATAAGTGGTGTGCATGATAATACTAGGCTAGTACTATGAATATGAAGTGGATTGAAGAATCTAGGTCACATAACCTGAAAGCTATTAAAAAAAAAACCATATTTGTATATATAAAATTCATATAACATCCAAAAAAACATAAAAGTGAAAAAAAGAAGTGTGCATGGTGCCACTAGATTAGATCTATTATTTTAAAGTAGTGAAAATAAATTTGTTCATCTTGAAGCTATTGAATTTATTTATTTACTTCGTTCCAGTGGTCGTCATTTATTGACGGTCCCTAAGTCTCATTGCTCCGTGCTAAGGGCGGTGTTTCGAGAGTGACTTCCCCGCAATAATGACGCACTAGTCGGACACAGACAACTAAGCCTCCCGGTGAAAGTGCGGAGCCGAATGTCCAACGTCCAACATCAATCTAACTTCACCGCGGTGTCGCTGAGCGCCAAAAGCGGAGGGTCTGGTCCCAGTTGATCAAATTTTACAGTTCAAATGGCACTCGAACCATACATGTCTTTCATTGAGGCCATGTTTATTAATGGAATGCCATATCATGAGATCTCAGTAAAGATGCGAGAAATGGGTGTCCAGCGTAGAAGCTCTGAGATCAGCATTCAGAGACTAACGTTACTTGCCAAGCATAATATGCGTAGAAAAGGACACACTTCTGATTAAGAGCTTGACATTGCTGTGTCTCGAGCAATAAATGAGGTAACGTTACGTGATATAAAAAAGTAAAACATGTAGCATACTAGACCAGTGGTGTAGCCATAAGCAGGTTGCCTGTATAACGTTACGCTGTATACCCACTAGTAACGGTCAGAGATTTCTGTATAACGTTAACGTTACCCACTTAAAATAGCGAGATGATAGTAACCACATTGTTTTGTGACAGAACTTTAACGCGTTCATTCATAAATTCACCCCGTCTGGGTTGTGAAGCACTGAAATGACGTTTTCGGCTTCCTTGGCCTGTAAGTGTGTGTGTGAGTGTGTGTGTGTGCACAGTAGTAGAAGTGTATGCAGTGTTGACAACACACAGCACCACTACACTCACTACATACAGTATGCATGTAACGTTACATGTAATATAGAGCATTCTGAAGGACTGCTTAGGCTGTGTGTTGTCAATCAGAAGTGTGTCCTTTTCTACCCATATTATGCTTGGCAAGTATAGTCTCTGAATGCTGATCTCAGAGCTTCTACGCTGGACACCCATTTCTCGCATCTTTACTGAGATCTCATGATATGGCATTCCATTAATAAACATGGCCTCAATGAAAGACATGTATGGTTCGAGTGCCATTTGAACTGTAAAATTTGATCAACTGGGACCAGACCCTCCGCTTTTGGCGCTCAGCTACCTACTCCTTTCCTTTGAAACGTTCCACTGCGCATGCGCAAAGCAATCAGGTCGGCAACGTGGGAAATAGTTAAACCTGCTACACAAATAAAGAAAAAATGAGACAACGTAAATTTGATCCATTATTTCGTTTTGGTTTCCTTGTTAGGCCCGAGCCGGTGATGGCCGGGAGGGCCTATTGTTTTTGCTCGGATTTTTTTTTTTTTTTTTTTTTTTTTTTATCTTTCTTGTCGACCTATGATCCTAAATTTGACCCAGTGAACATGCACGAAAAGTCATTTTATTGGTCCCAGACTTCAAGCTCGGCGAAAAATTTATGTATTTGAAGTCGCAGAAAAAAAAATACGAAAAATGACTCAGTGGCGACCCCTACAAAATCAAAATACATTGGGCCTATGGAAAGTGAAAGTAACTTTTTTCCAACGTAGAAAAATGAAACTTGGTATATCCATAGGACACCTCAGGGCAAACAGAAAAGTCAATGACATTCACACCCTAAACTAAACAGGAAGTCCGCCATGTGGGGTGAAACGTGCGGCCACTAAAATCGCAACCCTTGCGCAGAAAGATGCAAATCATTGTGTTTTAATCTAAATGGCCCCAAATTTGGTGAGTATCATCTGGACACGTGTGCCAACCAAAGTTGTGACTTTGTTGTTGATATCTTATCGGGTATGGGTGTGGCAAGCCTGTAACGAGGTGGCCATTTTTGTGAAAATAAAACGTCTCTTAACTCTCAAACGCCTTCTCGGATCGAGTTGGACCCAAAAAGGCGTTTGTGCACATTCATGACCTGAACAAAAAAATATGTAAATAAAAGGGTTATCTTTAGAAATGGCTCTCCAGCGCCCCCTACAAACTTATAATGGACCCAAGAATTTAGTTTGTCATAGAGACATAAAATTTTGTACACACATCTCTTATGTCATGACGAGCATAAAAGCCAATGACAACCACCCCTATCTATAAATGTGTTGCCATAGCAACGCCCCAAAAATGTGAAAAAGTCAATGGGAAGTGGAAATTTTTAGTTTGTTGTAGGCAAATAAAACTTGGTACACACATCCACCATGGGCTTATGAACAAAAAGCCAATGGGGACCACACCCTATCACACACAGGAAGGCGGTTATTTTGAATTGAAAATGTGAACCGACTTAAAATACACCTCTTTTTAAAAGTACACAGAAAAAGCTGCTTCATTCCACAGACACCAAACTTGGGCAAAATGAGCTAAACACATGTATGTAAATGAGACAAGTGTTTTTCTAGACTTTTTGCTCGAGTTATATTTTTTTTATTATAATTTGTTATATATTTTTTATTATAATTTTTCTGCAAAATGATCCTCAATTTAACCCAGTAAACGAACAACTAAAAGTCATTTTTATTGGTCCCAGACTTCAAGCCCGGCAAAAATGTATGTATTTGAAGTCCCCGAAAAAAATACGAAAAATGACTCAGTGGCGGCCCCTAGAAAAGTCAAAATACATTGGGCCTATGGAAAGTGAAAGTAACTTTTTCCAACGTAGAAAAATGAAACTTGGTATATCCATAGGACACCTCAGGGCAAACAGAAAAGTCAATGACAGTCACACCCTAAACTTAACAGGAAGTCCGCCATGTGGGGTGAAAGGCGCCACTAAATTCGCACCCCTTGCGCAGAAAGATGCAAATCATTGTGTTTTAATCTAAATGGCCCCAAATTTGGTGAGTATCATCTAGACACATGTGCCAACCAAAGTTGTGACTTTGTTGTTGATATCTTATCGGGTATGGGTGTGGCAAGCCTGTAACGAGGTGGCCATTTTTGTGAAAATAAAACGTCTCTTAACTCTCAAACGGCTTCTCGGATCGAGTTGGACCCAAAAAGGCGTTTGTGCACATTCATGACCTGAACACAAAAATATGTAAATAAAAGGGTTATCTTTAGAAATGGCTCTCCAGCGCCCCTACAAACTTATAATGGGACCCAAGAATTTAGTTTGTCATAGAGACATAAAATTTGGTACACACATCTCTTATGTCATGACGAGCATAAAAGCCAATGACAACTACCCCCTATCTATAAATGTGTTGCCATAGCAACGTCCCAAATATTTGGAAAAAGTCAATGGGAAGTGAAAATTTTAGTTTGTCGTAGGCAAATGAAACTTGGTACACACATCCAGCATGGGCTTATGAACAAAAAGCCAATGGGGACCACACCCTATCACACACGGGAAGGCGGCCATTTTGAATTGAAAATGTGAACCGACTTAAAATACACCTTTTTTAAAAGAACTCAGAAAATAGCTGCTTCATTCCACAGACACCAAACTTGGGCAAAATGAGCTAAACACATGTATGTAAATGAGACAAGTGTTTTTCTAGACTTTTTGCTCGAGTTATATTTTTTTATTATAATTCGGTATATATTTTTTATCATATTTTTCTGCAAAATGATCCTCAATTTAACCCAGTAAACGTACAACTAAAAGTCATTTTTATTGGTCCCAGATTTCAAGCCCAGCGAAAAATTTATGTATTTGAAGTCCCAAAAAAATACGAAAAATGACTCAGTGGCGACCCTAGAAAAGTAAAAATACATCGGGCCTATGGAAAGTGAAAGTAACTTTATTCCAATGTAGAAAAATGAAACTTGGTACATCCATAGGACACCTCAGGGCAAACTGAAAAGTTTATTATAGCCATATCGTAAACTCAACAGAAAATCTACTATGTTGGGTGGAATGCGTGACCACCTAAATCGCACCCCTTCTGTCCAAAGTCTAAACAGCTCCAAATTTGGTGAGTATCATCTAGACACGTGTGCAAAAAAAGTTATCAATTTGTTTTTTGATACATTTGTGGCTGTGGTCGTAATGGGTCTGTGAAGAGGCAACCTTTGGGAAATAAATGCCATTTCCCAATTGCCAGGATCCTTCCTTTAGAGGAGGTCCCTCCAGAGCCACGGCTAGAGTCTTAGAAAACTCCTCAGAATCCTTTTACCGTGAAGTTTACGCTTTAAAGCACGAGTGCATGTGTCCCCGCGGTCTCAAGGGAGGCGAGGGCCTTTATCGCCGCTTGCGGCTTTAATTAGGCCCGAGCCGGTGATGACCGGGAGGGCCTATTGTTTTGCTCGGATTATTTTTTTTTTTTTTTTTTTTTATTGTCGACCTAAGATCCTAAATTTGACCCAGTGAACATGAACGAAAAGTCTTTTTTATTGGTCCCAGCCTTCAAGCCCGGCGAAAAATTTATGTATTTGAAGTCGCCGAAAAAAAAATACGAAAAATGACTCAGTGGCGACCCCTTAAAAATCAAAATACATTGGGCCTATGGAAAGTGAAAGTAACTTTTTTCCAACGTAGAAAAATGAAACTTGGTATATCCATAGGACACCTCAGGGCAAACAGAAAAGTCAATGACAGCCACACCCTAAACTCAACAGGAAGTCCGCCATGTGGGGTGAAACGCGCCACTAAAAATCGCACTTTGCGCAGAAAGATGCAAATCATTGTGTTTTAATCTAAATGGCCCCAAATTTGGTGAGTATCATCTAGACACATGTGCCAACCAAAGTTGTGACTTTGTTTATGATATCTTATCGGGTATGGGTGTGGCAAGCCTGTAACGAGGTGGCCATTTTTGTGAAAATAAAACGCCTCTTAACTCTCAAACGGCTTCTCGGATCGAGTTGGACCCAAAAAGGCGTTTGTGCACATTCATGACCTGAACACAAAAATATGTAAATAAAAGGGTTATCTTTAGAAATGGCTCTCCAGCGCCCCCTACAAACTTATAATGGGACCCAAGAATTTAGTTTGTCATAGAGACATAAAATTTGGTACACACATCTCTTATGTCATGACGAGCATAAAAGCCAATGACAACCACCCCCTATCTATAAATGTGTTGCCATAGCAACGTCCCAAATATTTGGAAAAAGTCAATGGGAAGTGAAAATTTTAGTTTGTCGTAGGCAAATGAAACTTGGTACACACATCCAGCATGGGCTTATGAACAAAAAGCCAATTGGGACCACACCCTATCACACACGGGAAGGCGGCCATTTTGAATTGAAAATTTGGTCCGACTTAGAATACACCTCTTTTTTAAAAGAACACAGACAATAGCTGCTTCATTCCACAGACACCAAACTTGGGCAAAATAAGCTAAACACATGTATGTAAAATAGACAAGCGTTTTTCTAGATTTTTTTGCTCGAGTTATATTTTTTTTTATTATAATTCGGTATATTTTTTTTAATTATAATTTTTCTGCAAAATGATCCTAAATTTGACCCAGTAAACGTGCAACTAAAAGTCATTTTAATTGGTCCCAGACTTCAAGCTCGGCGAAAAATTTATGTATTTGAAGTCCCCGAAAAAAAAATACGAAAAATGACTCAGTGGCGGCCCCTAGAAATGTCAAAATACATTGGGCCTATAGAAAGTGAAAGTAACTTTTTTCCAACGTAGAAAAATGAAACTTGGTAAAATGAATTGGTCCCAGCCTTCAAGCCCAGCGAAAAATTTATGTATTTGAAGTCCCCGAAAAAAAAATACGAAAAATGACTCAGTGGCGGCCCCTAGAAAAGTCAAAATACATTGGGCCTATGGAAAGTGAAAGTAACTTTTTTCCAACGTAGAAAAATGAAACTTGGTACATCCATAGGACACCTCAGGGCAAACAGAAAAGTCAATGACAGTCACACCCTAAACTCAACAGGAAGTCCGCCATGTGGTGAAACGCATGCCACTAAAATCGCACTTTGCGCAGAAAGATGCAAATCATTGTGTTTTAATCTAAATGGCCCCAAATTTGGTGAGTATCATCTAGACACGTGCCAACCAAAGTTGTGACTTTGTTGTTGATATCTTATCGGGTATGGGTGTGGCAAGCCTGTAACGAGGTGGCCATTTTTAGAAAATAAACGCCTCTTAACACTCTCAAACGCCTTCTCGGATCGAGTTGGACCCAAATAGGCGTTTGTGCACATTCATGACCTGAACACAAAAATATGTAAATAAAAGGGTTATCTTTAGAAATGGCTCTCCAGCGCCCCCTACAAACTTATAATGGGACCCAAGAATTTAGTTTGTCATAGAGACATGAAATTTGGTACACACATCTCTTATGTCATGACGAGCATAAAAGCCAATAACAACCACCCCCTATCTATAAATGTGTTGCCATAGCAATGTCTCAAATATTTGGAAAAAGTCAATGGGAAGTGAAAATTTTAGTTTGTCGTAGGCAAATGAAACTTGGTACACACATCCAGCATGGGCTTATGAACAAAAAAGGCGGTCATTTTGAATTGAAAATTTGGTCCGACTTAAAATACACCTCTTTTTTAAAAGTACACAGAAAAAAGCTGCTTCATTCCACAGACACCAAACTTGGGCAAAATGAGCTAAACACATGTATGTAAAATAGACAAGTGTTTTTCTAGACTTTTTTGCTCGAGTTATATTTATTTTTCATTATAATTCGGTATATATTTTTTTATCATATTTTTTCTGCAAAATGATCCTCAATTTAACCCAGTAAACGTACAACTAAAAGTCATTTTTATTGGTCCCAGATTTCAAGCCCAGCGAAAAATTTATGTATTTGAAGTCCCGAAAAAAATACGAAAAATGACTCAGTGGCGACCCCTAGAAAAGTCAAAATACATCGGGCCAATGGAAAGTGAAAGTAACTTTATTCCAATGTAGAAAAATGAAACTTGGTACATCCATAGGACACCTCAGGGCAAACAGAAAAGTTTATTACAGCCATACCGTAAACTCAACAGAAAATCTACTATGTTGGGTGGAATGCGTGACCACCTAAATCGCACCCCTTCTGTCTAAAGGCTTTTCATCTAAACAGCTCCAAATTTGGTGAGTATCATCTAGACACGTGTGCAAAAAAAAGTTATCAATTTGTTTTTTGATACATTTGTGGCTGTGGTCGTAATGAGTCTGTGAAGAGGCAACTATTGGGAAATAAATGACATTTCCCAATTGCCAGGATCCTTCCTTTAGAGGAGGCCCCTCCAGAGCCACGGCTAGAGTCTTAGAAAACTCCTCAGAATCCTTTTACCGTGAAGTTTACGCTTTAAAGCACGAAATGCACTCCTCCGAGTGCATGTGTCCCCGCGGTCTCAAGGGAGGCGAGGGCCTTTATCGCCGCTTGCGGCTTTAATTTAATATATTTCCCGTTTCGAGCTGAAAGCAATGAAACAAACGTCAGTTTTTCATATTTGGTTCATACAGAAAAACAAAATATTGATTCGTTATTTCGTTTTTGGTTTGCCAGATTAAATTGAATAATTGAATGATCGGATGATACACGGACCAATCTAGTATAACCCAAACCTTTACACTTTATTATTAATGGCAATAACTTGCAGCAACCGACAGCATCCAACAGCCTCCATTTAAAGAACCATGTATCTGTCACTGTGCTGCGCAGCTTTGAGCATCTGGACAACTTAGTGAAGCTGGACTTAAGCTTCAACCAGTTGGAGGCTGTGGGCTCTGGTGTGTTCAGGGCCTCTCCAGACTCCGACAGCTGTACCTGCAGAACAACCAACTGACCATGGTGCAACAGGGCAGTTTGGACATGCTTCCCGGTCTGGAGGTACAAGCTGTTAAATAGGTACCATTTCCTTCTGTTTAGAAGCTTCCTGTTTAACCATAAGTCATCTGCTGTTGTCTGTGTGAAAGGTGCTGCAGCTGAGTTACAACAACATCTCGCAGATAGACAGCGATGCTCTGGCTCCTCTCTACAGCCTGGCCGTTCTAGCTCTGGAAGGAAACAATCTGCATATCCTCAAATTTAAAACCTTCATCAGCCTGCACACAACAGCCACCCACATCCAGCTCTCAGGTTTTTCTTTAAGCCTTTGTATGATGTATGAGTTTATTATTGGGTTTAATCTCAGGAAGTTAAAATTACCCCAATATTTTGCACAATATAAAGCAATAAATTATAAACTTGTGGGGGTTGACTCTCTCTCTAGCACTGGTGGAATAATAAAATTGTTTATGCAAAAAACATTCCAATCTACTTTATGCCAATTAAATCTATTTAAAATTGTTAGTAACATTAGTTTTGACAAAGATCATTTTTGACATTATCCACTACTTTCTCTGTGGTTGCCAGGTAACCCATGGAGCTGTGACTGTGAGCTCCATCGTGTCTTCAGTAAGATCTTATACGTTCGCCACCTCCACATCGACGACTACCGTAACGTGACGTGCCATGAGCCGCCGCTGCTGGCTGGGGCTTCTCTGGCCTGGGTGGACAGTCGGCTGTGTGTGGCCGAGACCGCCACCGTCCTGGTCATCACCGTCACCGTCATTATCACAGTGGTGGCTGCCTTGGTTATGGCCGAGAGGAACAGGAAGAAAAACCGCGACAGGAACTGGGACAATGACACACACATGCAGACACAAAGTCCTCCGTCCTAAAAATGTATGCGTTGTTTAATACAGTGGTTCCTGAACTTTTTTCACCGAGTATTATCTCATTAAATATTTGTCTTTCCAATAACCATCTTTTGTGTTTTATTACAGTGGGGAGAGGTAGAGAAGTCCAGGGCTAAATGCACAACAGTGGGTCAATATGAATATTATTTATTATGACTGTAATCTTAAGACAGTTACCATTTCAATTGAATTGAATTGAGTCTAAGCAAGGTCTGGGGAAGTGATAGATTAATAAGTCTAAATAGTTTTTTTCCAGGCTTTATGGTGTTTGAAAGGTTTTAAATGGTTTTACATGGACCTTAACAGGTTACAGTTGTGCTCATACATACCCTGGTATAATTTGTGATATATTTGGCCATTTTTCAGAGATTATGAATGATGATTTTTTTCATTCATAGTGAGTAGTTGGGTAAAGCTATTTATTGTCAAATAACTGTGTTTACTCTTTTTTAAATCATAATGACAAAAGAAACTACCCAAATGACCCTGATCAAAAGTACCCTGGTGATTTTTTCCTGATAACATGCACACAAGTCGACACAAACAGGTTTGAATGGCTACTAAAGGTAACTGTCCTCCTCTGTGACCTGTTTACTGGAATCAGTGTGTGTATAAAAGGTCAGTGAGTTCCTTGCATCTTTCATCCAGTGCTGCACTGATGTTTCTGTATTCTGAGTCATGGGAAAAGCAAAATAATTGTCTAAGGATCTGCTGGAAAAGGTAATTTAACTGTATAAAACAGAAAAGGGATATAAATCTAAGGAATTGAGAATGACAATCAGCAGTGTTCAAACTTTAATTGAGAAGTGGAAAATGAGGGATTCTTTTGAAACCAAACCACAGTCAGGTAGACCAACAAAGATTTTTACGACTGCCAGGTAAATTGTTTGGGATGCAAAGAAAAATCCACAAATTACAGGACTCCCTGAAAAAAAGTGGTGTGGCTGTTTCAAGATGCACAATAAGGAGGCACTTGAAGAAAACTAGGCTACATGGTTGAGACAGCCATTTCTACGGAAATGTCACAAAGCATCTTGCTTACAATACACCAAACAGCACAGAGACAAGCCTCAAAACCTCTGGAACAAAGTGAAGAGACCAAAATTGAACTTTGATGAAGGGTACACCATTCTACTTGTACTACCATTCATGACACACACATGCAGACACAAAGTCCTCCGTCCTAAAAATGTATGCGTTGTTTAATACAGTAGTTCCTGAACTTTTTTCACCGAGTATTATCTCATTAAATATTTGTCTTTCCAATAACCATCTTTTGTGTTTTATTACAGTGGGGAGAGGTAGAGAAGTCCAGGGCTAAATGCACAACAGTGGGTCAATATGAATATTATTTATTATGACTGTAATCTTAATACAGTTACCATTTCAATTGAATGGTCTAAGCAAGGACTGGGGAAGTGATAGATTAATAAGTCTAAATAGGTTTGAGGTTGATTTTTTCCAGGCTTTATGGTGTTTGAAAGGTTTTAAAGGGTTTTACATGGACCTTAACAGGTTACAGTTGTGCTCATACATACCCTGGTATAATTTGTGATATATTTGGCCATTTTTTCAGAGATTATGAATGATGACACACAAAAAAAAATCTTTTTTCATTCATAGTGAGTAGTTGGGTAAAGCTATTTATTGTCAAATAACTGTGTTTACTCTTTTTTAAATCATAATGACAAAAGAAACTACCCAAATGACCCTGATCAAAAGTACCCTGGTGATTTTTTCCTGATAACATGCACACAAGTCGACACAAACAGGTTTGAATGGCTACTAAAGGTAACTGTCCTCCTCTGTGACCTGTTTACTGGAATCAGTGTGTGTTTATAAAAGGTCAGTGCATCTTTCATCCAGTGCTGCATTGATGTTTCTGTATTCTGAGTCATGGGAAAAGCAAAATAATTGTATAAGGATCTGCGGGAAAAGGTAATTTAACTGTATAAAACAGAAAAGGGATATAAATCTAAGGAATTGAGAATGACAATCAGCAGTGTTCAAACTTTAATTGAGAAGTGGAAAATGAGAGAAAAACTAGGCTACATGGTTGAGAAAGCCATTTCTACGGAAATGTCACAAAGCATCCTGCTTACAATACACCGAACAGCACAGAGACAAGCCTCAAAACCTCTGGAACAAAGTGATGAGACCAAAATTGAACTTTGATGAAGGGTACACCATCCTACTGTGAAACATGGAGGTGGATCGCTGATGTTTTGGGGATGTGCTACAAAGGCACAGGAATTTTGGTCAAAATTGATGGCAAGATGAATGCAGCATATTATCAGAAAAACAGGAAGCTGTGCATGGGACGTACTTGGACATGCAAGACAGCCCAAGAATTTACAGGAACTGGAGGCTTTTTGCCAAAAAGAATGGGCAGCTTTACTGTCTGAGAAAATAAAGAGCCTCATCCACAACTACCACAAAAGACTTCAAGCTGTCATTGATGTTAAAGGTGGCAATACACTGTATTAAGAACTGGTGTATGTCAACTTTTTATCAGGGTCTTTTGGGTAGTTTTTTCATTATGATTTAAACACAATTGTTTGGCAATAAATGGCTTCACCCAACCACTAACTACGAGTAAAAAAAATGGTTTTGTGTTATTATTCAGATACTCTGAAAAATGGCCAAAAAAAATAATTCACAAATTCTACCAGGGTATGTAAACTGTATACTGTATACAGTTGTGCTGTATTCTACCAGGTATTATATTAATGATTTTAGTTGGACTTTATCTGGTTCTAAGTGGTTTTAGTCAGTTATTATTTGGACAAAAGAAAATTGATTATGAACAAAATGTGCTTTGAAAAGAGAGAAAAAAAGATATGCCTTTTTGAAGAGGGTTTGTTCGTTTTTCACTTCCTGCTCTTCCTCCTCTGTCATGTCTCACTCTCTGCAAAACTCTCAATGCCAGGCTATTAAAGGGTTGTCAAATACTGATAAAAAGTTTACAAACCCCAGTTCTTAAAACATCTTTTATACTCACACACTGATTACAAACAAACAGATCACAGGTGAGGACAGTTACCTTTAGTAGCCATTCAAACCTGTTTGTGTCACTTGTGAGCTTGTTTTCAGGCCAAAATCACCAGGTTATGTAAACTTTTGATCAGGTTCAAATGGGTAGTTTCTGTTGACATTAGAATTAAAAGAGTAAACACAGTTGTTTGACAATAAATATGTTTTTTAGTGTTATCATTCATATTCTCTGAAAAATCACAAATTCTGTCTAAACTTGTGGGCCCAACTGTACATACACAACAGCTCTCCAAAGTCAGCTGGACAAGAAATTTGACCATGGTATCGTTGGCTTGACAGAAGCTGTATTGTTGAGATTTGTGAGTTCACAAACTTTCTAAAATCCACCTCGTCCTCAATGTGATTTCTTCCGACCTGTTCGGACTAATGACAGTACTGGCAGTTATGGGCATGTTTTAGTTTTAGCAATGATTATACCTTTACTAATGTAAACACCTGATCAAATAACCTCATTACAGGTGGTACCTTGTAGATGGTTCATCTAATCACTTTATGTGGAAGTCCTCCCAGATGGGTCTGAACTACAGATCATCCTCTAGGTAATAGAAAATCAGCATATAAAATAATTCAACATCTACAATTAGTTTCTAAAATGCTAGCATGTAGTCACACAAGTTAATCAAACAGTGGGGGGACTTTGCCTACTGGGCACAGAGCCACTTTACCCAGACTTATATTAACCAGCAGGTGGGTCTCACATTATTCAGCACAATGACCAGCAACAAGGTAAGTCTTTGTCTGCCATTCTTTTTTACCTGGACTTAACCTAAACGTCTATATTATACAATTGTAGTTTCTTTTGCCACAGATGTGTTCCTGTGTGGTGAAAGTAACACTGTTGATAATCACTAGCTTGGTTGTAGCGTCTCCAGTCAAATGTGTGAGTAACCTGATAATAGAAACTTAATCTGCATTTTAAAGCTTTGTTTAAAACGTATTTGCTTTCTTTGAAGGTGCAAATTCAGACAGCAGCCTCAAGTCAGGGTACATGTGAAAAATGTCCACATTTACTTTACCATTTACTGTGTGTTGAGTAATATTTCTAAATATAGTGTCCTGGAAAACTTATGCTAATGGCTGTTTAAAGTAAATATTTTTGTGACAATTATATTTCTGGTATATACCTTTAACAAAATATTCTTTTACATTTGTAGAGGTCCAGCTATAGATAATAAAAAAGGAACGCTCAGATGGTTTAAATACGACAGCTGCTAAATATGAATGCAGACTTTCAGAGCCTGTTTTAAAATACAAACTAGCATTAGTAAATTGCTCGCTAAACACAAGTGACATCCAGGAGTTTTAATCTTTACGGCTGGACCTCAATGTTAACATTTAACACAGAATTACTTTTTTTTCTTTTGACAAAGGTGTGTGTTTGTGTCTGTGTCCCAGGGGCCGCAATTGTCTTTTTCACTGCTTACCCGGACATGTTGAGGGGGACTGTGTTCAATCCAATTATCTTTAACCAGATGGGGGTGAACAAGGGCTTGGCCTACAACCACCGCACCGGAGTCTTTACAGCACCAGTGGCTGGGATTTACCAGTTTGTGTTTGCAGTGCAGCTGTGTCGACAAAACTTCAACAATTGGTGGTACTTTATGGTGAACCATGTCTCTAAGAGTGCGTGCCACGCCCAGGTACACAAAACTGAACTAGAACTAGAAACACACAAATACATATTCATCAAAAAGAAATGTGAAAAGAATGATGATATGTTTATATGCTACAGAGGAGTTTAAATATCTAGTTCAATTAAATCTTTATAATGTTTCAGAATGTAAAATATTAGTCTGTTTGGAATGACAGTAATTCAGATTTATTTTAGTCATGCTACCAAACCTGGATAATGTGATTCATAACCTGACTTCTACTACAACTATACGGCTCTGTGTGACTAAGGTTGTACTAAGTAATCTGCACACACTTGGTAGATTTGCACAATGCACAAAGACAATAGTCTGGATTAAATGGCCCAATCCAATTAAAAGTAAACGTATTGACTGAAACTCAATGTAAACAGCAATGGTCAAAGTTTTATCGCAGGAATTTGCAAAGCTTTTTCTGCTCAGCTTGGAGGGAAAGGTAATGTGTTTCTGTGCTGTTCTCAGGTGAGGGGTGAGGACACAACCCTGAATACGTGTTACTTTGTGGACGCGCTGAAACAGGGCGACCAGGTCTGGATTAGACAGAACGCAGGCAGCTGTGGGTGGGCTAACGCTGAGTCGAAAACCATCACCTTCTCCGGAGTGCTGCTGGCCACTGAAGGCATGTCGGCCATTGGAACCAACTATAACTGTCCTGAGCCCAGACTGGAGACAAATCCATAAATGTGTCTAGCTCTGCAGACAGATATGCAGCTTTACCATATGTTACTGTTTCACTGTTGAGCTGCTTTCTCCTTCTGCACAGATTGAACTGATACAAACATCTATGATATATATGAGACAGACTTGTACCAGTTTAGTTGAGAAGTGTTAACAATAATGAATTAATGAAATATAATTTGTAGGTGTGAATGCAGACTTTCAGAGCCAATTTATGCTATTTACGACTGGACCTCAATGTTAACATTTAACACAGAATTATCTTTTTTTTTTTTCTCTTTTGACAAAGGTGTGTGTGTCCCACGGACCGCCGTTGTCTTTTCCAATGCTTACCCGGGCTTGTTGAGGGAGACTTGGTTCGAACCAATTATCTTTAACCAGATGGGGGTGAACAAGGGCTTGGCCTACAACCACCGCACCGGAGTCTTTACGGCACCAGTGGCTGGGATTTACAAGTTTGTGTTTGCAGTGCAGCTGTGTCGAGGAAACTTCAACAATCTGTGGTCCTTTATGGTGAACAGGGTCTCAAAGAGTTTGTGCCACGCCCAGGTACACAAAACTGAACTAGAACTAGAAACACACAAATACATATTCATCAAAAAGAAATGTGAAAAGAATGATGATATGTTTATATGCCACAGAGGAGTTTAAATATCTAGTTCAATTAAATCTTTTCAATGTTTCAGAATGTAAAATATTAGTCTGTTTGGAATGACAGTAATTCAGATTTATTTTAGTCATGCTACCAAACCTGGATAATGTGATTCATAACCTGACTTCTACTGCAACTTTACGGCTCTGTGTGTCTAAGGTTGTACTAAGTAATCTGCACACACTTCAGAGATTTGAAGTGTGGCAAAGAGGCCTTGTTTATAACACTGACTCAAACTTGTTTGTCACTGTTTTGGTGTCTCACTTATTAAATTCAAAAGCTCAATCTACTGGAGCTCATACTGTATTCATTGGTGGGTCTCATTTGGTTTATACTGCATTCTCAATTCCTTCTCTTCTTCCTTCCTGTCTTAGTCCCGCACACAGAGGAGACCTTGAGAGGAGACAGGAGAGAAGAATGAGGAGAGATAAGATTAGATCAATGGGACATTCTCCTCAGGAGTGTCACCTGCACAATGCACAATCAACCAAATGAGACAAAGACAATAGTCTGGATTAAATGGCCCAATCCAATTAAAAGTAAACGTATTGACTGAAACTCAGTGTATACAGCAATGGTCAAAGTTTTCTGTCCATCGTCGTTCATTTCCACTGTCACCAAAATAATTATCACAGGAATTTGCAAAGCTTTTTCTGCTCAGCTTGGAGGGAAAGGTAATGTGTTTCTGTGCTGTTCTCAGGTGAGGGGTGGAGACACAACCCTGAATACGTGTTACTTTGTGGACGCGCTGAAACAGGGCGACAAGGTCTGGATTAAACAGAACGCAGGCAGCTGTGGGTGGGCTGACGCTGAGTCGAAAACCTTCACCTTCTCCGGAGTGCTGCTGGCCACTGAAGGCATGTCGGCCATTGGAACCAACTATAACTGTCCTGAGCCCAGACTGGAGACAAAACCATAAATGTGTTTAGCTCTGCAGACAGATATGCAGCTTTACCATATGTTACTGTTTCACTGTTGAGCTGCTTTCTCCTTCTGCACAGATTGAACTGATACAAACATCTATGATATATATGAGACAGACTTGTACCAGTTTAGTTGAGAAGTGTTAACAATAATGAATTAATGAAATATAATTTGTAGGTTTGAATGCAGACTTTCAGAGCCAATCTATGCTATTTACGACTGGACCTCAATGTTAACATTTAACACAGAATTATCTTTTTTTTTTCTCTTTTGACAAAGGTGTGTGTGTCCCACGGACCGCCGTTGTCTTTTCCACTGCTTACCCGGGCTTGTTGAGGGAGACTTTGTTCGAACCAATTATCTTTAACCAGATGGTGGTGAACAAGGGCTTGGCCTACAACCACCGCACCGGAATCTTTACAGCACCAGTGGCTGGGATTTACAAGTTTGTGTTTGCAGTGCAGCTGTGTCGAGGAAACTTCGACAATGGGTGGTACTTTATGGTGAACAGGGTCTCAAAGAGTTACTGCCATGCCCAGGTACACAAATCTGAACTAGAACTAGAAACACACAAATACATATTCATCAAAAAGAAATGTGAAAAGAATGATATGTTTATATGCTACAGAGGAGTTTAAATATCTAGTTCAATTAAATCTTTATAATGTTTCATAATGTAAAATATTAGTCTGTTTGGAATGACAGTAATTCAGATTTATTTTAGTCATGCTACCAAACCTGGATAATGTGATTCATAACCTGACTTCTACTGCAACTATACGGCTCTGTGTGTCTAAGGTTGTCCTAAGTAATCTGCACACACTTCAGAGATTTGAAGTGTGGCAAAGAGGCCTTGTTTATAACACTGACTTAAACTTGTTTGTCACTGTTTTGGTGTCTCACTTATTAAATTCAAAAGCTCAATCTACTGGAGCTCATACTGTATTCTTTGGTGGGTCTCATTTGGTTTATACTGCATTCTCAATTCCTTCTCTTCTTCCTGTCTTAGTCCGCACACAGAGGAGACCTTGAGAGGAGACAGGAGAGAAGAATGAGGAGAGATAAGATTAGATCAATGGGACATTCTCCTCAGGAGTGTCACCTGCACAATGCACAATCAACCAAATGAGACAAAGACAATAGTCTGGATTAAAGGCCCAATCCAATTAAAATCTAAATGTATTGACTGAAACTCAGTGTATACAGCAATGGTCAAAGTTTTCTGTGATCCATCGTCGTTTATTTCCACTGTCACCAAAATAATTATCACAGAAATTGGCAAAGATTTTTTCTGCTCAGCTTGGAGGGAAAGGTAACATGTTTCCGTGCTGTTCTCAGGTGAGGGATGGAGACACAACCCTGAATACGTGTTACTTTGTGGACGCGCTGGAACAGGGCGACCAGGTCTGGATTAGACAGAACGCAGGCAGCTGTGGGTGGGCTAACTCTGAGTCGAAAACCTTCACCTTCTCCGGAGTGCTGCTGGCCACTGAAGGCATGTCGGCCATTTGACCCAACTATAACTGTCCTGAGCCCAGACTGGAGACAAAAAACATAAATGTGTTTAGCTCTGCAGACAGATATGCAGCTTTACCATATGTTACTGTTTCACTGTTGAGCTGCTTTCTCCTTCTGCACAGATTGAACTGATACAAACATCTATGATATATATGAGACAGACTTGTACCAGTTTAGTTGAGAAGTGTTAACAATAATGAATTAATGAAATATAATTTGAAGGTGTTATGTCATGCATTTTTGTTCTTTTTGGTAGCAGTAGTGATTTAAATGTTAGACATTTTAATGGTCTCATGTACTATATAAGATAAGAAAACCGTTATTAGTCCAACAATGAGGAAATTAAAGCAGTCAAGCAATGATAACACAAAAAAAAACTTTTTTCATTCATAGTGAGTAGTTGGGTAAAGCTATTTATTGTCAAATAACTGTGTTTACTCTTTTTTAAATCATAATGACAAAAGAAACTACCCAAATGACCCTGATCAAAAGTACCCTGGTGATTTTTTCCTGATAACATGCACACAAGTCGACACAAACAGGTTTGAATGGCTACTAAAGGTAACTGTCCTCCTCTGTGACCTGTTTACTGGAATCAGTGTGTGTATAAAAGGTCAGTGCATCTTTCATCCAGTGCTGCATTGATGTTTCTGTATTCTGAGTCATGGGAAAAGCAAAATAATTGTATAAGGATCTGCTGGAAAAGGTAATTTAACTGTATAAAACAGAAAAGGGATATAAATCTAAGGAATTGAGAATGACAATCAGCAGTGTTCAAACTTTAATTGAGAAGTGGAAAATGAGAGAAAAACTAGGCTACATGGTTGAGAAAGCCATTTCTACGGAAATGTCACAAAGCATCCTGCTTACAATACACCGAACAGCACAGAGACAAGCCTCAAAACCTCTGGAACAAAGTGATGAGACCAAAATTGAACTTTGATGAAGGGTACACCATTCTACTGTGAAACATGGAGGTGGATCGCTGATGTTTTGGGGATGTGCTACAAAGGCACAGGAAACTTGGTCAAAATTTATGGCAAGATAAATGCAGCATATTATCAGAAAAACAGGAAGCTGTGCATGGGACGTACTTGGACATGCAAGACAGCCCAAGAATTTACAGGAACTGGAGGCTTTTTGCCAAAAAGAATGGGCAGCTTTACTGTCTGAGAAAATAAAGAGCCTCATCCACAACTACCACAAAAGACTTCAAGCTGTCATTGATGTTAAAGGTGGCAATACACTGTATTAAGAACTGGTGTATGTCAACTTTTTATCAGGGTCGTTTGGGTAGTTTTTTCATTATGATTTAAACACAATTGTTTGACAATAAATGGCTTCACCCAACCACTAACTACGAGTAAATAAAAAGGTTTTGTGTTATTATTCAGATACTCTGAAAAATGGCCAAAAAAAATAATTCACAAATTCTACCAGGGTATGTAAACTGTATACTGTATACAGTTGTGCTGTATACTACCAGGTATTATATTAATGATTTTAGTTGGACTTTATCTGGTTCTAAGTGGTTTTAGTCAGTTATTATTTGGACAAAAGAAAATTGATTATGAACAAAATGTGCTTTGAAAAGAGAGAAAAAAAGATATGCCTTTTTGAAGAGGGTTTGTTCGTTTTTCACTTCCTGCTCTTTCTCCTTTGTCATGTCTCACTCTCTGCAATACTCTCAATGCCAGGCTATTAAAGGGTTGTCAAATACTGATAAAAAGTTTACATACCCCAGTTCTTAAAACATCTTTTTTACTCACACACTGATTACAAACAAACAGATCACAGGTGAGGACAGTTACCTTTAGTAGCCATTCAAACCTGTTTGTGTCACTTGTGAGCTTGTTTTCAGGCCAAAATCAACAGGGTATGTAAACTTTTGATCAGGTTCAAATGGGTAGTTTCTGTTGACATTAGGATTGAAAGAGTAAACACAGTTGTTTGACAATAAATATGTTTTTTAGTGTTATCATTCATATTCTCTGAAAAATCACAAATTCTTTCTAAACTTGTGGGCCCAACTGTACATACACAACAGCTCTCCAAAGTCGGCTGGACAAGAAATTTGACCATGGTATCGTTGGCTTGACAGAAGCTGTATTGTTGAGATTTGTGAGTTCACAAACTTTCTAAAATCCACCTCGTCCTCAATGTGATTTCTTCCGACCTGTTCGGACTAATGACAGTACTGGCAGTTATGGGCATGTTTTAGTTTTAGCAATGGTTATACCTTTACTAATGTAAACACCTGATTTGATCAAATTACCTCATTACAGGTGGTACCTTGTAGATGGTTCATCTAATCACTTTATGTGGAAGTCCTCCCAGATGGGTCTGTGCTACAGATCAACCTCTAGGTAATAGAAAATCAGCATATAAAATAATTCAACATCTACAATTAGTTTCTAAAATGCTAGCATGTAGTCACACAAGTTAATCAAACAGTGGGGGGACTTTGCCTACTGGGCACAGAGCCACTTTACCCAGACTTATATTAACCAGCAGGTGGGTCTCACATTATTCAGCACAATGACCAGCAACAAGGTAAGTCTTTGTCTGCCATTCTTTTTTACCAGGACTTAACCTAAACGTCTATATTATACAATTGTAGTTTCTTTTGCCACAGATGTGTTCCTGTGTGGTGAAAGTAACACTGTTGATAATCACTAGCTTGGTTGTAGCGTCTCCAGTCAAATGTGTGAGTAACCTGATAATAGAAACGTAATCTGCATTTTAAAGCTTTGTTTAAAACGTATTTGCTTTCTTTGAAGGTGCACATTCAGACAGCAGCCACAAGTCAGGGTACGTGTGAAAAATGTCCACATTTACTTTACCATTTACTGTGTGTTGAGTAATATTTCTAAATATAGTGTCCTGGAAAACGTATGCTAATGGCTGTTTAAAGTAAATATTTTTGTGACAATTATATTTCTGGTATATACCTTTAACAAAATATTCTTTTACATTTGTAGAGGTCCAGCTATAGATAATAAAAAAGGAACGCTCAGATGGTTTAAATACGACAGCTGCTAAATATGAATGCAGACTTTCAGAGCCTGTTTTAAAATACAAACTAGCATTAGTAAATTGCTCGCTAAACACAAGTGACATCCAGGAGTTTTAATCTTTACGACTGGACCTCAATGTTAACATTTAACACAGAATTACTTTTTTTTCTCTTTTGACAAAGGTGTGTGTTTGTGTCTGTGTCCCAGGGGCCGCAATTGTCTTTTCCACTGCTTACCCGGGCTTGTTGAGCGAGACTTTGTTCGAACCAATTATCTTTAACCAGATGGGGGTGAACCAGGGCTTGGCCTACAACCACCGCACCGGAATCTTTACAGCACCAGTGGCTGGGATTTACCAGTTTGTGTTTGCAGTGCAGCTGTGTCGACAAAACTTCAACCATGTGTGGTCCTTTATGGTGAACAAGGTCTCAAAGAGTTTGTGCCACGCACAGGTACACAAAACTGAACTAGAACTAGAAACACACAAATACATATTCATCAAAAAGAAATGTGAAAAGAATGATGATATGTTTATATGCTACAGAGGAGTTTAAATATCTAGTTCAATTAAATATTTTCAGTGTTTCAGAATGTAAAATATTAGTCTGTTTGGAATGACAGTAATTCAGATTTATTTTAGTCATGCTACCAAACCTAGATAATGTGATTCATAACCTGACTTCTACTGCAACTATACGGCTCTGTGTGACTAAGGTTGTCCTAAGTAATCTGCACACACTTCAGAGATTTGAAGTGTGGCAAAGAGGCCTTGTTTATAACACTAACTTAAACTTGTTTGTCAGTGTCTCACTTATTAATTCAAAAGCTCAGTCTACTGGAGCTTATACTGCATTCTCAATTCCTTCTTCCTTCCTGTCTTAGTCCCGCACACAGAGGAGACCTTGAGAGGAGACAGGAGAGAAGAACGAGGAGAGATAAGATTAGATCAATGGGACATTCTCCTCAGGAGTGTCACCTGCACAATGCACAATCAACCAAATGAGACAAAGACAATAGTCTGGATTAAAGGCCCAATCCAATTAAAAGTAAACGTATTGACTGAAACTCAGTGTATACAGCAATGGTCAAAGTTTTCTGTCCATCGTCGTTCTTTTTTACTGTCACCAAAATAATTATCACAAGAATTTGCAAAGCTTTTTTTGCTCAGCTTGGAGGGAAAGGTAATGTGTTTCCGTGCTGTTCTCAGGTGAGGGGTGAGGACACAACCCTGAATACGTGTTACTTTGTGGACGCGCTGGAACAGGGCGACCAGGTCTGGATTAGACAGAACGCAGGCAGCTGTGGGTGGGCTAACGCTGAGTCGAAAACCATCACCTTCTCCGGAGTGCTGCTGGCCACTGAAGGCATGTCGGCCATTGGAACCAACTATAACTGTCCTGAGCCCAGACTGGAGACAAATCCATAAATGTGTTTAGCTCTGCAGACAGATATGCAGCTTTACCATATGTTACTGTTTCACTGTTGAGCTGCTTTCTCCTTCTGCACAGATTGAACTGATACAAACATCTATGATATATATGAGACAGACTTGTACCAGTTTAGTTGAGAAGTGTTAACAATAATGAATTAATGAAATATAATTTGTAGGTGTGAATGCAGACTTTCAGAGCCAATCTATGCTATTTACGACTGGACCTCAATGTTAACATTTAACACAGAATTATCTTTTTTTTTTCTCTTTTGACAAAGGTGTGTGTGTCCCAGGGACCGCCGTTGTCTTTTCCACTGCTTACCCGGGCGTGTTGAGCGAGACTGTGTTCGATCCAATTATCTTTAACCAGATGGGGGTGAACCAGGGCTTGGCCTACAACCACCGCACCGGAATCTTTACAGCACCAGTGGCTGGGATTTACCAGTTTGTGTTTGCAGTGCAGCTGTGTCGACAAAACTTCAACCATGTGTGGTCCTTTATGGTGAACAACGTCTCAAAGAGTTTGTGCCACGCACAGGTACACAAATCTGAACTAGAAACACACAAATACATATTCATCAAAAAGAAATGTGAAAAGAATGATATGTTTATATGCTACAGAGGAGTTTAAATATCTAGTTCAATTAAATCTTTATAATGTTTCATAATGTAAAATATTAGTCTGTTTGGAATGACAGTAATTCAGATTTATTTTAGTCATGCTACCAAACCTGGATAATGTGATTCATAACCTGACTTCTACTGCAACTATACGGCTCTGTGTGTCTAAGGTTGTCCTAAGTAATCTGCACACACTTCAGAGATTAGAAGTGTGGCAAAGAGGCCTTGTTTATAACACTGACTCAAACTTTTTTGTCACTGTTTTGGTGTCTCACTTATTAAATTCAAAAGCTCAATCTACTGGAGCTCATACTGTATTCATTGGTGGGTCTCATTTGGTTTATACTGCATTCTCAATTCCTTCTCTTCTTCCTTCCTGTCTTAGTCCCGCACACAGAGGAGACCTTGAGAGGAGACAGGAGAGAAGAATGAGGAGAGATAAGATTAGATCAATGGGACATTCTCCTCAGGAGTGTCACCTGCACAATGCACAATCAACCAAATGATTGTGCATTGTGCATCGTCGTTCATTTCCACTGTCACCAAAATAATTATCACAGGAATTTGCAAAGATTTTTTTGCTCAGCTTGGAGGGAAAGGTAACATGTTTCCGTGCTGTTCTCAGGTGAGGGGTGAGGACACAACCCTGAATACGTGTTACTTTGTGGACGCGCTGAAACAGGGCGACCAGGTCTGGATTAGACAGAACGCAGGCAGCTGTGGGTGGGCTAACGCTGAGTCGAAAACCATCACCTTCTCCGGAGTGCTGCTGGCCACTGAAGGCATGTCGGCCATTGGAACCAACTATAACTGTCCTGAGCCCAGACTGGAGACAAATCCATAAATGTGTCTAGCTCTGCAGACAGATATGCAGCTTTACCATATGTTACTGTTTCACTGTTGAGCTGCTTTCTCCTTCTGCACAGATTGAACTGATACAAACATCTATGATATATATGAGACAGACTTGTACCAGTTTAGTTGAGAAGTGTTAACAATAATGAATTAATGAAATATAATTTGTAGGTGTGAATGCAGACTTTCAGAGCCAATCTATGCTATTTACGACTGGACCTCAATGTTAACATTTAACACAGAATTATCTTTTTTTTTCTCTTTTGACAAAGGTGTGTGTGTGTCTGTGTCCCAGGGGCCGCCGTTGTCTTTTCCACTGCTTACCCGGGCTTGTTGAGCGAGACTGTGTTCGATCCAATTATCTTTAACCAGATGGGGGTGAACCAGGGCTTGGCCTACAACAACCACACCGGAATCTTTACAGCACCAGTGGCTGGGATTTACCAGTTTGTGTTTGCAGTGCAGCTGTGTCGACAAAACTTCAACCATGTGTGGTCCTTTATGGTGAACAACGTCTCAAAGAGTTTGTGCCACGGACAGGTACACAAAACTGAACTAGAACTAGAAACACACAAATACATATTCATCAAAAAGAAATGTGAAAAGA
The DNA here is from genome assembly GCA_024416835.2 of Perccottus glenii. Taxonomy (NCBI): domain Eukaryota; kingdom Metazoa; phylum Chordata; class Actinopteri; order Gobiiformes; family Odontobutidae; genus Perccottus; species Perccottus glenii. The sequence continues at coordinate 23,515,154 of CM044553.2, forward strand.
ATGATGATATGTTTATATGCTACAGAGGAGTTTAAATATCTAGTTCAATTAAATCTTTTCAATGTTTCAGAATGTAAAATATTAGTCTGTTTGGAATGACAGTTATTCAGATTTATTTTAGTCATGCTACCAAACCTGGATAATGTGATTCATAACCTGACTTCTACTGCAACTATACGGCTCTGTGTGACTAAGGTTGTCCTAAGTAATCTGCACACACTTCAGAGATTTGAAGTGTGGCAAAGAGGCCTTGTTTATAACACTGAATGTATTGACTGAAACTCAGTGTATACAGCAATGGTCAAAGTTTTCTGTGATCCATCGTCGTTCATTTCCACTGTCACCAAAATAATTATCACAAGAATTTGCAAAGATTTTTTTGCTCAGCTTGGAGGGAAAGGTAATTCCGTAGTGTGTAAAAGGTGTTTCCGTGCTGTTCTCAGGTGAGGGGTGAGGACACAACCCTGAATACGTGTTACTTTGTGGACGCGCTGGAACAGGGCGACAAGGTCTGGATTAGACAGAACGCAGGCAGCTGTGGGTGGGCTAACGCTGAGTCGAAAACCTTCACCTTCTCCGGAGTGCTGCTGGCCACTGAAGGCATGTCGGCCATTGGAACCAACTATAACTGTCCTGAGCCCAGACTGGAGACAAATCCATAAATGTGTTTAGCTCTGCAGACAGATATGCAGCTTTACCATATGTTACTGTTTCACTGTTGAGCTGCTTTCTCCTTCTGCACAGATTGAACTGATACAAACATCTATGATATATATGAGACAGACTTGTACCAGTTTAGTTGAGAAGTGTTAACAATAATGAATTAATGAAATATAATTTGTAGGTGTTGTGTCAAGGTCTTTACATGCATTTTTGTTCTTTTGGTAGCAGTAGTGATTTAAATGTTAGACATTTTAATGGCCTCATGTACTATATAAGATAAGAAAACCTTTATTAATCCCACAATGAGGAAATTAAAGCAGTCCTACAGTAGAGCAGCAAAGTATCACAAATTGAATTAAAATGAAAAACTTTCTGAATAATAATCTAAAATTGACTATACATTTGTAAAAGTAATCTATGCTAAAACAAAATAAACGAATATATGGCATAACTTCAGTGACATTGCTGCTGTTCTGTTTCTCCAAGAGGTCCCATCGACCATGTACTACAAAAACTTACAATACTTTGAATAACTGTCAAACTCAATTTGAATTTGCATTCATTGTGTAAAATTAAACACGAGTTAGCTTTGTTACAGCTGCTGTCCGTTACAGAGGTAGATGCAGCTATCATTTGTAAAAGGATGTGGTAAAAAACAAATACTGCAGACAAACAAAGAGGGCAACCGCCATCTTTTCAGACCACTTCCTTTGCAGCCGTTTGTACCTGATCAACAACAGCAAAACCTACAAAACTGCAAAACAGTCATTTCCTGTCATGGCAGGTGGGTCTCACATTGTTCAGTATAAGCCTTTAGGTCTAAGTTTAAAAGCTACTTGTTATTGAATTTAAATAAGCACAAAATTATTCACAAATAAAAGAAAACATCTCTTTATTTTAAGCAAGCTTTAAACAACAACCAGATGGTTAGAAAACAGTCAAACTATGGATTTTGTAATAAGCTCAATTGAGAAAGTGTATTTCTTTTTTTAAATGGCAACGTTTGATACACAAGAAATATTGACGCTGAAAGTGACGTGATCTATAAAAAAAATAAATGATTGGACACAGCTGTAGACTGTTGACTAGTCCTTCTCTTTTCCAGACAGTCCCTGCACAAACACATCATTTCTTAGATATTTTGTTTAAATTGTTACATTCATATAAATGTTAGACTTTTCAGTAGTATACATATATACTCTGTGTTTAGAACGGAGTCATCTAAGTGTTATGTAAGACAAACTAATGAAGCAACAAAAAACAGTATTGAGTGTATGAGTGGATGTTTAGTTCTTACCTGAGGCCAGCACAGCAGCAACACTACAAAGGCTCCAATGGACACAGCTTTTGAAGATCATCACCACATAAGACAGTTTGGCGCGCTGCATGGTCTGTACATAGAGCACTGTAGAAACAAAAACATTTAATAAAAGTTTTGATAAAAATGCTAATTGGAATTTAGCACCTTTCTGTCCTTTCTTAGAGCATGTAAACAGCTTTGGAAGCATTTGTGAATTATTTTGGATATGTTACTTTGCAATAGTGTGTTTACCATACCTCGTGTGTGTCCTGCAAGAAACAAAACAACTTTTAGACCATTGTTTTAGATTAATGCCATTTTTAAGTGTAATAATAAATGTTGAGCGAACAAACCGTGAGTGCCTTGCAGCCAGTCTGATGTGTACACAGTGTTGTTTCCATTGAAGAAGCTGACGATGCAGGTGAAATTCTGGTCTACATTGTTCCAGTCTCGAAGCGGGATTCTAAGCCGGCTGCTAATGGTGTAATACTTTCCGTTGCCATCTCTCTGGGCAGCACCATCAGTCGATACGTCGTCCGTAACATTGTGTCCGTCAATCTGCCAGGTGACCTTCACATGGTCCGGGTAAAACCCTGACGCCACACACACCAAGGTCTTCTGGTTTCTCTTTTCTCTGCGATTCTGACATTCACGTTTGGAGGGCTTAAGTACTTTGACTGTTGGAGAGGTGACAGTGATATTTGGATCTGAGATAAAAAAAAATATATATATAATAATTTGTATCCAGGAATTTAATTTTCCATAAAGAAGACAATAAATGTTAGATACTCTAGCCTCAATCATAATTCAGATAACAACTCATTTGTCTTTTTTTTAATCAAATCTACGTTATTTGTTTGTTTTATTTTTCAAAATATTTTTTTCCAAGTTGAAAAATGTACATGAAGGCTTGCTAATTATGAAAAATGGCAGCAACTAAGTGTCTGTCATCATTTGTATTATATAATAATCTATTAAGAGTAACTTAATACTCCTAAAACTAACTTTAAAAAATAATAAGGATGGTATTCAACCTTAAACTTTAGCTTAAACGATACATGAACATTTATAAGCATTCAGTAAATTTAACTTTTAAATTTTAATAAGAAAAAATATGAGTCAATATGAGAACAGCAATGTTAGTGCATGGATGTAAGTTTAGAAATATTGAAATCATGTTTTTCAGCTCTGGGAGATAATTATTGAAAAAGTCAAAGAAAATGTAAGAGTTAATAATATAAATGTATTTACTTATTAGGTAAAAAAAAAAAAAGTATAATGCTTCATTAAAAAAGCTCACATCTCTTACAATAAAATGAACTAGACCCACTACAGAAAATACATTCCCAGGTCAATAAGTATCAAAAGCAATTATGTCCATTCATAAGTATTGTTTAGTAACATCAGTGTTTTCCCAGAATAAACATTAAAGGCATTAAAATACAAAATATAAATAAATAAAAAATGACTTACCTAAGACGGTCAGTTTAGTTCCTTTGCCAAAGTAAGCAGGAGTGTAACTAGTCACACTGACACAAGGCTGCAATAAAAACCCTTGACTGCTTCCCACAGGCTTTATTCTATTAGTTTGAATAATTCTGCTAAAGTTACTATTTGAAGTCCTTTTGTCAGATGTCTTTAAAGTTTAAGCTTCATGAGAATCTTGAGGTGGTATGCAGGAGTTGTAAACAGTTAATCTATTAGCTCGGGGCTGAGAGCAACAGCCATTTTAAAGGGCACCTCTGTGGATTAACCCGCACACACACTTCTACAGTAATACGTACAGGAGAGCATGGCTTGTGAAAAGTCCTTTGTTGTGGGTTTTGTAAAACCAAACCAAACCAGACAGATATGAAACAGAAAAGTGTGGTCTGGACCCTGGTTCAGATTTAGAGTGTGAAAACTGTGTGTAGGGCACTGTACTGTTCAGAATGTTAGTGGCAAAATATCACCACAGAACACCTTAAGATTCTGCAAATAACAGGAGATTCACAGTGACAGGTTTAGTGGTCTTCCTGCTGGGCATTTCTGCCTGACGCACCTCCTACAGTGCCTTTCTGTGCAAGTGTTCCCAGAACACCTTTGTGTACATGCACGGGTCATCAGCTGGAGCACCACTGGTCATTGACTTTCCAGCCAGCGTCCTTGCACTCTGCTGCCAGCTCCGGCGTACTTTGCCCGTTTCCAGCTCATGAGCAGCCTCCAGACCCTCCTCCCATGGGACCTTGAGTTCCACCAAAAGGTCTTGCTAGTCGTCATATACTGAGTTTGAACTTTTCTGACTTCAAGTCTCTATGCAGTCTTTGGCCTGTTGTCCACAGAGGAGCTAGCTCCAAAACAAACAAAACTCTAAAAACGTAATTTTAATGAATTTGATTTTGAAAGTTATTACAGCTTAAAAGCATATGTTGCCTTTAGGTAAACACACAATAAATAATTATACTGTATATGTTCAGGTTTGTAAGAGTACTTGTATTAAATGGTGTCTTTGAGGTGGTTTTTGTGCTCTATTAGCTTGTATCACCATGGCGCCCTGTCGCACAGTGAAAAAGCATTACACAAAAACTTCATATTGTTTTTCAGCGTTTTCCGTATCTCAGCCTCCATCTTTGAGCGGTCTGTGAGAGCAGCTGTGAGAGCGGCTGTGAGAGCGGCTGTGAGAGCGGCTGAGGTGAGCTCACTGTCTCCTTGCCACTGACAGCTAAGAAAAGCGGGAACAAAAATAAAATCTATTTAAAGGAAATGATGTGTATAGCCCCTCCTAGTTTTACATGTCACATTTTATTTACAATTCAGAAATTACACCTCTGACATGAGATCCACAGTTCAAATTGTCACGACCCACTGAAAGCCATCACAATCCAGATACACTAAAACAAGATAGGAATTAATTGAAGAAATCTTTAATGAAGAAAGGGAAAATGGAGTTGGAGAGGTGGTTTGCGAGGCTGGTAAATAAATATTGCACAGCTGCTAATGTTAACCACCTTCTGTTAACATGACAGTGGCACATGGCAGAGAGGTTAGCACTCCTGCCTCACAGCAAGAAGAGTGAGTTCAAAATCCGTCCGACTCCGGTCTTTCTGTGAGGAGTCTGCATGTGTTACTGTGGGTTCTCTCCAGCTTCCTCCCACCTTAATTGGCAACTCTTAAGTGTCCCTAGTGAATGAATATTAGAGTGAATGGTCTGTCTCTAAATGTTAGCCCTGCGACTAACTGGCCATTGTCCAGGGTTTACTCCGTCTGAGACCCAAAGCTGCTGGGATAGGCTCCAGTCACTTGCGACCCCTATTGAGACAAAGCGGTAGAAAATGAATGAATGAATGTTAACATGACAGAATTAACTATTTATTGGTATTTGATGAATTAACTGGATTGTCCTGATTACTGTGAATGAAAATGGTTACTCTTTTTTGTCAGTCATATACCGATGTCTAATTGAGGGTTCTCAAAAAAACTAATATTCTGGGACACTGGGAGCACCCCGGTGATCCTGCTGCCAGTTTTGAAGTATTTTGGTCAGGAATCAGGCCATGGCATTTTCTGCCATGTTTGTGTGTGTGTACAATAGGTGTGTATCTTGTCTGTGCGACAACCAGGGCTAAAGGCCCCATGGCCTGTAGGGGACCCCCTAACAGACCCAGCGTTTGTTGAATTGACCCAACAACTTCCCTCGAGACACTATTCAACTCTAGAGGTGAGAAAACTCAATAATGCATGTTGAAGGAGTTTTCAGTGAAGTGTGTTAATATTTAAGAATTTACAGAGAATGAGTGTCTGGGACTGTGTTATTGAAGTTATTCTGTTCATTTGTTTGACTGATGGTGGTTTTACAGTGTGATACAAATCTAATAGCTCTGAAAAATTAAGCTATGCCCGCGCCTCTGAGCAGCAGAGTTAGTGACACAGACAGGACTCACTGGAGTCTGTCTAGCCTTTGTCTACACACTCAGGTGAGTTTTTGGTTCTCTTTAGTTATGATATCTATAATGAGCCTAGCCCAAAAAAAAGAAGTCTGATATTAGCTGTAGTTTCTACAGAGCTGCATTAGGTCTACTGTGAAATAAATAGTCCTACCTTAATCCTTGTGTTGTCCTTAAGTTAGAGTTACACTGGTGGTCTTCAGGGGTCATTTGCCCCCACTTTGTTTGCTCAATATTTTCTGCATTAAGTTAAATTTCTCAAATATTTTGGGTTCTGCGTTTAGCCTTACTTTTTTCCAATGCACTGATACCAAAAGTTCCTGACAGTGACTGATCTGGCAACCCTACTAGAATGTTCAGTCAAGGCAACACAGTAAACCTGACCTACATTATCTTTACACTATAAAAAACAGGTAACTGATTATTGTAGGAGGTCAAAAAAGGCTGCTTACGAGGCTTACCTACGACCTACGGTAAACAGACTAGTGCTAAAGCTTGTGAAAGTTCTCAGTCATCGAGGTCATCTTGAAGAAAAGGTTGAAGTAAAGGCATCTTGACTAGGTTTTAAAGGTGAATGTGATTCATGTAATTCAGTGTGATTACACAGCTGTAGTGGCTTTGACTGTTGAGTTTTAGGTATAAGTGGGATTTCCATTGTGTGAGAATTATTTTACTCCATAGGCCTAAGTGACATATGTGAGGCTGTCTCTCCCACAGCCATGATTTAAAGCACAACATAAAATCACATAATATCAAAATGGGTGGGACCTAAAGAGAGCATATACCCAAGAATCTCAATAAAATTGGTTGACGCATTTTTTTTTAAAGAACAAACGTACGCAGGAGATCATTACTTGCTGTTATGTACAAGCTAATTGATATGAGGGGTAGTTAGCATTTCCCTCAAGGTTTGTTTCCCCACATTTTGCCTTAATTTCTGTTAAAAAGGACAGTGGAAATTCAAAAAGATTGCAATAACTTTTCCAAATGACTGAAAATCTTTTTTTTCTTTAAGTAGGGAAACAAAGTCCTTATGCTTAGTAAAGCTGTGTTTTTGCATTGTGGCAGAGTGACAGATGACACTGTGGTAGCTGGCAGCACAGAAGTACACTGCACTGCTGTCTGAGCTTAGCGACCCAACTGACAATGTGGAGATTTTGTTTGTTTTTGCGTTTCCATTAATCTCCACAGACAAATTGGCCTCTATGAAACCACTGGACTCTACCATGTGTCCCAGCAGCTGCAAATGGCCACTCGGAGCTCTCCTGTACCAAAGGATCTGGTCGTAGCCCTGAATAGAGTGAGAGCAGCTAAGTTCAGCCATTTCTCCAGGAAGTTTGTACATGTCTGTTAGAGTCTGGTGGACCTTTTCACCTAATGGCGCGCCTGTGGACAAAGAAGAAGATTAAGATGCACAGCATGACGCAACACTATGGGCTGCAGCAGAATGACATATGACCTACAGTATACCTGAAACCTGAAGAATGTTACAGGCTAGCAAAATGTAAAAGATGATCATGTTGAGTCTCAGACAGAACTTGTATGTCACACACTAATCCAGCAGCTTGAAGTCTTTGGGTGGGCGGACTCATATCTTAACCCTACTTCCTGTATCTCATACATCACAGACGTTACTAGAACAAAAGTAGATTTTGGCTGTGAAGTCCTCCAAATCAGTCTTATGCTAAATTGATAAATAATTTGGCGTTACTTTAGCAGTTGTCTTATTAGGAAGGGCACCTATTTCACCTAATTGCTTTGAAGTTTCTCATCTAGTATATAATGCACACCCAAGCCCAATAAGTTTATCACGTCCAATTGATTGTATGATAAATGCCAAAAATTGCGTGGAAATTGCTGTACACACGTTTGATGAATAAGGGCCATAACGTGTAAAGTGTGTTTTGGGCTTATGCAGAATCAGTTCTATCATTTACTATTGTTTTGTGCTAGTCTTTGAAAAATAATAATAATAAAAGGACCATGGACCCCCCCAGTAACATCAACACCTTCCGCGGACCTCACCATCTCTGTCCCATCTCCGGATTCACCAATGGGATTTCCAGATCACCTGGAAATTTTAGTTAAATCTGGAATTAAGATGATACCCCTTACACCTAACTTGGCCAGGTCACGGGTTCTATCATCATCACTAAAAACATCACCCCCAATACCACCCAGGAGTACCACTGCTTCACCTCGGCCACTACCTAGAGTCCAATGCACCCCTGTCAGACCCTCTCCACCCCCTCCCAAACCAGCTCCTCCCAGACCACCTCCTCCCAGACCAGCTCCAAAAGCCTTGACTAGCATCAAGGCTACTATCAGTGATTAGGACACTGAGGGCCTCTGCTGTTCCAGGACTTTTCGTCATAATAAACCACTTATCAACCTGAGGCCCTGGGAGAGAACACTCCCTCCTAGCTCCATAGCTACAGTCAGAAGTCGCAGATTAAAGAAGAGAATTACAGTTAGATTGTCTAATCAGACAAATCTGATTCAAATCCCCTGCAAACAGATAAAGTCAGGTCCTGCTCAAACGGACTTAAAACTTGCAGTGTTCAATGTCAGGTCTTTGGGAAACAAATCTTTTTTTAATTAATGATTTTATAACTTCAAATAAGCTTGATTTTTGTTTTTAACAGAAACATGGTTAGACAGCAGTACTGGAAATGCGGTCCTTATTGAATCCACCCCATCGAATTTCACATTTTTATCCAAAATACGGGAAAACAAAAAGGGTGGTGGTGTATGTGCCTTTCTTAGGGATAATATTCGTATCCAGAAGCTATCACTTGGTGAGTTTTCATCATTTGAGTATGTGTCATTCAAAATGGAGTTGAGGTTTTCTCCATCTATTTTATATGTAGTTCTTTACAAACCACCCCTACAGTGTCATGATTTTATTAATGAGTTTACTGAAATGCTTTCGGTTATTTGCACAGAATTTGAACAAATAGTCATATCAGGAGATTTTAATGTGCATGTGGATAATATTTGTGACAGAAATGCCAAAGAACTTTCTACTATTCTTGATACTTTTGGTCTTTGTCAGCATGTTAATGAGCCGACCCATAATAGAGGTCACACTCTGGACCTGGTCATTACTAAAGGTGTTCATATTTCAGATGTCACTGTGATTGATGTTGCTCTATCTGATCATTCATGTGTCTTTTTTCATCTGTCCATAATTCCAAAAGTTGCTGTTGGGCCTACTGTTGTAAAAAAGAGATACATTAACGATAACACCAGGACACAGTTTATGGAGGCAATCAGGTTTGAAAATGCCTCATCAGGTCAGGTTGATGATTTGTTGAATTGTTATACTTCAGGTGTTTTAAATGTTATGGACACCATTGCTCCTGTTAAGATTAAAGTGATCAGGACGAGGCAGAAGGCTTCATGGAGCAATGCTCACTCTGTCAGGGCACAGAAAAGGGAATGCCGAAAAACCGAAAGAAAATGGAGTAAATTGAAACTCTTAATTCATTATGAGGTATACAAAGAAAATTTGCATGTTTTCAATCAAACTTTGCAAAAAGAAAGAGAAATATTCTTCTCAGAGATCATCAACAACAATAGTAACAACTCGCGTGTCCTGTTTGCTACAGTGAACAGATTAACAAACCCTCCAGCTCCATTTCCACCAGAATTAGTTTCCACCACAAAATGCAATGAGTTTGCATTGTTTTTCAACGACATGGTTCAAGGCATTAAACATGCGATACAGTCCAAAGGGCATAAAACAACACTGCAGCCACCTAGGAGACACTTGATTGGTTTAACACATTTTACACAAATTAATGACAGAACAATTGAAAAACTGTCTCAGCCTGAGTTCATCCACCTGCTGCCTCGATGTTTTACCCACTAGATTTCTAAAATCAGTACTAAGCAGTTTGTTACCACAACTCACTGATATAGTCAATAATTCCTTACAGTCTGGAACATTTCCAAGGGCCTTAAAAACTGCTGTCATTAAGCCTCTCCTAAAGAAGAGTAGTCTTGATGCTACAGTGCTCAACAACTATCGGCCCATATCAAACCTGCCATTTTTAGGGAAAGTCATCGAAAAAGTTGTATATCAGCAACTTAATGACTTTCTATTACTTAACAACTGCTTTGATCCTTTTCAGTCAGGATTCAGGCCCCATCACAGCACTGAGACTGCACTTATCAAAGTCACAAATGACATCCGTATGAACACTGACGCAGGCAAAGTCTCTGTCTTAGTTCTGTTGGACTTAAGTGCTGCGTTTGATACAGTAGACCATGGAATCCTGTCACAAAGATTAGAGGAATGGATAGGTATCACTGGAACTGCCCTTAAATGGTTTCAGTCCTATCTTGAAGACAGGAAGTACTTTGTTTCGGTTAGTAACTGTGTATCAGACCAAATGGCTCTGACATGTGGGGTTCCACAGGGGTCTATCTTGGGACCTCTATTATTCAATCTCTACATGCTTCCTTTAGGCCAGTTACTATGCAGCTGTGACGTATCATACCATAATTATGCAGATGACACTCAGATTTACATTTCACTCACAGCAGGTGAAAATGGACCAATCCATTCACTGTGTCACTGCATCGAAAATATTGACATGTGGATGCAAAATAATTTTCTCCAACTGAACAGAAACAAGACTGAACTAATCATCTTTGGGCCACAGAAACAAAGAGAAAGTGTCAGCAGCCACCTCGCGTCTCTTTCTCTAAAATCTAAAAATCAGGTTAGAAATCTAGGGGTCATCATGGACTCAGACTTGAATTTCCACAGTCACATTAAGTCAATTACATCATCTGCATTTTATCACCTTAAAAACATTTCCAGAGTTAAAGGGATGATGTCTCAACCAGACTTAGAGAAACTTATCCATGCTTTTATCTCCAGCAGGTTAGATTACTGTAACGGCCTGCTCACTGGTCTCTCAAAACGAGGGTTAAGACAGCTGCAGCTTATTCAGAACGCAGCTGCACGGATTCTCACCAAAACCAGGAAGTACAACCACATCACACCAGTTTTAAAATCTCTGCACTGGCTTCCTGAGAGAATAGACTTTAAAACAGCACTGCTGGTTTACAAGTCTCTAAATGGTTTAGCACCAGAATATATCTCTGACATGCTAGTTACTTATGAACCTCCTCGGACTCTGAGAACATCTGGGACAGGCCTTCTGCTCGTGCCCAGAGTTAGAACTAAACAGGGTGAAGCAGTGTTTAAGTTTCATGCAGCAAAAATCTGGAACAGCCTCAACTTTAACAATGTTCAAGGGGAGGTTAAAAACCTTACTCTTTAGCTCCGCCTACACTACAATCTAAACTTTTATCTTCACTCTTCTTTTTAAAATGTTTTTAATTTTTTCTTATGTTTCTTAATATAAATCTTGTAAATTGTCTTTTATTCCTGTAAAGCACTTTGAGTTACCCAGTGTATGAATTGTGCTATATAAATAAAATTGCCTTTCCTTGCCTTGCCTTGCCTTGTAAAATTTTGTTTTACCCTGCACTACAATATTTAGCACGCTTGCCCCTCAGCAAGAAGGTCCAGGGTTTGATTCCCTGGTGGGGCGGGACCTTTCTGGGTGGAGTTTGCATGTTCTCATAGTGCTGGGGTTGGTTTCATCCAGGTACTAGTTTTCCCCACCGACATCAAAACATGTTAGGCACCCCCTGGTGGCAGCTGCTGACTTTGAATTTTCCACACAGGGATAACAAAGGGATAATCAATTTATTTTTAAAATAATAATAATTAGAACTGGTTGTAATATAAGTTTGATAATATTATGAAAGCTTTCAAACATTATTTTATAATATTATCAGCGGGGCGCAGTGGCTCAGTGGTAGAGCGGTCGTCCTTTAACCGTAAGGTTGGCAGTTTGATTCCCGCTCTCCCCACAGTTCATACTGGCGTTGTGTCCTTGAGCAAGACACTTAACCCACCTTGCCTCCAGTGGTGTTCCAGCTGTAACACTGGTGAATGAAAGCTTAATGTAAGTCACTTTGGATAAAAGCATCTGCTAAATGACTAAATGTGTAAGAGTGCTTTGAATTTGTTCGTTTTGTTCATCCAGAGGAACTTTTTTAGTAAAGAAAAATTTTGCATAAGAAGGCTTCATGCATAAGGCCCAGTAATTACGGTAGCCCGGCAGGGACATGTTGGTAGCCCTGCAGGTACTGGGTTAACAAACCCAGTGGAAAGGTCAGAAGACGGAGAGTTTGTTATTTAAATTTTGAAACAAATACAATTTCTTTCTCTCTTTTTGTTGTCTCTTCATGTGTTTTTCTTTTGTGAATGAATGAATGCGTTTCTCCTTCAGTAGTGCTCAGTGTGTTTACTGGCTGTTGTACAGGAACAGGAAGTAAAGAAACATTCTCTTGTCCAATGCAGTTGCAACTACAAACTGTCATTTTGATGTGTTAATACACTTTTTTCTTCTTTGAATAAAGAGTCTATTACATTAGTAATCATTTTGGTGTGGAGTAAATGAATGATTGAATCTTGAACTGATGGATTGAGTCAAACCCAGTGCGTCTTCACCTGGCCTCGTCTCATTACTGTGCCAGTGTTTACCCTGCGAGAGGGCTTTCCCTGCTGCACACAGAGCCTCTTCTGTGTTTGAAACCAGAGAGGGCTACATTCCTCTCCCAGGCCTCAAATAAAGACTCCTTGCAGAAATAATCCAGATTCTTGCTGGGAATGAAAACCTATCCCCTTCAAGGTGGACAACAGTGTCTTTGTGAAGCCATGCTAATGCCCACAAGCCTAGCAGGTCCAACGCAGCACTGGACACTCACTCAGGAGAAGGTAGGGAGCAGTTCACATCGAGCTGAAAACAGAGAGCAGCGTCATGTACGGTTTTCAATGGATGGACAAATTTCATCAATGGATTAGCAGCAAAATGCCTGATGGATAATGGTGGAACATGGAGCTTCAGTATCTCTGGGTGGATTAAACGGGTTGTTGACACCTTGCTAGCCTGCAACTACAATGAATCTCCTATGACAAAAGGTAGGCCATGCTTTCTTTTTTCTTTTTTGGCTATAATGGACTGCAATGCCAGCGGTTAGTAGCAGCAAATGCTAATAAATGTAGTACTGCTAAAAGAAAACAATAGAAATGCTTAGAAACTGCTTTGGAGAATAAAAATGGTTGCTGTTTTAAAAAACAACTCACTCACCAGTCAAACTACTTGCACATAAATTGTTAACATAAAATTTATCTAAATAAAATGGGGCAGTCAGTGAGTCAGTCAGGGAATTAGGCAGAATTCAACGTTAGACCACTTAACATGCTTTATTTCAGCATTCAAAATAATTAAAAACATCTCAAATTATTATACACATACAAAATAGGTACAGATCCACGTGCTGTTCCCATGGTGGTGTCTGTCTGCTCACAAACTAATGGTTTCTTTCTGTACATTTGAAAATCTCTGCCGGGCCAAAAAAAACAAAAAAACAAATAAAATAAACTTTTGCACAAAATCAGATTTGTGGAGATGGTCAAAAGCAGGGTGGGTCACAACACAAGGGTGTGAGAAAAGAGAAATGTATAGATCCACTTTATACAAATGTGCAGTTTGACTCACCAAGGAAATAGACTGTCTCTAGCTAGACGCCAAGATGAAACGATGGTATTTTTTTTTAGCACCAAAAGGTTCTGCCATTCCAACATGGCCTCAACTCTGATACAATACAGGCATGCTGGATGTCAGAAAACCCTTAACAAAGAATAGCACCTTAAGATATAGCTGTTTTCTGCTGCTAAAGCCATGTAAATTCACTGACGACTACCCCACTGACTGCCACAACAGGCTTCCCTTCATAAATATGGGCCCCTTTTTCAAAATTGGAGGTAGCCATAAGACATTTTTCTTCCAAAAAAGAGGTTTCAACCCATGTTTCTCTGCTGGTGGTTTAATGCGACTTTAAAAGAGGACAGACAGGAGAAAACAAGATATGTCCAAGTAAAAGGATGGGCAGAAACAAACATGGCTGTCAGTTTCACCGTTTATTCATCAACACCTGAACGTGGTACAAAGCAATTGTGTTCTGTCTGTTGGGACTGTCCTTTCATTCCTTGTATTGCAGTGGTGTAGAAAAATAAGTCACTTGTGTTTTTCTGTAAACTCCAGAGAGGCCTGGTTTGGGCTGGATGGAAAAGGGGGAAGTACATTTTTTGACACTTTACAGGAGCATATATTATTTTCTTGTTGCCAGTGAAACAAAATGTCTTTACAGGATCCTTGGTGTTGTGATGGTAAAAAACAAGAAACAAAAAAGTAGTGGTCCCAAACAGGATGCAGATAATACCACATCACCGGCATCTTGTTGAAGTGCAGGTTTTAGGAAAAATGAACCATCGGAACAATGGCCAAATGGAAACTCAGGAGCAAGGGGTCTCAATTTTAATAATGTTATGGTGGGTTTTTTTTAAAAGAGAGATGACTGCTAGAAAAAAATAAAACACACACGCACACACTCAACACTTTCAAGTCCAGATTGCTATTTTTACAAGAAACAGACAGGTCCAACTTCAAGGCCAAATTCTTGGTCTGGAGCACCAACGTCCATAGGAGCGATGTCAATGACTGGCAGGCGAGATGTTTTTGTTGTCTTGTAATCGATGACTGTCTTGCCCCATGTTCCGGTGTGCGACTGAAGAAAAAGAATTGACAAAAAGTTAGTTTTTTTTTTCAAATCTTAACTGTTATCTGTTACATAAGTTAGATATACTGTATTCATAAATTTAAAATGGCTCATACAGACAACAATCAAGGGTAAATTTAAAGAGCGAAACATGAAGTGTCATGTCTGTCATGACAGCTGCCACACTGCTACGCTAAGCTTTAACAGTCCTCAGGCATGCAGACCAAAAAATCTACTACTATAGAAACTATATACAAGCATCACATACTAATAAAAAATCTCAGAATATGACTACTGCCCCCTTGACCTATACCATTTTTAGTAGATTGATGCATAAAAAAAACTGAAACCTTGAATACATATCTTCAAAAAATCGCGTTTACAAGAATTTCAAGCACCTAGTGGGAAGCCTATCAGAGTGCTTACCGTGCATCCATCCTCCAGGACACTGTAGGTGAAGCGGCTGTTGCCCTCGGCTCTGATCTCAATCTCGTTGGAGCCCTGGAGGAGCAAGGCCTTCTTGAGGTTGCCAGCTGCAGCGTCCATGTAAGCCACGCTGTTCTTGCAGTGGTAAGTGATGTTCTGAGATGCCTCAGTGGACATGAGACGCAGGAAAGTAAGCTGGATGTTGACATCCTCAGGCTGAGAGCCCTCGCTGCCATACTCAAACTGTCAAAGTGGAGTGCAGCAATTAGCAAACAGAAAAAGCTTTTTCGTTGGTCAAAGAAGCCAAAATAAATGTTAGATTCATGAAGTACCTGGAAGCCATCGTTCATTGTCTCGCCAAACCAGACATGCTTCTTCTCCTTGATGTTCTTGCTCAGGTACCAGTTCTTCTTGGCAACCTCAGACTGAATAGGTGTTACACATGTCTCTCCTGTCTCCATGTTGCAGTAGACCTTGATGGCATCCTGAGTGCAACCCTGGTCAGGATCAATCCAGTACTCGCCTAAGGATATGAAAAGAGCAACATCAAACAAAGCTACTATCTACTGACCTTTGGTATTTCACTCTTCTAGCTATCCCCCCATCATAATCCCAAGGACTCACCGCTCTTCCAGTCAGGGTGGCACATCTTCAGGTCTCGGCAAGTTCTGGCAGGGTTTTTACGGGTTCCATCGGGACTGCGGATCTGCTCAATCTGCTGGCTCAGGCTCTTCAGGGTGCTGTCCACCTCCAGGTCACGATCACGCAGCACATTGGCATCATCAGCACGGTACATACGGAAAGGATCAGGGGCCTTCTCCTGAGGCTGGGAAATGAAGCCAAGTTCGAATCCACCACCAGGAGCACCTGGGGCTCCAGGGGGTCCAGGAGGTCCGGGAGGACCCTGGGCAATGAGAAGAAAGAAGAAAGAAAAGAAAGTGTTACCAAGGACCAGCTACAGAATTTAGACCATTACTTTAGTCATAGGCTCTGCTCTGTCTGAATGAAGGAAATGCCTAATCTATTATTAGGAGAGTTATACGTACAGAAGGTCCCATCTCGCCAGAACGACCACGAGGTCCAGGAGGTCCTGTGGGTCCAGGAAGGCCAGACATACCATCCTTACCAGGAGCACCAGCAGATCCAGCAGGGCCCTAAAAGTGACGAAAACAAACACATTAAGTATCTTAAAATAAATCTTATAAAGACACCCATAAAACCTTCTCTGTTTAGTTCGCCAACTTACTCTAGGTCCAGCCGGTCCAGCAGATCCAGCAGGTCCTTGCTCTCCACTAGAGCCCTAAAAGTTAACAGTCAGAAACAGATTGAGGCATTGCTAGATGTGGCATTTGTCCCATATCTGTAGTATGAGCTTAACTCACAGGGGGTCCAGGAGGTCCCTGCATGCCAGTGAAGCCTCTGTGTCCCTTCATACCCCTCTCACCAGCCTCTCCGGTCTCTCCCTTGTCTCCGCGAAGTCCAGGACCTCCCTATTAGGATAATAATGATGCAGTGTTTGATATTGCCCAGCTTTGGTTTCTCATGGCCATTTTGTTTTGATAAATGTGGATCATGTTACTTACAGCAGGGCCACGAGGTCCAGCAGGGCCAGCAGCACCAGCAGGGCCAGCAGGTCCCTAAAAGCACAAAGAGTTATTGTAAATATCAACAGTGTGCCTTAACTTGGAAGCAGCAGCAGAACAATTTTGTGACATACAGTCTCTCCACGGTCACCAGTCTTTCCAGCAGGTCCAACGGGTCCAGGGGCACCAGAAGGTCCAGGAGCACCAGGGGCACCAGCAGGGCCAGACTCACCACGGTCTCCCTAAAAGGCAAATACAAAGTTTTTAGAAGTGTACACGGAAAACATGGTCATCTGTCCTTTGGCTGTACTAAACAATATATACCCCTTACCCCCTGAATATTTGTGCAAAATGAATGATGGCTGCACATTAGTACTACACTTTACTGTATACTGCTATTAAGCACAGAGGGGGTTGCTTTTGCTTCACATATAACTTACAGTTCATGACTATCTTTGTGCTGTTCTACTCACCTTGGGTCCAGCAGCTCCATCACGTCCAGGAGATCCCTCGTTACCTGGGGTTCCCTAAATACACACACATCCAGTTAACTAGGTTGACATCTACAGTATGGACAAGTATAAAACATCCAGTTAATTATTTATCATACCTCGCGTCCAGGCTCACCGGAGGCACCAGCCATTCCAGGAGGTCCCATGGGTCCAGGAGGTCCGCGCTCCCCATTGGGGCCACCAGGTCCCTGCTTTCCAACCTCTCCCTGTGGCCAACAACTTTGTTGAGTTCAATGCATGTACATTAGCCATGCTATTGATGCTAAATCAGAAAGTTTTTATAACTTACAGAAGGTCCTGGCAGTCCAGGGAAACCTCTCTCTCCTCTCATTCCAGGAAGACCCACAATACCACGCGATCCAGAAATACCCTGAGGTCCAGGTATACCAGCACTACCCTGGAGGATAACAGAGATAAACATCAAGGTTAATGTAATGCCCCTTCCCCCTGACGTCCAAATGTGGACAGTTAATAATAATAATGGCACTTCTTAGAGTAAACGTACGGGAGCACCATCAGCACCAGGGCCACCCTTCTCTCCAGGAGTTCCTGGAGGTCCATGAGGACCAATCTCACCAGGGCGACCAGCAGGACCAGTCTCACCACGGTTTCCTTTGGGTCCTTCCTTGCCAGAGGATCCAGAGGGTCCGGGAGGCCCAGGGTTGCCCTAAAGATGGGAAAAAATGAATGCACAAAGAACACATTTTGGAATATGCAAGTTAATTTTCTGCTGTAAAACTTACGGAGGTGCCGGGAGGTCCAACTCTGCCAGCAGCACCAGGGAATCCGGTTGCACCCTACAGAAAGATATGAGAAAGACACTATTTGCTCTGTGTTGAAACTATAATATCAAGTCTATGCTGCATATACAAGATCTGGAATGAAAGATATGATAAAAATCTAAAAATCTACTTGAGTGTAAGTGTAGTGACTTACAGGAGGTCCAGCGGGTCCACGAGCTCCCTTAGAGCCAGTGTTTCCAACGGGACCCTGAAAGAACAGGTCATAGGATATGCCTTGAGTTTCATTTAATGAAGACTTGAGAATACTGTCCCTGAGTTGACAGTTCACAAACCTGAGGTCCAGGGGCACCAGTGGGACCAGCAGGGCCAGGAGGACCAGAATCTCCCTTAGCACCATTATCTCCAGCCTCTCCCTTAGCACCTGGCTGTCCATCAGCACCCTAAAAAGGAAAAACAGAAGATGGTTGAAACCCAAATGGTCAAAAAAAACTTCAATGTTAATTATATGAATGAAAATTTACTAACAGGGGGTCCAGCGAATCCAGCAGGACCAGGTGGTCCAGACTCTCCACGCTCACCCTGAAAGCAGGAAAGAAGAATCAGACAAGGGCTTTGAACTCATAGTGTTTGGAAGCAACATACACTGTTAAGCAGATCACAACACCTTTTCAATAAACAAAGGTCCTCAAAGCTGATTCTGGCAAATGGCTATAAATTCAGTGTGTGTGTGTGTGTGTGTGTGTGTGTGTGCTAATATAATGTAATAATGTAATATTAAATATTGAACTGCTTGCTTTACACAAGCATTTGGGCTACAATGGATACCTCGGACTGTTGTGCTGGACTTGTGCAGAAGGCCACATAACACTGGATTACAAAAAAAAAGGTCTACTCAAATGGTTTCTGGACTTGTCCCTCCTCCTCATTATAGGCTGTTAAACTGAGGTTAGCATAAAGCTGCAAGACCTACATTAGAATAAATGTGCGTGTCACCATAATTTAAACGCAGTCACAAAAATACATGAATGCTATAGCTTCTGCTAAACAACCTAGAAGCTACATACTTTAATTACATAATTATTTTATTTTATTTTATTTTATTCAGAAAATGAATGAATGAATGAATGAAAAGGATAGTCCCACTGAGATTACAAATCTCTTTTGCAGGGGAGTCCTGGCCCCATGTTTGTTTGGGGTGACTCTTGTACATGTTTTTGGTGGTAGGGGAAACCGGAGTACCCGGAGGAAACCTACGCAGACACAGGGAGAACATGCAAACTTCACACAGAAAGGCCCTGCTGCCCTAGATGGGAATCGAACCCAGGACCTTCTTGCTGTGAGGCAGGCGTGCTAACCACTTTGCATTTACATTTACATTTATTCATTTAGCTGATGCTTTTATCCAAAGCGACTTACATTGTTCTAATGTAGTTACCAGTGTTACAGCCACTGGAGGCAAGGTGGGTTAAGTTGCCCAAGGACACAACGACATGAACTGTGGGGAGAGCGGGAATCGAACCGGCTACCTTCCGGTTGAAGGACGACCGCTCTACCCACTGAGCTACTGCCGCCCAGCCCTTTGCCTTTACGATTATAGCTTGCCCGCCCATATAAATGAATGGGAACTATGGGCATGTGTATTTTATAATGTCTAATGTGGAATGGTCTGTCGGTCACACAACAAGTGAGACTTCTGATGAAAACTGGAAAACTCACAGGGGCACCACGAGCTCCTGCAGGTCCGACAGGTCCAGATGGGCCAGACTCTCCCTTGTCTCCAGGTGCACCAGCAGGTCCGGGAAGTCCAATAGGTCCAGTCATACCACGAGGACCATCTTTACCAGGAGCTCCATCAGTACCCTTTCCTCCTTGGTCTCCCTAAATGGTTGATATCAAGAAGGTGAAAACGTCATTATACGTTGATCATCATGTCTTTGGAGGTGTAATGGGCTTTACAACAGTAGACACTCACTCTATCTCCCTTCAGTCCTGGAAGTCCAGCAGCACCACGCTCACCAGGCATTCCCTGCAGTCCGGGAGGACCCTGAGCTCCGGGGGTACCAGGGGAACCAGCATCTCCCTAAAGTAGAAGAGAAATTAATAGAAAATGCAAATTACACTCAACCCTTTTACAACTCTTTGAGCTGGAATGTTACCTTAGCACCATCGTTTCCAGCAGACCCGGGGGCTCCACGAGCACCAGCAGGACCAATAGGACCAGGGGCACCACGCTCACCGGGGAATCCTCTGTCACCCTAAAAAGGAAGGGGGCAACCGCTCAGGTAAGTAAAAAAATAAGTAAATCTAATTTTCCATGAATGACATTTCTTTCAGTGGCAGATAATGTTAATGTTTCTTAAAAAGGAGTGGTCATCACATACATACTGTATATGTTGTACACTCAACAAATAAAATGGCTGATCAATTTCTGTGTCAGCACTGGCCTTACTTTAAAAAATAAATTGGTTTAGTTTCAAATTAAATCAAGGTATTCTCCAGTACCAAGTGGAACAAGTGGAAGGTATAGCAATGGAATAAATAAAGAGGACACGTCAAATCTGCATGGCTATTGTACTTTTCTGTGTTGATTTTTAAAATTATCTGCTAAAATAATATTGCTGGACTGAAAGACCCAGTTCACTTCAGAAGTTACTTACTCTAGATCCAGCAGGTCCTGGGGCTCCAGCCTCTCCGGGAAGACCCTAGAATAAATGGAAAGAACAAATATATTGATTGATTTATTCTCCAGAAATGTTGGCTTTGACTTATTATATAATTTCAAACCAGAAGTTGGTCAATACCTGCTCTCCGGGCTTGCCACTCTCACCAGTAGCACCCTGGGGTCCTGGAAGTCCCTGGAATCCTAGAGGTCCACTGGGTCCCTGCTCTCCTCTCTCACCTGCAGGACCCTACGAATGAGCATACAGAAGTAAAGACATGCACACATAGGATCAATAGGGCCATATCATATTGTTGTGCATGTATATTAAAGAATTCACTCACAGCAGGGCCAGGGGCTCCCTGAGCACCAACATCACCATCCTTTCCAGGTGCACCCTGGGTAGAGAAATTGCACATTTTAGTGATATTGTTTCATTAGTCTAGACATAATGAACGACATAATGAAAATACAACTTACAGAAGCTCCGGTAGGTCCCATCACTCCTCTCTCGCCGGGCTTTCCAGCCTCACCCTACAGACACAGAGCGGCCGGTCAGTATATGGTCACACTGGTCTGTTTTAGATATACTACAGAACAATTGTACAGCTTTGAATGTATTACTCACAGCAGCTCCCTTGGGTCCTGGGAATCCCATCACACCTGGCTGGCCTCTAGCTCCAACAGGGCCAGGGGGTCCAGGGCGGCCATCTTGTCCAGGGGCTCCCTGGAAGAAAGGTCAATTAAGGGTTAACCTCAATCCATAAATGACAGGGTTTGGTTAAACTGATGTTTGTGCACGTTGACTTACAGCAGCTCCAGTCTTGCCATCAGGTCCAGGGCTGCCAGGGCTACCAGTCATACCCTTAGTTCCGGGCAAACCAGCCTCACCGGTGCGACCGGACTCACCAGTGGAACCTTTAGGTCCAACAAGACCGGGGGCACCACGCTCACCAGGGCTACCCTAAGAACATTAAGAAGGCAAATGTCAAATGTTAGGTCAAATTTATT
This sequence comes from Perccottus glenii, assembly GCA_024416835.2. Lineage (NCBI taxonomy): Eukaryota > Metazoa > Chordata > Actinopteri > Gobiiformes > Odontobutidae > Perccottus > Perccottus glenii. The sequence goes on from CM044553.2 coordinate 23,536,623, forward strand.
TAGATAACAAATTTCAGTATGGATTTGAATTTGTTTTTCTGACCTTAGCTCCAGCAGGGCCATCAGAACCAGGGAAACCACGACCACCAGGGGCACCCTGAAAAGAATTAAAAACTGTAATTAGCAACAACAATCTAATTCAATTTAACTAAACCTAGACAATGGTCAAGACATGGATTACATGTATATATGTATTTTAGAGTCAAGTCATAGAAAATGCTAACATAATATAGATTATTAGCAGAAACTAAGTTAAGTGCTTTCAAAGCAGATTTATTCAAAGACGATTGTATCATTTTGTCCTGGAGGGGGCAGTTGAGGGTGTATTTAAAACAAATATTGGATACAAATTTGACATACAAAATATAACAATGATTAATCCTTGATACATATGTATGTAGATTGTATGTTTGCTTACAGTGTATTATACTTATTATTAAAATAATATTGTTGGCTGCAAAGCATTCATAAAAGAATAAATAATGAATATGACATCATTCTGGGGCAGTTTTTCTTATATTAAGTTTTACAGAATAATATGAGATACATACTCTCTCTCCAGGGGCTCCACGGGCTCCTGCAGCACCGGGCTCTCCTCTGGAACCTCTCTTGCCTTCCTCACCAGCAGGTCCTGGGGGTCCCTGAACTCCTGGGACACCCTTTAAAAGTACATAAGAGTAATCAGAGTTTGATCATACAGGCTATGCATATTTGTACAGAGTATTATGCTCTGTGCAGATTGTGGGGAACTTACAGCCTCTCCCTTAGCACCATACTCTCCCTTGGATCCAGGGGCACCAACGTCACCCTGAAAAAAACGATGACATAGTCAAACACACAACTACACACAACATGTGACGAAAACCTATGGCAGTAGTTAGTTTAACACAATAAGAAACACTCACACTTTATTTTTATTATTTAATACACTTTAAATAATTGTAACTTACAGTGTTACCCTTGGATCCGGGGGCACCAACAGCACCCTGAGGTCCAGGAGGTCCACGAGGTCCAGGGAAACCAGGAGCTCCAGCAATTCCAGGAGCACCCTGCAGGAGGCAGCACACAACAACACAGTCACATGAGGTTGCAATGGGACACTATCTGTCTGGAACAGTCGGAGCTGTGTTTTTAGTCTTGAAGTATTTTGACCTCTTGAGGCACTTACAGGGGTTCCCTTTGCTCCAGCGGCTCCATCAGCTCCAGGGTTTCCCTAAAACAGAATGTCATAGTTTAGTTTAGGACTTTAAGCCATTTTTTAAATATTTCAACTATCATTTGTGAGGGGCATGTGAAACATTTCTTGCACTTACAGATGGTCCAGCGGGGCCAGCAGGTCCGGGGTTACCAGGCTCACCACGGGCACCAGCGGGGCCCTCGGGTCCACGGGAACCCTGGGCTCCAACATCACCCTGAGGAGAAGGGAAAGAAGAAGCAGTTAGTTCAGAGAGTCAGCAATACAAACACATTAACATTAGTGTCAACACAGTTAAGTCAATAAGATAAACTATTTTACAATATATACATTTACATGTTTAGTTGGCTTACAATGCAACAAAATTGGGTCAAAGTCTGAAATAGGTCAATAATTCCGACACAAGACCAAGAGCTGATAAAGTGTATTTGATTAAAAGTTAATGGCAGTTGAATTTGGCAATAATTATAAATTGCAAAAAATACCTTGGCTCCAGGGCCACCAGGGAATCCAGGAGGTCCAGAAGGGCCAGTGGGTCCCTAAAAACACAAGATAGAAACATAATGATGTAAGAATAATTATCTAGAAACATTCATTCCAAGGCCATACAAAAAACAGAGGTTTAATGTGTCAAAGATTCTTCTTCTAATAATGGTTCTGAAGAACTGTAAATACTTACGGGAGGTCCAGCAGCACCAGCAGCACCATCATTACCCCGGGCTCCCTACAGCACATCAGACAAAGCGGTTTAGATGATTGAATTTATGTGAAAATGAATAGTGGTTTTGTGTGTTTGTTGACTCACAGCAGCTCCAGAAGCACCAGGGCGGCCTCTCTCACCAGGCAGACCACGAGGTCCCTGAGTAAAAAGGGCACCGGGTCAGACTGCAACTAACAACAAGAGAGAGCATCCAAGATGGCTGCTATGTGTCTGAACTACTTACCATAGCACCAGGAGTACCATTCTCACCAGAAGATCCAGCCTCTCCCTGTAACACAAAGGTACGGACACAGAATGGTATGATTTGTTGTAACGTGACTGAATAGAGCCAGTGATGGCTTTATCACTTTTAACATCTGTCCTGGGACTACAGATGAAAGTTTATGTTTGCATAATACAAGTAGGGTGACAATAAGTGCTTATTTAATATGGGCCAATGTCAAGTATCGTATATTGTGTTGCAATAAATAAATGGAAAACATGCTTGGATCAGTCTTTTCCAACATTTCAAATACCAAAATGCAATTGCATGCATTTGTCACTAATTACTGCTACTGTTTTAAATTATTTCTGCACGATATGTTCAACACTGGCTCACCCTTTTATGTGGCAATTCAAGACTCAAAGTCCACAGTTTCTTGATGATTTCTTAAGTAACACATTAAGTCTAATTAATATAATGTAAAATTTTCTTTTGTACTGTATGTTACCCTGTATGTTATTCTTTTGGAAGAATGTTTGTGTTGTCTTGTGAGGGACGTGAATTAGGCACAACATTGTAATGTGATAGAAATGGGATAACACAACTGCTAAAACAGGTAAAAGATTACTTGCTGGTACATTTGAACTTTTCCAGGATATGATGGCTCTTGCTAGCTCAGTTTTTATATTAGAAACACTGCGATTGATAATATTGCTTCAACTATTACTATATACTATAGAAACATAACTATGTTGCTCAAGTTGCTTAAACCAAACTAGCCAGACAAAGCCTCAAAAACAACAAAGCTGAATAAAATGCCCAGTACCTTGGGTCCAGCAGGGCCTGTGTCGCCCTTAGCACCATCAACTCCACTGAATCCCTGTGGAAACATAGAAGAGAGATAACCATTAGCTTGTGTTCTGTCAAGTTTGTGACAGATGCCTCGAGGTGACACTCACTCTGTGTCCTTTGATTCCGGGCAGTCCAGGAGTTCCGGGGAAACCACGGGCTCCCTAAAGAAAGATCGAATTTGGATTTAGCATTGTTTCCACCCTTTTCTTTTTATATATTATCACAAATGACAAATGACAAAGTTACCTGAGCGCCAGCTGGTCCACGCTCACCAGCACGACCAGGTTTGCCAGACTCACCCTGAAAATACAAGAACACAATGATATCCAGACTGCCTTAGAGACAGCAACTGATGATGAAACATGAAAGTGTGCTTACATCCTCTCCGTTCTTTCCAGGGGGGCCGGCTGGGCCACGGGGACCCATGGGGCCCTGCAGGAAAAAAAAAAAAAAAAAACAGAAGATGAGAATTTTTGAAAAGTACAATGTGGGTGGCTTTCTGTTTGAATAATTTTGATACTTACAGCAGATCCAGCCTCACCAGGCTCACCAGGGGGGCCAGTGAATCCTTGGGGTCCCTGTAGGGGGAGACAAAGACCATTATTACGCTGCTCTATTTAAGTCAAAGTAAACAATATATGGATATGATAAATGCCTTTTGCTCTATTTTTTGTATGGAAATTAAGCCATTAGGGTCTGCAACTGTAAAATATCATAAAACATTTTCCAAACTGTTTATTTACATTCCCTGTTCAAAAGAAATGCATAAAATTAAGTTTTGGTGTGTTATTTCAGAAGAACATTTCATTGAAGCTGCAACACAGACTATAACTGAACAAGAACAAATTATACTATAACTGCGGGCAGAAGTGTTTTAGGGTCAAGACAAGAGATTAGGATTCCTAAAACTAGTCTCAAGTACAACAATAATACCATTATACCATTTTAGAACAATTTGTCTGCCTTCCAAAAGTTTGTTAATCACTAAAAGGCCTTAAAAAAGTCACATGTGATGTGCTCTTCTTTTTCAAACGTTTGGAATTAAAATGGCATATGGTGCCCTCAATAACATTTCAATCACAGTAGAGTCGTATTATACCAGTATTTATCTACCTGAAACTATCTGTGGCTATTTTCTATTCTATATCTTCTTGTGTTGATTGTTTTTGTCAGGAAGTGGTGTACTTACGCTAGGACCGGCAGTTCCAGGGGGTCCACGGGGTCCCATAGGGCCCTGATGAATAAATCAGACAAAGGTCAGGTTAGATACTGTATTCTCACAGTTTACGGGGCAAGTCTCCTGTGTCGGTCCATACACACCATTGGTCCGGGCATGGATATGATGGGAGAGGATTTTTCATCGTAGCCACCAGACATTTGAGAGGCGAAGTTCTGAAGAAAAATAGAAACTGATTCAATACATTTAATGTCAAATAATACACAACAGAATTTTAGAACAGTCATGCCCCATAAGTCTTAACAGTTATATATATATTTTTTATACTCATAGGTCAACAGATGATCAAGAAATGGTTTATGGTGTTTTAAAGAAAGAAAAGTTACTCATATTATGGTCAACAGCTCATACATCGCTTTAATTTATTTTATTTACAAAATATTACAACACTCTTTTATATATTGACTCCCTAACCATTTATACAATCTCAGTTTTAGATTAATCCCGTTGGCCAAAAAATACAATAGAAAGCAATGTTATGCTAATGCAGTGTCGTTTAGCACAGGATTAGTTGTCAAGAGGAGATGAACCTCTGTTAATTAATGTAACTAAATAAATCTCAAAACCATATGAATTTAATAGAAATTGTGCAAGTATATTTTTGTTAAAGGATTTAAATAAAATATAATCGTTGTTTGCTAAAAAACAAATAAGACACCATGTTTTGTTATGGCATCAAATTCTGAAATGAACAAGCATCTGTTGCTGCTCTTTTTCATCTACACACATGACCTTATGACCTTTATCTGACCCCAGACTAACCATAATATTGTTGACAAAATGTTTCTGTACAGCTGGAGACATTGCTCTGCAAATGTTTTAAGCACCATCTATCAAACATTTTTTTTTACAATTTTTATTTTAAGAAATCTACGCACCTTATTGTAAGCTAGTAACACCACAGAGGAACAAATACTGACTTTAGCACAGATCCAACTGCTGTCTGATTACTGTACTGGTTACTTTTCCTTTGTGAATGACTATAAATAAAAAATAAAAATATGCTAACAACTTACTCCACCGAGACCAGGGGGTCCAGGGGGGCCGGGAGGTCCAGGTAATCCAGGCTGTCCGGGGATACCATCCCTACCAGGGAGGCCGGAAGGACCCTGCAAAGAAAAAGCACAAAGTGTGAGGGGCTAGACCAAAACAAGAGTGATGCTAAATGCTAACAGAATATTTAGGGAGACAATAGGATAACAAGACTATTTAACATTATCTTTTCTATTCCTGAAGAGTCAATCAGAGAACCACGTTTACATAACATCTTTTATTTGTGTTTTTACAGATGCAGTGATGGGCTCGGGTTAATAGTTGACCTCCATTCAACTTGAATTAGTAATGGCAGACCATGTAACAGGAAGTGAATACTGGTCATCTAACATCACCAATAGAAATAGGTAAGTGAGAATTTCCTAAATATGCAAATACTAATCAGTTAATAACATGCTTTTATAAACTGAACTAAAATCACAAAAGCCTTACACTGTTTCAAATGAAAGAAACTTGTTGCATTACAGCTAAACAGGATATCTATTATTGTGCACAGACCAGTATTGGTTTCCATGGCACTCTCAAATTTTCAAAACCTTAAGATGCTTAAATAACAAAATGCATAATTTTATAAAAATGTGCTTCAAAATAGTTTACATTTAGGATTGCAGTTTGAACCAGTCAAAGAACCCGGTCTGCTACCAGAGCATGTAGGAGCTGGACCTCGAGGGTGTTGCTAGCTGCTTTCATGACGCTCCAAACTCTCACAGATACTACATTAAACATACATGTCACAAGTTGAATACTTTTGTCTCATTTGTTCTATAATACTCCATATGTATCTGTAGAAGGTTGGCCAATAATGTAACTCCATTTGAGATTTAATTGGAGGCAGATTGACTTTTAAGAAACTAATGTTGAATCCAGCTCCTCTTTTTGCTATAGCCTCTCACGTGGCACTCAGGTGACCACAAACCAAGCCTCAAAACCAGAAAGCAAAAACATGGACTTTCACGAGAGTTTTAACATACCCTCTCTCCCTTGGGTCCACGCGGTCCCTGTGGGAAAATCATAAAATAGTATATTATTATGACATTAGTGTGTAATTGTGACAATAAAAGTACAGTCCATGACTAGTCTATGTTAAGACTACTTTATCATTTCATGTAAAAGTAGTGTGTACATAACCTCCTTGAACACCTATTCTTAAGTTTGACTCTCACAGTGCAATGTAAACAGTAAAATAAGCATTTGCTGCAGAATAAAACGTGTTCTAACAATCTCTCACTTCATTTAAAGTGACTCTTGAACATGAACTCAAATCAATTTAGTCCAAAAATGAAAGATGTCAGTGTTAATGCTTACCTCAACTTTGGTACCCTGGAATCCTGCAAAGACACAGTAACAATATGTAACTTTAGCACTGCTGTTACCCTTTTCCTTAGATCACTGTTATCCACATTTGTTTTTTATTATTTATTTTTATAGTCATAGATGATCCATCATTATAAGGCCTACAGTTAAGTTAAATTTATTTTGGATGAATACATATCGAGGTAGACACACTGCAGTTTATGAGGGGAGTTTAAAACTATATTGAGTAGTATAGAGTGCCCACTTTCTGGGTCCATCAGATGTTTAACTGCATTTCATCCTTGTACAATATAGTAATCTAATCTAATCTAATCTGAGCCCACTGTAAACCAAGCACACTTTTGTTTTGTATGAATATAGATTGAGATGAACATACTCTGAGTTAATATTGTATGTGCCAGAACACTGGAGCCACTGACAGTCACAATACAGCAAGTCAGCAATCTGATCAGATGGGAATAAACTTGTGCATATACCGTCGTCGGGGCAGATGGCGCAGCACTCGTCGTGGGGGATAACAGGATTGGGGCAGTCGGAAATATCTTCACAGGTGACATCATCGCACATTACATGGCCTCTGTCGCACACACAGATCTGGCATGGTTCTGGTTTCCACACATCCCGGTCTGCAAACACCTTGCCGTCTTTGATGCAGTTTTGGCCTGAGCCTGAGAGGGGCACCACAGAGAGAGAGGGGGAAGAGAGAGGTCAGACATCTGGACACATGAAAACAACTAAGGCCTACACCGGCGGAAACAACTAGAAACATTGATGACAAAAAGTCATCAATGTAAGACCCTATGTAAATGCTTGTTTATGGTGAGGTATAACATATGACATTGAAATTTGTATATACAAAGGACCTAGTTTGAGTTAATAAACCTGTAATCTGTAAATCTGAATCTAATCAGGTCAGAAAATCTGAATAAAAGGCCTAATATAATAATAATAATAATAATAATAATAATAATAATAATAATAAGATAATAAATAGACAACAAAATGGCTAAGAACAATGTGACATTATTGACCCAAAACTGATAAAAACGACATTGTTTGATTTAAGTTAATAATCTGTGAACTGTATTTGTCTAAAAAAGGCCTATTTTTCTTTTTTTTTATTTAGTACTTTTAGATAAACTAGACAGCAAAATGTCTCATAAGAAGTGGTATAAGTGACCCAAAATGTTTCAAATGAGAGTGTTTGAAAAAGATTAGAGAGGAAAAACAAGGCCTCAACATTAACATCATACGAACGTCACGACATCTGGGGGGCCTGGAGTTGACATGCTTTCTCTCAACTTATTCTTTTCTAATAAAGACTCCTCCTCACCTTTTAAGTCTAAGAAACTAAAAGTCACATTTTGTCATATTTCCCAACCTCAGCTGCATAATCACTAATGCTGTGGGATTTTCACTCAAACCGAGGCCGAACTGGGCCTCCTTCTAAAGTCCAACGTGCCAAAGTGCTGAGCTCAGAGGGGAAAGGGAGTCGTGTGCACTGTCGGCTTGGCAGCAGTGCCTGGAAACACTCTGCATGTGTTTGTAATTAGGAGCTGCAAAAAAGAGTGGAAAGAACCCGAAGGGAGGGGGGAGCGTGAAGGGAGGGGGACGTGGCAGCCAGATGTTGCCAGACGTGGCCGGTGCAAAGAGCCCCTGTAGGTGGCGCTCTGACTCCATACACAGGCCCCCTCAAACCACATCTGTGTTCTGCTCTTTTCCAGACAAGAGGGCCACATCTGGAAAAAGTGACTTTGGTTGTGCTTGGTCTTTTCCAGGCCTCCTTTCCTTTGTCTTCTCGCAAACTTTTCTCTTACTGTCATCACTTGCACCAAAAAAACTGAATCAAAATCTGCTTCTGCTGAGGGGTTTCTAGCAAACAAGACTACACCTGCTTACCTATACTTTCACCTGGCCCTACTCAACTGTTGGCCCGAGGCACTGAATTACCCTGCCACATCAGTGTCTGTGTGTCTGACTGGAGGACCCTGTGTTTTGGTAAATACAGGTTTTCTTTCTCCTCTTGTGACTCACTACATTTAGGGGTAACTGATCGTGCTTTGGGACATTTTAAAGAGTGGTATGTGATACTACACAAGTAGCCTTCTGGATCATTTCTGAGAATACTACAGTTTTTATGATCACAGAAAACATGCCTAGTTGCTTTTAAAAGCCTTGCCTCAAGAAAAACCTGCAATGACTTGCTCTGCATGCACCAAAGAGGGGGGGGGGAGACAGGCAAACATAAGGAGACAGGCCGTTCTGAGATGCCCAAAGAATTCTAAAAACTAACTACATCTTTTGATCTATCTAGACAATTAACAGTCTATCTAGATTTTTAAACTGGAGACGGATATGGAAAGCATCAGCATTGTCATCTTTAGTCAAAACTTTTTTTTTCCTCTCTTGTCTTCTCTCTCTAGTTCTCGGCAGTCGTCCACACCCGATGGGATATCCAAAGCCAGTAGAAGGAAAAGAGTGTTGTCAGAAGCTCCAGTGGAACATTGGTGAAACTTACGGTCGTCCTCGCCCTGTGCTCTGACCAGGAGCACTGCCGCGCCGAGCAGCAGCGCCAGCCGCAAATCCACAAAGCTGAACATGTCTAGATACCACTAGACATGTAGACTCTTTGAGGCAGAAGAGGAAAAAAGAGTCAGGGATGTCTTCTGGTTCTGCTACACTCCACTCATACACGGGTGTCTGGGGTCCGCTTGTCCGTTCACAGTCTTTCTGACCCCAGCAGAAAACTCCCTACTGCCTACTCTCACTCTCCACAGGGGCTTTTATATGTGGAGCCTGGAGAACTGGGAGGTACTGGGACGCACCCTCATTAGTCCACTGCCGCTCACGTTTAGGGAAGACAAGAATGGACCCCTCCTTCAAAGCAGGAAAAAAAGAGCAGAAAAGACAGAAAGAAGAAGAAGTAAAAGAAGCAGGTCCCTCCTTCCATGAGCCTCAAGCTGGAGGAAACCTGATCCATAGAGCATCAGCCACGGCTTCCAACATTATTCTACTTCTCTACTTCCTCATGTCAACTTCTTGTGCTCCATCACGTCTTCTGTTCAACTTCCCAATTTGATCTAATTCTATCTGAACATTTTGTTGTACTGTCCTCCATAAATGTCTTTAGTCTATGTTGCAGATTTTGTTAAGTTGTTTGTCTTTCCTAGAGGCTTTTATGGTCGAGCTGTCAAGCTGTGAACATGTGCTGAACACGGCAGTGCTGTTTGATGTGTTTGTGCGTTTAGCTTAGCTTGTATTTGTCTCTTGCTGATTCAGTTTGAACTCAGATTTCCATTGTTCTCATGCATTAGTTTCAGCTTTGCTCATCAACACCTGTGTAGAACATAAAGGTCCTGTGCATTAATCAACTCCAGTTATCAACTCCAAATGCCCAATTTGACATCCTCAAGTTGCATGCAACACATTGTAGTCATTAATGTCTCTGAATCGATGTATTTTTAAACATGACTTCTTTGTCATTACTGTCATGTTGGTTGTTGTGTTGTTGTGACTGATGTGATGCAGCTCCTTGTGCCCAACACACATTTCCCCAAGTGGGACAATAAAAGTATACCTTACCTTAATGAGGCCTGAGGTTGTTCTTGATTGTTTGGTTACATTTATTATTTGACCTGGATCCTGAGTCAGTCAAGTCTGTCACAAATTTTCAATAAAAGGTGCTGATTGGCACAAACTTCCAAAATGTTTAGTTTATTTGTGTTTATTTATTTCCATGATATGTGTTTCTGAGGGCAGATGCAGTGCAGCCCACTTGCATATTAATTGCAGTCAAGTTCCATGGGATAGTTTCTCACCAACAGCCTCAAGATAGAGCGTAAAATAGTAAAGTTTTTATTTTTGTTGCTTAGAGGATTTAGAGGAAGACAACATTCAAAATATAAAAATGGGCAATAACACAATAGCCAATCGTTTTATATACAGTTGTGCTCAGAAGTTTACAAACCCTGGCAGAATATGTAATTTTTACTCATAGTTAGTGGTTGGGTATTTACTCTTTTCATATCATAATAACAATAGAAAATGACCAAATGACCCTGATAAAAAGTTACAACTTAATACTGTGTATTGCCACCTTTAACATCAATGGCAGCTTGAAGTTTTTTGTGGTAGTATGTGGTATTTTCTCAGATGGTAGAGCTGCCCATTCTTCTTGGTAAAAAGCCTTTCCTGTAAATTCTTGGGCTGTCTTGCATGAACTGCACAATTGAGATCTCCCCAAAGCGGCTCAATGGTATTGAGCTCTTTATGTTGCTGTTGCCTGATGACAGATCAACTTGGCCTTGTGCTTTGGATTGTTGTCATGTTGGAACATGAAGTACGTCCAATGCGTAGCTTCCGGGCTGATGAATTTTCCTCCAGTATTTTCTGATAACATTCTGCATTTATCTTGCCATCAATTTGTTCAGATTCCTGTGCCTTTGTAGCTCACACATCCCCAAAACATCAATGATCCACCTCCATGTGTCACAGTAGGAATGGTGTTCATCACTCCAAATGACTTTGTTCCAGAGGTTTTGAGGCTTGTCTTTGTGCTGTTTGGCGTATTGTAAGCGGGAGGCTTTGTGGCATTTGCAACGTAATGGCTTTCTTCTGGCAACTCGACAATGCAGCCCAAGTGCCTCCTTATTGTGCATCTTGAAACAGCCACACCACCTTTTTTCAGAGAGTCCTGTATTTCATCTAAAGTTATTTGTGGGTTTTTCTTTGCATCCCGAACAATTTTGCTGGCATTGTTGTGGCTGACATTTTTGTTGGTCTACCTGACCTTGGTTTGGGTTCAACAGAATCCCTCATTTTCCACTTCTTTATTAGAGTTTGAACACTGCTGATTGGCATTCTCAATTCCTTGGATATCTTTTTATATCCCTTTCCTGTTATACAGTTCAATTACCTTTTCCCGCAGATTCTTTGAGTCAATACAGAAACATCAGTGCAGCAATGGATGAAAGATCCAAGGGTCTGTCAGGAGCCCAGAAACTCACTGGCCTTTTATACACACACACTGATTACAAGCAAACAGATCACAGGTGAAGATGGTTACCTTTAGTAGCCATTCAAACCTGTTGGTGTCAACTTGTGCATGTTATCAGGCCAAAGTCATGTAGGGTCAGAGTATGTAAACTTTTGATCAGGGTTGATTTGGGTAGTTTTTGTTGTCATTATGATTTAAAGAGGGTAATCACAGTTGTTTGACAATAAATGGCTTCACCCAACCACTAACTATGAATAAAAGAAAGGTTTTTGTGTTATCATTCATTTTCTCATCTTCAAAAATGGCACATTTGTAAGTTATAAAATATTTCTGCATGCGACTTTTTAGCTGCAGTACCGTGGGTGGTGATTAGGTGGAATTAGCAACTGGGCAGAGATAGTGGTTTTTATAATACATCCATGGGTTTAGGTCACAGAACCACTGCATTTTGGAATCTTTCTCCTTATATGTCATTAAGCTGTATTTATGAAATTCTGCAGAAATAAAATACATAACTTAGATTTGTGGGAAGTTTTAACTGAAAGCATCATGGACATTTCATCTCAGCATGAACAATACAATATATGTACAATATTTTTTATTGACAACAAGCCAAACATATTCTGCGTTCTTATTGTTTAGAATTAGTTGGGCGGCAGTAGCTCAGTGGGTAGAGCGGTCGTCTTTCAACCGGAAGGTAGGCGGTTCGTTGTGTCCTTGGGCAAGACACTTAACCCACCTTGCCTCCAGTGACTGTAACACTGGTAATGTAATGTAAGTCGCTTTGGATAAAAGCGTCTGCTAAATGAATAAATGTAAATGTAAATGTAGTTTTTTTGGTGGAGAGGTCGTACAATCATTACATTTACATTTATTCATTTAGCTGACACTTTTATCTAAAGCGACTTACATTGTTCTAATGTAATTACCAGTGTTACAGTCACTGGAGGCAAGGTGGGTTAAGTGTCTTGCCCAAGGACACAACGACAGTATGAACTGTGGGGAGAGTGGGAATTGCCTACCTTCCGGTTGAAGGACGACTGCTCTACCCACTGAGCTACTGCCGTGCCAATCATGAATGTACTGTTAATTTGAAAACTGAAGAGCGATGGCAAGCTGTTAAAATGAAAATCATCCAAAATGTAAAAAGATATAGTCTACTAAAGAAGTCACATAACCATCCTGAAAGTTAAGAAGTTTTAAAGAAAGTGCTTTTGAATTGAGGAACATTGCAGTTCAAATCCCTGTAACCACTTTATTATACCCTAACCTAAATTAAGGTTGGGGTGTAATACATTTTTCCATGATGTATCTTTATCTTAACGCAGCTAATGGGGCATGGCCATTGTTCATCAATTGGTTGCTACCTACAGTTAGTGACTGTAAAATCTTTACTGTCCTGTTTTGTACTAGCCGACCAGATGTTCCATTTTTTAAACCAGTGGCTGCCGCAAGCTAAACGTGCCCCTGTTTGAAAATACTTGCACAATTGTGGGCTTTGCAGACTTTATGATTGTTATTGGCACTGAATAATAAAAGCCCTTTTCAGCGGCCCCCAATCCAAATAAAGGTTTACATGGACAATCCACTGGCTTCCCCCTCAAAGGGTTGTGTGCAGCGCCGGGCCGACTGCAGGTGAGCTGTAATTAAGCAGAAAGCACACATTATGAAGCAGATGAGCTGCAGGGAGACGAGCAGCTTTGTGTCATCTGATCCAGCAGCAGCAGCAGACACGTAGCACAGTCTGAAGCTGGCTCTGCAAGTCTCTAATTCACCCCTCCTCTCTGCGCTTGCTCACACTGCTCCACGGATACCTTCACATTATCCATGTGTCTGCCTTTTTACAGCGAAGACCAAGGAATGCAATCTGTCTTTGAGAAGAAAGGCAAGGCGGAGAGGAAGGCAAGAGGAGTGGAAAGCGCCACCTCATCATTCCCAATTCAGATTTGTTTGGGTCTTCATAGCGTCATGATTCAACACGCACTTTCATTTTCAGTCACAGTGTTTTATTTCCAATGTGACCCTTCTGAAACTCTTTATTTTGACTAAGTGCCTTTTCCAGCAGACAGTAAACAGTAACTCAACCCGCTAACCAGTTGTATGCTAACAGTCGGCCCATACGTCATAATGACCTCATTCTCTATAAATTCATGTTGAAACAAGAGCACAGAAAGAAAAGACAGACATGAAAAAGATGAAAACTTACAAGAAAAAATTGGAATGGATCTATGGAGAAGGAGAGAGGAGTGCACCAATACAAAAGTCAGTGACAATAGGAAAAGAAGCAGCATTTGAATGCATTTGAATAACAGCACTAAATTTGTCTGTAAAAGGTATTAATGTTAAAATGAAGAGCCATTTAAAGTGGAGCACACCTTGACGAAGCACAAAAAGTCGTTCACTGATGGGATTGTAATAGAGGCTATGACCGTTATGGCTGAAACTTTATTCAGGGACATAAAAGTAAATTCAGAAGCAGACTGACAGATGAACATTTATATGTGCCAGTCATCTGACTGAATACACAAGTATCTGTGCATTTGGAACGGCATTGTTCAGTTTAGACAGCATTTATGTTTTCATTTTATTTTGTCTATTCTCTTCAGTTCAAAGCGTTTCACTTGGTTGGGCTGCTTCCAGCAGTATGTTTATGCTGGAGCTTTAATCCAATCAGATTTCAGCCATGTGTCGCGAAAGTGAATAAAATCTGCCTTGAGGCCTTCAGAATTACCAGTGAGGGTGCCTGTAACTTAAAATAAATGGGAATGAAACTGGGCTTTAACAAATCAGATGTAGAGTTAGGTTGTCCGCCAAGTGCCCCGGGATAGCTAGCAGGCGTACAATTACGTTTTTTAATTGGATGGTTAGAGAGCGTAGCTAAGAGCTAGCAACATACACAAGCTAAAATAATATATAGACATTCTTGGCCATAAAGCGGATGACAACTTATGCCAAGAATACAACAAGATGGACAGGACCTTTAACATTAGCCTTCATTTGCTTAATTCATCCTCACAGTATGTGATGCCTGACTGTGACGCAACACACTGTTATACTATGTTTCTGTATTATATTATGTTTTCTATTGTGGCAGTATAATGATGGTAAAAGAACACAGAAGGACACTACTGAAGGTAGGTGGTAAACGCACAACCCAATACTGAGTATTACTATTGGATTTATTCTGAAACAACTGAAAAAAAATATTCTTACAATTAACTAAATGGTAAATGGCATGCATTTATAGAGCGCTTTTTGTACCCTTCTTGGGCACCCAAAGCGCTTTACATCATGCTTCTATTCACCCCATTCACACCTGGGGCGGAAAGAGAGGGGGGCTCCATAAACACAGCACCTGCAGCCTTCTCCGACCACCACTGCCTCTACAGTCACACAATCACACACCAGTGCTACGGACACTGGAGGAAAGGTGGGTTAGGTATCTTGCCCAAAGACACAACAACAGTATGAACTGTGGACAGAGCGGGAATCGAACCGCCAACCTTCTGGTTATAGGACGACTGCTCTACCACTGAGCCACTGCGCACCTAAGACAGAGAAGCAGTTAATATTAGCCCTTGTATCTGAAAAAACAGGTGCCTTTGAGGTCAAAGGGTCACTCTTTAGTTTAGCTAGGTTGTTTTCTCTGAGTTTCTGAGAGTTTTTAAATTCAACCACAAAACAATATATGGCCTTTGCAGTCTTAATTAAAGAGCAGTTATGTACATTCTTTCCATAGATGTTTATAGAGACTTTGATTTCTGAACTGCCTTACCCAGCAGACATTGCATGTCGAGTGTTGACAGTAATTAGTCGTGTAGAATTTCCGTTTTGGGTCTTTCTAAAGGTTTAACTTTAGCCTGTTGTAGGGTCAAATGAGTTCTTACAAGCAGAATGTGCATGTTTAAGCCGGCAGTGGAGTAAAAGCACATATATATCATACACACTGGCGAAGCAGGTTCATTAAAGCACAGGCCAAAGCCATGCTGCAATAAAGGCCCAGTGATCACTAAAGCAAATAAAAACATTGACTCTGTAATTTCCCTTTTCTCCCCGACAGGGTAAAGTTGGACAAAAGCATAGAAATGTTTTTGATTCTTGGCATTGCCTTACGTGAAGGTAAAAAATATGTTAATAATAAAATACATGGAGGTTTGGGGAAGGAAATGGTTTCTAAAAGTTTTTTAGGAAAATGTAAATATAAAACATGCATTGACAAAGACTTGAAGTAAAAAAGTAAATGTAATTTACTTTTGTCAATGCTAGCAGCAGGCAGCTTGCAGTCATTATTATTAGGTTTTTCATCTTAATGTGAAAGTTAGTAATAAAGTGAACAAATAAAGACAAAAACCACTATAAGTCATTATAAAATAAATAAAGACTCAAGCAAAATAACCTAGGTTGATCATATTTTGGAGCTCATTACAAAATAATTGTACTGGAATCGTACAATTATTTTAAATATAGTTAGCATTGAGCTGCATTTGTGTTGCTAGTTGTTACCTTCAAACATCAGCAGGTGTTGTGAACTTGGGCTTTCTTTGCTTGTTTTGTGACAACAGCTGTTGGCTGAATATATGCTTTATGTGAATGTCGACAATGAAGCATTAGAGAAATACATCTACTCTGAGGGCCGGCGTTGGAAAATACAAGTGTTTGTCCATGCTTGTTGACAGAATACAGCCAACTGATGTGGGGATGGCACTTTCTGCACAGCAACCTTCATCCTTAAATGCTACACCTCTTTAAAAACTATAGAGCATTTGTCTGGACTCTTGGCAATTACTACTATTATTTTACAGTACAACTGAAATATAACCACTGACTAGGTTCTAAGATTTGAGGGTCTGTAGATTACAGTTATTAGCTTTTGACATTTTTGGAATAGTTTCCACAACCGTTCTGAAAAACAGACAAATAGCATGCTTTCTGCTTTCAAAGGACCTGGAGGGTTAAGTGTTTTTCCTCTAAAGCTAATAGAAGTACTTCATTATAGTTTGGAGCATGTTAAATGGCTTTTGTAAAGATAAACATCCCCATGTTATGGTGTTAATCGAGCTTCCATTTCTTGGCTGCAGTATGACATTTATAAATATCTAGTGAAGATTATAACTATGAGTGTGCTGTCAACAACCTAAACCCTGGACTTGGCCACTAGTTCACAAACAAAACTGGAATAACCATTTGACTTCCGAAGCGGTCGGGTTTATTTACTTGTACTTATACACTTTTCAAAAGAATGTGGAAGAAGATGACAGGACAATTGTGATATTTCTGACAAAAATTAGGAACTGTGAGGCACTTCTACTGGAACGGTAAAGATTGGGCCATTACCGCAAAAGTTCAAAAGAGGCGTTTAATCAACAAAAGGGGTTCAAAGTTCTCCCAATTAAGCAAACTGTAATGTACCACTTTGGTGTTTGCTTGGGTTTGGCTCCAATAGTGAGGTCAACAGGTAGAACTAAAGACTCCAGTCTGTTGAGTAGCCCTACGTCACTCAAGCAAAAAAGAGAATTGAATGAGTAAAACAAAAAATGCAATTCTGTAGAGAGTAGCTTGGATTGTGTGGAACAAAAAAGGTGCTGTCCTATTTTGAAAAAGAAAGGTTTATAGCTTCTGTCCCTTCTGACTTAACTGTAGTTTTGCCTTTGCATCAGTTCCTTGGATACCGGTTAAGATACCAATATAAATATTACTTTTTCTTGATCCTAAAGGACATGTCTGTAACTATAAACTGCTCAAATATACAACACTAATAGTGCTGGGATTTTCATTAATATTGCAGATTGCTAGCTTACTGTATGTATATTTCTGTTTGCTGACATTTCTAAATGAGCGCTTAACATGTGTTGAATATATTTATGCTTCTATTCATTTGTTCATCTGATTTTGGTTTGTCCCGTTAGGGGTCGCGGGTGACTGGAGCCTATCCCAGCAGCTTGGGGCCTGAGGCAGTGTACACCCTGGACAGTGGCCAGTTAGTCGCAGAGCTGACACTGACAGATTCATTCACTAGAAACAATTTAGATGCTGCAACTGACCAATACAATTGACCCATACCAGCAGCGCTTCTTAATATACTGCAGTTCTAGGTAAGTGCAAAATCTTAAACAAGACATGTATTCTTTTGGCACTACTACTTAACTATATTTAATGTTGGCACTGGTCTCGTATGATTTAAGTAAACAACATCATCCACCAAACTAGACTATATCCAGTCTTGGGATAAAA
Source organism: Perccottus glenii (assembly GCA_024416835.2). Lineage (NCBI taxonomy): Eukaryota > Metazoa > Chordata > Actinopteri > Gobiiformes > Odontobutidae > Perccottus > Perccottus glenii. Next base: position 23,554,424 of record CM044553.2, read on the forward strand.
TGATTGAAGTACTGTGTACTTTTACCTCCCTACAATTCACAAAACAACACAATTAACACCCTCAAATTAGTTCCCACTTGGCCCTGGATCCCCTTTGGCATCTCTTAAGAGGTTTCTCCCTGAAAAGCTCCAAATTCCTTGAAACATAATTTTATCCCCTGTTTGGCTAAAAGGCATTTGGGATAAAGGAGGGTAATAAAAGAGTACCATACTTGTATATTGATGTATGAATACAGTATGGAATAGTGGAGTTCAGAGCTGCAGAAGTTACAAACATCACGTGAATGCGTAAAACAATGGCCTTAACATTAAACTTTGTCAGATCTTCAGCCATTTCAGATTCTGTATCCCAGCATATTCATCCAGTGACACTCGCTGCCAACACACATGTATTGAGTCTGCTGCCATTTTTTAAAACCATCTTTTAGATGTAAAAAGAGTTTGGTCCCTTTTGTTTATTGAGAATGTGTTGGCATTCCTTTTAACTTCTGTCGTGGTTTATGTAATATGTGGTAATGGTGTGGGTAAATACTTCCATTTGCTTTTTTCTAATGATCTAATCTAATGATATGGCCCTTTATGTCTCCCAGGATAAGGACAACACGAGCTACCACCAGAGGTGATGTGACGATACCTCACAGGCGCACCATGTTCGGTCAGACTGTACTGTCTGTTTACAGTTTACCATTGACGTACAACTCCTTTAAAGCCCAAAAGAAAAACTGGCTACGCTCAAATCAGAATTGTACTCATTTGTAATATAATGCATGTATCCCAATATGAAACCTGTTATGTATGCTTGGATGTGTGTGTATGAGCAGGTTGTGACAGCATAGGTTGTGCAGTAGACTATTGTGTAGCATTGTTTGTGTGCTGTGTGCGTGTGTAGGTGTGTGTGTTGGATGTTTTTCTGGACTAATGAAAACTATATATGTATTGAATGTACATATTTTGTGGGAAAACGGATGGAAACTAGCCTAAGGCTACAATCCGGCATGTTTACACTTATGCGTTTCATGTGTGTTCATAAACATGCACTGCCTCAATCAAATAAAAAAATATTATTATTATTATTATGATGATTATTATTATTATTATTATTACATGTCTGTTTGGTTGTGGCTTATTTGTTTCATTTTTTTTTTGGTTGTGTTTTGTTGCTGATTCATTTGTTTTTGTTTTTTCTATTTGTGTTGCAGTTATTTTTTGTGTTTTTAGTTGCATTTTGATACTGCTTATTTCTTTACATTTTTCATTTGCTGTTGTGAGCCATTGGGGCCACCATCAGCCACTTTGAGAACCCTCGGTAAACAATGTGGCATCAAAATTTGTTTGTAAATGTAAATATCTTGTAAGTAGATGCAAATCAACATTGTAAAAAAGCTTTTCAGAAGTTAGGATTGTAACAGAAGTGCAGGGTTTGTGTGCTTTGGCTGAAAGCAGTGTGTTTTCCAAACAGACTGAAATAGAAGCTGTTATTACACTTTGTCTGCCAGCCTGTTGCCTGGAATGACTTTCTGCTTTTCTGATTGTCTACCGGTTTTACTCACACTAACAGAGGCACAGTGGCTCAGCAGTAGAGCGGTTGTCCCTCAACTGGAAGGTTGGTGGTTCAATTCCCGCTCTCCCCACAGTTCATGCTGTCGTTGTGTCCTTGGGCAAGACACTTAACCCACCTTGCCTACAGTGGTGTTCCAGCTGTAACACTGGTGAATGGAACCTTAATGTAGGTCGCTTTGGATAAAAGCGTCTGCTAAATGACTAAATGTAATGTGCAGCAGTCAGTTAGCCGAGATAACACTGGAGCTTCTATCATTGTAACCAAATGCACTTTTACAATGACATGTCCAGCTGCTGCGATCGGACTGGAACAGAAAATCAAAGGAAACAAAGAAGAACAATTGTTCCAAAGTAAATGTCCTAATGACTAGTGTTGTATCTAGTGAAAAATAAAAAAGCACTGATTTCTCTTCTAGCATTAAAATGTACAATTGGATGTTTCACTTAACAAAATGCATTTACATTAGATGGATTGGGGTTTTGAAGGACAGAAGGCTCACAAACAACGTCCAATCCCAACATGGCTACCATCACAGGAGAACGCTACGTCCCAACCACAATGTTAATGTCTTAAAGCCAGCGTAACTAAATGGGACGTCCGTTTATTGGATGAAATGATTGGCTACAGTAGCAGCTGCTTTGATCTTGCTTTGCTGTCGAGTTTACACTTCCTCCCGGGCTGTAAAACCTAAGATACACAGCTGTCTGTCATCACACACAGCAAGATAGCCCCCTGTCTGTGTATGTGTGTGATGACAAGCTTAGGTTACCTGCTGCTTTCTCATTACCACCTTTGAGTTCCACACTAATGGCCAAGCGAACTTGTGTGTGTATGTGTGTGTGTGGAGACTGGTGTGTTAAACTGGCTCTTTATGAACGGAACCGGTTGCTTGTTTGAAGTTGAAGCTACTGGCAAATAAGGGAAAAAGTTTCCTTTTTAACAGATTATGTGTGTGTATGTACATATGTTTGTGTCAAGGGGCACCTCATTAATAATCATTTACAGCCAGGGACCTTATGGTACAGAAGGGTCTTAACCAGTAAAAACAGTTCCGCCTTATGAATGACTTTGTATGTGCACATGTCACCAATAAATTAGCGTCAGAGTATTTCAGAGTGTATGATGTACTAAAGGCTATAGTCAAATGAACTATTGCTTAAAATGATAATAAAATGAAAAAGTTACTATGGTGTCCATTAAAGCGCTGTTCCACAAACTTTTGTTGTGGTGACCCATATTTTCGAAACAGCAAATTAGTTGTAACCCAAAATTTTACGTCAAAAACTTTATAGTGCTATAGCTTTGCTCTTCTTTCAGGGTAAATTTTTTGGTTTTAAGTTGTTTCGGTCTTGATTAAAGTTGCTATTTCAACAATTTCCAAAAGCAGCCATTTCGATTAAATAACCATCACAATCCAGCTTCAGTTTTTTGAAATGATTAAAAGAGAAATTCGGAGGCAGCCCAAATTTAATTTACCCGCAACCCACCTTTGGGTCTACAATGCCCTACAGAACCAAAGCAGCATCTAGTACGTAAACAGTGTTGCTATTAACTTGGAAAAACAAACAAGAGAAGCTTTCACCTCAGTGAGGATACCCTGCCTGTTTATCTCTACCTTTCAGTACCACACTTTTGGAACCAAAAACTGAAAGTTTACCAAAGTTTTTCGACAATGGAAATGCATCTAAGTCTAACTTACTGACCCAACCAGTAACTGCTTTAGCGACACAGCTTCCTTTTACAGTCTGAGACCTCCCAAGCTTAACAAGGGCCGCTATTGTTGTGTTAGAGGACAGGGGAGAGACATAAGATGACTAAAAGACATAACAAATGATAGCTGCTTACTGGACCATATGCTAATTGGATTTTACCCACTGACAATCTGATCAATGGGCATTGCTTTTACTATGTCGCTACCATTTAAGTAAATTTGTCAGAATTACAATTTTTTTTTATCATAACTGAAGTTGCAGGAGCTTTATATGCACATAAGTATACTGTATGTTCAATGCAATACCCAAAACCACCACTAGTGGAAGTATCAAAATTACAGATGAAGGTAGGTGGTGCTGTATTCAGGAATCATTATAGGTCCATAATAAATTTATAGATTACATTACAACAATACATTTCTAAATAGTGATACTATTATTATTATTATTATTATTACTCACACATAACATTACCCGCTGCCTCCAGCTGAACATGTTTTTCTGACTTTGTTGTTCCCATGTGCTTTCATCTCAGAAAATATTTGTGTTACTATTAAAATCCAACGTAATGCAAGGCTAAATGCTAATACCAGATCACTTTATTGCAGCATTAGCCTGAGTGGGACACTGGGGATCTCTCGTCGCCCTGAGCGAGGAACTTAGTCCGTATATTGAATGGCAAACAACAAACATGAGGGCACCAATTACTACACTCAAAGGGGTTGCGTTAACTCTGTATTATTTGAGCGACGAGGGACGGCGTGTCGCGACAGACTGTGTCTGTTGTTGTCAGGCAAACGTGCAAAGCAATCGCTGTCCACCTGGGTCCAAAGTACATCAAGTTGCCTTTTACGGAGTCCGAGGCCGAGGATCTGGTTTTGTGTTTCCATCGAGCTCATGGCATGCTACAGTGTTTGGGAGCGGTCGACGGCACACACATAGAAATTAAGCAGCCGTCTGCCAACTCGATGGACTACATCAACAGGAAAGGCAAACATTCTCTCAATGTACAGGCGGTCTGTGATTATAAGTACAAATTTATGGATGTTGTGATAAAGTGGCCCGGGAGTGTACACGATGCATGGGATTTTGCTAATTCAAAGCTCAACCTGTACTTCAAGACTGGCCAGATCCCTCCTCTGAAAAAACAGATTGTGGACAACGAGGACATACAAATTTATCTTCTTGGTGACCCAGCCTACCCTCTGCTGCCTTACTTGATGAAGGAATATGCAAACGGTGACTCCACACCTCAAGAACAGTGCTTTGGGCTAAGTTTGTGTAGGGCATTGATGGTCATTGAGTGTGCTTTTGGTCGTCTCAAAGCCAGATTTGCTGCACTGAAAAGGCCTATGGACATCAACTTGCAGGACCTGCCCTTTGTCATTTACGCCTGCTTTGTTCTCCACAATTTTTGTGAAAACTGTAAGGAGGCTGTGGCTGAACACACTGTGTTGGGAACGATGCAAGGTGATAAAGACTTACAGCCTCCTACACAATGCAACAACTACCTCACAGACTGTAATGAAGGAGAGGGAAAGAGAGTAAGGAGAGTACTCACAAAGTACCTTGACCCCTAAAAATGCTGGCCATCAATTTTTTTTTCTATTTTGTTCAGTTTTTTTTTTTAAGTATTTACCTTTTTTGAAAATGTACTAATGATTATTTTGAAAGTGTTGTATTGAATATGTCTAGTGAAAATAAATGACAACAATTCGAGAACTTGTTTTTATTAGAAAATAAATATTTAGGTCAAAGAACGATTTGAAAAAACAGGTAATATTGAACAGGTATAAAGTTTAACAGTGCACAAAACACAATAACTATATAACATGTCAACTACAACTGTTTTGTGTTATTTACACAAAAGAGGTCAAACTGTATAAAGTGCAACCGTGCACAGAACTGAAGTGCAGTGCAAACAATATAAAATCAAGAATTATATAGTGCAACAGGGCAGTCACTCTGTGTCATCTTGTAGCGTCTGTACGAAAATGATGTTTGCTGATGTGGGGTGACATGTGGTGTAGGTGTGTAACATTCAGGGCGGTACTGTCGAGGTTGGTTTGCTGGTTCATCGGGCCGAGGTGTGTGCAGGAAGGCTGGTGTAGTAGGGTGTGGTGTTGTGTTCATGAATGATGGTGGGTGCCCTTGAAATTAACCACTGCTGCTGTTGGGGGGGTGTAAATTGACGTTGGAATAACAATTCCCTCCTAAAGGAAAAACCCTCCTGAATGGTGCTGGTAATGTTAGCAATGTTTATATTTATCTGCAGCATGTTGTCGGAGTTGCGTCTAGAAGAGTCCTCCATCAACTCACACATCCTCCTCTTTATTTTTAGGTCCTCCTCTGCCGGATCGGTGGGAACCTTCCTCTTCAGCCTGTCTCCTCTATGGCTGTTCAACTTTGCCTTAAATATAGCAGAGAAAATGTGCATTATTACTACGCAAAATAAGTTCAAAAAAGCTATGCGAATAATGCACTAAACCAACACACCCACTAAGTAAAATGATGTCCGAAAGACGTCTTTTCAATGTCTTTCTTACAAAAATCGGACGTTGAAATGACGTCCACTGAGGAGCCAGAATGAAAAAGACGTCTTTCGGACATTATTTTGCTTAGTGGGCACCTACACAAAGAACATGCATCCATCCTAACTACACTAAAAAAATAATAATTCATTGAATTTACTAAATGTTATGGTAAGTGGTTCCACACAATTGATTTTAGCTACATTTAAACAAATGCATTAAATTGAACTAAAATTAAAGGAATAGTTCACCTCAAAGTGGAAAATTGTGTCATCATTTACTCACCCTCATTTTGTTTCAAACCTGTATGAATTTCTGTCTTCTGCTGAACACAAAGAAAGTTATTTTGAAGAATGTCGGTAACCAGACAGTTGTTGGTTTTGGTACCCAATGACTTCCATAACTGTCTGGTTACCGACATTCTTCAAAATAACTTTCTTTGTGTTCAGCAGATGACAGAAATTCATACAAGTTTGAAACAACATGAGGGTGAGTAATTGATGATACAATTTTCAACTTTGAGGTGGACTATTCCTTTAAGTTCAACTCATAAGCTTGAAATCATAAACCTGGAGCAAATTTTACCTGGAGCAAATCCCGGCGCTGCTTTACAACCGCAGATGGAAGACAGTCGAGGGATTCAGTGGAGTTTGGAGAATCGGAAGGCAGCTCCACTGTCGATGTCGATGTAGACGACTCTTCTCGATGCCGGTGTCGATGGAGCGTGTAGCAGGCTCCCCACCCCAGAGCTCCTCGCAAAGCTCATAAAATATGAGTACTACCCATCCTTGACCACTTCGACGCCCTGTGTCAACCGCATGCCTGTATTTGCTGCGTATATTTTTGCGGTGACTTGGGCTTTTGAGACCATGCTAGCATCATGAGGGAAATCCTTCTCGGTTAGTTCCCTCGGATACTGTGCCTGAAACGCGTCCGTTATATCACAATATTTAGAGTGACACGACTTCCAGTCAACGTTTTCTTGGAGCTTCGTGGACTTGTAGTCGAGTTTGACTCTAAGTAGTAGTTCGACTTCGTAGTCAGTCCATACGAAAGACTCCACTCTTGCTCTTGCTCCTGAAGTTGTTGCATTCGCCATCTTCGTCTTCTTTTTCTTGGTTTGTATACAGCGCGGAAGGTTATGCGCATGCTCAAAGTCTTCTTCTCTGTGTATAGTGTATATCTGTGGCAGAATTACAGCGCCCCATACTGGTCTGGCATATATACTACACTGTTTTCAGTCGGTTTCAGTGGTTTCTTTTCTACGCAGATATTTCTTGAGACGATGCCGTGTTTACAGAATTTTTTTTTAGAACGAGGAAAAAAAAAGATCGGATAGGGAATGCAGCGGCTTTGTGTGGACGTAGCCGTAGTTACCATATAGTCCACAACTAGACTAATCCTTGTTGTCCTTTTGGTGACAAGAGGATAGACCAAGTAAAAAGTGGCTTTCTGTTGTGACGGTAGAAATGACCCAAACTTCCTGCAGTTCATTCAAAGAGGAATTGTGACGTAAAAAGTTTGGTATGCATTTTGGTGTTAGTTTGTAAAGGTTGACGGGCCAGAAGCTGTGCTGACACCGATATTTAAAAGCAACTACTGCAATTAATACTCTGTGAGAAAAGAGGGGCTTCATACTTTATGCAGGAATCCTACATTTGGAGATAGAGCACTCCGAGCCCTCCTCCTCTTTCTCTGCCAAAGGCCCGTAATTGAAGGCTTCTCTCCGATTTGGAAAAGCTAACGGCACAACTCCAAGTCGCTGGAGAGAGAGGAAGCCACGTCCACATGTGAGTCACTCTGCCTCGCTCCCTATGCTTCCTTCCCTCTGCTTTCTTCCCTCTGCTCTTTAAATCTTTGTCTCTCTGTCAGTGAGGTCAAACTGAACTCAGCTGCTGCAAATTCACCCCAAAACAGTAAACATTAGCCTTACCTAGCACTAGTCTCAATACAAGAGGTGTCCCTGAGCAAGGCAATGATTTCCTCAGTCAAATTATACAGGGGGCATTAACAGACGTCGGCTGGGTTGGATGTGTCTGCCAAGATGAAAGCAGACAGACTTGTTGAGGGGGAAGTCTGGCATCTTCATTGTGTTCGAGGAGCAAAGACACAGTGGGGCAAAGACGAGAAAACTCTGCAGACATGGAAAAGGAACACACTGAACTATAAAACTCAGTCTCAGAGTTGTTTTATGATTCAAAGGTGCACTGTTGATGAGGTCAGCAGGTACACTTCTACCTAACATCATGGATACATTACATTTTAGCACAGGCAACATTACTACTTCCAAGCTCCCAAAATACAAACATGACCTGCATTTAAGCCACATTTCCACCACAGAAGGGTTATCTCTGAAGATGGTTGTGTTTCCACTGGGCCATGTGCAGGAGAGTAACATCTGCTACGTAAAGTGTACAAGGGCAGTAAGTAAATTATGTTTCAAGTGAACTTTTAAAACTTAGAAACCTTACCATTAACAAGAATAAAGAGGCAAGTAAATCCTTGTGTAAAATATTTTCTACATTTCAGCCAATTCTACAAATTAAACATACACGTGATGTTAAGAAGTATTTGAGACTCTTCTTGGCTTTGGTCTTAAGTCCATTTTGTAAAGGTCTTTGTGTACTCCATGTTGTATCAGCCTCGGACCAACCAAGACCACACCTTTTTTTTTTGTCTACATCATTCTTGTGATTGGATGAAAACTTCCATCTTTTCATATTCCATTAAAATGCTTGGATTATGCCTCTTTCACCAAACACTAACCTCCATAAGATTGAACTGTTTGGATTTTATGACTTTTTAGTGTCTATTCCATGATACATTGCTTTTGGGTCAACACTAGCCATGATGTGAATGCAAACAAAAAAGAGAGAATTGTATGCCACAATTTTGGTTAGGGGGCGTCAAGACTAAGGGTGCGTTCACACTTGCTGTCCTTGGTGCGGTTCAAACAGACTCTGTACGCGGACCACAGACTAGCCCATACAGGAAGAGTGTCAAACATTAGCGACAAAAACGTCACGTACCACTTAGCTTCCCAGAGAAAAAGAAAACTTGAGACATAAATAAAGAAGTCAAGGATGAAGAACCGAGAAGCTAAAATGCTAAAGTAACATGCCAGCTAGTGTGTTTCTTAAAACATGCATGTTTTTCCGTTTGTTCCGCAGTTTAAAATGCCAGCTTTGAATGCTTGGGGGACCGGGGGTTTTAGCTGATAAACCCAACTAAATGAATCGCTTTCTGTTTTGGTGCGGCCTAATGAAGTGGAATACAAATGTGAACACACCTGAAGTGTCAGATGAGCCTCTGACACTAAATGAACAATCTGTTTGATATGCTTTTTGCAATGTCTTATTCCTTCCGTCTGATATGGACTCATTTTAAATGAAAGGTAAACTATGACAGATTGGTTACGCCTCACAGCAAGATGGTCATGGCCTCAATCCCTAGGCCGGATTGGTAAACCAAGGCAATTTAATTTATATAGCACTCATACAAGGATAATTCAAAGTGCCTTACAGAAATAAAAGACAGATTTAAAGTACACAGACACAATTTAGAATAAGAAAAAAAAAATTAAATACAGAAGTTAAACATAAAAAGACAAAGAGTGCAAATAAAAAGCACAACAGTGATTTTAAAACTGGCATAATGTTGTTGTACTTCCTGGTTTTGGTTTTTGTTCTCTCTGTGCTACTTTGGGTTTAGTACTCTATGTCCCACTGTCCACAGACATGCATGGTGAACTGATGAATCTAAATGCCAATGAATAAATGGTAACATCCTAAATATAGTTGTAGGCTCCATGTCCACATGAACTAGGACGTCTTTGTATGAGTGCAAGGCATTTTGGATCAGTTGTGAGGTTTTACTTCTACAGCCTCCGAGCGTGAAGAGAAAACGTTTTGAAGACTGGGAAAAGTTAAACCTGAACAATCTCCTCAGAGGCAAGGGTTAGAAAAGAGTGATCCAGGACTGACTCAGTGCAGCCGGCAGAGAGAGGAATGTTTAACACTGTTTCTGTCAGTTGTACCTCTTTCTGTTTCCCTACATGCAAAGAATATCAGGCCCATCCCCCGCCTTGACACACACACACACACACACACACACACACACACACACACACACACACACACACACACACACACGCACACACACACACAGAGCAGACAAGCTGAGGATGGAAACTATGAGCAGTGTGCTGCTGCCAGACAGCACAGAGAAAAATGATCAACAGAAGGAAAGTCTCTGACATCGCTCTGACTCAAGTGAAGCTATGTGAACTGTTCCCTCACTGCAGAGTTAGATGTTCATTAAAAAGTGGCATTCAAGCAATGGGATGGTGTCATTATATTGCCACAACATTAAACAACCTAAAAAAAAAGGAAAAAAATAATAAATAATAAATAATATTAATTAAATTTTATAAAATTAAATTTATTTTAGTAAATCTCTGAAGTATGTGTCATATCATCTGATTAATCCCTTTAATAAAAAATGTGGTTGCAAATTATTCTGTACATTTTTTCTTTATATAATGCAAAACTATTCTCTTTTATTGTTTATTATATTGTTAAGCCCTTCTTCTTTTTAACATCAGATGAGCCGACTATTAGAAAAATATTAATCATTTAGACAAGCTACTTACATCCAGATAAAAATACATGTTATCCTTACTTTGGCTGAATTACAGCTACATGTCAGAACATGCTCTGTATCAACACAAGAGAAAAAAAATTATTTTATTTTGGCAGTAGACTATTGCAAATCCCAAAAATGGATATATTTTCAGTTTTTATACCAGAACATGTGCGCAATAATAATAAAATGTGTGAGGCAATAACTTCACGTCCTAACTGAATTTCATGATGTCTGCATCAGTCCGTGGTCCTGCACCTAAATTTACTACAATGGGTTTTAAAGAACAAACACACTGCTGTCGACTTTTATCCACCACCCCTCGTGGTGCTGGCAGAGCCACAGACGAGCAGGAGGTCGCTGCATCGGCCACAAGATTGAAAATATAGCACTGTCTTGATAACCGCCAGGCTTGCGTCGACGCAAGATACGGCCCAAAGCTGGTTTAACAGCTAATCCAACCGTCATGCCAAAAAACATCAAATTAATACAAATTTACATTACAATTAAAATATATGAAATTTTTATTGTAAGATAACAGTCTCATGTCCATTAGTGTTTATACTGTACCTCCTGAAAAGTTAAATGAATGAATGAATGAATAATTTCCCGCCCCTTCATAGCACGTCATGTGTGATCAGGCCTGGCCACACCTCTGAGGCTACAGCCCATCCCGGCACCAACAGACAGTTTCATGATAATTACAACGTACCGTTAACTAGCATTAAAAGCTACCATGTAATCACAGTCTCTATGAGAGGAAGACTTGTCACCACAGGGCATGGAATATATTTTTCAAAGATCACCAACTAATTTATCAGATGTTAATATATGATGTTAAATATCCTGTTGGTCAGATGCAGGATGGGGTGACTACAGACCACAGTAGCGGGAGGAGGCAGGAACTTTGCAGACCTGAGTCAATACTTGCTACACGCCAACCAACTACACTTATTTGTACATGAAACTATCAAAACACTGAGAAGCTACCATAACATTATAAGAAGACTATTACATAACTGAGCTCAATTTAAACCTCCACATACCCATACTGTAAGTCCACACATGTAAACACAAAAGTGTGCACACAGGCTCTCAGAGGACACATCAAACATGTAGACAGCTGCAGAGCACACATCTCACAGAACTAATGTGAAGCTGACTATGATAGCGCTTGAGACACAGTTTAAGAAGTCTTTAGTGAATATGGTCATACAGTGATTTTTCACACAGTCACTTGTGGGGTCCAGACTCACTAATGAATGTCCAATAACACTGATCTTTAAACAAAAGGTTCAGATGTCTTTTAAGATTGGAATAATTGCATTAATTTAAGGCTTAGATGTAACATGTACTTAAGCCCCTGTCCCCCTAATACTGGAAAAGCAGTGTGTATGTGTGTGTTAATTGCGTGTCATAACCTCCTGCGTCCTGCATTTCCTGTGCAGTAAACCCACTGCCTCCAATCTCCTGCCACACTTGTGCATGTGTGTGTTAGGACCTATTGTTTGTCACGGTGTGTTGTGGCGCCATTTGCATACTTAAACCAGACGGCATGCTGTGTTTCGACTGGGGATGCTGCTATTATTATTTAAGCTGGGGTTTTACCAAAAGGAACCTATATGCTAACAAACCCAGGCTAAGCTAACTCATCCATCACCTCTTAGCTTGTGGAGAAATGTGAGCCTTTATTTAGCATAGACACTATGTAGGTAAGTAAGTAAATATAGACAGGTATGGACTTTGGAGCACACTGAGAACGGGTTTGATAAATAATGTAAACTGTACACTTTTTGTCATAAAATCTCCTACTGCTATGAAAGAAGTTAACGCTGAGCTCTGTTACCCAAACAGCTCCATGTTTATTACACCATTAAAGGAGAGTGACTATGCATCTTTATCTTTATCTTCAACAGATGAAACAGCTTTTGATGGCACACTAACCCTAATTCAGATAATTCTGTCTAAGGCATTTTAAAAGCAGGAAAGATAGAGGTAGGCGGTGCATCCAAATGAAGTATCTGGTCCTCAGTGAGAGGCCGGTCTGTAGAGCATCAGCTCACCAGCGCCCCGCCGCTCTGTTAGCTGTTTCTTCTGGCTGCCGGCCAAACCCACAGCGCAGGAAGAGGAAGAGACTGTTCTCAGTAGGTGTTACTGCTCTGAGGAGGGCAACTCTTACCTGTTACACCTCTGTGGTTAGACTACACCAGCCCAGAATAACAGCTGCGGGGAATCCAGACTGTCACAAGCCTTTTTAATCAATCAGTGCCGACAAGACAAGAACATGCAATAGATAAGAGATCAGCCAACATAAAAATTGGGTTGGGTTGTTTACAGTTTTTCCCGTCACAAACCTGCAACAAAGGCAGTGCAGTAGTACTGCTTTCTCCTTCGGTATTTGGGACTTTCTGGGCTTCATTAGAACTCTTTAGTCCCAAAGCAACTAAACTTTTTTTGTTTTTATTTTTGTTTGATTTGTAGAGCATCTGGAAACACTCAGGCTTGTGTTGATATGCTATGACCAGGCATAACGGTGTAAATATGCCCCTGCACGATGTCCCCAGAAAGAGAAAGTATGATGAGAAAACTCAGAGCGCTTCAGAAGATTTTCTTAAAGTCATAAGGTGTTTGAATTTACATACAAAATATAAAAAGGCACTAATTAAAAAAGACCTAAGGATAAAGATTTTCTTGCAACTCTTTTAATCACAAAAGTTAAACAAGTTTGATGTCATTTTAAGCTACAAAGATTCAAATCTTTAATCTCTCTACATAAAGACAACGTTTTTGGTCTTTTTATGTTTTTATTGATAACATGCTAAAAACAACAACTCCCATGATTCCACACTTTCCCATGAATAATATCTGTGCCGACTAACTTCCACTAAGGATCGGCAATATAAACATTTTTCCTTTCAATACAAATCCATTAGTTGATGGAACTTTTTCATCGATATTGAAACTAATACTTTTTGCCTCATAAAAGAAAATCCCATTATTGCACAGTGTTCATTAGGGGTGTCAACAATAATCGATTCGGCGATGCATCGCGATGCAGGGCATGAACGATTCAGCATCGATGCAGCAAAGTGCCATAATCGATTATGTCACTGTTTATTTTCTGGCGGACAATAAAGTTGTGAAGTTTCAAATACTTCCGGTTCCGGGGGAACAACAACAACAAGCAAGATGGCTGAGGCGGAGTGAGATGACCGCAATAGACGGGTTATTAAAAACGCGCCCAAAGCTTGAAAAGCGGACATCTGGGCACATTTCAGATTTTATGAAGTGAATGGGAAACTAGACAAGTCTTACGCGGTGTGTAAAATCTGCCACACTAAAATTAAGCAATACAACTAACTTCACGACCCATGTTGATCGTTGGCATCCTGAGTTAGCTTCAACAACAACAACACAAAAAGTCGACACATCCCAGCCAAGAATTGACAAGAGCTACCTTCACTGATTCCGCGCTTCCCGCATTGTACAAAGAAGAACCTTGAAATTCCCAAATGCTAAACAGTGAGAAGTTATGTAGTAGGCTTAGGTTAAACTATACATTTCCTCACTCTGAAACGAATTGTTGATGATGGTGATGTTAAACTCAGACGGAAGAAGTTGTTTGCACAAATTTGGTAGTAGGCTAAGCCTACACACTTCATTTTTGGTTTACATTACTGTATTTCACATATTAATATTTTATTGTATGCAGCTGATGTGATGGTAGGATCAGGGCAGGCATATAATTGTTATTGTCTTAAAGCTGCTAAGCTGCGGTTTTGTTAAGAATAGTTTGCACTTTACTTTACTACTTGAAAAAAGTTTCACAGTAATAAGTGGTTACTGTGTGTTGTTGCACTGAATATTTTTATTCCTGGGTGGTTGTTGTTAAAATAGTGTTACTTATTATTTTAATATTTGCACAAGACTTCAGGAAGTGCCCTGTCTTAGAGCTGCTATTTTACTGTGTGTGTCTTTTTCAGGTTTGAAAATGCCATATCCAATACTCTACCATTAAATTTTATTTAATTACATTTGATTTAATTACATTTTATTTAATTTAATAACTTTTATGTCAAAGATACAGGAGACACATAGCAGCCAATAAAATCTGTTGTTTAATATCTGCTTGTATTGCCTCATGACAGATGAAAAATTTGCCTTGTGTGCAGTAGAATTTTGATGCATTTCAATGCATCGTAGAATCGAATTGAATCGAATCGTTACCTGGTGAATCGTAATCGAATCGAATCGTGAGGGCAGTGCCAATGCACACCCCTAGTGTTCATTAATAACTTTATTGCAAGGGCAATATGAACTATGAATAAAACTCATGAACATTAACACTTGAAATAAATGCTTATAAAATTATAATAAAAGAGCTTTTAGGTTTATTTTTTATATCTTTGGTTGTGGATGAAAAACCACACTACACCTTTTCTCTCTTGGTCATCCACGCTGCTGCTGAGCTCACTTGCTTGACCGAGGCTGACATCTGATAGGCTGCCATGATCATGTGACACTGAAGCGCATTAAAATACCCCTGGGCTGGTTAGCACAGTGGTATTGCAGTATTTGTTGATTGGTACCTGAGTATCTATATGCCCATCACTAACTCCCACGTGCCGCTCATCAGGCAGAAATCAGTGCTCATCCTCAGGAGTAGAGGTCAAAGGTCAGAGGTAGTAACGTGTTGGGGGTTGGTTAGTTCCTCAGTCTGACTCCATTAAGGCTTTACCAGTTGCTCAGTTGATTTTTTTTCTTGGTTTTATCACACTGGGTGCAGTCTATAAATATTGTGGCAGGTGACACTTAAGTCTTAAGCACTTGCTGTTTGCTTTTTTTAATATTTCAAAATATTGCAGTGTATTTTGGAAGCATAACCGCCTGACAGTATGTGACAGAGGAATGTGATTCCTACCTCCAGTTGGTCCATGTGTTTAGATCATCACTGTGGAGCACTGGGCCTCATCGGCTAAGAGGTCGCTGACCCCAGCAGCCTGTCAAAACACACCTTAACAAGACAAAAGTAACAGCTTCTCTCGTGCATGGCCTACAGGAAGTGATAAGTACTTAATTACCCAGAAACCCTTTCTATGTAACCTCTTTCTGTGGTTTTTGAAGTGGTAGCAGGTCGCATGGTTAGTGGATCATTTCGTGTCAGTGATGATGTGACTTTAAACATAAGGGGGATCAGCTTATAGGTGATTAATAATAAAAAAGATTAACATTGTGATGACCTTTAAATATTATCCTGATATTTTCATTATCAGCAGCATCACACAGCAGGGCTGGTGTCATGTGATCAAGTGTGTTTCCAGTCTTTGTCTGACATGGTCTTGCAAAAGCCAGTTATAATGCAGTTGTGCATGTGTGTTCAAAATAAGGTTCATTGTCACTCAATGTAAGAACATGTAGTAGAATACATCCAAAAAAACTTCCATCATTTATGATCATGAGCTGTGGGTCGAGACTGATTGGTGTTTAAAAATATAGTGAGCTACGCCTCCAGTTACTCTACGTTAACCAACTGCATTTTGAAGCAGTGCTATCAATGTTCAGTTAAACTGTTTATTTAAAATTACACATGTTGTGCAAAGCAAAGGTAGCATTATTTTCATTTATTTATTGTCAGCATTAGTTCCAGCTGTAGAATTGATTTTTCGAGCAAGTGTGTGCATGTAGCCTTTAATAGCCTACATAAAAGACTCACCAACAGCAACATCTCCAACAGCTGTAATCCACCCATAGTCCTGTCCTAGTCCTAGTCCTAGTCCTGGTCCTGGTCCTGGTCCTGGTCCTGGTCTGGTCTTTGTCTGGTCACAGTCTGGCCAGAAAATCCACCAAAGACACGTTCTTTCCATTTATTAGTGGGCATTAAATGACACTTGGTGAATGTCGATGTGGATTTATGCAAATGAGCCACGCGGCTTAAGTTTCTCACAAATGTAAACAGATGTATTTTACTGCAGCAGCATCAACTGTGAACAATCAAAAGTCAGGTATAAGACGCTGTGGCCCCAGAGCTGTGTTTTTATAAACTGTGGTTTACAGCAGATATTTATAGAAGATAATAATAATAATAATAATAATAATAATAATAATAATGGATTAGATTTATTTTGCGCTTTTCTCCCAAGGGACCATGGGACTTATGGGACTATTCATCCACTCCACAGTCACACACTGGTGGTGGTAAGCTACAACTGTAGCCACAGCTGCCCTGGGGCAGACTGACAGAGACGTGGAAGCCATTCCGCGCCTACGGCCTCTCCGACCATCACCAAGTACAGTCACTAAACATTCTTACACATTCATACGAGGCAAGGTGGGTTAAGTGTCTTGCCCAAGGACATAGCGACAGTATGAACTGCGGGGAGAACAGGAATCACCCATCTTCCGGTTGAAGGACGACAGCGCTACCACTGAGCCACTGCAGCCCCCAACTTGTCGAGTGTAACCCAATGTAACAAAAAATGTGGAAAAAGTAGTGTTACTTCTTCACAAGTCTACTCAAGTAAAAGTAAAAAGTATGGTGCAGTCAAACTACTCTTAGTCTCTTTTTTTTTAAGTTACTAAAGTAAATGTAATGGAGTAAATGTAACTCATTACGACCCACCTCTGGTTTAGGGGCAGTAACATTTAAAGTCAATGACAGGTACAGGGTAGATACGAAAAAACAAAGTAATATCACAAGGACACTTTATGGCCTTTTTGTGCAATAAATTACACTTTTAAACAGACCACCATGGCTTTTTCTGCTTCTGCTTTGTCATGTGCATTGTGTTCAAACTGCGGCTCAGGCATCAATGCTCTCCATTCTTGAACTAAGTGGAGGTCAACTTTCCCACACAACTCAATATGTAGTCTCTTAATTAGTTCTTGTCTTGTCTTCCCACTCTCACATGTCGGGACAGCATTGCTTTACTTCTTTTCGTCTCCTTCATTTCATCGCAAATAGAACTTCTTTCTTTGTGCCACTTCCCTGAGTTTGACAGAACTGATGTCGTAGTCTTGTGGTTTGTTTTAATGTCTTTAATGATAACATGTCTGCATTTAGCTGCTGTGATGCTCGACATGCCAGCTCAGTGCAATCCACACCTCTTGTGACCTCCCCCTGTGTCTAAAGACAGAGGCAAAGAAGAAGAAAGAGGCGCGTTGTCTATCCTCAACGTGGCAGGGTGACGTTGCAGAAGATTTTGACAAACCCTGAGGCTGGGAGGCGATGCTGAGAAGCAGAGACTGAGTGGGAGGTGCTTTATTTTCTCCTCTATACAGTAGATGTAGACTCTGTGGTCTTTCCAATAAAATTTTACATGTTAGAGATAGAAGGAACAGAAGAGCAAACAGAAGTATTGACCTTACGTAACGTCATTAACACTTAGATAAACTTTAGTTTTGAAAAGTTCTGACATAAAGGCAGATGTCTACAAATATAAGAGGAGCCAGTTGTGTATATCTGCAAAGAATTGTTGGATTTCTCTAAAGAAAAAAAAATAATAATAATAAAG
Source organism: Perccottus glenii (assembly GCA_024416835.2). NCBI lineage: Eukaryota > Metazoa > Chordata > Actinopteri > Gobiiformes > Odontobutidae > Perccottus > Perccottus glenii. The sequence goes on from CM044553.2 coordinate 23,572,380, forward strand.
AAAAAGATAATTATGTGAAAAATAGTTTTACTTTTTACTTTACTTTTAATTTTACTTTTTTATTAATCACATTATTGTGAATGCAAAACTAGGATAAACTGTTACTTACTACTGAAACACCCAAAAACATCTGTATATACACCCAAATATCTGTATGTACATTAAACATTCAGCATTTAACAACTAACATTTCTTTATATGACATGAAATTACCCAAATAATGTCGTTGTTTGAACTTAATCATATCTCACAGAACGTCTGACAGTAGATGTAAGTTACTCCGCTAACAACAACACATGCTAATACGATATGGCTTTACTAGCTTATGATGCTTTTAATCATTAAATCCATTTGGAAAGACATTTTATTCTTGCAAACTTCAAAGTAAGATTTAATAATAATAATTATTTAGATTTATATAGCGTTTTTTTCCCAAGGGACGCCAAGCTCTTAAGTCCATTATTCATTCACTCCACAGTCACACACTGATGGTGGTAAGCCACAGCTGCCTTGGGGCAGACTGACACCATACTGCACCTACAGCCTCTCCAAGCAAACACACCACAGAGTCAGTATTAACTGGGGAGAGCAGGAATCGAACTGCCAACCTTCCGGTTATTGGTCGCCCTGCCATACCATCTGAGCCACTGCCACAATCCTTTTCTTCTACCACTTCTATTGTTGTTCTGCCAAAACACATGTTCTGCATTCAATTTTGGTTTTCTATTAAAAATAGCACTACTAATTTAAATGATTCTTTTCTTGGCTACTTTGCTTGGTTTTATTGCCACGAGGTACCCTCTGTTATTAAAATCAACACTGCTGGAAAATATCAAACGCTTCAGACAGACTTTTTGAGGTCTTGACTGCCACCAGACGCTCTGCACAGGCTCTTTTGTTTTTAGAAACCAAACACGATAAGAAGCGTGGTGATTCGGATACTGAAGCCTTCTGAGGGAAAGTAAAACTAGAGTTCAGAGAAACAGAGATAGCCTGAGTCAAATGTGAGAAAAGACTCCCGCTTCATCTCTCCGTGGCAGTGTAATGTAAGCAGTATGTGTGTGACACACAAGGAGGAGGAGACACACTCCGACCAAGATCCAGAGAGAGGGTGTGCATTCTTTTCCATTGAGCTCAACTTTTAAGACGTGCTTGACCACTGCACCGTGTGTATGTGCTGCAAATCTAAATGCAGTCGTTTAGAGAAATGAGTACAACACTTATTATTATAAAAAATGTCAAATGTTATTAAAATCCTGTTTGCGTTTCCTGATGACTTGTCACCTTTGGTTCAAATGTATGACTTCACATTTAGATGTTAGTAAGATGAGAAAAAAGATAGAAGAAATGAATACTTGTGGTTTTAATTGTTCAAATAGCATATGTATATGCTCTACTGCAGCCATACAGCAGGGGGCGATCAACCTGTAATGGCTTGATTTTAAAGACAGCATTTATTCATACAATATATACAGTCTATGGTTGAAGCGGAGAACCATAGGATAACTATGTGAGCATTGATACATTAGATTTCTATTCCTCCTCAACACGTCACACGCTTCTTTTCTTTCCCTTTTCCATCCTCTTTCCTGTGTGGATGTACCACAAATAGTTAACGACTGTAAGTGACTCCTCTGCTCTGGTTCCTCTCACCACTCCCTAACATCAACTACAATCCGAAAAGTCTGTGTAGGTGTGTGTGTTGGAATCAGCAGAATTCTTTTTCTTCTGTTATGAGAACTTGACAAACTAAATGATGGTCATATAGTGATAATGTGTGGACTGTGAATGTGTGAATGTGGAGGCCATGTGACTAGATATATTTGCCAAATCTGCATTCTCTTTTCTGCTCTGTTAAAGTCTGTATGGTCTTTCTCCCTGGTCCTGCCCCCCTCTCTGTTCCGCACACATGTTATATCTCTCACATAGAAATTCAATACCTCTACTCTTTTTTCTGCTGGCTTAAAGTTATCCTTTAAACAGTTGCAATGCTAATGCTAATGTTAGGAGACAAGTGCAATAATGTATGATGTTCTGACTTGCATAAGCCATGTAAAGTATGTAGAGTGCATGTATCATAGTACCAAGAGTTCAAAAGAGTGACACCAAGACCAGTAAATATAAAATAATAGAAAGGTATAGAAAATACCATTAGAATGTATGTATGTACTGTATTACACAATTCATTCCCTACATTGAACCCCTCCAGTGGAGGAGTGGGCATCTCACTAACTGGAGACTACATTGCTTTTTTTATGTTGGTGGGGGAAACTGGAGTACACGGAGAAAACCCAGCCGAGCCTTTGAGAGAACACGCAAACTCGACACAGAGTTCTGTGAGGCGACAATGCTAAGCACTTTCCCACTGTGCCGTTAGAATGTGAAGTAAGTCTGCAAAGGCCTGGCTTATGAACAGTGGTGGACGAAGTACACAGATCAAGTACTTGAGTTAAAGTACAGATACACTAGGTAAAATATTACTTCAGTAAAAGTAAAAGTACTCCCTTTTAACTTTCACTTGAGTAAAAGTACAAAAGTATTTGCCTTCAAATGTACTTAAGTATCCAAGTACTATCATTCATTATGGCTATAATGGCCTTATATATTTTGTCAGTCTCTTGTCCCCTTTAGGCGCCAGGGTTTATTCAAAAAAATACAGATTTTTGAGATCCAAATTTCAAAAGGCTGTGGTTTGAAAATGATAAGAGATAGAGTCCTACTCTAAACTAGAAAAATGTCAGGTATGACCCAAAGTATATAAGTAAATACATTTTAAGCATCTAATTTACATATAATTTGCATACCATGACATTATATATTGGTGGTTATGTTATTTGCAGTACATACACACTAATGAACATATTATAGTTTTTTTTCTTATTCTGAAAAAAAAAATTATAACAGTAATTTGTAAAAGCAACATTACCAAAATAAAGAATAACTACAACTTCTATTATACAATAACTAGTAAAACGTATGCAAATAGTTATGAGAAATATACACATGTACTGTATGTGTGTGGTTGCAGTTGCTTTATCTTTTGTTATCCATCCATTAGGCATTAGTTAGTAGTTTTTTAGAGTGTGGGACCTCTCATAAAGCACAGCACACAGCCATCACTTTTATTACGATCGCTGCTTTGATTAACGTATTCTCGCTGACTATGTTTACCCCTGCCTCTCCCTCCTCGACTGGGTAAAGTGTCAGGACGAACAACACGTATTTGTCCCAAACAGCTGTCAATAGAAGCCGCATTATTCCCAAACTCCCTGTCAAGGCAGTACCGCAGCCACGGCAGTAGCTACACCCGCCCCGGCTTCTATCACCTGTGCTAAAGGTAAAGCAGCAGGTGCTAAAGGTAAAGCTGCTAAAGGTAAAGCAGCAGGTGCTAAAGGTAAAGCTGCAGGTACTACGCGCTCACAGCTTCCCTTCCCAACCTCCCCTTCACTACTGCGGCCAGAGCAACTAGTTTCCTCCCGTTTCTTTCACTGATGTTTGGCAAAATGTGGGGAAAAACCGCGTGTGCTTTATGAGAGACACTGAGAAAGGCACGAGCAGCTGTCCAAGTTACACACGCACCCACTCTCGCTCATTCTCACTCGGCTGAAAAGACTCTAAAAGGTAGATGTTCTCCCTCAGAATCAGAGTCAGCCATTACTAATACCAAAACTTCATCACAGGTGTATTTTTTATTTGTTTATTTAATGTTTATCAGCTCGCGTGTAGAGAATGAGGCTTCTATTGAGCTGGTCCTGACACTCCCACTGAGACGCGTCTTTGAGGTCTTCTTCTACAAAAAGTTTTTAATGGCAACACAAGGAACGACTAATTTTGCAAAATGTAATTGAGTAAAAAGTAAGATATTTGACGTTGAAATGTAGTGAAGTTAAAGTAAAAAGTATCCCTTAATGGAAATACTTAGTAAAGTACAGATACTGAAAAAAACTACTTAAGTAGAGTAACGAATTACATTTACTTTGTTACTGTCCACCACTGCTTATGAAAGGCACCTAGTGACGGGACAAAAGGTATGGTTCTACATCCTTACATCCTCACATCATTGACAAACTCTTGGACTGGTTTACTGATGGTTGTTGGAGACCAAAACAGAATTATTAGCGACCATAAATGAGAAAGTTATTGAAAATAATGTACAGTAGGTTATTTGATCAAGACCTTTGACAAGACCACAGCCTGGACTACTTCAACCCTAGCTGCGAACAGGAAATTACTTTTGATATGGTTAAGTTACAGTATCCCCTAAACATGAATAATGGCACTGTGTTGAGCACATTCCTCAACAGGCTCTCCTGTTAAACCCTTCAAATTATACATTTGCCTCCATCTCCTAAAGACCCCCTCTCTGTCAGACCCCCCCTTTATCATACCACCTGCACCGGCTGAAGCAGGTGTTTGGCTCTGTAATATGTGACATTATGAAAGCACAGAGGAGAAATATGCATGCTTTTATGATTGCTTTGACATCCTTGTTATTTTCTTATGATTAGAGGTTGACACTGTGGACACGCTCAGTGTAAAGGAGGGACACAAAAGGCAGTAAGGAATGAAAATATTATTGGAAATTCAACAGGGATTATAATTTGTAGAATAATCTAAAGAGGTCATAAGGCCGCCCCAGCCCAAACAGCCACGCCCTTGATTACGTCGGCTCAGAGTGATTAAAGAACGACTGGCCACAGACAGAAAGACATAGAAATGGAGGACAATAATAGGTTCTCATAGAAAGACTAGTTGTTCTGTGGTGAGGTTTTCTTTTTCCTCGGATGGACTTGAAACCACACAAGAAATCCAAATAGATCTGACATTCATGAGAGTCTCAAGATTAAAACTGAGAATTAGAATGTTGTAGTATATAGTTGAATAAAACAGAACACATCTGTCAAAGACATTGTTTCAGTATTGTATAATTAAATGAATGAATTCAAAACTTAATAGAAGCACGTGGAAGGACAACCTAAGTATGGCCTGTGGAAGAAAAACACTCACATCTCTTTCTCACTTCTTGCATGAAGGTTGATTTTTTTTCTTTTTTAAGTGAAATCACCATCATACTTATTTTACACTGCATTTGTCCAAAAACAACGACATGTCCAAGCAGGGCTGCCGTAAAGTACACGCCTCACCTTGGACTTAATTTGTACTCCCAAATAAAATCATTCTAGAGAGTAAAATAATACACTGTATATAGAGTTCTGAAACACAAGGGCCTTTCTTTAGGTGTGCATGTTGTATCATGTTTTAGTTTCAGTCAAAAAGTCAGGCTAAAATGAAAAAGAAAACTACACAAACCCATCTCATTAGTAAATAGCCTCTTTATTGCAATTTACTTCACCAACAACTACCTTCACCCCAGCTCCTCCCTTTGCTGATTTTTTCATTTAGTCAGTGTCATATTTCCAAAGGATTTTCTATTGACATTACCGATAACCAATGAGATCACTGAACTGTCCGTCAGTGGTGTCTGGCTGTGTGTGTGTTGTATGTGTGTGTCTCAGCTGGCTTCCTGATTGAAAAAGCATCTGGTGTTTTTCCAGAGGCAGGCGCTGGTGTGGGTGGATGTATGTTTGTGAGCCTTTTTCAGAATTCCTGCATCAATCATTGAAAAAAAAGAATCATAGATAAAGACTGTGTATAAACAAAAGAAAATAATAAAATAAAAAATGAGTCTGAAGCATTGTCAGGACAGACCAGTGAGCACTGGTCATTCATTTAAACTGCTACTATTAATTTTAGGAAATAATTATAACACGTCACACAGGTAACTGTCAACAGAAACCAAGTTTTTAATTTTTTTTTTCTTTTTCCACAAAAAATGGTGTTCCGTGAATAACACTCACTGCACAAAATTCCAAATTCCTTCATAATGACTATTTTGTTTCCATAGATTAGAGCTTGTTCTTGTTTAAATGTGGTTTGTAATGAATAATAAAATAGTTAGGCTAAACTGCATGCTAATTTGGAGTTACATTATGCAGACCTTATGCTAGAATTAGCTAAACTGTGTTTTCTTTTTCCTTGAAGTAGAAGATTTGAATATCCTGATCAACAAATTTGGAAACCCAATGACAGTCAAGACAAAAATTCTGTATTTTTTGACTTTCATCAGGTTCAGTTTCAATTGTTGTGCTTTTTTTGGTGATTTTATGTCTGAACTGAAACGATAGACAGGCATCTAAAGCCCAAAAATGACTCCCCCAATTTCTGTTATTTTGTCCTATCGATGTACAATGGTAACGGACAAAAGAGAAACTCCAAAAAGGAGCTGTAGACTGTAATTTCAACAGTCTCCAGCACATGTATTTGTCTAAAATCTTTTTTTTTTCTCTTGGAATAAAAGTTGTAATGGTCAGATCAGAGTCAAAGGAAGGGAGGGGAGGCTGGGAATAGCAGTGTATAATCATGCCTCTCCATTTTCCTCTATCCAGGCCACTCACACTGCTATAAATAAACATCAAATTAGAGGCTTGCATAGTGTGTGTATGTGTGTGCTAACTAATGGTCCTTAAACTGAGCGAATAGTGTGCATTCACACATATGTTTATGGTTGACCAGTGGGCCCTCTTTCATTCTTCCTATCTCTTTTCTGTCCTTTTTATTTATGAGGTTAACAAAGGTATCCGTCAACACGCATCTTCCTTTTTTCCACTTTTGCCGTACTTTTAACATACCTTACGTTTGGTAGCAGGTGTGATGAGACATTTAAAAGTCTTCTACCTTTTCATTTAGTAGTACTGCGAGAAGAGAGAAGACACCGAGTATTTAAACAACCATTGACCATGCTGCTATTAACATTACTACCACTGGTGCACTTCCATTACAGGAAACTTGAAACACTGTAACCTGCTGCAAAACAGCTGTTGGTTCTGTGCTTTGTCGTGGCCTGTATTTCCTCTGCGTATGAATAACTGGCTAGTCATATATTATAGTATTATGTCATATCCACATATTTGACAGTCACAGAAAGTCTTGGATGTTATACTGTTGTGATCTATTTATCTATATTTATCTATTTTATAAATAGACAAAATAAACACACACCAGACACATACAGAGCAAAGTATCAATCTGTAATTAATAAAGATAAATTTGTCCTGGATTATTATAATGCACTATATACAGTATATTGTATTGTTCATTAATTTTGCCCTATTAAATGTATTATTTATTTATATATAAAACAATTTGAGGCAATAACTATAAAAGTTTACTACATCGCTTTTCTTTCACTCATAGTTAGTGGTTGGTTGAAGCCAAAATAAAAATAAAAATTGTGTTTACTCTTTTCAAATTATAACGACAACAGAAACTACCCAAAGGACCCTGATCAAATGTTTGCATAACCTGGTGATTTTGGCCTGATAAAAAAGTTGACACAAACAGGTGTGAATGGCTACTAAAGGTAACCATCCTCACCTCTGATCTGTTTGCTTGTAATCAGTGTGTGTGGATAAAAGGTCAGTGAGTTTCTGGGCTCCTGACAGACCCTTGCATCTTTCATCCAGTGCTGCCCTGACGTTTCTGTCTGAGTCATGGGACAAGCAAAAGAATTGTCAAAGGATCTGTGGGAAAAGGTAATTGAACTATATAGAACAGGAAAGGGCTATAAACAGACATCCAAGGAATTGAGAAAGCCAATCAGCAGTGTTCAAACTCTAATAATTGGATTGGATGGATTCTGTTTTAACCAAACCAAACTTAGGTAGACAAACAAACATTTCAGCCAGAACTTGTTCGGGATGCAAAGAAAAACCCACAAATAACTTTAGCTGAAATACAGGACTCACGATGCTTAATAAGAAGGCACTTGAACCTTGAAACTTAAATGTTACATTTGGAGAGGAGTCAACAAGACCTATGATGAAAGGTACACTATTCCTACTGTGAAACATGGAGGTGGATCTGATGTTTTGGGGATGTGTGAGCTACAAAGGCACAGGAAACTTGGTCAAAATTGATAGCAAGATGAATGCAGCATGTTATCAGTTAATACTGGAGGAAAATTTGTTCCAACATGACAACAATCCAAGTCGACCTGTCATTGGCTACAGTAGCATAAAGTGAATGTTGTGGACTGATCATCTCAGTCTCCAGACCTCAATATCATCGAGCCACTCTGGGGAGATCTCAGACGTGCAGTTCATTAAAGACAGTCCAAAAAATTACAGGAACTAGAGGCTTTTGCCAAGAAGAATGGGCAGCTTCATCTGAGAAAATAAAGAGCCTCATCCACAACTACCACAAAAGACCTTGTGGTAGTTGATGTTAAAAGAACTGAGGTTGTCATTATAATTAAAAAAAAGTAAACGCAATTCTTTGACAATAAATGGCTTCACCCAAACACTAACTATGAGTGAAAGAAAAGTTTTTTGTGTTAGTGTCAGTTGTGCTCATAAGTTTACAGATCCACAAAAGAAAAAGAAAAAAGGAAAGACACAGACTACTGCTACTGAAGTCATTATTGTATTATTAACACTTTTAAAACCATCCTTTAAAACCCCTGTGCTACTATTAGTATGTGCACTTCTCACTGCGCCTGGTGGTGCTGGCGGCGACTAGATTTTACATGGCAAAAGATCAAGGCAGAAAAAAGAATAGTGGAATACCTGTTGTGTTTACAGCTTAGTTGGAAACCAGATCCTCTAACTGGTCTGTTACTGCCTGTTTCTGTAAAGTCAGCAAGAATGACGGAGATCCCAGCACTATGTTAACAGGTAAATGCACCTTTAACAAATTTTATTTCTCATTCACTTACTTTAGTTTGTAAAAAATTATAATTTTTTTGCTTAAATTCTAATGCAGCGTCTTACAAGAGCTATGTAAAAAGCACATTTTGTTTTCATTCAACAAGACAAATTGATCTTAAATTGATCAAATTGACCTCAGATCAATTATGTTTCTTTTAATTTTAGCAACATAAACATGTGTTTATATTTAATAATGTACAAAGAAATGCAACAGTCAGTCATTGGGGCATATGAGCAGGGGTCTCCAACACGTCGCTCCATGCTCACCAAATGAATTAGTGACGGGTCAGTTAGCAAACAAGTCGGTTACAAGGACCAGCTCTTATAAGTGAACGGTGGGAGGCGTTTAAATAATTATTATTTTTTGTAAAGTAATACAAGGCATAATGATCTGACAAGCTCTGTGCTACAGGTGCTTCCAGCAGTGAGGCGACTGAATGTCACGTTCTGCTGTGTTCATGTGAGGATAGACAAGGATCATACCCCCCCGCAGAGGGGGGCGGGGTGTGCTCAGGAGAGGAGAAGGAGAGAGGAGTGCACCAATACAAAAGTCAGTGACAATAGGAAAAGAAGCAGCATTTGGATGTAGTTAAATAACTGTAAAAAACACAAAAGCGCCATGTGCAAGATTAAGGAGTCTTATCGATATTATAAAATGTACTTTTTTTTACTTTTGAATACTTACGTACAAAAGATGTATTGGATAATTTAAGTGATATACTGTATGTGTACAAATACAAATTATTTAGTCCAAACAGAACTAAATTTGTTTAAATTATCTAAATTTGTCTGTAAAAGGTATTAATGGTAAAATGAAGAGCCATTTAAAGTGGAGCACACCTGGATAAAGCACAAAAAGTCATTCACTGATGGGATTGTAATAGAAGCAGACTGACAGATGAACATTTATATGTAAATCTGACACTCCACAACACACCTCTCTTGTTGACTCCATCAGTGCCAGTCATCTGACTGAATACACAAGTATCTGTGCATTTGGAACGGCATTGTTCAGTTTAGACAGCATTTATGTTTTCATTTTATAGTGTGAGATACACAGGAAAGAAATGCATAAACAAATACAAAATGCACATGCAGATGAACTAAATGTTCTGTTTTATTAAAATTTGAGTTGTGGGCACCAAGATTTTGTCAAAGTTCAGGGTTAATGTTTTGGCACATATACGTATATAAGCACTCCTGCCTCACAGCAAGAAGGTCGTGAGTTCAAAACCCGGCTGACTCCGGTCTTTCTGTGAGGAGTCTGCATGTCCTCCATGTGTTACTGTGGGTTCTCTCCGGGTACTCCGGCTTCCTTCCACCGTCCAAAGACATGCATGTTTACGTCAATTGGCAACTTTAAAGTATCCCTAGTGAATGAATGTGAGAGTGAATGGTTGTCTGTCACTGTCTGTCACTAAATGTTAGCTCTGAGACTAACTGGCCATTGTCCAGAATGTACTCCGCCTAAGACCCAAAGCTGCTGCTTTTTAGGCTCCAGTCACCCACGACCCCTAACGGGACTAAGCGGTAGAAAATGAATGAATGAATATTATTTGTCAAAGACAGTGTATATGCATTGAGTATGCACAGCAATAGATGACAGCCTTTATTGCATATTTAAGTACATAGTTGTTTCAAAGGCCCAAGCCAAAATATTATCACAAGCCATGCAATTGATTCCTTAATATTTTCAAAATGACGCCAATCCCATTAACACATAAGCTATACATAATAGCATACTCAAAAACCTTCAGCTTTGCGATGTTGTTCACACAAATTAGATTGATCAGCAGCTACCTGCCACGCTGGCTCCCCCAAACTCCTAAATGTCTTTATGGAGTTGTTTTAAAAGGGCCCCCCTCTAGCGTTTTACAGTATGACATCGGCAGGAGGGCCCAGGTCACTTCTTCCTCTCCTTTTTTCTTCTCTTTTAATCTTGCTCATTCACTCCCTCTCAGCAATTTTTAAACAGCGCTTCTTTCCATATTAGCAGCTTTGAGCCCCTATTAATACCCCCCCACACACACCTTTAAAGCCACTGCTGTTTTCTGTTAGCAGGTAGCCACGTTAGTAAGGGGGGGGCCTGTACCACCAGATACTGATGAACAAGGGGAACTGCTGAGTTTGGACCTGTGTGTTTTTGAAGTTTTATGATGGAGTTTTAAATGGGGTTTGCAGGGTTACGACAGAGTTATTTTAGAGCTGTTCTCTCTAGAGGGGCACTTTTTAAGAGAGCCATATTTTTCACATTTGCTGGTGGCATGTATTTTAATTGCAACTCTCTTACAATTTGGTTAGTGGAAGAGGATAAGGGGCAATTTTTGGGATAGTTATAGTTCTAAGATTAAAGTTCAATCTCAATAATATGAGAAAAATTTATATAAGATATATAAATGTGGAGCCTTTACAAAGCTTCTAGCGCTTGGAACTAATGTTTAATAATAAAAAAAAATAATAAATGTAATAGCAGAGAGAAATTTTTCTGTCTGTGAAGAGATAGTCTGACTTTAAGCTATTACTTTCTCAGAAGAAATAGCTCTTCTTACAGAGACCCTTATCCTCTGCTGTTTAAGGGCCATTCCCAAATCGACCCCTACCTCCACCCCTACGTTTACAAAAGATCATGAGGGGAAGTGCCGTACAGCTAGCTAGCCACTAGTTCTGCTGCTAAAGATTGCAAAAATTGTAAAATCACACACTCGAAAAAGGATCGCCCCCATTGGTCAACACCGGCTTTTCATATGACGTTCCAGAAAGTTTACTAGCTGCCGATAAAGTGTATACTCAGAGCTGAATAAGTCTTTTAACACACAGAGAAATAGTTAAAAAAAAGGAAAGCATCAAACGAGAAAATAAAGGCAGCATAAAATGCAGATAAATACTGTCAATTTAATTATGTTATTTTTAAATAAGAAGAGATAATTGCCGTCCTCACAGCTAAGCTAATGGTAAGTTAATGCAAAACTCAAAATTTTGGTCTGGTGTAATATATTAATATTTTGTGGAGAAAATGGGCTTGGTTTAATTTTTTTTGTAAAAGAGAACCGGGAGAGGTCTCAAGGCTGCTTTTGGAGAAGAATGGAATCTGAGACGGGGACGGCAAAAATAAAATCAGGTATCAGCTTTAAGGTTCAAATAATTCTCATTTCCGTATTAGTTCAAGTATCATTGTCACTGTGGATGACTTGCAGGCTCTTCCCTCTTCCCCGGACTGACTGTGTGAAAAGGGCTTAAGCCTCACACTAGCACTAGATTTGCCAGTTAAGAAGTATTTTTTTCATTAACATGTTGAAAGTCTCTCCAGTAAGAATAAAAGTCAACATATTTTGTGAAACAGAGAACAACAAAGGCCTCAAAACTTCTGCAGATGCTTGGATCCTCAAGTGAAATGTGGGCGGAGTTTAAATAATGGGCAGAGGTTAAAATTCTAAATTGACAGTTGTAAATAGCCAATGCTACGCTAGGTTGCATCTGAGCGTAGCAGTGTTGGAACGCCCAGGCTGTAATCTGATGGGATCTGCAGACTTCATACAACTCACACCAGCGCACAGCTGAGCCATTACTCATCACTCACTAAAACCCTGGTATATATTTTTTGCTCTGTTTATCCACCTATTCTTTACTGTGTAAAAGGAAAGATTTCCCTTTTGCAGTGAAATGATGTGTCATCACAACAACCAGACAATATAATGTCAGAGCTGCAACCACAGGCTTGAGCCAGCCCATCAACGTTGCTACAGCTCCTAGAAAATGCTTGAATTTGAATGTTGTATTTTTAAGGTTTGAAAAGTGATTCATTTTTAGATAAAGTCAAGTTGCAGTGCAGTAGGATTGTATAGGGCCTACCACTTAACTTTTTCAGTGTCCAACAAAGCCAGACATTTAAAAACTGTGATATGGATTCAGTTCTTTAGTTCATGCAGCAATGATGACCAAGGGTAAAACTTCTTTCTGAGGCGACAATCAAGCGTCACAAGGATGATATGATATCACTCAATGAAATACAATGGATAAAATAAGATGACTGACAACTTGACTAACAAAAAGTAAAATGAGGAAATGAGAGTGTGATGAATGACTGCCCTCTCTGCCCTGTCGCCACTCGAGGTATTGCAACAAAAAAGATCAAATGCACCCAGATAGGATTCTCCTCATAGAGAGCAAAAAAAAGATGTCAGGTGTTTGACTTACAGCACAGCTTCCAATATGGTCAGACATTGTATATAATACATAATTATCTTAATCTTGGCATTAAAAACCAACATCAAAAAAATTATAGGCTGTTATGACATGTCTCTGGAATCTGTTCTAATAAAACATTCATGACATTAACAGAAATCAATAGCAATTTTGAATATATTATAAAGGAAAAGACCATTTTCAAAGACCTGTAACTATATTTGCTGAGAACTGGAAGGCCTTAAATATATTTTCCACTTCCCAATTTACCTCAGCTATGAAGATGACCAACACGTGCCACGTGGGTAAGTCGAGAACTGGGTTTTTGAGGTCATTTCTGTTTCCTGGTAAAGCTTATTTGAGTTTTAACACTTGTATTATTGAGTTTTAATGCAAGAAGTTAAATGATAATGTTATCTGTTTCAAGAAAGAATATCACACTGTGTGTTTATTATTTTTTATTTTTTACATAGCTCTAGAGTGGGCAACAGTGAGTGAGAATCAGTGTGGCTCCCTCTGGTGGTGACTGTCACAAACAGCACTACCACAACCAGAACTTCCATTCATACACTCAGATCCTGGTGTGTGCCGTTACCATAGTGAACTGCTGTACTGGGACGTAGCACTGGTCAAACTGGGCCAGTGTTTAAAGACAGTAGGACAAGTTAGAAAATCAACACCAGCTTATCTTTGTTAACACCAGTAAACACAGGAGCAGAGCAGATTTGGGGTGCTAGGGTAACGGGAGGGAGGGGCCGGCCAGGGTCTTGGAGAGGATAGGGGGTGTGGTTTATTAGAGGGTGTGGTTATGGGTAAGGAAGAAGGTGTCCTGTTGCAGATGGAGGCAAAAAAATAAAAAAAGATGCTGTTGGTTTCCCACACGTGCACAATGTACACATACCTTCCTCTTTACATTTCATTACTTCTCACAGACATAAGACTGTCCTGAATGAATGCGGACCGGCAGCTACCTCTAATGAGTCACAGCGTGAGCTTCAGTCAGTATGTTTACGTTAAGCTATGCATTTGGCAACTAGGCTGTTTAAATACTAACCATGTCCTTGTATTCATGCAAGGCCGAGAGATCATGTATCAACCAAAGCTACCTCTTTTTTTTTTTCCACAATGGCTTCCTGTTACATCATGCTGTTGGACCATGTCAGATCTCATGAGCTGAGAAGTGTCTCCCCGGCATGCCTTGCAAAACACATATTAACAGATATTACTAAAGCACCTTTTTTTTTATCAATTTCTACTTCTATATGGAATAGGTGCTACTGACAGCCTCTGTTCCCACTTATATATCATTAATAGCTATTTTTTAGACAACCACTAGCGTATAACAGTTTTAGGGCTCCTTATACTAGAGTGGTTACAGATAGAAGCGTCACTACACAAAGCTATTATGTCCTCTGAAGCAGGTCAGGTGAATCAATATTTCCAGACTTTGTTTTTGGGAACAACTCTCCTGTAAAATGTTGGAGAATCCTGAGGTTCTTGGCAACAAATGCGCTAATATTTGTGTGTTTTCCAAATTATGCACAAACACTGGATAGTATTGGACAGAAAGAAGCTGCAGAGAGTGAAAGCTGACAATTAGTCCACACCAGGTTTGTCAAAATCTGTTCAAGAGAGTATGAGACATTTACAGCTGGTCTGCACTGTGTGGGAAGAGGGTTGGAGGGTGCAGCCTGGTGGACAGTGATGGTTGAGTAGGCCTCTGACTTAAAGTCTTCATGTGGAGGTCAGATTAGTGAGCATCAGTGGGCCAGATGTGTGAAGTGTGTGTGTATTTGGTCAAAGAGGGTGAGGCCAAAGACAGAGAAGGTGTCGTCTGATTGGCTGACATTCTATTTGAGTCACTGCCATGGTCTGTTTTTTTCTCTAAAGTTTCTTCTGCAGTCATTGTCATAGGAGTCTTTCTCTCACATGCTTAAAAACCCCTCCTACCCATATTTTCATCAGGTCACAGAAGGAAAAAACTGAACTCCTTTAACAGTGTGTTATTTTTTATTTTTTTTAAGTTAGCATGTCCTATCTCAAAAGTCTTAAATGGCAAAATGTCTTTAAAATGCCACAGTACTACCACACAACAATTTTCTATTAGAAAACAAAGCACATCTATGACAAAGAGGTCTGTAATGTGATCCAAATTTGGTTACACAAATATCCCTGACATTAAACAGATAAAACTTAAAACAATAAAGGGGTCACTAAAGCTTTGTGCCATTTAATATTTTACTCTTACCAATTAAACTAAAGAACCAAGTGACCTCTTTTGAGCAGAGCATTGTGCAGCACTCACTGGGTGTGTCTTACCCCAAGCCAGACTTTTCCCGGGAATGTGGGATGCGGAGACTGCCCACAGTCCAGCCAACACACTTAAAACCATTCAAATGTGTCTAATGTTGTATGTCATAGGAAAGTTAAATTGATAACGTGAGATGAAGTGAGATAGAGGATTTGCACAAATAGTGCCAGTGCTAACCTCATCCTTCACTGTTCCCTGAGATGCTACTATTGTTATGCTGTCATCTATTTCCTAATGCGTACCTAATAACCATCTGGCCTCTATAGCCAAAAGTTGGACATTGCTGTCGTCAAAGGTGCTTTCAAAAATGTGGATACACTGCCAATAATTAAAACAAAGAAGGCACATTCTGAAGCTGGGGGCACAGCCACTTGCTACAATGGACTGAGTTTATAAATTGGACTCACACAATTTTTTTTTTTTCCCCTTGATTTGGGGTAAAGCATGGCACACAAAGCTACATCTACCCAAATTCAAATACAACATCAAATATATTTACTGTTCAACAACTCACATTATATAATCATTTTTGTCTCTTTTTGTGATTATTGTTTGTACCCCAGACTTAATCCTTTTTAGTCTTCCCTCTGGATCCTCCCCTGGCCTCTGCCTCTTGTACTCAGCCTGTCTGTGCCTGCCCCCAGCATACCTCAAGTTCCTGCCCACTTCTAATAGTTTTTTCCTCTGTGTCCTCAGCCTCTTCTTTCCCAGTGTAAACGAATCAACCTTTTCTGCACTCCTTCTCTCAATCCACTGCAGTTGAAGAGTTTATTTGCAAAAACAGATAAATGCCTTTTTGGAAATCAGTGAACTAAGGCTTGTAATTTAGTGGTCCTAATTGGTCAGAGCCACTCAAATTTGGTTTGACTGATATTACCCATAGCAAATAATAGAATATAAATATATAAATATATATATATATTGTATTGTATATGTATGTATACATTTATATGTTTTTTTTTTATAATTTATGAAAACAGAGTTATGCGTTCCCTGAGCTGCCCCATATGTTCTACTGGCTTGACCTACGCTTATTCAAACAGAAGAAGACAAGCCTGCACAGACTTGCTGCTGTTTATATAGGTCCATGCTCACTTACATGTATTAACACGTTGAGTAAATTTAAAACAACGCAAGTCTCCCAGCTAATATTGTACTGGTTTTAATCTGAGTAGAACTCACTGTTATTGTGGGGGACTAAGGGAGATCCTTGAGTAAACATTCCTGAACTTAGTATGTTTGTGTGACCAAAAGATTCTCTAAGAAAAAAGACTAATACATTCTGTTGCTGTTTTAATCAGAAAAAAACCCACACAAAACAGAATTTAATTTTTTGTAAAAATATTTTTTTCTTTTAAGACAGAATTTTTGATATGATGATTATTTTTGATTATTATTTCTTATCAAAATTGAATGCAATGTGCTTCTGTATATATGGCTCTAAATTTGTTTATTAATATTATCAATAGTTCTGGCTATTGGTGTTCTCCAGTCATCAAGTAAAGGCACTGCTCTCTGACTTGAGGGAAGGCATTTGGGCTTGTCGAAAAAGTTGCAAAATACCGTTAGCATTATGGCAAATGGCATTGATTTTATATAGTGCTTTCCAACCTAGTGCACTCAAAGCACTTTCACATAAAGCTTTCATTCACCAGTGTTACAGCTGGAACAGCACTGGAGGCAAGGTGGATTAAGTGTCTTACCCAAGGATACAATGACAGTATGAACTGTGGGGAGAGCGGGAAGGTAGACGGTTCGATTCCCGCTCTCCCCACAGTTCATACTGTCGTTGTGTCCTTGGGCAAGTCACTTAACCCACCTTGCCTCCAGTGGCTGTAACACTGGTGATTAGAAGCTCAATGTAAGTCGCTTTGGATAAAAGCGTCAGCTAAATGAATAAATGCCGTCGCATCTGATTTACAAAGCACTAGATTTGCTAGGAGGTAAAAATAACACAGAACACCATTTAAAACACTGCTAACAATAACTGTGAGACGGATAGGCGCATCGTGTCAATGCTTTTCTGGGCTAATAAAATTGCTGCAATTAGTTTTTACTTCTGAAATTTTTAGGCATTAAGTTTATGTGTGAAAACCAACGGAGGCGTATTTTAGAATATCTTCAGTGTCACATAATCATGGCAGCCTATCAGGTGTCAGCCTCAGTCATTTCTTTACCGCGGTGAAGTTAGATTGCCGTTGGACGTTGGATATTCGGCTTTTTTTTTTTTATATGAATTTTGTTTGTAAAAAGAATATGAATATTCTTGGCCGACTCCGGTCTTTCTGTGAGAAGTCTGCATGTCCTCCACGTGTTACTGTGGGTTCTCTGGGTACTCCGGCTTCTTCCCACCGTCCAAAGACATGCATGTTTAGGTTAATTGGCAACTCTAAAGTGTCCCTAGTGAATGAATGTGAGAGTGAATGGTTGTCTGTCACTGTCTGTCTCGAAATGTCAGCCCTGCGACTAACTGGTCACTGTCCAGGGTGTACCCTGCCTCAGGCCCAAAGCTGCTGGGATAGGCTCCAGTCACCTGCGACCCCTAACGAGACTAAGCGGTAGAAAATGAAAAAAAAAAAGAGCAGGTCATGTGACCTAGTCATGTCAATCCACTTTATATTCATAGTACTAGCCGCCTAGTAGTACCATGCACCCCTCATTTTTCCACTTTTATCTTTTATGGAATTTTATATGAATTTTTTTATGTACAAAATCATGCATTTTTTTCAATAGCTTCGTTGGTGGACACTGGAAGTAAGGGAAGCCGTCAAGATGAAGAAGGAGACCTAACGAGCCTGGTTGGCTCGTGGGATTGCCGAGGCAGCTGATAGGTACAGGCAGGCCAAGCGGGCTGCAGCCAGGGTGGTTGTGAAGTCAAAAACTCGGGTCTGGAAGGAGTTCGGTGAGGCCATTGAGAAGGACTATTGGTTGGCCTCGAAGAAATTCTGGCAAACCTGGCTGTTTACAGTGGAGGTGGGAATCTGCTGACTTCAAATGGGGACATTGTTGGACAATGGAAAAAATACTAAGGGCTGTCCGGTCCCTGTACGACTGGAGCAGGAGCTTGGTTCGCATTACCAGCAGTAAGTCAGACCTGTTCCCAGTGCATGTTGGACTCTGGCAGGGCTGCCCTTTGTCACCGGTCCTGTTCATTATCTTTATGGACAGGATTTGTAGGTGCAGTCAGGGGCTGGAGGGAGTCTGGTTTGGGGACCACGGGATCTTGTCTCTTACTTTTTGCAGATGATGGTGTCCTGTTGGCTCCATCAAGCCAGGACCTTCAGTGTGCACTGGGACGGTTTACAGCCGAGTGTCGAGCAGCTGGGATGAGGATCAGCACCTCCAAGTCTGAGACCATCATTCTCAGTCGGAAAAGGGTGGCTTGTCCCCTTCAGGTTGGTGGAGAGCTCCTGCCTCAAGTGGAGGAGTTCAAGCACCTTGGGGTCTTGTTCATGAGTGAGGGAAGGAAGGAGCGTGAGATTGACAGACGGATTGGTGCAGCATCCACAGAGATGGGGTCAATGTACTGGTCTGTATTGATGAAGAAGGAGCTGAGCTGCAAGGTCAAGCTCTCGATTTACTGGTCGATCTACGTTCCTACTCTCACCTATGGTTGTGAGCTTTGGGTCATGACCGAAAGAATAAGATCCCGAATTTTTTTATATTTATAAAATTCATATAAAATACAAAAAAACATAAAAGTGAAAAAAAGAGATGTGCATGATGATACTAGACTAGATCTTTTTTTGTTTAAAGTGGTTTGGAGAAAATAAATTTGTTTATCTTGAAGCTATTTGATTTATGTATTTACTAGGGCTGGGCAACGATTAAAATGTTTAATCGCGATTAAACGCACAATGTTCTGTGATTAATCGCGATTAATCGCATTATACACAAAATTTAATAATGAATTCAAAATTAGTTTACTGCATACATTTTTAAAGAACTGCTATATGAACAAAAGTGCAATAACATTTGGTTTGCACTTTAAACAACACTTTAAACAAATAATGTGCTTTTTACAGCAGTTAAAACATTTCTTGTAAATCTGAACTTAAACATTAATGTAATCAAATTAAATATTAAAACCAAAAATATTTGCCACTGACAGGGCATTAATATTTTGTTTAGTGTGTTATAGAAAAACAAGTTATGTCCAGAGCTTCAATCATAACATTATAACAATATAAACAATATAAATGTCTCTCTTGTGTTTTCATTACAGTCAGAGCATGTGAATGCAGTTCCCGCGCGTTTCACACACCCTCTCCCTTTCACTTGCCAAACTCAAGGGTGTATGGGTAATGTAGTCTCTGCTCTTGGTGGGACGAATTAGGAAGCGTGCATTGTGAAGGGCGCTCTGGAAAGCGGCAGAGCAGGCAAAGGATTAAAACCTCTATTAAAACAGATGTCCAAATGAGCGTACCAGTACGCTAAAAGCACGTTCTGGGCGCACGGAGAAGTGGCGGTACTGAGTACAGGTGCGTACCGGCCCACTTAAAGCATTGGATGAGAGCGGCTCATACGTGCAGTCATTCGTTGCGATCCTAAGAATGTTCTTCAGACCGGCATCTTTATATACTAATCGGCCGACGTTAACGCGCGATAAAATAATTGTCGGCGTTAATTCATTAATGCGTTAACGCGATAAAAACGCGTTAACTTGCCCAGCCCTAGTATTTACTTTAATCCCCAGTGATCGTCATTTATTGACAGTCCCTAAGTGTCAATGCTCAGTGCTAAGAGCGGAGCTTCGAGAGTGAGTTCCCCGCAACCATGACACAGTAGTCGGACACAGACAACTGAGCCTCCCAGTGAACGTGTGGAGCCGAATATCCAATGTCCAACGTAAATCCAACTTCGGTCATTTCTTTCAAGTATTTATGTTCATGAGTTTTATTCATAGTTGCCCTTGCAATAAAATTATTATATAAACACTATGTAATAATGTGATTTTCTTTTAAAGCTGCACTACCTGATTTTCTGTTGTCATCCTTTTCTCAGACTCCACTCTCCCTCAATAGCAACCTTGGGACTTCTCCTGTTTCTCTTTTATCTAAAAAAATTTAACCGAACCAAATTTTCCCTCCACAAAATACTGATACAGTATACCAAACTGAAGTTTAGCGCTTAGCGTTAGCTTAGCTTTAGTTTAGCATTAGCTTAGCGTGCGACTTTCACGTTAGGATGGCAATTATCTTTGCCTCGTTAAATATTTCGGGATTGAATTAACAGTATTTCATCCGCGTTTTGCATTGCCTCCCTTTTTTGTTGATATTTTTCTTTTTTGAGCTTTTCTTTGTTAAAAGACATTTTCAGTGCTGAAAATACACTTTATCGGCAGCTATTACACTTCTTGGAACGTCAGATCACAAGCCGGTGTAGACCAATTGGAGGACTGATTGGCCGTTCCTGAGGATTATTTTTACTCCCCTCTAATAGATAGTAGATGACATCATAAAGCCTGTTTTTTTTTACTAAAATAATAATAATTATTATTTTACAATATACTATTTGGGGTTTTAACCGCCCTCCAAAAAAAAAAAAAGAAAACAGGTACAGTACGTCTAAGGGTCAAAAAGTCTCGATATTGGTATCAATGAAAAAGTACCACAAACTAATGTTAAGAAAATGAAAATCTTGGTATTGCCCATCCCTAGTTTGATTCCTTCCTTGGCCAGGATTTTTGCCATTTATTATCACTCACTCATACATTTTTTTTCTGTACGTTGGTAAAAAGAAAATGTTATTTTCTGTGTATTAAAAATTGTAATTAAGCACAGAAGAAGCCTATTTCCAGACAGATTTGTGAACCTCAGCTTTAGCATTAATGTGGTTTGTAGGTCTGACTGGAGTGTTTAGAACAACACCCTCTAGTGGCGTGCTACTCTCAGGCCTGCCCATTACCCAGAGGCGGAACAGGCCATTAAAGAAGTTCTTAGACTGACAATAATGCTGTGCCATGTTCAATGTTTTTGACCTTTGACCAATTTTATCTAAGTGTGAGTGAATGTACACTCCAGGAATTTTAGAAAAACGGGAAGAGGGAATGCTGCTAACCCAAAACAGTGTGTTGTCCCCACGATGGATGGTTTCTTGAAGCATGTTGAGGCCTCCTGGTGGACACATAACATAGCACCAAGCCAGAACATCAGCACAAAGCCACCGGAGCCCAACTGGCACCTACACTCTTCTCCTCTCACATAGCTTCTACCTTGTGTGACAGCAGCAACTACCCACCATGGCCACTTCCCAGCATTTCATTATCCCTTTTATAACAGCATTGTGGTGTCAGCTGTGTGATGGCATAAAAGGCATTGAGAGTGTTCCTTTATTATTTGCCATGCTATTGAATAGACAGTACTTTTGAATGTGAGGGGGTTCGAGCATCTGTTTTCCTCTCCTCCTGGGCACCTGAAAAGAAAACAAGAATAGAAGATGACTGGATTGTGTGCCTATGTTATCCTACCAGACTTTTCTTTCTAAAGTCCTTTGAATGGGATCCAGTATTTATGCTGTGGTTCTAAGTGGACAGTAAAGTTTTAAGTTTTCTATTACAGTACATTAGGTTTTCAAGTATGAGTATTTCCTGAGTCACACCCAAACATGTAAATGCATGAGACAGATGCCTGAGACAGATGATTTGACTGCAATGTTCTTTAAGGTAATGTGTTGTTTGTGGAGAACACGCCTCAGGAAGTGCCACTCTGGATTTGAATCTGATGTCATTTAAACAAACACAGGAGGTCGTCGCTCCCATTTCAAGCAAACACACACTACACTGCCACAGTTCAAACGTGACTATTTATTTCAAAATGGACAAACGTAATCACAGTTTTAAGCAGTTAAATGGTTAAATGTGCAACTTTAGTTGTTGCTTTTGCCACTACTGAGCGCTGAGTTTAGGATAGTGTTATTTTACTGTTCAGCACATGATTATCTATAAGGGTTATGTTATTAATTTGTAAAGCTGGAGGTGGGGTAATACTTTAGAGGAAGTATTCCCCCAGCACCAATAAGAAAAAAGAATAAAAGGTAATAGAAGACTGTATTATAGCTTTTGTCTAAATTGTAATAAACTAATGGTCTATATTCTACAGGCTGAGTTATAAATAAGTCCAAAATCAGTCAAAAAAAAAGGAACTCCCTCGTGGTCCCCACAAGTTAAGCACTGGGTATAGCTGCAATAAAGAGGCAAACTGTTTTGACTGCTTCTCTTCTTCAGACTGGGTATGTCAGGATTTAGTCATTCTTCAGCCAAGACAAGCAGCGAGTAGGTTGTTGTTACTGTTAAGTTGTTCCTGGGCAGCCTGGGGGATTTGAATTATATTTGAATTGAATCAAATATATGTCACCATGTCTTCAGGAATCTAACTTCCAGACATCCAAACATTTATCGCTTTAGGTTGATTGTCAGCGACTGTCCCAGATACTGTTTTTAAACGTGTTGTAGCAGGGTTAGCGAGTTAGTTTATGTTCCCACAGTGTGAATTCAAACTGACTATATTCTCATATTTAACCTGCCTTACTATGTAAATCTGTTACAGGATGCAACATGTGGCTGTTTTGAAGACCCATGCTAATAAAAAAAGCTGAAGAAAAAATAGTTAAAAATGCGTGGTCACAAAGGTTCAGATCTCTAGACTACTGGCGGTGGCTTGTAGCAGAGGAAGTTATTTTCTTCCTGACACGTTGTTAGCTTGTAGAGACCTGTGTCTGTCTTCTGCAGTGAGCCACAGCGATGGTCAGTGGGGCACTTGTCAATATCCATATACTGGACTTCCTCTCCACCAGCCCACATCCACTGATCTCCCAGAAACCTTAGCCCGGTCCACACCTACAGGTCATTTACAAATAAATTAAGATGATATACATAAGAACACTCTAAATCTGTGAGGGAGTCTTACCCTGTCTGTTTCAGCTGTTAGAGATATTGTTTTGGCATAGATATGGTCTTCTGGAGTGACCAGAGTGACCAGGTCATAGCTGTGGTTCTGGTAGAGGGTTGGGTCAACCACCTCCATGGACCTGCAGTGTGCTAATGCCTCCTCCCATGTCTTCCTCTTCAACACTAAAACCATCGTTCTCATAAAGAAATCTTCATCTACACAATAGTATTTATGATACTGTCCACAGCTTTCACTTTTCCATTCATTATTATCTTGCTTGTAAACACAGTCTTCTCCAACCCTTGGGTCACCTACAAATGCAAGAAAAAGAATTATATGTATTATATTTACCCACATTCCATTTTTTTTCTACTGCACACGCATGTTGGCACCTAAAATGTACTGCACTTCTTCTGCTGACCTACCACTAACAAGCAACAGAGGTACAGTATGTGAAGGATCCACAGAGTCACAAACAACAATCATATCTGAAATCTTGTATGTGTACTTGTTAAACACAAACTGTGACAACTGCTGCATAGTCATCTTGACATTACTCAGTGCATATGTGAGAGGACACAAGAGGCTGCGGAGATATAGACCTCTAGATCTGGATTAGAAGTATAAGAATAGGAGGGAAATAAAAATAAACTCCTCATATATAATCTAAAGACACATTTGTACGTACCATTATGCCATGGTTTTTGAAATGTGAGTGGCTCATCTCCTCTGGTCCATTTCCAGTTGGCATTTGAATTATCACGGCGCAAACCAAGCCAGCTGTCTTGAGTTATTTGGTCATTATCAGCCTCATTCATAATAGTGACCAGGTCAGAGTGGTGCTGCCTGCAGTGGGCTCGAGCTTCGTCCCATGTCTTAGAAAAGTCATGATATTTTAGTCTTAGTTGTCCCATGGCTCCCACACAGAGCAGAAGAAGAAGGAGCTGTGTCAGTCCCATCTTCAACAGGTTACTGCACCTGCAAAATAAAAATAAAAACCCTTAGACTTCTTAAGTTGCTCAAACAATAATACAATAAAAGTGATAAAAGTTGTGTGTTTGGCATCAGATCATCCTGAGCACTTCTTAATTATTGATATGAATTACTTTGTTAGTCCACCTACTATACATATACATATGTTTAAAATAAACCAAAGTCTCGGGCTTCAGAGTCATGCTTTTGAAATCCTCTGTTCCTGCTACAGAATAACGTGGCACTTTCTTTTGTGATCGCTGCTACTTTGTGCAAATCTGTGTGTTGTGTAAAATAAGCAACTCACACATTTAAATGTTCACATGTTGTGTCGTGTGTGTGTGTTCTCTGTGTCAAAGATATTCAGCACAAAACAACAATTAGACTTAATCCCTGTGGTTTCCAAACTGTGGGCCTCAAAACTACTGTAAACAGATTAAGGCTGTCGACATGAAGTTCATAAAAATAAATTTAGTTTGAAATTACTCACATGTAGGCTATGTACAGTTATATACCTTGCTTTTGAGAGATGCTTCTAAACAGGAAAAAAACACACAGAATCCAGACCAGTGTGGGTGTGTTTTTTTTCTAAAGATGAACAAAAATTGGCCAGATTTTAATATATTGTGCCTATTTTTTTCTTCATATTTGGGCCTGATACTGAAACAGAACAGAAAATGAAACAGGGCACAGTTTGCGCATCAGTTTTTCTCTCTGTGCTGTTAAAAAAGTATTCAGCAATTGTTATGTTTTGTTTTTTTAGATTTTTAAGTGGGTCGTGGCACTCGTGACATTTGCAATAGCTGATCTAACCCATCAGCTTTTAAATTTGTATAAAACATTTGTATGTTTTTATTAAGAATCATCATCTGCCTTTTTTATTTTATTATTTTTTAATTTTATCAATTTTTACAATGTTCTGGGTGTTGTACTTTGTAAAAATGACTACATTCACTGCAGCCTCCCAATCAAACCCAATCATAACACAGCATAAGACTGTCAACAAAAAGATAGCTGCATTTTAAATAAAATACCAAAAGTCCTACTTAAATAATCTCTCTGCTGGTGCTGATAAGCTACATGGTATTTGATTGCACAATATTAGCAGTCAAGGTGTACCAAACAGAAAATAATGGTGTACTTTCTAACTAATGCAAAAATGTAGTGTGTTGCTCCAGCTGAAGACTTGAAAATCACTCACCTTGGATAAAAACTGCAGAGGACACTCAGACTTCTCCAAAGATACTAATCCTGTAGTGTTGATCTGAATCTTTTAAAGGGCCCAAGCTATTTCCATATGACGGCACTTAAGACTACAGCAATGGCACCAATCACAACAGTCCTCCAGATAAATGCATTCATGTAAAGCAGAGTTTTACATTGACGAGATGACAATAATTTGGAACATAGGAAGAGATACAGCTGTGACAATGGGCAGCTTAAGTTTTTTAAAATAAACTATAGCGGATTTGTTTTTGTTGCTTTCTGCCTGGACAGAGGAGAATAATAACTGTAAAGTGAAACACAATGCTTTGTCTTTTTTTTTTCTTTTTTGTGGAGCTTTGCTGTGTAAGCCAGAGCTAAAATAGACACTTGTTTAACTGAATGGTGTAAAGAACCAATCACAAAAGATATATTAACATGAGATTAACATCAGATAATTAGAGAGCAGCCAGGAAGTGCATCACCAAATAAATTTTTTTATTGTTTGATTCTTCATTTCAAAACTTATTGCCTGTATAGCTGCCTGTGAGTGTGTTTCTCCTCCAGCAGTGCAGGAGTGATGATTCCTTCCACTGGGTTTTACTGAGCTTTATGCGTTATTTTGATATCATTGTACACTGCACACATTCTGACTTTAGTGTTCCATTTGCTTTGATTATATTACAACATACAACACAGTGCTCCTTTAAAGAATCTGGTTAAAGATGTCAGTTTAGAACCACTTAGAGAGAAACAAGGGAGTATTCAGGCACAAGCTGAGGGTTGGCTATGGCAGATAGAGAGTGACAGGTCTGGTATTCAATAGAAAATAGGATCGAGACAGAGAGTTTGATTACAATGAATGGTGTATGCTAAAGAAAAAAACTAATTGTCAAGGCTAATTTGTTTTCAGGCTTTTGCATGACAGCAGTAAACCAAAAACAGTGATAACCTGGAACCTGCCACAAAGACATTCTGATTTTCACCTCTCAAAACTAGAACCCCATTTATGAAGGAATATTTTTACATTTTTATTTTGAAAACTTACAAAGTGATGCGTTTGTGCGACCACCATGACGGCAGCAGAATGTTTGTATTGTTCCTGTGCTTGTAGTAAAAACTTATTTTGTGTCTCTTTGCGTGTCATGTCTTATAAAACGTAAGAGAGTCTGCCCTCTGGTGGCAGTGATTGGGTACTACATACAATGTTTACTTGGGCTTCCACCATTGGAAGATAATATTACTGTCTCTACTCAAGGTTCATTTTATTCTATTTCTTTATTTCGTAACCTCCTTCCACCAAAGAGGCAATGGAAAGTATGCTTTCTCAAGGTTTCATGGGTTCCATAAAGGAGTGGTGTCGGACTACTTTACAGGAGGTGTTCCAGGAGGTGTTCCAGGAGGTGTTCCAGGAGGAGTTCCAGGAGGACTTCCCGGAGGTGTTCCAGGAGGTGTTCCTGGAGGTGTTCCTGGAGGTGTTCCAGGAGGTGTTCCAGGAGGTGTTCCTGGAGGTGTTCCAGGAGGTGTTCCTGGAGGTGTTCCAGGAGGTGTTCCAGGAGGTGTTCCAGGAGGTGTTCCAGGAGGTGTTCCAGGAGATGTTTCAGGAGGTGTTCCAGGAGGTGTTTCAGCAGACTGGGGTGAAGACGACTGCACCCACAGAGTGACGGGCTGGTGGAGCGGTTTAATCGGACCCTAGCCACACAGCATGCCATCCTCACCAACCGTCGACAGCGGGACTGCCACCTACCCCTGGTTCTGTGGGCCTACCGGACAGCAGTCAGTGCTTGTGTACCCTGGCTGCACTGATGTTTGGTTGTGAACTTCGTACCCCGGTAGACCTTGTGTTTGACTCGCGACATTATCCGACAGACATTGCAATAAAATATAATTTAATGAAAGTAATAATTAAAGTAATAAAGGAATCTGTAGTCAACATAATTTAACATTTTTAATAGACCATTTTGAAACAATTACAATTAATGATAGTATGGACTGTTCATGAGCCTGAAACACACTTATGCAACAGCTATAGACTTAGGCTCTGTCTCTGATGCTGTTTGAGAACACTCCATGAACCCCTTTCTTCAAAATGATTTTATTAAGATCATTTAGAAAGGTTCATGAGAGAACATTTACAAATGACTAAACCACACATGTAAATATATAATCAGCATTATTTGCAACCCTTTCAGTTTGGGGTCCAAAACAATTACTGGGTTTACTCTAGTCCACTGCAACACCTCTGGTCAGGACATGCATTTGCTGACCTGTCAATCACATTTATCAGCAGTCCTACCGTCTACATCTACTCAATGTTACATCAAGGCTAATACGTGAAGCTGTTTTAAAATCTATGCGCATGCTTTTCAAAAACAAATATTACATGGTTCACAAACGTCCGGATCATCCTGGCTGTCTTTGTTTTCTGTAGCAGAAGAAATGATTCTTTTCCTGACACCCTGTATTTGTTATACTGTAGAGCCCCTGGACTGTTTTCTCTAGTGAGCCACAGCGCTGGTCAATGGGGCACTCGTCAGTAGGCATGTCCTGGACTCCCTCTCCACCGACCCACATCCACTGATCTCCCAGAAATCTGAGCCCGATCCACACCTACCAGACATTTACAACGAGTCACTGAAGATGATATTTACAGTATAATAGCCCTCTAAAACTTGATGGTCTTACCTTGTTTGTATTAGCCCTTTTTGTAATATTTTGGGCATACTCAAGTTCTTTTGGAGTGACCAGAGTAGCCAGGTCATAGCTGTGGTTCTGGTAATGGGTTGGGTCTATCACATCCAGAGACCTACAGTGTTCTAACGCCTCCTCCCACGTTTTTGTCATTTGTACAAGAACCAACCATTCATCTACACAGTAGAAACTGTGGGATTCTGCACATGACTCGGCCTGCCAGTATCTAAACATACCAGCTTCTTTGTAAACACATCCAAGTAAGCCAGCAGTTGAAGCAACTACAGATGCAGGAAAAAAGTACACACATTACTTTGTGAAATGTATTGTATTTCTATTTGTGTATCTATAAACATAATGAAATTGACATATTTAGGGCAAGTTCTACTAATCAACACAATTTTCCTGTGACTCTAATTTAAAATTGTGTGGCAGAAAGTGCTCTAGTAAGCTCAGTAAGTAGAGAGATCAGCGCCAGCTCATAGAGGAAACAAATGCGTTTCCATTGATCCGTTTGACGTTTTATAGCATAATATGAATCTTAAAGCACAGCAAAAGAAAGCTAACTCACTCTAAAATAAATGATAGTTGCAGTCCTCTGAGCAGCAGAGTTAGTGGAACACAGACAGGACTATTGTGTCTGTGCTGTCTTTGCACTCAGTTTCTGCTTCTCTTTAGTTAATATTTACATTATTTACATATTTGCTTCTTACAGCCTACAGCCCTTAGTAAAACAAGTCTGATCTTTGCTGTGGTTTCTACACTGTTGAATTAGGCTTACTGAGAAATAAAGCCTACCCAAAACATTTTTATTTAATAACTATTGATAAGAGCATGTTGAGTAAAGTCTCATATCATTTATTTTGTCAGAAGCAGAGGGTGTTTCCTCCTGAAGAGTGGAATATAGCTCTAGATTAGTGCTTCTAGTCTGATGGAAACATTAGAGCACATTGTTTAACAGAGATCAGCCTCATACATTATCTGGGATCAGAGGAAATGCTTATTCCTGTGGCTTCCTGTTATATATTATATATATATATATATATATATATATATATATATATATATATATATATATATATATATATATATATATATATATAATATAATATATATAACAGGAATGGGATCTTTTTAAATAAAATTTGCACTTTATTACAAAATGGTCCTGTACAGTACAGTTTAGTCTTTTGTAAATGTAGAGTTGTACTGATGTTTCTATAAATCCAGGGTGAGGCAGGGCCCCCATGACCTATCCCGCATAGGGCCCCCAGGTGAACAGGCCCTGATTATGGTATTTCTTCTGCTTCTGTTTTAACTGGAACAAGTTGTGCATTTATTTTTTTTATTGCAAGGCACAAAAGCAGCCTAATGACCCTCACTTGTTTTATATATAACTAATGTAACATCATTGCATTTTTATTTTCTAAGAATATATAGTAAAAGGAGGTATAGCTGCTGATTCTTTGTTTATAACAAATAGTTATGTTAATTGTATACACCAGAAAATATCAAAGAAATACAAATCAGTTAATTTAATTGGCGGTACACCAAAGTTTAGTACAATATGATATATAACTTTATATGTAACTTTCATTATTTCATTGTTTGCTCTTCTTTTATGTTTTTAAATAAAGTGACTTTCATGTTGAGACCTGGGGAACAAGAAAGAAGAACTCCTCATCTATAAACACATTTATACTTACTGCCACACAGTTTTTGAAATGTGAGTGGCTCATCTCCAATGGTCCATTTCCAGTTGGCATTTGAATTATCACAGCCAAGCCAGCTGTCTTCAGTTATTTGTTTATTCTCAGCCTCATCCATGATAGTGACCAGGTCAGAGTGGTGCTGCCTGCAGAAGGCTTGAGCTTCGTCCCATTTCATAGAAGAGTTATAATATGTTAGTTTTTGTTGTCCCATGACTCCCACACAGAGCAGAAGAAGAAGGAGCTGTGCACTTCCCATCTTCAACAGGTTACTGTCTCTGCACCTGCAAAATACAAACTATGTTCACTATTGCAATATTTGTGATGTGCAATACCTGTTAGCATCGTTTTTAACACACTTACAGTTGTGCTCATCCCATACCCTGGAAAAATGTGTAATTTTTTTTTAGCCATCTTTCAGAGAATATGAATGATAACAAAAACCTTTCTTTCCTTTATAGTTAGTGGTTGGGTGAAGCCATTTATTATCAAACAACTGTGTTTAGCCTTTTTAAATCATAAAGACAACAAAAACTACCCAAAGGACCGTGATCAAAAGTTTACATCCAGTATATATATTTATATATAAATATGGTCTGGACATTACACACACCAGAAATTTGTTTACAGTTTTTGATTAAATTGGACGTTTTGCTGGACATTCCAGTCGGAGGGGCAAAATATGCAAATCTATTTCCAGTGCAGTTATATGTTGTTGTAATTCCATTTCGCAGTTTCTTTTGTAAGTTTCTTTTGGCAGTTTCTTTTGCGTTTTGGCTTTTGTATTTCGTTGAGCTCTCTGGGCCACTGTACATACCAGACAACGCACTACATCTATGGAGTTTTAAACTGCTCCAAGTGTATTGTATTGCAGCGTTAAAGGGGAAAACGAGAAGTGGTTGATTGTGTTTTTACATTAACGGAAGTTGAAAAGGTATCCTGACTCTCTTTTAATCATTCTTGGGGATTTTAACACAGCATATTTCTCTCATGAACTGTCAAAATACAGACAGCATATATCTCACCAGAGTCAGTAATATACTGGATCATTGTTACAACCCTAAAGAATGCAACTCAGTCTGTCCCAAGGGCAGCTTTGGGGCTCTTTGATCTCTGTTTAGTTCATCTTATACCAACACAGAAGCAGAAACTGTAATCAGCCAAACCTGTAATAAAGACTGTAAAAAGATGGACTAATAAAGCAGAGCAGAATTTACAAGCCTGCTTCAAAGACACTGATTGGACTGTTTTTGAAGCCGCTAACCACCGACCTGGATGAGCTCACAGATACTGTAACATCAAACATCAGTTTCTGTGTGAATACATGCATTCCTACCAGGACATTCTCATCATTCACTGATGATCAACCATGGTTTACTGGGAAACTGCAACAGCTTTGTCATGCCAAAGAGGATGCTTATAGAAGTGTGGATATCTCGTATAATCAGGCCAGAAACAGACTGACAAAGTAGATCAGAACTCTGAAAAGCTGAAAATACTGTTTTCAGCCAACGACCCTCCATCAGATCATTGTCTCTGAACAGTAAATGGAATAAAATACAACGAAGCGCAGGTGTGATCTAAAGTGTAAATAAAGCGTCTCACAAGCATCCAGCATCCAGCCTTGTACCTCTCAGACGTTTCTCTGTCAACGTCTGCAATTTTTATTTTTCCTAAAATCTTAAACACAGTTTTTAGAAGATTAGTGAACCCTTTGCTATCTTTACATCTGAGACTGTCTTTCTAAAAAGCTCCTTTTTTAAAAAGTGCAAAATGCTCCTCCAGGGTTTTTATTTTATTAAAATTTTTATTCTTTTGTACAACTTACCTTTTCAGACTTTCGCTGCCTCTTTTTGCTCTGACTCTGTGTGATGTGTTGCTGCCATAAAAGAGCTATTATTTTTTATGTACTTGCAAACTTTCTCAGTTTCAACGTAATAATGTTCTATTGTAAATTAAATCTGGTTTTATGAAATTTGTAAATAAATTTTCTTTACATTTTACAATTGTCTGCTGATAGTTTTCCTAAAACAATATTGTGATATAAACAAGGTATTGTACATCCCCAGTGAGCATTAGCTACAGCATGGTATATGATTGCACAATATTAGCAGCTAAGCTTTAACTAAACAGAGAAGAATGCTATACTTTATACAAACTACCAACTAATGCAAAAAGTGTGATTAAACCCAAATCTAGAGTATTGTTCCAGCTGCAGACTTGAAGTCACTCACCTTGGATGAAAACAGCAGATACTAATTCTGTGGAGTTTTTCTGACGCCTTTGACTGACCCAGGTCATTTCCATAAGATGACAACATTTAAGACTCGAGTGACGACTGCACCAATCACAACAGCTCTCATAGTTAATCCCTGTTGTGTTTATGTAAAGCAGAGTTTGACTTTGTTCTGTAACAGAGGAAGCAATAGAGCTGTAACAATGGGCAAATATTAAATCCTTTTTAAATGATCTGGAAAACAGCAGCAAAAGAATGATAAAATGCAACAGAATATTATTTATTCAAGTATTAAAAAAGCACAAGCAGGAAAAAAAAGCAAAAACAAATAGCTGGGTGTAAGTGTTTTCATTTGTGAAAGTCCCAACAACAGATTTGAATATGGTTTACCTCCTCCAGGTGCTCGCAAAGTCCCTCTGACACAGTTGAGTTTGTTTTAACAAAATAACTCTCCTTACTGGCAATTGATCGATTTCAATTGTTTAGTTCTTTAAAAAAATATATCAATCAATTATCATTTTCTTATACATTATTTATTCCAGTGTTTGTAACATCATCCAAGCAACAGAATAAAAAAAAACTAAGTACTTTTGGAAAACATGTGTTGTGTAGTTGCATATTTGGAAGGTTCATATTCTGAACTCATGCATAGATCAGAAATCTAGAAAGGTGGTCAGGTTTTAGCAGGTTTTTACAAGTTTGTTTCCAGGTCCATGACTCAAGCCACAAAGAGCAAAAACAGACCTGGTGCACGTATTCACTAATGCCACGAGGCAAGACGAGAGTCAGAAGTACTAAATAATTACACATTATTAATATTAAGGTAATTACCTTGTCTCACAGTTAGGCTTTTGTTTTGTTTAAAGAATTAGGAGACTTGAGTTTGCTGGAGAAGGTTGAATTGGTTTTACTTTTATTCAGTTAAGTGTGAGCACAGAAGATGGAAAAAAAAAAGGTAGTAAATGTGTCACAAACACTAAATGGCATAACTGCAATACAGTCTGAAACAATATTTATGAAAGTAGTTAGAGCCATGAGCTAACCATGGATGTGCTGTGTCCCAGTCGTCAGGAGCCTGTTTTGAAAAAGGAGAGGAAGTGTAGGCTCAACAAAGTGTAGCCTGTGATGGAGAAAAACTCCACTTGTCCTTTAAAACCTGAGTAGTGTCTCTGCAGCAGCGTACCATTAACTTGCTTCCATAGATCTACTTCAGCATCAGCACAATCAAGAAGTGCATCAGTGCCCTGTACTTGGTTTGTTTATTGATTATTTCCTGTCACAGCGTGTTTGGCAGTTTTGATAGTTTATCCAGATACTGACTCTTTCAGCTGTGGGAGTTCACACGCTGTGTCTCACTTCAGAATCGAGGTGATCAGTGAAAGAAAAAAATATATAATACTCCCACATTTTTGTAAGCATTGCATTTTTTTTTTTTTGTAAAACCGTTTGTTCTGCAGCAGCATCACTAACGCACTGGCATTACTTGAACTCTAAATCACAGATTGGTTTTGCAAACTGTTGATATTCATCTGCTTTCATTTTGTCAACATCTGACTCGTCAGTTATTGTAACTGGGCGGAATAGGTAGCCTACCTGTGGGCTGGCAGGACTAACAGAGGGTTGCTGTGGGACTGTAGCTCTGCAGGAGGAGGCTGAGCAGCTAGGCTAGGTCTGAATAATCCGAGGAGGGTTTGCCAGGCTCAAGTGAAAAAGAGACTGATGACTGCAATCCAAAGCAGGAGATGCAATATTTGCCTAATTTTTTTGTCCTAAATTTAACTGTTTTAAATTTAAACTCATTTTGAGTTTTAGAAAAAGCACCAAGCAAACAAACAAGCCAATTACATTTCTTTGAATACACCCGCCCCCAAAATATACAGAGACCAATTTAACTTTGACAACACACAACGTAATCTTTTTTTTATTTTTCTTTTGTTGTCTTAATATTAAAACAAAAATAAAAATAGCCAGCTCTCAAGGTACGCACAGTGCATACAGCCGTCCAGCTGCAGGCACCACACCACCACCATATTTATTACTCTTACTGTGCAAGTCCAAAGTGTTTTTGTTTGAATTCAGAATCACGGAACAAACCAAGCCAAGTGTCAGCCGCTAAATGCCCATTCTCTTGTTCATTTCTGATAGTGACTAGATCCGTGTGGTGCTCCCTGCAGTAGGCCTGAGCCCATTACTCCCACACAGAGCAGAGACAGGAGCATCCTTCTCATGTTCAAAGGTTGTCTCCACACCTGCACACACATAATAAGAACATGAAATGATCATCCACATGTATATGTACAGGACACTTTTTCAGTAAATCTCAATTCTGTATTTTTTCATTTAGACAAAGAAAAACTACACTAACATTCAAATAATGTAATGTATCCATATTTATTGGTCTTATACAGTATAAACCCTTTTACAAGCAGTGTCTTTAGTCAATCCATTTGCATGCACAGCTTAGTCATCTACCTGACTTCTATCATTGTCCAAGTGTACATGTGGTACACATTGTGCTTTCCATGGAGTGCATGAATGCATCATAAGCTTTGGTAGACTTCCAGGCCGCAAATGTGTATTGCTTAAAACACCACTTACAGTTAGTATTCACAGTGTGTTTGTCTGTGACTGGCGTTTGGTCCAAAGGCCTAAACCATCAGTTAACACTAAAAACAAACAACAGACAATTTAGTTTGGGCCAAAGTGGAAGGTCTGGACCAAACTGCACAGGTGTGTTACACTGAACAATCTGGAGGGCTTCAACAGATCATCAAACCTTGTGTTTTTAAGAATCTTCAACATAAATACTTTATAAACACAACCTGGCTGCACTCCCACAAGTCTGCTTTTACAATTATGGTATTATGATCAAATCAAGTAGTAAATTATTATAAACCACATTTACTTCTGCTGAAATTGAAACACAACTGATGAATAATTATCAGCAAAACACAACATGGTTTCCATCTAATGCAGAAAAGTCACGTCATTAAGTTTGTTCCAGTCTTGTATTGACTCACCTTGGATGAAAACAGGAGGCAAGTCTTTTCTGAAGATACTAATCCTGAGGCGTTCACTGTGTGACTGTCCGACTGACCCAGGCTGTTTAGTGCTGGTACGGATGGCCACAGTAATGCCTGCACCACTCACAATCTGTCTGTTAAATTGTTTATGTAAAGAAGAGTTAAGTTGTTTCAGATTCTAAATAGGTGTTAGACAGTGTAGACAACATGCAAAATGTAGAACTCAGTGAACTCTGATCATACCCCACACATTCAGTGGTGGCCAAAATGATTAGAACACCTGACAGATCTGAAAAGAAAAAAGCCCTTTTTTGCCTCAAAACATGATTTTATTTCCTAATGTTCATGAAGCATGCTCTGAGCACAACAAATATAATGACGTGAGTCCTACTGTTTTAACCCCCATGAACACAAAAGGTCTATTTCTCTTAAATATTGTTCACAAATCTGTCCAAATCTGTGTTAGTGAGCACCTCTCCACCTCACAGGTGTGGCATATCAAGATACTGATTAGAGAGCATGATTATTGCTCAGGTTTGCCTTAGGCTGGCCGCAATAAAAGACCACACTAAAATGAGCAGTGTCACTGTATTGGGGGGGGGGTACATTTTGTTTATGCACTTCCTGTTGTAAAAGTCTGTGTTTGTGAAGTGCCTTCATTATATTCACTGCATAAATTAGCTCCACTCTGTCAGTCTGCCCCAGGGCATCTGTGGCTACAGTTGTAGCTTACCATCACCAGTGTGACTGTGTATGAATGAATAATGGATGGACTGTAAACGCTTTGAGTCCCTTGGTCCCTCGGGAGAAAAGCGCAATATAAATCCAAGCCATTATTATTATTATTATTATCCACTACCTGAGTTTCTTTTTTTTGTCCCTGTCTCAGATTCCACTCTCCCCCAAAAGCAGCCTAGAGACCTCCTCCTGCTTCTCTTTTATCCAAAAATAAATCAAACCGCACCAATTTTTTTGTAATGTACCGTAGTAAATGACACAAATTGGTTTGTTTGGTTCATTATTGAAATAATCCTCATTACAGTTTTACTTCTAAAAAATCAACCTCAAGGGCATCACTTCTGTTGTTGCTCTGCTTTTTTTATTTTTATTTTTTGTATAATTTGCTTAAACTGAGATCAGGTACGCTGGAAACAAAGTCAAAACTTCTATTAAAGTCTTAATCAGGGATTACCTATTTTTTACAGTTTAATCAGCTCACAGCTTACTGTAACAGGACTCATCTGTGAAAAATCTTTGATCTTAAGACTTCATCTAGGCTTTATAATGAAGGATTTTAATTAATGAGAATAATCAGCCCACAGAGGGCATTTGGACAATCACAGCTCGCTTGCAGTAAAAAGGAGCACTCCCATTGGTCGACACCAATAAATGTTGGCAATGCTTTGACGCAGTGTTTCAAAGTAAAGACCCATTTTTAATTTACCATTTATCTCAATTTTCCATTAAAACGCCAATTCATTTGGTCTAAAGCGTCTTCATCAGAGCAGATGCCCTGACCAGGCCGGTGGAAAGAAGGACCTGGGTTTGATCTTGGGCCAGGTCTTTCTGTGTCAAGTTTACATTCACATTCGTAATCTCAGTGAGACTATGTTGGTTAAATAAACATCACACTGAACTCACAAAAGTCCCTATAAAGACTTTAACTGGTTTGGAAAAACATTACTATTCTGTCTAAAATGTGTTTCTGCTTCTCCTTGTACAGGATGTTCTAAAACACCATAATATTTAAATAACTTTATGCAGATACTGCATTTGACTGCTGTATACAACACTCACCTTGACCTGACTTTGGCGAGCCTGGGCGTGTAATATGCAAAGTTTCAAACCTAATTTACAGACTGTACTCTTTTCAAGGTAAGATACTAGACACTTACTGGCAAAAACAAATCAAGACTACAGGAAATACAAATCTTTTATGTCTTGTACTATATGAGCCATAACATAAAGGTTTGTTACCTGTTTACATTGAATTAGGTTTACATTGAATCCAGGGCCTGAAGTTTGTCTTGTCAAAAATTCTAAATCTAAAGGATTTTAATTATTTTGTATGGGAGTATGGGGTCCGGGGCCCTTTGCTAAGGGCTGTCCGGTCCCTGTACGACCGGAGCAGGAGCTTGGTTCACATTGTCGGCAGTAAGTCAGACCTGTTCCCGGTGCATGTTGGACTCCGGCAGGGCTGCCCTTTGTCACCGGTCCTGTTCATTATCTTTAAGGTCAGGATTTCTAGTCAGGGGCCGGAAGGAGTCTGGTTTGTCTCATCTTTTTCCCCCCGGAAGAGCTGGAGGAAGTGTCTGGGGAGGAGTAAGTCTGATAGAACATCATCTACCTATATTCCCAATCTCACCTATGGTCATGAGCGATGGACAAGATCCCGGACACAGGCGCCCAAAATGAGTTTCCTCCGCAGGGTGGCTGATCGCTCCCTTAGAGATAGAATGAGGAGCTTAGTCACTCAGAGGAGCTCAAAATAAGTTTGGCTTATCCGAATATTGTGACTTACTGTGTCAGACAAATTTGAAGTTTGCTTTGTTAAGGTCTTTGTTTTATTGTTTTACATGGCTTCAAACAACAAGAATAGTTTTTCAACAAGCTGATATTTAAAGGTGGAAAAACAAACATAAAACATTAAGTTTTCAGTCAACAAAGAAACATAAGAAAAAGATATTTAACCTTAAAGAAATCTAATAAAATAATAAGCAAAGGCAATATTTATATTTTAGTTTGAAAGTCTCTCCCAACCTGTGAAGAAAAAAGCTGTCCCTCAAGCGAATTTAGTTAATGACTTATAGTCTAGAACAAGATCAGGATGGACTGCCGACTCTTGGACATTGTCCTGAACAAAGGAGAGGCTGCCCTCTGTTGGCAGACTATGGGTGATGTAGCCAATGGTTGTTTTTTTCTAATTGCAAAAATAAACCCATGATTGACTACACAACCCACCTCCAAGTTGAGCCCGGTCTGAAAAGTACATATATTTAAACAAGAAAATATTTAGAAAGAGAATGATTTTTTTTGTTATGGAAAAATACAAGTTATGTTATGTATTTTTTGTGCTGTGGCTGTCTGTGAGCAAACGTAGCATTGGCTGGAATAGACACTTTGTCTGTATTATCGGTAGCCATTACTTCCTTGTTGACCAATAGGATCGTTACCAACTCAGAACCCCCTTCCCCCCCCCCCATTGCAAACATGTAATTGGCCAAAGCTTCTGATAATGGCTGAACATTCTCATCTATTAAAATTCTTGATATAAAGCCTAGAATGTGGCTTAAGTTCCTGTTTTTTTCAGAAAAAATTCATATTGCATTTTTCTGTTTCTACAGTAAAAGAGTGTAAAGAGAAAAAGTATCACTTCAAACAGTAAAACATAGATGAGTACATACATGTGTGTAGTGGCAAATTCCAAACCTCACTCCCATTTTTTCAGCTTGGGAGCCCCTATGGGAGCCCTGCAGGGACAAGCATTTTCTACTGGGTCCTATGCAGTTCTAATTGTCTATTTTTCTCACATAACCAAATATGTATTATTTTGTGCTTAAACAGCATGTAAAACATAAATGTTCAACTGTATTATAAACTGTTATACAATGGACTTTAACCGTTGCAGGTGTCAGAGTCCTTAAGGTCTCCTGTAGCAGAGGAAGTTGAATATATTTTGGCACATGTCTCTGTAGTAAAGACTGGTATTATTCTTCTCCAGAGAGCCGCAGCGCCAAATAGTGGGACATTTCTTTATATCCTCATAGTGTACTTCCTCACCACCAACCCACGTCCACCGATCTCCGAGAAATCTCAGGCCGGTCCACACCTACCAGACATTCAACAGACAGTCAAATCAGAGTGATGTGCTGAATTTAGTGTGAAGAAAACATCCTACCCGTTCAGTCTTAGCCACTTGGATTATCTCATGGGCGTAGTCATTGTCGTCTTGAGAGAGCAGAGTGGCCAGGTCAAAGGTGTGGTTCTGGTAGATAGTTGGGTCGAGCACCTCTATGGACCTGCAGTGAGCAACAGCCTCCTCCCATGTCTTATTCTCCTTCACAAGAACCAGCCTTTCATCAAAACACACAAATGTATGGGGGCTTGTGCAGGGGTCGCTCCTCCATCTAATCACATTGGGCTTTTTATAGGCACAGTTTCCATCCAAGGGTTGTCCTGCTACAGATAAAAAAAAATGTAAAAAATGATATACAGTTTTTATATATATATATATATATATATATATATATATATATATATATATATATATATATATATATATATATATAAAATCCATCCATCCATCTTCTACCGCTTATCCGGGGCCGGGTCTGCAGTCTGAGCAGAGACGCTCCGATTTTTCTCCCCAGACACTTCCTCCAGCTCCTCCGGGGGGATACCGAGGCGTTCCCAGGCCAGGCGAGAGACATAGTCCCTCCAGCGTGTCCTAGGTCTTCCGCAGGGTCTCCTCCCGGTGGGACATGCCCGGAACATCTCCCTTGGGAGGCGTCCAGGAGGCATCCGAAACAGATGCCGAGCCACCTCAGCTGGCTCCTCTCAATGTGGAGGAGCAGTGGCTCTACTTTGAGCTCTTCTCAAGTGACAGAGCTCCTCACCCTATCTCTAAGGGAGCGCCCCACCACCCTGCGGATAAAGCTCATTTCAGCCGCCTGTATCCGGGATCTTGTTCTTTTGGTCATAAACCAAAGCTCATGACAATAGGAGTAGGAACGTAGATCAACAACAGACCGGTACATCGACCGCATCACTGCAGAAGCTGCACCGATCCATCTGTCAATCTCACGCTCCTTCCTTCCCTCACTCATGAACAAGACCCCAAGATATCTGCATCTGCAAAAAGCAGAGACGAGATCCTGTGGTTCCCAAACCAGACTCCTTCCGGCCCCTGGCTGCGCCTAGAAATCCTGTCCATAAAGATAATGAACAGGACCGGTGACAAAGGGCAGCCCTGCCGGAGTCAAACATGCACTGGAAACAGGTCTGACTTACTGCCGGCAATGCGAACCAAGCTCCTGCTCCGGTCCTACAGAGACCGGACAGCCCTTAGCAAAGGGCCCCGGACCCCATACTCCCAGAGCACCCCCCACAGGGCACCACGTGGGACACAGTAGAATGCCTTCTCCAGATCCACAAAGCACATGTGGACTGGTTGGGCAAACTCCCATAAACCCTCCAGCACCCTGATGAGGGTATAGAGCTGATCCAGAGATTCACGACCTGGAAGAAAACCGCATTGTTCCTCCTGAATCTGAGATTCAACTATCGGCAGCATTCTCCTCTCCAGTACTCTTGGAGAGACTTTTGCGGGGAGGCTGAGGAAAGTGATCCCTTCTTGAAAAGAGGGACCACCACCCTGGTCCAGTCCAGAGGTACTGTCCCCGCCCACCACGCGATGTTGCAGAGACGTGACAACAAAAACAGCCCTACAACATCCAGAGACTAGTGGTACTCAGGTCATATCTCATCCACCCCCGGTGCCTTGCAACTGATGATCTTTCCAACTACCTCAGTGACTTCAGCTCGGGTGATGGACGAGTCCACCTCCGAGCCCTCGGCCTCTGCTTGTTCTCTGTGGAGAACATGGTCCACTCGGACTCAATGTCTCCAACCTCCCTCGGGATCTGGTCGAAGCTCTGCCGGAAGTGGAAGTTAAAGTTAAAGAAGTTAAAGTTCTCCCAATCACACCCCTCCAGGTGTCACTGCCGCTGCCCACGTGAGCGTTAAAGTATCCCACTAGAACAACGGAGTACCTGGTCTAAGCACTTTCCAGCACGGTACTCTGCACTGCCACCTGGCCAGTAAAACAGAGACCTATCCCTGACCCAAAGGTGCAGGGAAGCGACCCTCTCGTTCAGCGGGGTGAACTCCAACACATGGCGGCTGAGCTGGGGCTATGAGCAAGCCCACACCAGCCCGCCGTCTCACCAACTCCAGAGTAGTGGAGAGTCCATCCTCTCTTGAGGATTTGGGTTCCAGAGCCAAGGCTGTGCGTGGAGGTAACCCCGACTATCTCTAGTCGATATCTCTCAACCTCACGCACAAGCTCAGACTCCTTCCCCGCCAGCGAGGAGACATTCCATGTCCTTAGCGCCAGATTCCGTGTCAGGGGATTGGGGGTTTATTTTTATTTGCACAAACAAGGTTTAATTTGCACTAAGATTAACTTTTAGAAATGCTTACTTGCCTTCCCACACGATGAAGCTGGCTGATTCATTTCTTAAGCTCCATTTCCAGTCAGAGTTGGGACTCTCTCGGTACAAACCAATCCACCCTTGGGTTGAAAAGAAATTTGGATTGTCCTCTTCATCTCTGATGGTGAGCAGGTCAGTGTGGTGCTTTCTGCAGTAGTCCTGTGCTTCCTTCCATGGTACCATATTATCATAGTGCACATATTTTTTCACACGCAGACCAACTGCTTCCACGTGAGAATAAAGAAGCAGAGGCCAAAGGATGAGCATGTTCTTTATCATGTTGCAGAGGACAGTTCCTGCAGACAACACTGAAGGAAGAAAAAATATTATAAAAATAAAACAAAATATACTTCAATGTGATTAGGGAAAAACTGAGAAAATATTAGTCGATGACCTCTAATGAGAAGTCCTACATATATTCTGCTCAATTATTAACCCCACAGTTAGTATCTTTTCTGTACACTCACCTTGTTGAGAAGCAGTGGTAATGGCAGCTTTAACCTTTGTGGATATGCTTAAATAAATCTCAACTTAATGAGAATTGTGAGCAAGACTTCTCCTGACAGTGTTTTTTGACTATGCAAAACAGATCTTTGTATAATAAGGATTACTAAAGGCAAGGCAAGGAAATTTTATTTATATAGCACAATTCATACACTGGGTAACTCAAAGTGCTTTACAGAAAAAAAGAATTACAAGGTTTAGATTAAAAAACAGAAGTAAATTATTTTATTTTAAAAGACAAAATATTTTATTTTAAACAACAATGTTTTCCTTGAACATTGTTAAAGTTGAGGCTGTTCCAGGTTTTTGCTGCATGCAACTTAAACGCTGCTTCACCCTGTTTAGTTCTAACTCTGGGCACGAGCAGAAGGCCTGTCCCAGATGGTCTCAGAGTCCGAGGAGGTTCATAAGCAACTAGCATGTCAGAGATATATTCTGGTGCTAAACCATTTAGAGACTTGTAAACCAGCAGTGCTGTTTTAAAGTCTATTCTCTGAGCAACAGGAAGCCAGTGCAGAGATTTTAAAACTGGCGTGATGTGGTTGTACTTCCTGGTTTTGGTTAGAACATGAGCAGCCGCGTTCTGAATAAGCTGCAGCTGTCTTAACCCTGTTGGGGGGCTATAGGGATTCAGACACTCTGAAAATGATGTAGTTGTAGTTGCAGAGATATAGTCAATTAACTGTGGACATGTCCTTTTCAAGCAGACATACAAAAAAAACAGACTTGGGTTAAAATGTTTATGGTGATAAAATGCTGATGATGTAATTGACTTAATTACAAATTCAAGTCTGAGTCCATGATAACCCTTAGATTTCTAACCTGATTTTTAAATTTTAGAGAAAGAGTGTGTGTATGTATGTAGGTGTGTGTGTGGCATCCCCCTTCTCTATCTGCCCCAAAAAGTGCTGTTTAACTACCCTTGGTTTGGTTTGAACAGAATCCCTCATTTTGAACACTGCTGATTGGCATTCTCAATTCCTTGGATATCTTTTCATATCCTTTTCCTGTTTTAAACAGTTTAATTACCTTTTCCCACAGATCTTTGACAATTATTTTGCTTTCCCCATGACTCAGATACAGAAACATCAGTGCAGCACTGGATGAAAGATGCAAGGGTTTGTCAGGGGCCCAGAAACTCACTGACCTTTTATCCACACACACTGATTACAAGCAAACAGATCACAGGTGAAGATAATTACCTTTAGTAGCCATTCAAACATGTTTGTGTCAACTTGTACATGTTATCAGGGGCGCAGTGGCTCAGTGGTAAGAGTGGTCATCCTTCAACCGAAAGGTAGGCGGTTTGAATCCCGCTCTCCCCACAGTGCATACTGACGTTGTGTCAGTATGCACTTAACCCACCTTGCCTACAGTGGTGTTCCAGCTGTAACACTGGTGATTGGAACCTTAGTGTAAGTTGCTTTGGATAAAAGCGTCAGCTAAATGAATAAATGTAAAATCACCAACTTTTGATCAGGGTCATTTGGGTAGTTTCTGCTGTCATTGTCAAACAGTTAATGGCTTCACCCAACCACTAACTATGGGTGAAAAAAATGGATTTAATGTATTATTTGCCTGAAAATTCTACAAACAATACCCCTTAATGACAACGTGAAAGAAAGTTGTTTATTTATTTTTTTGCAAATTTACTACAAATTCATTTTTTTATGAAAAAAGCACATGTATTTACATTAAGTATTCACAGCCTTTGCTCAATACTTTGTTGAAGCACCTTTAGCACTAATTACTTTGAATTATTGGGCAGTTTCCCTTTTTTTTTTTGCAGAACCTCAGTTCCCAGCCCCAGCCTGAGGTCCAGAGTGCTCTGGAGCAGGTTTTTATCAAAGATGTCACTGTACACTGCTGCATTCATGTTTACATTGATCCCGACTAGTCTCCCAGTTCCAGAAAAATATCCCCACAGCCTGATTCTGCCACCACCGTGCTTCACTGTAGGGATGGTATTGTCCAGATGATGAGTGGTGCCTGGTTTCCTCCAGACATGACACTTGCTATTGAAACCAAAGAGTATAATCTTTGTTTCATCAGACCAGACAATTTTGTTTGTCATGGTCTGAAAGTCCTTCAGGTGCTTTTTACAAAGGCCCTTCTCCCCTTAGCCGAGCGGCGAGCTCTAGGAAGAGTCCTGGTGGTTCCAAACTTTTTCCATTTACAGATAGTGGAGGCCACTGTGCTCATAGGAACCTTCAATGCTGCAGAAATGTTTCTGTACCCTTCCCCAGTTCTGTGCCTCGATACAATCCTGTC
This sequence comes from Perccottus glenii, assembly GCA_024416835.2. NCBI lineage: Eukaryota > Metazoa > Chordata > Actinopteri > Gobiiformes > Odontobutidae > Perccottus > Perccottus glenii. The sequence goes on from CM044553.2 coordinate 23,616,348, forward strand.
TCGGAGGTCTACAGACAGTTCCTTGGTCTTTATGGCTTGGGTTGTCTCTGACATACACTGTTAACTGTCGGACCTTATACAGTGGCAAGAAAAAGTATGTGAACCTTTTGTAATTTCATGGTTTTCTGAATATATTTTTCTTAAAATGTGATCTGATCTTCATCTAAGTCAAGGCTATTGATAAAATATTATGTTTTCAACCAAAGAAAAACCCCAAAAAACTCATAGTGCTTGTGGGAAAAAGTATGTCAACCCTTAAATTAATGACCTCAAAAACGCCAATTAGAGTCAGGTTTTAGCACACCTGGAGTCTTGTTAAGATAATACTTTTCTCTTGGAAAAAAGACAAAACGTCTTCACCTTGAAAACCTTGTCCAGATGTCTTTGCTTTAACACTTTCTACTTTATACTAAAACTTATTGTAGAGAAGAGAATATGTCTGAGCGAAGGAGTTTTGCTTGTTTCTATGTTCCATTAATGTCCTAAATTAGATATGCATTAGGTTGAGACAACATAAATGTCATTCAGAATACCTCCAAAATAAAGTTTAACACAATATAATAGTATATAATTTATTTATATTGTTTTCTACTCAGGACTCCAGCTCAGGAGAGATTAAAGCTCCTGTGGAGGAGAGCTCTGACAGTGACTCAAGAAGGAGGAGAGCAGGAGCTGGAGCTGTCAGTGAGGAGGACAGACTGAGGGGGGCTCAGCTGCTGCAGGACAACAGAGGAAGGTAGGTCAAATATCTGGAGAAATGATCAGACACCCAAATGGTGTGTTTTTTAATTGCACGGTTTATAGAGATATATAATTATAGATTCTTTCCTTCACATATTTATAATAAAGAAATGTTGTATTGAACCATTTAATCTTTTTGTTGCTGCCCTTGGTTTCAGTGACCGATTCATGTCCCAGAGAGAGAGAGAGAAAGCAAGAGGCACAATTAGTATTGGTGTCAATTTGACAGTAATAACATTAATTTCATTACATATTTATGGCATATTTTACACAGACATACAGAGAGTGTTTGAGAGGTAACAAACACGTCTAGACCAGTGTAGGTAAGTGCACCTAGAAATTCTGGTTTAAAGCTGATAAATAACTTTTCCACTGCTGTATGAGACCTAAACATATTGGTTCTTGTGAGAGTGACTGACGCACCTGTCCTCTGTGGAGTTGTGTCTGTGCCAGTTCAGCTGAAGGTGGGAGCACAACTCCAGGAAGAAGACCAGGGGCCCGAGAGTCATCTCTGGACTTAAAACTCCAGCGGCAGTAGCTCAGTGGGTAGAGCGGCCGTCCTTCGACCGGTGGGTGGGCGGTTCGATCGAAACATCCCAAAACATCCCAACATCCCAACATCACGCTCTCCCCCACATACTGTCGTTGTGTCCTTGGGCAAGACACTTAACCTACTGTGCCTCCTCCCTCCCAATACACACATTGGGGGGCCAGGACTCCCCTGCAAAAGAGATTTGTAATCTCAGTGGGACTTTCCTGGTTAAATAAAAGTAAAAAATAAAAAAATAAAAAAATAAAAAACTATTCCCCAAAATTCTGCTCTGCAGCCGAGGGATGTAGCTGACTTTTTTAAAATTTATTTATATAGCGCTTTTTCATCTAATGTAGTAGGTACTCAAAGCGCTTTATATAAAGGTACCATTCACCAGTGTTACAGCCACTGGAGGCAAGGTGGGTTAAGTGTCTTGCCCAAGGACACAACGACAGTATGAACTGTGGGGAGAGCGGGATGTAATTTATGATGATAGTCTTTGGCCACCTTTACCGCGTGGAGTGCTGTAATAATAACAAAACCTTATTAGTATTAATAGATTGTTGTTTTATTGTGTTGATAATGTTGCATAATGTTGTCTTCGCGTCAGCTAACCAGAGAGATATTTTAGATTCCAAAAAGCCTTGTTCGCTGCTCCATGTATTGACAGTATTTAATTGAGAGCCCAAAAAAGGAAATGCATTTAAAGATTTTTAAAGTAAAGTCTTATTCATTCTACACTTACAGCCTGTTACGGCCCAAAAGAGTCGAACATATTTAAAAGAGGACACAAGAAGCAAAACAGTTTATTTCAAAACGTTTTATTTTATTTAGTTTTAGACTATTAAGCATTTGTTTTGACTTGATGGTTTTTTTACTCTTTAAGTTATTATAAAAAAGAGAATCCAAAACAGGAGACAGGAAAGTAGCAAAGAAGAGGTGGACCTTGTAAGCCGGCCAAACAGAACATAAAGGAAGGAGTAACACCAACCCTGTACAGGATCATAGAAGCCGGTGCCAACTCCTCTACCACCCTACACGACACAACCCCCCATTACTAACCTGAACAAAAGAAAGAATAAGACATCAGACAGCCGGTTCCACCAGGCCAAACAAACAAAGGGCTAGGCTAACCAAGGACTAAAGAGGCATGGAACAAGCCGACTGTGGCTGTACCAAATACAAAATATACAAAAGAGATAAACAATTAAAAAGACTCAGCTCAGAGGGAAGTGAGGACGTCTAATAATGTGGCGAGTTGTGCGTTTGTATGTCAACTTCTTTATTCTGTTGTAAGTAAACTAGCTATTGACTCGTCCTGAACAATGCGAGTAATTAGTTCGATCCCTTCACGTTCATTTAAACCTAACATACAGTATGTTCATTGTATGTTCATGAGAGTCAAAAATCTGAAAAGGTGTGAAAGAGTGTTGGAGATGAGTGACGTAGGTCTGCCTTAAGTTCAGTGTCAGTTTCTGTGTGAATCCTAAATGCTGTTACAGAACTAATCATAAGCATTTTAATTCAAATGTTACCACACACGGTTTTAAGATGAACCTGCAAATTAAACAGTAAGAGTTTAGTTATTGGCAACAACTAATGCTAAAGAAATGCTCAGTGCATTTTTCCTTGTGCCTGTTGTCCTCAAAGTAAAGACTATAGGAAGAGATGAATAATGATTGTACCGTTGTCTTCTTTGTTTAACAAATATGTTTTGGCTTTAATTGGTGTTTTTTTTTTTTTTTTGTATTTAAAATGTTCTCACTCATTTATGAAGGAGCATAAAGCACAATATGCAGGAATCCAGGCTGTTGTCAATAAACAAACAGGTCTTGAGCCTTATCTTCTTTTGATTTTGTAGTATTTTTCTTTTGTCTGTGAGCTGTGTTGGTGAAAGCTAAAAACTCAAACATCCTCCTCATGGAAACAAAGGAAATAATACAGAAAACAGTGGATTACCTACATTCATCTCCATATTGTTTAAGAGGCTGTTAGATGCCGGTGCACCTTTCCTTTTTCTTTATTTGATGTAGTATTTTGTTAATCCTGACATGATAAAGGTCCAGAGCTGGTTCAGTTCTGGATTCATTAAGTGGTGTCATTCAACTTTAACACGGAGCTTAGGCTCTGTATGATTAAAATAAACGTTTCCTCTCCGTTCAGAACAGTGAATGTCTGTAATGTTTTGCCACCGCAGCGCGAACGGACCCTGAGGCTCGGCTTTCTGATTTTATTAGTTTCTAACCAAGCCTATCTCATGAAACCTCTTAAACGGTCCTCGAGTAAGGGCGCCACCATACAGCAAAATACAGCAATATACAGTGGTATACCTGTGTCCACTAGAGGGCAGGCTCCAAAAGCGGAAAAATATAAGAAACCCAATGGCAACTTTACAAGAGTAAAACTCATGTTTACAGCCTGGTACAGAAGATGGCTCCGGTCTCTAGAGCTAAGTTTTTCTCTGGCGGGGGGTGAAATAATTTTTTTGTTTAATACACTGGTGTATGCTAACTGAAAACTATTGTTTTATTATGCAGTAAAAGCCGAAAAGCCCGGATGTAACTGCCATTTTATTGCCCTGTCGTAATGACAATATCGGTGAATAGGGGACCAATGGGTGGATTACATCCATTTTATTTACATTCTATGTTTCTAACTCATTTATCAAGCTGCACTAAACATGTTGAATTAGTCGCTGCAGTGTCTGTAACCATAGTAACCTGAGGCTATTTTCTGTTTCTGATCTAACCTGAGATAAAGTTATTTTATTTTTTTCCTGACAACCTCTCAAGACACAGTAGCATGAGCCCATGAATGTAATTGTCAAATAATTCTGCGTACCCCCTAAACATCCCCGTTTGGGAAACACTGGCTTAGAGGTGCGAAAATAAAACTGAAAAAATTAACACAAAACAATAATGGCTTGTTTTTTCTAAATGAAACTTGTCATGTTCTTGTGATAGATAGTTATATTCAAAGAAGATGGAATGCACTTTTTTAGAAAACAAAGCCTATGTCTGTGAGCAAACGTAGCCATGGCTTTAATAGACACTTTCTCTGTATTATTGGTAGCCATTACTTCCTTGTTGACCAATGGGATCGTTCCCAACTCAGAACCCCCCCCTGTTTCTACAGTAAAAGAGTGTAAAGAGAAAAAGTATCACTTCAAACAGTAAAACATAGATGAGTGTATGTGTGTAGTGGCAAATTTGAAACTTCATTCCCCCTTTTTTTAGCTCAGGACCACCTACGGGAGCCCTGCAGGGTTCTATGGCACTTTAATAAAATTGTGAGGGTTTTTCTGTTCAACTGTATTATAAACTGTTATACAATGGACTTTAACCGTTGCAGGTGTCAGAGTCCTTAAGGTCTCCTGTAGCAGAGGAAGTTGAATTTATTTTGGCACATGTCTCTGTAGTAAAGACTGGTATTATTCTTCTCCAGAGAGCCGCAGCGCCTAATAGTGGGACATTTCTTTATATCCTCATAGTGTACTTCTTCACCACCAACCCACATCCACTGATCTCCGAGAAATCTCAGGCCGGTCCACACCTAGCAGACATTCAACAGACAGTCAAATCAGAGTGATGTGCTGAATTTAGTGTGAAGAAAACATCCTACCCGTTCAGTCTTAGCCACTTGGATTATCTCATGGGCGTAGTCATTGTCGTCTTGAGAGAGCAGAGTGGCCAGGTCAAAGGTGTGGTTCTGATAGATAGTTGGGTCGAGCACCTCTATGGACCTGCAGTGAGCAACAGCCTCCTCCCATGTCTTATCCTCCTTCACAAGAACCAGCCTTTCATCAAAACACACAAATGTATGGAGGCTTGTGCAGGGGTCGCTCTTCCAACTGTTCACATCGGAATTTTTATAGACACAGTTTCCATTCAAGGGCTTTAACCCTACAGAGATATGTTAATAAGAGACATGTTACTAGATCATTCGCAACAGTGGCAATACATAAATGCATAAAACACTTTAAATGTGAAATTAACATGTCAATTATCTAAAATAAAAAATATTTTTTTGCACAAACAAGGTTTAATTTACACTAAGATTAGTGCTAGACCAAGTTCAGTAAAACCCAGTTTAAAATCACTTACATTAATTAAAATTTAACAGGGTTCAGTAAAACGCAGTTGAGTGAAATTAAACCTAGTTTAATCAGTTTGGGTTTGTAACTAATGAAACTATTAACAGCACACCCATATTGTAAGCATTAAGGGGTGGAAACCTGCTGTGTGTGTAATAGATACCAGAAGATATATGACCCGACAAACACAACAGACAGTTGGACTGATGCAAGTTTTAATTATCTTCTGCCTGTAGCACATCTTTAGACAACCTCATTTTAATGGACTCACATACACAGCAGCATTTCTCTATCTCCAGACTAGCCCTGATATTCTTCAGGATAAAGGTATAATTGACTAAACATCTAAAAAAACATTCACAAAGGGTACAAAACTGTGAATTTTTGCAACAAGGCAGCTGTTTAAACAGTAAACCTGCTCCAGAGATGGGTTACACTCAAACCTAGATCTCAGTTTAAAATGTAAACTGGTGCAACAGGATTACCTTGGTTTAAAGAAAAAACTAAAAGTTTAATTTAAACTGGGTTCAAGTCTTTATGCAGTGAAAATGAAAACAATGATATGAACTGGTTTCAAATTTAAACCTTGTTTGTGCTAATGGCCCTTAACGTTTAGAAATGCTTACTTGCCTTCCCACACGATGAAGCTGGCTGATTCATTTCTTAAGCTCCATTTCCAGTCAGAGTTGGGACTCTCTCGGTACAAACCAATCCACCCGTGGGTTGAAAAGAAATTTGGATTGTCCTCTTCATCTCTGATGGTGAGCAGGTCAGTGTGGTGCTTTCTGCAGTAGTCCTGTGCTTTCTTCCATGGTACCTTTTCATCATAGTGCACATATTTTTCCACACGCAGACCAACTGCTTCCACGTGAGAATAAAGAAGCAGAGGCCAAAGGATGAGCATGTTCTTTATCATGTTGCAGAGGACAGTTCCTGCAGAAAACACCGAAGGAAGAAAAAATATTATAAAAATAAAACAAAATATACTTCAATGTGATTAGGGAAAAACTGAGAAAATATTAGTGAGAAGTTCTACATATATTCTGCTCAGTTATTAACCCCACAGTTAGTATCTTTTCTGTACACTCACCTTGTTGAGAAGCAGTGGTAATGGCAGCTTTAACCTCTGTGGATACCAAGTGTTAAAATCTATCTTGACTTAATGAGAATTGTGAGCGAGACTTCTTTTTTGACTATGCAAAACAGATCTTTGTATAATATTTGTACAAGAGGAGCTTATAAAAGAAGAGTTTTTTTTAATGACAACGTCAGATTGTTTAATCCATTACTGTTTTAACTTTATAACTGACCGTATAATATATGAATGTAGTGTGAATGGTTAATGACGGACTTTAAAGATTTCCAGAGCCTCTGAGTTGACTTCACTTGTCACAGTTAGATGTTAAGTTTTTACAGAACAAAATACTGTATGTTTGACACAAAAATATTTATCTAAAGTATAAGTAAAAAAAATTTGAAATAGAGTCAGCCCCAGGGATTTCCTGAGGATGTACTGAGCAGCATCTTGATGGCATACCTAATGCACAATGGATGCAGGCTTATGGCATGCTGTTGTCTCAACCCAGAGGAAATAGGTCTGGATCTTAGACTACCTTATTCTGATGATATGAGGGGGACTTAAAGGAGACAATGGAAAAGAAAAGGACTGCCATTTTTTTTTCTTCTGCCCCAAGGTTGCAGATTTATTTACTTTACTAGAACCACCTTGAAGTAAATTAACACATATAAATGTTTGAACTGAACACTAGAAAGCGGGTGGGTGGCAGATTCCTTGACATCGGTGTGGACCTATGGGAGCGCCCCTTATTCAAGAGCAGGCATGTGATTGGCCAAAGCTTTAAGTATGTGCTGATCATTCTTATCTGTTAAAATCCTTCATAATAAAGTCTAGATGGCATTTTAAGGTCTTATTTATGGTTCCTATTACAATATGCTGTTGGGGGATTAAAGAGTTTTTTCTCACCTGCAATAGTCTCTGTTTAAGCCTTGTTTTCACAGGAGCGGTGCGTGAGTAGGTGTAAAAGTGGTCAGGCAAGCTGTGTGGTACCAAGCTACATAAATGGAACAACTTGGTAAAATTTCTTTCAAAAATAAATAGATTATTTTATTTCAATATTGCAGTCAACACTATTTTATCTATCTCAACATAAGTTGTGTGACTCTTTGCTTTTGCAGGCATTGCTCTCCTTCACAGTGCAACAGTAACAGAACCTTTCAGGGGTTACCGTGCCATTCCAAACCACTCAAAGGAACTGGACCATCACACAAGCCCAACACACCTAACACAAGGAATTTCATAACACATATTTATGTCACTCTTGTTACTTTAATCATTAAACAACCAAAAACTCACATCCATCACCTTCTAGGGCTGAGATAAAGATTATATGAGATTTATATTTTTCTACAGGCTCAAACATATTTAGCAACTTTTGGCTAACATTAAATGTTTTCTTGTTTTTCAATCTTGTGATGTTTAAAATAATTTAAGGTGTTTCTTACTGAATATAAATTGTGTATGTTATTTTCACATCTTATCCAAAAGTGAAAATTGTATCTTTTTTATTTACAGTATGTGGTTCCTGTGTAAAGCTCCCAAGTCTTATTTAAATAGCTCCATGCATCAGTGACAGACAAAACACTGCATTTGACTACTGTGGCCATCCCTGACCGTGACTTTGATTGTATTGTTTGTCCAAGGTTTGTTTATTAGAAAAACTAAAGGGTTTTCATTGTTGGACAATGGTTTTTAGATTTAAATTATTTCCTCAACGCTTGGGGTTCTGATCCTTATCAAAGTGTGCCACGGAGTGCAGTCAGTGAGTGGGTAAGGAACATTAGTGAGTGGCTTGATAGTTCTATGCTTTATACCAGTGTTTCCCAAACCTTTTTTGTGCCGCGGCACACATTTTACATTAGAAAAGTCACAAGGCACACCGCCAAACAAAAATGGCACAAAAACTATTTTTATTGATGAATATATTTATTTAAATATAATGAAAATCTAGCCTCAATTTACTCAGTTTACTGAAACCTGGGCCTGTTTAGTTAAACACAAATTTAATATTCTAACAGGAATTGAAGAAAGACACACAAAGATCTAAGTCTTTTTTTCGTCTTTATGGCCGTCGTGCTTGAAAAGCCCACCTCGACAGGTTGTGGAGTAAGGGAGCGAAAACAAAAATAGAAGAGGGAAAAAACGTAGTCCTCATTTATCCAGTTGAAGAAAAGAATAGAAAATTTTGTCCTACCAGCTCGTCATCTTATTTTCTTAGTGTGAGTCCAATCCCCAAATAAAAACCTGACCTGAAAACAAGGTCAAGAATAAATCAATATTCAGGGGTTTAAAAACAAATCATTTCAGTCTTTAAGTTAAATTCATTCACAATTTAAAAAAAAAAAAAAATACCATAAAGTTCACTTCATCAGTTTACAATAATTTCCCCTTACCTCCAAAAGCCATAGTTATAACATGGACAATTTAGCATTAGCAACATGTTACCTTAACCATTGAGCTAACAAGCAGTTAGCACAAACAATTTCTCAAAACATGCCAAAAAGAACAGAAATAGCGGCATTAGAAGAGCCGAATTTAAAGTAAGATGTAGCACAATCCCCACGTAAACAATCGTTTATTGTAATCCAATATTTCATTCTTTGAATCAAAGTGTTGTATTTTGAGAGTATAATCGAATCGCAAAAGCTGCAAAACATTCCTTAAGATAAAATACACAAACGTTTCAATGGCGCCTTTCCAGATGGTTCTGTGAAACAGACTATGTCATGTGAACAGCATTTGTTAGAAATGAATGGGGAGGCAGCAAATGTGTAAAAAACTGAGCTCAGGTACAGCCAAGCCGCTCTCATGACACCCCTTATGTAATTGACATTTTATTGCCCTGTGCTAAGGCCAATATTGTTGAATAGGTGCAGAATGGGCATGCAACATCCATTTCTATACAATCTATGGGTACTTCCTCTGACATGCACATCACGGCAACCTTTGCCCAGTAGAGTTTCTGGAGTCTCTCTTCCACGGGAACAAAACCTGTGTTGGCAGTTTTCACAGACAATGTTTTATTTGGTATATAAATATAGAAATTTATTTTGAGGCCTTGCTCACAGTTCATTGTGTGGCAGCACCATGACAAGTCGGTATACTGTGAGGGAGGCTCTGGCAGTGGCACAAAAAGGTGGTATGCGCATGCGGCGCATAGGGGCGCAGCACCGTGGGGGCGCCAAAGTGATGTTTTTTTTTTTTTGTGGTATTTCCTAAATGCAGCTTAGCTGCTGTTGTGCGTTTCTAAATCACTTCAATATTTCCTCAATACTATATAACAATTAATGGAATATCTCGAGCGAGCAGGTAACGTTATGTACAGTTGTCACAGTACGCACACAGTTGTCTTTAAAAGATGGATAAAGTAAAAAAGCTGTCGGGGCTAAAAAAAAAATAAGGAAACAAGTGGATGGTAAAATTCAACAGGGAATGTAGCAGCCAAATGGGGTTTAAATTAAGGCTAGCTTTATATGTAAAACTGAGGTTACTGAGCTGAAAACTGGAAAATATAAGGCAGCATTCAATGTACAATAAAATGTACATATATATATATATATATATATATATATATATATATATATATATATATATATATATATATATATATATGGCATTCTAGAATGTTTGGTAGCAACATTGTTACTAGTTACTATTGAGCATTGAGAACTGGCTCCTACTTGGAATTGTTGTAACAATTTAGATTATTTTCCTTCTTTTCATTTTTTTTATTGGAATCAGATCATAACGTTAATGCTTGTCAATTTGTGACATTCTTTTTTTATTTGTTAACCTTGTCAATAATACCGTATATTAATGGTGGGCCTACAGTGGCTGATATACTAAAATAAACCAGAATTGATGCTGCATACCCCTCTTGCACTGGGTAGTTGCGCCCCTGGGCCCCTGATTACATATTTGATCACCACGCTATTTTATATAGTTCAATACAAATGTCTTTGGTAACCTTGACCCAAAGTAGTCTGTGATAAACAGTATACTATGTTTCATCAGATTATTTCTTATTGTCAAAATAATCCAGAAATTATGTTTTTTAGAACTCGAATTTAAGCTGTATAAGCTCAGATCAAATAAGGCCTAAAAGCCATAAATTACAATAGAAGTTCAAAAAAAAAAATCTAACACAACAAGTAGTGTTATTAAACTTTTTATGATGAGTTAAGTTAAGCCCGAGGGCATGTCATATGTCCCAAACACCCCCAGGCATAATATGGCAAAGCAGCACATCACATTGATCAGCTGAGACTCAGCTACAAGCACATCTAAGACATTTACTCCAAACACAGACCAAACAGCAAGCAAACAAAAACAGGTGGTGCCAAACTGTGCCAAACTCTGCCCTATTGTTTATAATGGATACACAGCTTGACCATTTCATATTAAAACCTTAGTAGTTTTAGTTTGTTTCACATTAGAAGAATTATATTTGGTGCAGGTAATGTTGACATGTGTGGCTGTAATTTAAAATAGTGTTTGAGCTGCACCTGCCTTCATCTAAAGGGGAAATGTTTTTGGGGTTATTTTGCTGTTTTCCATATTGATTTATTCTGAAACTGTAACATGCACATTGAAAAATTTCCCTTCTGGGAAATCTCACAAGTGCCCTCTTCATTTTGACTCCAGAATTATTGAAATACATCTTGCAGTTACCGAGACAAAGTCAACTTACTGTGGACATGTCCTTTTCGAGCAGACACACATAAAAGACAGGCTCGGGTTTAAAGGGTTAACTATAAAGGGGAGATACTGCTGCTTTACTTGCTGTGGTGGGCGTGTACCTTTTTGAGTACCTTGTTTCTGGAAGGGGCAACAGCGGTGACTCTCAAACTTGGAAACCATCTTGTAAAATATTTTTCTCTCCAAGGGCAACCTAATCTTCTGTGTAATATCTGTTCTATATATCTACAATATGTCTATACTGACAGTAAAGAGACATGTAGGACTAAATATATGGTAGTTTAAACTAGTCTATTTTATTTCAATATGAATGTAATGTACAGTATTATAATTGTTATCTATAGGAAAACTTACCATCCATTCAAATGGCTTAAAAAAAACTAAACCCCTAGCCTACACACTTAAACCAGGATTAAACCCAAAGATATTAGTCTGAAAAACAAAAAGAATAGAGTTCCTCATTATGTTACTTTTAAATTTGAGTACCACCAGCAATATTTGTACCCTGTTTAGTTTTTTTTTTTTTTTCTTTAAAGCTGTTTTGCTTTGAAACATGAAACGTTAAATGTGACTAAAGGACCAAAAAAAAAAAAAAAAGATTCAGTGTAGTTCTGTGAAGGCTATACGTTGCAGACGTTACATAGAAAGTTTCATACAAAGAAAGAGATTCTAATAAATCCTGGAGCAGAGAAAATATTCTTATTTTTGACACTCCTTATTGTAATTGTGTTATTTCTCTCCAACATGCCACAGCGTTTAACTTCGGGACAGTTTTTCTAAGATTTCTAAGAATGCAGATTCTCGGTCACCTGGGTCATTATAACATGGTTCAAAAGAAAGCAGGTGTTGATGTAGAAGATGTTTTACAAAGGACTTTTTTTTTTTCACCTTTAAAACAATGCTGTTTAGTTACACACTGAGGGGTCACCGTCTGGTTGAGCTGCTTATACGGAACATTCTGGTAAATGCTCCTACCTCATCCACAGCTGTCTCTTGTAACGTCTGTCTGACGTAGTCATGGTCATTAGAAGTCAACGGAGAGGCCAGGTCGTAGCGGTGGACGGAGTCAAACACGGTCAGAGCTCTGCAGTACTCCAATGCCTTATCCCATGTCTTCTGCTCCTTCACAAAGATCAGCAGCTCATTGACGCAGTAAAAAAGCAACTGAACAGAACAATCCCTGCCCCGCCATCTATTCTCAATGAACTTCTTGAAACCACAGTGTTCATTGATTTCTGGTTCATCTGCAAATGGAAAATGTACTGTTGAGGGGAAACTCTTTGCTATCTCGATTTCCTATAATTATCACCAGATATATTATTTGTGTATATTATGTGTCTATTAAACACATGATATAAGTGTATTAAATTAGAATATGTGCAGAGTTTTTTGGCGGGAGTAGTTAAAAAGACTGGAATAGTTCGACATAGAAGGGAGGTTATGCATACACATTTACAGGTAATGTTTTAAAGAGACATTTGTGAAGTCTGACAACATTGTGGCCAGGTCAGTGTGGTTCCTCCTGCAGAAGCACTGAGCATTCCACCATGTCTCTGTAGAGTACTCTCTAAAGGACTCTAACTCCCAAAATGAAGAGAAATAAATAACAACCAGCATCCTTCTCCGTTGAGGCTTTTTGTACACCTGCAAAGAGATGTGTGTATTGTAACTTTGAAATTACAAAGTCAAAGTTTGGATAAACCATAAAAAACTGTAACCACCATAGCGCTATGAAATGTGTGCATCAAACAAAAACTAAATCCTCAATACGGTATTCATTTCTGGAATTTTTGTAAGATTTTTGATCACTGTCTTAACCTCTCTCATGGAACCCCTTAAACGGTCCTCAACTAAGGGCGCCACCATACAGCAATGTACAGAAATATACCGCCGCCCACCAGCGGAAATATAAGGAGAAACTCAATGGCGACTTTACTCAGTGTCACACGACTCACAACTTACTAAGTGTAAAAATCGGATGTAACCATTATATTGCCCTGTGGTAACGACAATATCAGTGAATAGGGGAGCAATGGGCGGAAGAAATACATATTTTTTTACAATCATTGGTAACATTGCAGTCTGTCTTATACTGTGCTATCTATATCTACTGTATATACTTTTCTCTGATGTCCTGGAACCACTTTGTTTTTATACATTTGTTTTCTATATTTTACACCTCTAATTATTTTCAGCATTTACTTATCTGTGCTTTATATGGGGCAGGTCAACCTTTTTATCTTTAGGAGTCTGATTTAGTTTAGGTCTTTACCAGACGATGACTTCACTGGATGTTGGTGCAAACCGAGCACGGAGCATCATATGTAAAGCAGAATTTAGCATATTATTTGCCACCTTCAGGTACAAAAATGTCATATTCACATACAGTGCTCTACAGCACTCATCCCGCTGTAATAAAAAAAATCTCTCATTGGTGGGAAATATAAAAGGGTAAAATACTTTTATTTACATAGCTCCATGCATCAGAGACACATAACACTGGATTTGAGTGTAATATTGTTTGTCGGCTTTGTGCACCTTTATTCAAAATAATACACTGTCTGTCTTGTCTCTATAGAATACAGAGGAAGGAGCCATTTTAGTTAAGCTTCAATCCCTACCTCCTCCATTTGGCTTACCTAGGATGCTTCTGTTAATCCTCCATGACCTTTCTCTTTCCACACGTCTTTTAAAAAATGATGGCACATGTTCGGTCAGTTCAGCAGTTTTTGACATATGTATATATCAGCTAATAAAAAAATGTAAAAGTATTCATAAGCCATGAATCATTTTCAGATGATAACTTCTGAAAATGTAACAAGTATCATACCACTTCTTTAAAGACATTATAATAGACCAATATAAACTAATATTTTAAGGGCAGAAGCTACAATTCACTGGATGCTAATAAATATTTTATGCTGGGCTTTTACAAAAACCTAATGTCACGTGGAGGACCCAGAGTCACACACGGATTATTTTTAGGACCTGTGCTTCCACATCAAAGACTAAGATAAGCATACACATTGATAAAGACATAAAAGGTCAAATGCACGTTGTCATCAAAAGACATAATGATTACACAGATGTATATTAGCTTTAGAAACACACACAAATCCCATGTCATAGGGATTTGTTGTGTTCAAATAGGATTACAATGAGTTACACATCACTGGGGCTTAAGGCTCTGGGGGCTATATATAAAAATACATGAAAGTCACAATTTCTTAGCATTGTTTGTCCATCTACCAATGATAAAGCAGTCAAACATACTGTACATGAGTACAAATGTTCAAAGTTCGAAGTTCAAAGTTTCTTTATTGTCCCTCTTGGGGAAATTATTCTCGCAGCATCATGCTCCTTAAAGGGTAACTAAACCCCTGGTCAGAGCCTAACGCCACCCACTCACAAAATTTGAAAAATGCTGGAAAAGTGGGCAGAGCCCAGCAGAGACAGAGGGGAAGAACCGAGGGCGTAGCTCAGCGGGGGCGTGAACCTGAGACCCGCAGTGACGGATTGATTGACAGCAGCTGTCAGACTCGCAAAGATGGAGACTTGAAAGAAGCTAGTAGCTTTGCTACGGAGCGGTCCTTCTAAGTGGAGGACATTTCTGTGCATACAGGGCTAGAGCCTTATCAGTTTGTGCCACTGGCTCAGACCGCGGTCTCAACAACTCCCAAAGTTAAAGAGAGAAGTCTTACAGCTCAAGAGAGAATGGGGCCAGTGATAAAACGTTAGCATTGTCTAATTTAGGCTAATGCTTAGCAAATGCTAACAAAGTTTAAGAAATTGCAAACCTATGCATTTAGTTTGATTTTGATAATTAGTGTTAATTACACACAAAACAGAGATTTCAAGTCTCCCTCTACAACTGTTAAAAAACTCTTGTCTTGCAGCTCACTGGTCCTGGGAGAGAATGTGTTATAGAGATACTCAAGGTATGGCTATGAAATAAGACCAGTGTCAAGTCCAGTTAATTTAATAAGTATTATGCAAAAAAGACACAACCCTAACCAAATATAATATTTAAATCCCAACAAAGTAGTAATAAACATTGTTTCTCATGTTGTAGGTAATGCACAGGTGTGACAGGTTGGTGAGTTGGCTGCATAACAGCCCATCCAGACTTTGAGGCAGTAGCTCTAAACCCCTGTGTTACAGGCACTAACACTTGTAATGTAGTGTTACACTTATCTTCAGCTTTTTGGTGAGACGTGGTTAAACAGGGTAGTTCCAGGAAGAAGAGAGCAATGTTTTTATAAATAAGTACATTTAATGTTTTACCCTCCACATACACATACTGTACATGTGCACCAGCTCTTTCAGCGGTTATAGATACTGTGACCACAGTGTGGTCAGGTGGAGCTGGGGAAACCTGGGCCAGCAGGTACAGGTCATACCTCCTTGTGCTGTCCTTACAGACGATTCCAATACTGGATTTATAAATATAGTCGGTATATAAAAAAAAATTAAATATGAAGAAACAGTTATACCTGATGTTACACACAAAACAATTGTTTAAAAACATGCATTATAAAATTAGCTATACAACTCAAAATGAACATGAATCAACATAAACATTTACAAAAGAATGTCTAAATGACACCTTTTTCTCAAACTGCCTTTACATAATTCTTATATTCTTTAGAGATTGTTCTTACAGTAAGCATTTTATATTGATATAATATTTTATATATACACACTTAGTTTAAATAAAAAATAAATGTCATAGTAAATTCTCATACATCATTTCAAGGCAGGTCCAAACTTTGTAAATCCTGCACAGTCAGTACAGAGGCTTTTTACTTTGTGTTTGAAAGTCACTGTCAGTTGCACTTATTGGAGCAAAGATGGTGAAATGTAAGAGCCAGACTTACACACGCTGATCATAACTTCATGAGCTGTTCCAAAATCTTTAAGAATCTTGAGTGTGTTCAACAGTGTATTAGTGTTTACATTAGTCTAAATGTAGTCTCAGAAACTATAGAGCTAATTGCAGTTTTCAGAGTCTGAATCCAAGATGATAGACAGCAGCAAACTTGAAGGATCTTCAACAGTGAAGTGACGCAGGAACTGTTACCAAGTCCTGAAAATAAAATAAACATATAAACATGATTTTATTTCTTAAATTAGACCATTTTAATTACAATAAAATGATAGATTATCACACACCTCATGTGTTCTTGTTAGAGTATTTAAAACAAGTAATTCCACTATAACAGTAAAACAAACAAAACAAACTAAAGAATGGGAATAAATGCATTACCTTCAGCAGTGACACCTCACACCGTTTCCACATTATTGGGGTAGAGCTAGTCCTGGGACACTCTGGCAGCTCCAGCTGTGCTTTTTAAATTTTGTGTGTGCATTTGTGAATTTTGTGCGCATTTGTGTATCCTGTGTCTGTATTTGTGAATCATGTGTGTGCATGTGTGAATCATGTGTGTGCATTTATCTTTTTTGAGACTCTTTTAGCTCCATACTTAGACGGTTTTACACCATAAAATGTAAAATTAATATACTTTATACTCAAATGTCAAAACTTTTACTCAGATCAGTGAACAGCACTAATAAGGCCCCATTCTTACAGATCATTAACTAAAAAAAGTTGGTTTAGGGTTTAGTTACTTTTTAAAAACATACAACATAAAAGTACACATCAACGACAACCCAAGAGCAGGGTCAACAATGGAAATCACTAAAAACCCAAAGATAAAATGGAATTAAAAACATGAACAAATACAATGTGCAAATAAGTAGTTATTTTTGTGCAAATGATTACAAAGTGCTAGGTGCCATTTAAGTGCCTCACAGCTGTCGGTAAAAACGACATGTTCAGTCTTTTAGTCCAGCCCAGAGTTCTGTAGCGCTGTCCAGAGGGCAGCAGCTCAAACTCCCTTCTGAGGGATGGTCCTGGAACTGCACTATAGCACCAGCCTCTGCACCTGTCGGCTGTAAATGTCCCCCAGCTGAGCCTGACTCCTCCCTGAAATCTTACTAGCCACTTTAACCAGACTACCCAGTCTGTTTCTGTTGGTCAGAGAGAGGCTTCCAAACCAGGCAGCAATACAGAAGGATAAAACCGATTCAATAAAAGAACGATAAAACAGTGTCATCATTTCACTGGAGACATTAAAACTGTTCATCTTCCTCAGGAAGTACAATCGTTGTTGGACTTTTTTTTAGAAACAGCATCCACCCAAGGCTCAAAACAGAGTTTATTGACCAAAATGACTCCAAGGTATTGGTAGCTGTCGACCAGGTCAATGTCCGTGTTCTTGATGACAGTAACCGTGGGGCAAGGTGGTGATTTGCGGAAGTTTAATTTCCTTTGTTTTTTACACATTCATATGTAAAAATGAACGGTCACACCACTGAACAAAGTCATTAAGGACTGGCCCATAGTCCTGTTCATCCCCTCTGAGCAGGCTGATGATAACAGAGTCATCTGCAAACTTTAAAATATGTCTATCCTTGTACACACTGCGTCACTGATTTGTGTACAGAATGTACAGAAGCGGGGACAGACAGCAGCCTTGGGGGGAACCAGTAGAGGCATAAAGCACATCAGATAAAATACCATTCACTCTAACACACGGTCTGTCTAATAAAAAGTCCAATATCCAACCAACCAAGTTAAGATCAAGGTTAAAATCAGTCATAAGTCTCTCTGCCAGCAGGAATGGCTGAATGGTGTTAAAGGCAGAAGTAAAATCAACAAATAAAAGTCTGGCATAGGTCTTAACTCCATCCAGATGTTTAAGAATAAAGTGCAACAGTGTGATGACAGCATCCTCCACTCCTCTCTCGGACCTGTAAGCAAACTGCAATGGGTCTAGCTGTTCCTTGACCTGCAGTAGCACCATGTCTTTAATGATTTTTTCAAAAGTTTTTATAACCAAGGAGGTCAGGGCAACTGGTCTAAAATCATTCAAGGCTTTAAGAGTGTTGCACTTCGCTAAGGGCACAATGACTGAGTGCTTCCAAATTTTGGGGACCTTCTGTTGTAGTAAAGACAGATTAAACATATGCTGGAAGATGCCACAAAGTTGGTAAGCACACTTTCTTAATGTCTGTCCACAGATGTTATCTGGCCCTGGACTTTTGGCTTTGGTGTGGCAGAATAGCTTAGCCACAGTGTTTACATCAACAAACATGGATGGAGATGCTCGAGTCAATGGCCTGATGTCGTCAATCTTGTCAGAAGTAGAATATTGTCTGTTAGACATAGGAGAACAACTTCAACTTGCAGGCCCCTAAATGAATAGGAAACAGTGTTGCACCCGTTGCAGCATTTGTTGCAGTTGTGGATGTGTAACTATTTTGTTGACATTACTTGTGAAAGGATCTATACCAAACCACGTACTCTGGAGCAGAGAAAATACAGTATACAATAGTTTTACATTGCAACTCTTTTTCCCTATGTTAAATGCTATATTCCTCTCAAGCATGCCGCAGCGGTTGATAGTTGGACAGTATTCCCAATGTTCATCATATCTTTCTCCGCTGATCCAGTTCCACTGATCTCCCAGGTATCCCAGGCCGATCCACCTCCACTAAACGGAGAACACAGTGTCACACACTGAGAATGAACTAATGAGAACGAGCTGTGCTGCCTTGTGATAAATGACTCTACCATTCCATCTTCATTTTCCCACATCTTTTGGGCAATGGCATTGTCATCAGGAGTGAGCGGAGAGTCCAGGTCGTAGTGGTGGTTCTGGTAGACAGAATGATGCCGAACTGGCAGATGTCTGCAGTGCTCTAATGCCTCCTCCCATGGATTCTCCTCGGTCACAAAAATCAGTGGTTCATCAAAGCAGTAGAACAGCAAAAGGCAAGGCAAGGCAATTTTATTTATAGAGCACAATTCATACACTGGGTAACTCAAAGTCATGGGCGTAGGTTTGGTCTCAGCTTTGGTGGGGACACCCCTGACCCCCACCCCCCTCACCCGATTTCTTTTGTTCCAGACTGTTGGCAATAAAGAATATCACAATACTGAAGTGAATCTACTTCTTCTCTTATATTGTATCCTTACCCCGATATACCATCCTGTATACTGTCCCTACAGAGCTAGTATAACTGTATAATCTACACTTTATTTATATTTAATAATTTGCTATTAATTAATAGTAGTATATCTCACAGAATCACTTTAGACCTTCACTTTAAGACCTCACCTGAAGCCATGAAGGTCCAGCTACTTCAACATGCTCTATGACATCTTTAGAAGATGTCTGAGTTTCCTATATATGTACAGTAATTAAATAATGAACTAATGAATCAAATACACACGTATCAGTATGCATTCAATGCATCATGTTTATATTTCAGAGCCATTTAAATATGAAGGGGACATGGTTTTTAAAACTTTTAAAATGCATGATTTCTTTTAATCACGCTTTAATAATTCATAGTTCATAAAGACCTCACCTGAAGGTCCAGCTACTTCTTCCTCAACAAGCTTTATGACATCTTCACAAGATGTCTGAGTTTCCTATATGTAATTAAATGAACTAATGAATAAAATACACATGTATCATGGTATGCATTCAACACATCATGTTTGTATTTCAGAGCCATTTTTAAATATGAAGGGGACATGGTTTTGTGGATTAATGTGTTGAAATGTATGTTAATCTATGTGTTAAGTTTGTATGAGACTAGCAGTAAGCTAGATCAACATTAGAATAAAATACAGATCATATTCTAACATTTTATTATTATGGCTAGCTAGTTATTTTGCCTACTTACACTCGGACTCTGCTTTATGAAAAAGCTTCTTATGTCCCCTTTTTTCTTCTTGGTTGGCATTTACAAAGTACAAAAAGGGGCAAAAAAACGTTATATTAAAATGTTTTTACTCTGGCCTTTGTATGTGGCAGAGAGACAACCCTGGTAACTTACCGTCGGCGTCGTCATAATGCGCGCGCACACACACCAGCCGCTCGCTGCTAGTGTAAGCACAAAAGTAGTCCCGGCCCGCGCCTGTAGCCTGTCAGATATCCCGCCGCCAATCAAATTACGGCGTTTCTTGTACTGTTGTCGTCCTGGCCGTTAGAATCGATCCAAATAGCAGTGCAACGATCCAAATAGCAGATCAAAGGAGCTTTCCAAATATTGGTGGGGACAAATTTGCCATCTCAAAATATTGATAGGGACTAGTACCTAGCGTCCCCCCCTAAACCTACGCCCATGCTCAAAGTGCTTTACAGAAATAAAAGACAATTTACAAGATTTAGATTAAGAAACATAAGAAAAAAATAAAAACATTTTAAAAAGAAGAGTGCAGATAAAAAAAAAAAAAAAACACTTTAGGTTGTAGTGTAGGCAGAGCTAAAGAGAAAGGTTTTTAACCTTCCCTTGAACATTGTTAAAGTTGAGGCTGTTCCAGGTTTTTGCTGCATGAAACTTAAAAGCTGCTTCACCCTGTTTAGTTCTAAGTATTGATTGATGTCCGGCTCACCTAGAAATAAAACACACAAATGACATCCTTACAAAACTAGAAAATGCATAGGATTTATCAAGAGCAACAATCCTAGACACATCTTCAATAAACAGTGACTGACTCTTGTGACTCTCACCTATGAAACCGCCGGTGTCAGATCTTAACACACTATTGGCCAGAATTACACAAGTAAACTGTTTTAAATAAGTTGTTGATGATATGTGGTTGAAGGACACCACTATTTTTAAAACAATCATGATCACTTGGACCATATGTGCATGCTATTTAGCATTTAACCATTTATAGTCATATTTAAATGTGACTAACGTAATAATAAAAAAATGAAGAAAAGGTTAAAGCAAAAGTATATGGACTCAAGGTGAAGATGTTTCGTCTCTAATTCCATTAGACTTTATTAATTCTGAGATCAACCGGTAAGAGAGCTGAGCTTTTTTCTCTAGAGGTTATACAGTTCAAAAAGCTCATTATTTTACGTACCCCAGATTTGTAATTTTTTTTGGCCATTTTCAGAGAATATGAATAATAGCATAAAACCTTTTCTTTCACTCATAGTGGATGGGTGAAGCCATATATTGTCAAACAATTGTGTTGTCATCTTTAACGTCAATGACAGCTTGAAGTCTTTTGTGGTAGTGGTGGATGAGGCTCTTTCTTCTTTCAATTGGTAAATTTGCCCATTCTTCTTGACAAAAAGCTTCCAGTTCCTGTAAATTCTTGGGCTGTCTTTCATGAACTGCATGTTTGAGATCTCCCCAGAGTGGCTCAATGATATTGAGGTCAGGAGACTGAGTTGACCAGTCCAGAACCTTCACTTTATGCTGCTGTAGCCAGGTCGACTTGTCCTTGTGCTTTGTGTTGTTGTCATGTTGGAATATCCAAGTACGTCCCATGCGCAGCTTCCGGGCTGATGAGTGCAAATTTTCCTCAAGTATTTTTGAGTATTCAGCGATCCATCTTCATGTTTCACAGTTGGAATGGTGTATCTTACATCATAGGCCTGGTTGACTCCTCTCCAAATGTAACGTTTATGCTTGTGGCCAAAAAGTTCAATATTTGTCTTATCACTCCAGATTACTTTATTTCAGAAGTTTTGAGGCTTGTCTCTGTGCATTTTGGCGTATTGTGAGCGAGATGCTTTGTGGCATTTCCGTAGTAATGTCTTTCTTCTGGCAACTCCAATATGCAGCCCATTTTTCTTCAAGTGCCTCCTTATTGTGCATCTTGAAACAGCCACAACACTTTTTTCAGAGAGTCCTGTGTTTTAGCTGAAATTATTTGTGTTTTTATTTTTTATTTTTTTTTGCATCCCAAATTTTTCTGGCAGTTGTGGCTGAGATTTTTGTTGGTCTACCTCACCTTGGTTTGGTTTGAACAGAATTCCTCATTTTGAACACTGCTGATTAGCATTCTCAATTCCTTGGATATCTATTTATATCACTTTCCTGTTTTATACAGTTAAATAACCTTTTCCCGCAGATCCTTTGACAATTATTTTGCTTTACCCATGACTCAGAATACAGAAACATCAGTGTAGCACTGGATGAAAGATGCAAGGGTCTGTCAGGAGCCCAGAACCTCACTGACCTTTTATCCACACACACTGATTACAAGCAAACAGGTCACAGGTGAAGATGGTTACCTTTAGTAGCCATTCAAACCTGTTTGTGTTCATGTTATCAGGCCAAAATCACCAGGGTATGTAAACCATTGATCAGGGTCATTTGGGTAGTTTCTGTTGTCATTATAATGTAAAAAAAAAAGTAAACCTAAATATTTTACAATAAATGGCTTCACCCAACCACTAACTATGAGTGAAAAAAGGTTGTTGTGTTATTATTCATATTCTCTGAAAAGTTATGTGCACATCTGCATCTGGAGCTTATATCCCTCTATAGATACGGAATAAGCTCAGCTCTCCTACCAGTTGATCTCAGAATTGACAAAGTCTCTTGGAATTAGAGACAAAAACATCTTTACCTTGAAAACTGAGTCCAGATGCTTTTACTTTAACCTTTTCTTAATGTGCTTGGTGTATTTAATACATTGTCTATATTTTGTCCATTTAAATATTTGCAGTGCGTCAAATGTGAACAATACAATACAAGTGAATAAGTAAAGCATGTAGCCACAAATTGCCATGTTACTAACAACAAAATTTACTTTTAGAGCAGAATATTGATTTCTTTTTTCCATAATCCTTGTATTTTCAGGCGTGACGTCCGTCCAACCTGGGGCTGGTGCAAAGTGGATTGGGTGCAGTCGAAGGCGGAGACCTCGACGACCCAATCCCCGGACACGGAATCTGGCACTAGGGACATGGAATGTCACCTCGCTGGAGGGGAAGGAGCCTGAGCTTATGCGGGAGGTTGAGAGATACCGACTAGAGATAGTCGGGCTTACCTCCACGCACAGCTTGGGTTCTGGAACCCAAATCCTCGAGAGAGGATGGACTCTCCACTACTCTGGAGTTGCCTGCGGTGAAAGGCTGGTGTGGGCTTGCTCATAGTCCCCCAGCTCAGCCGCCATGTGTTGGAGTGCACCCCGGTGAACGAGAGGGTCGCTTCTTGGAGTCTCTCAGAGGGGTGCTGGAAAGTGCTCCGACCTGACGTTCCACTGGGGGACTTCAACGCTCACGTGGGCAGCGACAGTGACACCTGGAGGGGCGTGATTGGGAGGAACGGCCCCCCGGATCTGAACCCGAGCGGTGTTCTGTTATTGGACTTTTGTGCTAGTCACAGTTTGTCCATAACGAACACCATGTTCAAGCACCGGGACACCCTAGGCCGGAAATCGATGATCGACTTTGTAGTTGTTTCATCTGACCTCCGGCCGTATGTCTTGGACACTCGGTGAAGAGAGGGGCGGAGCTGTCAACTGGTCACCACCTGGTGGTGAGTTGGATCCGATGGCGGGGAGAAAGCTGGACAGACTCGGCAGGCCCAAATGTACTTTGAGGGTCTGTTGGGAACGTTTAGCAGAGCCCCCTGTCAGAAAGATCTTTAACTCCCACCTCCGGCAGAGCTTCGACCAGATCCCAAGGGAGGTTGGAGACTGATAGGTACCGGCAGGCCAAGCGGACTGCAGCCCGGGTGGTCGTGGAGGCTAAAACTCGGGTCTGGGAGGAGTTCGGTGAGGCCATGGAAAAGGACTATCGGTCGGTATCGAAGAAATTCTGGCAAACTGTCCGGCGCCTCAGGAGGGGGAAGCAGTGCCCTGCCAACACTGTTTACAGTGGAGGTGGGAATCTGCTTCAACTGGGAATATTGTTGGACGGTGGAAGGAATACTTCGAGGATCTCCTCAACCCCACCTACACATCTTCCACTGAGGAAGCAGAGGCCGAAGGCTCGGAGGTGGACTCGTCCATCACCCAGGCCGAAGTCACTGAGGTAGTTGGGAAGCTCCTTGGTGGCCAGGCACCGGGGGTTGATGAGATACGCCCTGAGTACCTCAAGTCTCTGGATGTTGTAGGGCTGTCTTGGTTGACACGCCTCTGCAACATCGCGTGTGATCGGGGACAGTACCTCTGGACTGGCAGACCGGGGTGGTGGTCCCTCTTTTCAAGAAGGGGGACCGGAGGGTGTGTTCCAACTACAGAGGGATCACACTCCTCAGCCTCCCCGGGAAAGTCTATGCCAGGGTACTGGAGAGGAGAATGCGGCCAATATTTGAACCTTGGATTCAGGAGGAACAATGCGGTTTTCGTCCCGGTCGTGGAACACTGGATCAGCTCTATGCCCTCTCCAGGGTACTGGAGGATTTATGGGAGTTTGCCCAACCAGTCCACATGTGTTTTGAGGATCTGGAGAAGGTATTCGATTGTGTCCCTCGTGGCGCCCTGCGGGGGGTGCTCTGGGAGTATGGGGTCCGGGGCCCTTTGCTAAGGGCTGTTCGGTCCCTGTACGACCGGAGCAGGAGCTTGGTTCACATTGCTGGCAGTTAGTCAGACCTGTTCCCAGTGCATATTGGACTCCAGCAGGGCTGCTCTTTGTCACCGGTCCTGTTCATTATCTTTATGTACAGGATTTGTAGGCGCAGCCAGGGGCCGGAGGGAGTCTGGTTTAGGGACCACAGGATCTCGTCTCTGCTTTTTGCAGATGATGTTGTCCTGTTGGCTCCATCAAGCCAGGACCTTCAGTGTGCACTGGGACGGTTTGCAGCCGAGTGTGAAGCGGCTGGGATGAGGATCTCCAAGTCTGAGACCATGGTTCTCAGTCGGAAAAGAGTGGCTTGTCCCCTTCAGGTTGGTAAAGAGCTCCTGCCTCAAGTGGAGGAGTTCAAGTATCTTGGGGTAGACGGATCGGTGCAGCTTCTGCAGTACTGGTCTGTCGTGGTGGAGAAGGAGCTGAGCTGTAAGGCAAAGCTCTCGATTTACCGGTCAATCTACGTTCCTACTCTCACCTGTGGTCATGAGCTTTGGGTCATGACCGAAAGAACAAGATCCCGGATACAAGCGGCCGAAATGAGCTTTCTCCGCAGGGTGGCTCCCTTAGAGATAGGGTGAGGAGCTCGGTCACTCGGGAGGAGCTCAAAGTACTGTAGAGCCGCTGCTCCTCCACATCGAGAGGAGCCAGCTGAGGTGGCTTGGGCATCTGTTTCGGATATCTCCTGGACGCCTCCCTAGGGTGGTGTTCCGGGCATATCCCACCGGAAGGAGACCCCGGGGAAGACCAAGGACACGCTGGAGGGCCTATGTCTCTCGGCTGGCCTGGGAACGCCTCGGTATCCCCCCGGAAGACCTGGAGGAAGTGTCTGGGGAGGGGGAAGTCTGGGCGTCTCTGCTTAGACTGCTGCCCACGCGACCCAGCCCCAGATAAGCGGTAGAAGATGGATGGATGGATGGATGGATGGATGGATGGATGGACGTCCGTCCAACTCAAGTTTTCTTAATTTCTTAAGTTTCACAGCATAACAACAACACATTGTTGCCTGTGTCCTAAAGTTTCAAAAAAAAAAAAAAAACTAACATTTTTTTTTCCATTTGTTATTTTTTAATAAAATAAAACTGTTTACCTTTGCATAAAAGAAAGTGATTACATCGAACTGAAGCTTGGAGCTTACCTTTAAGCTCCTAGTTCAGTGCAATTTGGTAGTTATCTCTGCCTTGTTTACCACTCCACTCATGCCCATATTATCTGTGTTATTTTGCTTCCCTTTTTCTATTTAAGTTTATTTTTAACTCTGTGTAGGCTGAGGTATTCAGTGCTGGGAAAGACACACACGTTAAATAATAAATAGTTTTCCTAAAGTATAAGAAAAAAAAAAAACAGTACTTTCCTGAAAACAAAGGATTACCTGGTTGCCAAGGAAGTGAAGGTAGTCTCGTTTCTACTGGACCATTTCCACTTCCAGTCTGACCAATCACGGTAAAAACCAAACCAGCCACTTAAGGTAATCTCCTGATACTCAGTTTAATCTCTGATGGTGACCAAATCTATGTGGTGCTTCATACAGTTGGCCCGAGTGTCAGTCCATGTCTTGAGTTCATCAATTCTATGGATTATTCTCTGTAGGGCTATCACACTCACACAAAGCAGTACATCTGCAGAGACATGTACATTAATGACTCCAAATATTAGGATGAAGAGGTTGTGTTTCTTTAGGTAATGACTCAAATAACAGTCCATTTATAAGAAAAAGTTAAGGGGCAGCACTTCTCAAGCTTATGGGGGACACGCTGCTCACATCACTGACATATTCAGAATGTGCAGTTGAAGGAGACATTCAGTCCAATACTGTGCATAAGAATTAGGTCTCCAATACTATCGTTCCTTTAGCTCTGTTATTATCTCATAAACTATTCAACAAGTGTGCTAAAGCTTTGTCACATTATTGTTTGATTTTTTTTAATTGCCTAATATGTAAATAGTAAGAAACTATAAAAGTAAAAATTCGACTGTGTTTATGTGTTTTTTAGATGCCTCTAAGGCTTTCGACCGTGTGAATCATAGTAAACTATTCCAGAAATTGTGTAAAGCATGTGTACCTAAATATATAGTGAGAGACCAGACTATGCTGGTCAAACTGTATATCTGCACCCTTTCAGACCTATAATGGGGTAAGACAAGGTAGTCTACTGTCCCCAATTTTGTTTCATTTTTACATGAATGATCTCTCTAAAGAGCTAAACATGTGTAGAACTGGATGTATGGTTGGAGGCAATGTGGTGAATCATTTAATGTACGCAGATGACCTTGTGGTTTTTAGCCCCAGTTCAGCAGGTCTCCAGCAACTCCTGAATGTGTGTTCTGTGTTTGGAGATCAACATGATACAGGTACAATACTACAAAAAGTGTTATTATGATATGTCGTACCAAAGAGGATCGATCACTTGTATTCCCTCTTTTTAAGTTGTCTGGCAATATTTTAACTGTATGTAATCAAATCAAGTATTTGGGTTACATCATAAATGACTGACTGATGAATGTCTGACTGATGATGAGGACATGTATCGGCAGTGCCGTATGCTGTATGCACAGGCAAATATATTGGCACGGAAATTTTGCTCATGCACGGATGGAGTAAAACTGACTTTGTTTAGAGCCTACTGTACTTCCCTGTACACTGCACATCTGTGGTCTAATTACAAAAAAGGAAGTCTTCAGAAACTGACAGTGGCTTACAACGACGCCCTAAGACTATTATTAAAAAGACCTAGGTGGACAAGTGCCAGTGAACTGTTTGTGTCATCTCGAGTCAGCACATTGTCAGCTGTTTTAAGAAATTTGATGTATAAATTTATTTGTCAGCTGAATAATTCTGAAAATAACATTGTTTTATTGTTAACTAATACTGCATATAGTGACATGCGTTACACATCAGTGCTATGGAAACACTGGTACGCCTGCCTTTTAAAGGGCTAAGTCTATTGTTTGTTGTACTTTGTACCTAATGTTTGTTTGTCTCTTTAATATTTTATATTGGACCTCGAGTCTGTAATAAAGTCTATCTATCTATCTATTAATTTGTAAAAGGGAGAAAAAGCGTTCAAAGCTAAGCAAAAAGTATTACATTTCTTAGGTTGTAAAGAAAAACTACTTTTTGACACAAGACTTCTAAAGACATTTTAAGTAAACTTAACAATTAGCTTGTAAGTAAACATAAAACATAGTTAGATTTACTTACATTTAACAAGCAATGTTTCTTGACTTTTTTCAAGTTTTACAGTTGACCAAAAATATGATTAAAATAAATAACAAATGTGTGTGTTTTATAACCAATACTTTTTCGGACCACAATAAAAGTGGTAATAAAAATGCCTTTCAGGTTGCCTTTTCCATAAGGACTGCATCAATGATTGAGCCGTGACTTCTTATGAATCTCAGAGCTTTACATGTAAAGCAGAGTTAAGCATAATATTTGCCACTCAAAAAAAAAAAAGTGCATTTAAATGTCTTTTTTTTTATTAATTCATTTGATTTGCATAGCCCTTGCTCATCCAGGTCTCATCCCAGAATTTGAATGTTGGATTAACACACCCATATATTCAAATAGACCAGGGCTCATTACTATGAAAAACATGAGATTTGACAAGCATATGTTGATCAGTTTCCATGTTGTGTGAGCATTTACATGTACAATTACATGATAGAAAAGTACATTATGCTTTTAATGTGTACAGCATTTAATAATGTATCTTGTACATTATTAAATGCTGCTTTATTCGCCCTCCAGCTGCATGGAGTTTATTTTTTTTAAACTTTTTTCAAGTTTTATGACCTTTTTATGACCAAATCTTTTCCATTGTATATGCATTTAGTAAATAATTTGTAAGACACTGTTTTTGTTTTTTACCTCATCTCCCGTAAAAGTATAATGTACTGCTTTTAATATTTACAGATTTGAATAATTAACAAGCTACAGGGGCAGAAAGAGCAAATAAAATTGTATTTGTACAATAAAGTTTTTTTTAAACTAGCCTTGACTTAAGTGAGTGGGCCTCATTCACAAATATTTTCTTCTAAGACAAGACTTGTTCTTTTCTGTGTACAAAGCTCAGTGAGGGCATGTTCCTCTTGGCCTTCATTATGAAACAGTTTAAACACTTAGGAAATGAGCGTCACTCAAAGCCTTGTTTACACTTTACAAGTGTCCCACTTTGGGACCCCTCTTCCCAAAGTGGGTTTGTGATACTTTGGGAGGAGTGTAGTTCAACACTGCAGTCAGCTGCTTAGAGTCTCTAAATTATAGGTAATTGGCGCAGCGCTATGAATGAATGAATGAATGAATGAATGAAGACACGTCTTTTGCGACACTTCAATGAGGTCATTGCTTGTGTTGCAGGTGCCGCTTTTCTGGACACAGCAGGGTGGAAAGGCGTGCCTCTTGAAGGGGTTACCAGTAACAAAATATTATAGCGGTTCTTTAACAATTGTAGCAGTTGAAAACATGTAAAAGGTGAAGTGTAAAAGTTGTTGTTTATGATTGACGCCAACAATCACCACTTTAATATATAAAAATGTTATTAAAGTTACCATTCTTTTATATTAAATATACAGTGTTTTCTTACAGAACATATTAAATAGTCAGTCCACATTAGTCCATGACCGGGGGTTTTAGGAGTTTGCTCCAGTGCGCGGACCTCTGATGATATGGATTTGGGCTTCATTGTCCAGTTCATCCATGATTTTCTCCTGTCTGACTGACATGATAGTGTAGCTAACTGGAAATCAAGAAGTTAAAGAATACACAATAACACAAACAACCTCTATTTGCAGTATCAAAAGTCATTGTGTAATTATTGTGTTGCATATTCTAATAACCTTTTATTTAACATCAATATCTTTAATAGGTTTTAAATACAACAATGTCATTTAATCTATAAAATCTCAATTATTTGTAATCTAAGAATGAAACTTAACACTCCTAATACATGCACCTCAATGTGGATGTCTGAACAAAGATACTTCTAAACTTCTATTTTACATCTATGACCACACATTGGATGTTTATAATTTTGTGTTTTACATGTTGGATGTCAAAAATCCCTTTAATAGCCCCCTTTATAGAATTTCATGGTTTTGTCTCTGTGGTGTTGCTCTAGGAAATAAAATAAGCTTTTAGGCCTACGTTATCTTTGAGCTCTAGAAAGCTAATAAAACAACATTTACAAAATATATATTCCTTTAATATGAGTTATAGGCTATTTAATTAAAGTTTATACTACGCCAGAGACATTGTAACATTTTTTACTCTGATTTATAACTCATAAATTACTTTGTTAAGATGTCACCATTTAAAAAAATAAAGCTAAAATGCAGTCTTCATAGGAACACATTTTCCTTTACATTTTTTTCTTCTCGATGCTGGAGGAATACTTCCCCTAAATATTCTCACTCTGTTCCCCCACCTCCAGCTTTACAAATTAAAGACTGCATATAATCACTGAAGGATACAAATGCCGGCCACAAACGCACCGATAGCGAGGCCGGTCAGCAGGTTACGGCGGCGTAAACGAGCCGCATTCTTCTGCCAGTAGTCCAGTTCTTTTCGGCGGCTCTGAAGTTGTAGATCTGCCGCAGTTGGTGAAGATTTGGAGGACGCTTGAGCTTCCTTCTCAGCCATGACTTGTTTAGGCAATCAGCTGCTTGAACTAGGAACAGGAAATTCTTCTTCTTCTCTCTTAAAGGAACAGGAAATATGTTCCAGTTTGGAGCAAATACCGCCACCGACTGTTATGGGCCGTGTTTTCACCCCCGTGTCCCTAATCCCTCAATCACTATTTAGTGTTGCACTATATAGAAGACTATATAACGTTAGAGCACTCTATTAATGAACGGTTTCTGTCGCCGTTAATCACGTGACTCTAGCGTACATGTTCGAAAAACTCAGCTGAATCCTGCTGATAATGGACTTCTGTAATAAATCACAAGACTTTAGTGATATAAGTATTAATATAAATCAGCTTATGTGTTTTATTCAGTAACTCTAGCAACCTATTAATAACCAAAACTGGCAGGATTATTGCCGCTCTTTTATGCCTCAAGAGGAAAGCTCTCTCATATGTCAATCTGTATGATTTACGGTAAGCTAACGTTAGTGATTTAACATAGTAACGGTTTATTAATAACAAATTGTACGGATTACGTTTCCACAAAAATTAAAACTCCTCTTCTCCGGCAATTCGCAAAGCTATATTTACAATTTGACCGTCTAGTGACCACCGCGGCTCACTACTTTTACTAATGGATTGTGGGTAAACTTTGAGTGCGCTAACGTTACATTTCAGTCACTACTCACTAGACATTCGGACACCACTACAAACTGGCGTGATCACTATACAGTGCACTATATAGTGTGTTGATTCGGACACAGCCATGGAGTGGAAATTAAATTTACCTTTCTATGTTTGGGACAATGGAAAGAACTAAAATGCAATATATAAAACATGACTGGACTTATTTAGCCACGTTAAAACAATTGCAGGGCCTAACTAACACCTATTAAGGTATTGACATCAATAATTTCATGTTAACGTAGTAGAACTACAGAACCCATAATGCAACGCGCCACTCAACTTCCGAGGCGCGGGGTTAAAAGCTAAAATGTTTTGATGTTGCTGCTGTTTAGCTCTTCCAAGTGGAGACCCTTTGACTTTACAGTGACACTCGTAATGGACGCTTTGTTCAGACACCGTTCACTCTACAAAGCCACAACTCCGCCATGGAAGGAGCAATACCGAAAGGTGGGAAAAGACCGTAACGTCTAACTATAACTAATGTTTATGATGCAGTGGTTTGAGCTTAAGCTAATGCTGAACTGCTGTATCCGTCTCTGTTAGCGTTGTGTCGACAGATTAAAAAACAGCCGGTCCAAACTGCTGGAGAGGTACCGACAGATGGGTGAGAGCCCGCTAAAGAGCGGCTCCGGGGGCTCCATTATCGTCCAGGAGGTGATGGAGGAGGAGTGGAGCGCTCTGCAGGCAGAAAACCAACACAGACTGCCCTCACTATGGGCGTCAGAGGACATGGCAGAGGTCGGTCTGCCTCACAAATAGTTTGTAGTTCACAAACTTTATAATATAACAGTACAAGTCCAAAGGATCTGACAACAATATCAAAGATAATTGATCAAGAGAGGGAGGGAATGAACAAATATTGACTGTCGTACATTTGTTTCTAACTCAAGATGGACTACATTTCTCAATATGCCATCCATTACAACATAACAATCAAACCATTCTGCAATATCTAATTGTTTAATAGTCAATAATGGTAACTCGTAACTTAATTGTAGCACACACAACTGTCTGAAATTAATTCTCAATTTGATATCGGTGAAAGAAGTAAACTGTTAAAATTTCTTTGTTTTAATTAATAAATAGCCTAGGTATTAAATATGGAAAAAGGTATATTGTGATTTTTGTTATTCAAAAATCACCATTTTAATTTTATTTTTTATTTAATTTTATTTATTTTGTATGTCTTTCTTTTTTCTGCTGTTACTGTGTTCTACTGCCTCTAGTAAAACACATACAGCTTTTATGCAAGATACTGACTATAAGCAACTATAAATTACATATCATGAATTATATTAAATAATTTGAGCAAGTTTATGAACAGTATTTGTGAATGAAAAGGTGTCTAGAAAGTGACATTATTAAAAATCAACAGATCAGACTTTTATCAGACGCAGGCAGTGTTGCTCTATGCATCAAATTCTATATTCATGCAATTAATTTTATATTATTTTAGCATTATTCTTACGCATGTCAAGGCAAAATCTGTTGACTGTAAAGTTTGAGAAGTTTCACAATAGTTTAGACCTGGTTTGATCCTGGTTTAGAAGTTGTCAGACAGAACCATGTCTTCAGATGAGAGTTAAGCGTCTTTTATAAGAATTAAACGAGGGTTAAAAATCTCAATGCTCAGTTTAGTTTTATTTAGCTACAGTTTGAGTCGAGGTCGCTTCAGGAGCACTCACAAAAGCATGTGAGCGGTTAAAGGTAAAGTTAAAGGTGAGTGAACGTGCTGTGACGCTCTCAGTAATATGCTGTATGTTTTCATTGTCTCATTTGTTCCAACTCTGCATGAGCATAATATGAAGGCGGTAGCTTTTCAGTCGCTCATGACACGGCTGCTGAGCACCACTGTACAGAGCCCCTCCCACATGTCATTCAGAGTATGAAGCGGACTAACCAATAGTGAGAGTGTATGGACGTGATAAATGTATGGTCTGAAGGGAGGCCCTTTTTACACACACAGCTACACTGCTAATGTCACAAGTTGACTTGGGAAATTTGGCAACAATACTGTAGGAATAAAATAATTTAATATCATATGCTTCTGCTTTGCACAGATGTTTGGCGTCACAAAGGAGTATGATGAATTGGCAGTGCTTGAGGAAATTCAGCAGGAGCTTTTGTCACATGGTATCCATTTATTTATTTATTTATTTATTAGTCTTTCTTGAGAAAGGCATGTTGCACACTGACAGGCAAACCTTATTCTACCTTCTTACTATAACAGAAATATCCATAATTGAAGAATATGAGAAAAATCTACAGTTTGAGCAGCAGTACATATCCTATGTTGTGGAAGGAATGGATGAGGACTTGCAGCATATCATTTGCCCAATTTGTCAAATGTAAGTATTGCACCCTGCAGAACTACATATTTAACAAAATTGTTTTACACAGTTGGGTCTGACACATTTGTGGTTTACTATTAAACCCTAATCTGCTACTTATGTCTTCCAGGAACAATTTGACCATAAATACCCAGTTTATTTCCTGTCCTTGCAGCCTGCACATTGACACAAAGGTTTGGCTTTTAAAATCTTGTGTGTGGGGGGGGAAAGTGCTTTTGTTTGCAAGTGATTAACCCTGTATATCTATTGTCTACACTGCAGAACCGTAATATCAGTGCTGAGGTCTTAAGGCACCTCCTGGAGTCCAACGTTTCCGAGCACATGGAGGACTGTCTTCACAACCCTATTTTTTCTGTGGCTCCTAATGCAGATAGTGCTCCTAACTTGATGATAAGCTGCCAGGTATGACTCACATCAAGTTTGTTTTTATATTTTTGGGTTATATTGACAATACAGTGCCTTGACTTGACCATATACACTATATAGAGTGGTTTGTTCTAATGTATCTTTTGTTTTCTTGCTTTCAGGCTTGTGACTTCTTATCTATTGTCCTTTGAAAGTGACATCCACTTTGTTGATTTATTTGTATGTATTTTGTAAAGTGTATAGTATAAAATAAAGATATTTTTATATTTCCACAGTATGGAACCGTTCTCATTGTTGATTGATGTAAAGTGATGTTAACTGGCATAGCTTTTTAAATAACTCATCAGAAGCGTCTGATACAGCAGTGAAAACTTGTAACAAAGCTGCTAGCCTATCACATTGCAAAAACATAAATACTATTGTTTAATTTTATCCTGACACAGTCCAAAATAATACAAAGGAAACAGATGGTGACCGTGCATGTTGATGAACATACATGAGACATCCACATGAATGTAAACATGCCAGAGAGTAGCCTTAGGCTAATTTCCATCTGTTGTCCCATGGAGCGGACCTGACTCACATTTCACTGCTGGTTATATATGCTGTATATAATTTTGTATGTGACAAATAAAAATCTTGAATCTTGAATCTTGAATCCCAAATTCTCACACGTTCATACACCAGAGCTGTGTCTCTGGAGGCAAGGTGGGTTAAGTGTCTAAAGGAAACTGACAGTATGAACTGCCAACCTTCTGGTTACGGAACAACTGATCTACCACTGAGCCGCTGGACTCCAACATAAGAATACTGTATAATGAGTGCTTTTGCCCATACAGTTGCAATTTTAGGCTACAAATTTCTATTCTATAGCATATTCATATCAAAAACACCCTAATCTGGACCTCAGTATTTTATTTATTTTACAATAGAGTTACAGTGGTCAAAAGCAAACCAATCTATTAGGCAGGTAAAAAGTGAAAAGGGGGCTTATTTGGAAATTACCATAATATTAAGGCATTCTCTGTAATTCAGTATTCACGGTGATACTCTGGAAAAAACATTGTGTCCTCCATAGAAATGCATTTATCATAATGGGGTAGTAGATATTTATATATATTTTATATTTTAATAGAATTGATTAAACTTGCTTTAATTGCTATGGGAGCAATTTGTATTTTTACCTTGCTTTTTGGAGCAAATATCCTGGGCCTCACCTCATTCTAAACACCTGCTACGGCTCTGTATACAGTAAACTTGACGACTGGGCGAACCCTTTACCTCAAAGGACAGTCGTCATTTATATTCTGTACACATACCGGCTTTATAGCAGTGTGTGCGCTTCTAGGACAGAAATAGCTTCGTGCTGCCTGTAGAGGACGGCATTGACCAACCATGTGAGCGACTTGAGCGGAAAACAGGCGGCAGAGCGGAGCGGTAGACGGCAGAGGAAAGATGGCAGCCGCGGCAGTGGCTGAGTTTCAGAGAGCGCAGTCTCTTATTGGAACAGACCGGAATGCCTCTATTGATATCCTACACTCAATAGGTATGTACAGATAAATGCAATAAATGTAATGTGCTGGCTGTGTCACTTAACGTATGGCTATGAAAACACGTCGCTTTTCGTTAGCGGCTAAGCTAAGTTGCGTGAGTTAGCCCCGTGCTTCTTTTCACCCTGCTACTACAGTGAGTCAGCAGCAGTTTTCTAGCCGGTTAGCTCCAAGCTAACTCCAAGCTAGCGACCTAGGCTTCATTCATTTGAAAGCAACTTGGTGACAGTTGAGTTCGCCAGTTCACATTAGCCGTGAAAATGTCCTGTTAGCTGGAATTCCGTGTCAAGTATAAGGCCGACCAGGAAATACTTTGAAACCGGTGGCATTGCCAAGTTACATTATGGCTACATACTTTGTTACGGCATTCAGACGAGATCACTGTACAGTTAACTATGTATATGGCTTATAAACTCGGTTGATTAGTTTTTTGATTTACTTAAATGTTCAATTCGAGTACTTCTAGCGTTTGGGCTTCTTGGTGTTTGTTTTAACAATTTGCAATCTTGCGTCAAAAGACTGACTGTGTTAGCATGTTTTGACTTGTGTGCGTTTAGTGAAGCGGGACATCCAGGAGAGCGATGAGGAGGCGGTGCGGATTAAAGAACAGAGCATCCTGGAGCTGGGAGGGCTGCTTGCTAAGACAGGACAGGCAGCAGGTAACACCTCAAAAGTTTATTTATAACACAATTTACTCTCAAAATATGCTTCAAGCTCATTTTTTTTGTCCCACTTTCAGAGCTGGGGGGTCTGCTCAAGTATGTGCGCCCCTTCCTCAACTCCATCTCCAAAGCCAAGGCAGCCCGGCTGGTGCGCTCGCTCCTGGACATGTTCCTGGACATGGAGGCTGCCACGGGACAGGAGGTGGAGCTGTGCCTGGAGTGCATCGAGTGGGCCAAGGCTGAGAAGAGGACCTTCCTCCGACAAGCTCTGGAGGTGAGACTTAGACATAGAACACCAGTGAGTAATGCACAATCCTTCCATGTTTGCACAAGGGACCCAACAAAGACATTTGACACATTGAGCATGTGAAATCAATTCAATGTTATTCAAAAAATCACACTGTTGCAGTAAATACAACATAAGCAAATGTGTGCAGTTATTTAAAGTTGTAATGGTCAAGGCAATTTTATTTATATAGCACAATTCATACACTGGGTAACTCAAAGTGCAATAATAATAGTAATAGTCAAACAGAACTTTGAAATAGATGAAGGAAATCTCTTTAAACTAACAGTCACATTTTTGTTAATTGCCTATTCTTTCACTTGGAGTAAGCATATTCATTTAGACTTCATATGATCTGTCACCAAAGGTCATGTAACACCTTCTTTAAGGTTTTTCTGTCATTTGTTCTTATTTTTCTCACGTACGCTCATTTGACAAAAACAGCATGTTATGGGAGAAGTGTTCATACTGTAAATAACCCAGTAATTGTTTCCCTTGTTTTTTAGTCCATCGTTGCTTAAAAGTAGTCTTTTTAATTCAGTGAATAGGTGAATAAAATCGTATTCACCTATTTTAATGATTAGTTACACACTACATGTGTAACAAAAGGTTTTTTGTTTCCTTAGGCTCGACTCATCTCTCTGTATTTCGACACAAAGTGCTACCCTGAGGCTCTACAACTTGGTAAGTATTTTATTTCACCCCCACACACACACACATACCTTTGGACAGAGACTATTTGAAAGCGGACTTTTCGTAGGCTCCCAGCTGCTGCAGGAGTTGAAAAAGATGGATGACAAAGCCCTGCTGGTGGAGGTTCAGCTGCTGGAGAGTAAGACGTACCACGCGCTCAGTAACCTGCCCAAGTCCCACGCTGCTCTCACCTCAGCCCGGACAACCGCCAACGCCATCTACTGCCCGCCCAAACTACAAGCAGCTTTAGACATGCAGTCAGGTACAGAGCACAACAGGGGTCTTTGTTACTCTGTGGACATCACTACAGCTTAATCCAAATATTTGATAAGATAGTTCCTAAGCCTATTCCTTGCCCTTTGTGAACAACCCCATGAGGTCAACAGAAGGCATATTGGAGGTTTCTTACAAAGTTAGGAAAGAAGTGGTGTTTGGAGATTCTGACTGCTCTAACAATTAACAGTAGAAGCAGTAGCAGGGGGAGTTACCCTGATGCATAGGTGCTCAGTAATCTACAGTGTCTCTTAAATGGATTACAACCAGTGCACCTTATCCTGAGAGACAGTAAAAAATCACAGGATGCCATGTAGTACTTAAGCATAACATCTGGTTACAATGTTCTGGGCTTTCACTGGAAAAGGTTTTCTCCATATGGACCCGAACTGAAAGCATTGTTATCAATTCTCTCATAAACTCGGACAAAGTGATAAGTCCCGGTGAGACGCTTAATTGATCTTTAGTAAGCACTCTAAGCATTTTTCTCATAGTAACTAAAGTCAACAGAATCTCCAACAAGAAACAAATATACACTTGCCTTAATGTTCATCCAAATAATGCTACATCCAAATATTGCTTCAAGTCAGTCCTCCTCAGCTTTTTACTCATATTAAACTTGAACAACATATAACAGTCACTAACTTTAATAAACCAAATAAAAATCATAGACTTACTGTCCTTGTCTGTGAAACTATTGAGCCAGATATACACATATATCAGTGTATAAGCAGAACAATACACCTCCATGTGAGCAGCTGAATGACCTGTGCCTGTTTTATGTGCAGGGATAATCCACGCAGCTGAGGATAAGGACTGGAAGACGGCCTACTCCTACTTCTACGAGGCCTTCGAGGGTTACGACTCCATCGACAGCCCCCGAGCTGTCACAGCCCTCAAATACATGCTGCTCTGCAAGATCATGCTCAATGTGTGAGTACCACAACAGGAATGATCTCTGTCATAACATTTTTATTGATAGGACTGTTGATAAATGTTCAGAGGATGTTTGCCTTGGCAGTTTGGTTTGGACCCAAGCCTCAGAAGCTACGTAAATGATTATGTTAGTTATCAGTTAGTTCTTTAAGACATGTTTCTACTGAGTGATGCTTCTCAATTTAGTATGGTAACCACTGAGGAACTACATGAGTAGTAATAAAATGTTTTAATGTGCAATGAGAAAATATAGTGACAACCACCCCCACATCCCTTTTTGCCTCAGTTTAGTGGGACAGAATAAAAAAAAAGTTATTGAATAATTGAACACCAAAGACCACTAATAATAATAATAATAATAATAATAATAATAATAATAATTATTATTATTATTATTATTATTATTATTATTTTGTTGTTGTTATTCATTCATTTTCTACTGCTTAGTCTCGTTAGGGGTCGCGGGTGACTGGAGCCTAACATTTAGAGACAGACAGTGACAGACAACAATTCACTCTCACATTCATTCACTAGGGATCAGAGTTTCCAATTAACCTGTACATGCAACCCACAGTAACAAGTGGAGGACATGCAGACTCCTCGCAGAAAGACCGAGTTGGCCGCATTATTCTTATTATTAATGTGTGTGTATGTATATATATATATATATATATATATATATATATATATATATATATATATATATATTTTTTTTTAATAAGAAAGTCCTCCTCCTCAAAAAAAAAAAACCCGCCTCCTTGGGTTCAACTGCAGTAAAATGTGTGTCTATAGCAACCTGTGTAGTTTTTCAGTTTACTTCTCATTGATGCTAGTACTTAACGTGAACTAAAATTAGTTCAGTGTAGGTGGAAACTTGTTTCACTGTGAAATGTGTGTTGTGTGTTTCAGGCCTGAAGACGTACAGGCGCTCGTCAGTGGAAAGCTGGCTCTGCGGTACGCCGGCAGAGAGGTATTGTTCGTCATTTTAATAAATTAAAATCACAAGATGCCTGTGGCGCTTGTGCAATAGAAGAGATGACAAATACATATTCTGTTGTTATCAGGGTTTATCATTGGAAGTGACTTGGGGTACAACAATAATTAATCCCGTCTGCCTTTTCTTTTCTGTCCACAGACAGACTCACTGAAATGTGTAGCAATGGCCAGTAAAAACCGGTCACTCGCAGACTTGGAAAAGGTTGGTGTTTGGAATTGTCTGTCTCACAGTCTGATACAGGGTATATAATGTAAACTTTTGCATCTCTCCTTTAGGCACTTGCAGAGTACAAAGCCGAGCTGAGGGATGACCCCATCATCAGTACACATCTGACCACACTGTATGACAACCTGCTGGAGCAGAACCTGATCAGGGTCATTGAGCCGTTCTCCAGAGTGCAGGTAACTCTCAAGATAAACACAATATCACAACTGTGTGAAAACAGATTCACTGCTCGGGGACAAACCAAATAAGCACAATTAGTAGGTTAATGTGTCATAGACATTTAGGCAAAGTAATGCAAGAAAGTTAAAGTAATCAGTTTCAGATAAAAGGCAGCAAATTCTTTTACACATTTTCCAACATTAAACAAATATATTTATTTTTGTTTGTCTGAGCTGAAATTGCAAAGTAATTTCATCGATAACATTCAATTGGGCTTACAGCTACTGGTCAGCTAGTCTAAGGGTGCATTGCTAGGGTGCATTCACACTTTCTTTGTTTGGTGTGGTTCAAACAGACAGACAGTGCAGTTGCATCAGTGTTAACGCTCTGTGACCCCTCCAAAAGAGAGGTCTTGGAGCGCTTCCAATTGAACTCTGATACAGATCAAGTTTGAACCTCACGTGGACCATAAACATGCTCAAACAGAAAGGGCATCAAAAATTGGTGCCGAAAATGTCGCATAATCCTTAGTTTCCTCGAGATTGGAAAAGAAAACAAACCAAAATAATGTCCAACTAAATAAGATTAGTGGTCAAATGTGAAGCACTGAGAAGCTAAAATGTTACAATAACATGCCTTATAAGCATTTGTGCTAACAGCACCATCTAGTGTCTTCCTTAAAATAAAATCACGTTTTTCTGTTTTGGTTTAAAAGGCCAGCTGTGAAAGCTCAGCGGACCAGGGCTGTAGCTAACAAACCAAACTAAACTAAACTTCTTTCTGTTCTGGTGCAGACTAATTTTGTACCCATCCTTATTTTTTTTTTTTTTTTTTTTTTACAGATATCACACATCTCTTCTCTCATCAAGCTTTCTAAGGTAATGTTTTTTAATAAAAAAAAAATTTAAAAACGTAAGTTGATTTGTTAAAATATTATGTCTAAACTTTGGTTGTGTTTGCAGGGAGATGTGGAGAGAAAATTATCACAGATGATCCTGGATGAAAAATTTCATGGTAGTTTTTTTTATTTATTTATTTTTTTATGGTTTGTACAGGCGTTATTATGTAATACTTCAATTGAAGAGTGCTTTGTTCCCCTCATCATGACCAACTCCCTACAGGTATTTTGGACCAAGGTGAAGGCGTGCTGATTGTTTTCGAGGAGCCTGTGGTGGACAAAACCTATGAGGCAGCTTTGGAGACCATCCAGAACATGAGCAAAGTGGTGGACTCGCTGTACAACAAAGCCAAGAAGCTCTCATAAGGTAAGTCTTGATAGTTTGGCATTAGCCCTAGCTAGAAATACTGGGTTCGCTGATTCTGTTTAATTACAGATGGTTTGTTGTGGGTCATTATCTAAATATGAGCCTCTCTTGTCTATGTCTCCGTAGAGAGCGAGAATTATCCATTCCTCCAGCTGGGAGCGGCGTGGGCCAGTCGGACGACTTCTGCTCACCGCTCACTCGGAACACCGGAGGGGGGGAAAGAAGCGGGGGATGACGAGATCACAAACACTGTCTAACCCAGCAAGCAAATAAACCAGCGGATATACAGCAGTGAAGTCTGCAGGAGACTCTGCTCTCCTTCTGGTCCTCCCTCTGCTCTCCCTCCCTCTTCTTTTCACTGTCTCCTCCTCACAGTCTAACTGAGGTTGATCTGATACTAAGAGTGCCTCCATCTGGACAAACCCAGGCACGGCACCACTCTTTTTTTTTTTTCCCACCTTTCTGTCTGGGACAGGCTTCCCTTTCTCTCTATTCTTTCTCTGTATCTCTGCGCTGGCCATCAGGGAAATCTTGTAAAATACCAATAAAGAAGCATATACAGTACTTGTACACGTGTAATATACAAGATTAAAAAGTTGGTCTGTTCGTTGGAGTGTAATTAAGGGTTAATGAGTTGGTGGCTCACACTAGATTCTTCTAGTCCTCTTCAAATTGCCAACTAAAACTGAATGTTTATAATCCACCAACAACCTTCCTGTAATTTTTCACTCCCACCCAGACCTCCATTTGTCTTAAACCTGTTTTATAAAGCATTCTTAAAATTTTGGACCAGACATTCGGGACCATGCCACCAGGAAGACATATTCACCCCTCATGCCGTCTGACTGTCCACTTCCTGTTTGTATATAACGTTGCCAAGCACCTCTGTTCAACAAGGACTGACATACTCGCACTGTCTCCCTTTTTTTTCTTTTTTTACAAATCAAAGTGCAGAGTAAAGCTTGCCTCTGGGAGTGTTGTCAGTCACACCAAGTGCTTTGAATGCTAACCTATGGAGAACTTGCGTTGACATGTGATTGGATGCTTGTGATGAAAAAGGGCAAAAAAGAAGAAAATCAACCTGTACATTAAGTATTTTGAAAGGACTCAATGGTTTACCTTCTATAACATAGATAAATGCAAATAAAATGATTCACAATTCGAGTTGTTACTTTGGAAAGCGGGGTGACAATGACCTTTGTTTTAAAAGAACAGACCTATTTTCATAAATGTCCTTTACGCGACTGAGTACACTTTAAGAATGGTTGCATTTATCAACACCACATAGAAGTGTAATTTAGTGACAATATGTATCCCCAGAGCATCATCAAAATACACCATGAAACTCTGCAAACTAAATTAAGTTGCAACTCCATCTAATGGTACACTTTAGAGTGATATAACTGGCTACCCAGTACAGCACTTTCTGAGAATGTCAACATCTGCAGCACATTGACAAAATGTTACCATATTTCAGTAGTTCCATCCTGGGAAACCTAAATATTTAGTAGTTTACAGTAATAGCTCTGACTTTGGGATTGGATAAAAATGTGTATTAAAAGCCTAATATATATTGTCCTGGAAATGTTTTATTGTATAGCGACCCATCACATTCTTTCATTCTGAAACCTAATTAGAGCTGAGCCTGGATTTTCCTTAGGATCAATAAAGTAGTTGTAAGGGGTTAGGTTAGGGTCAGGGGGGTTCTGATGTTTGAGTTTTGACCCATTGAGTCTTCCATAGTTTGATTCTGAGGTAACGGTAAAGTGGAGAGGAATAACCGAGGTGACGTCTACAACTAAACTTGTGCTGCAGCTGGATTCTCGAAATTTAGGAATTTCTAAACTTGGGTAAATCCATTTTGCGCCAGGCCAACCGCTTGAGTCGAACCATGGGCTCACCGGCCTCTTGTGACCAATGAGCATATATTGTAAATAAACATGGATGTCGCGAGCTCATTGCTACCCATTCACCAATATTGGCCTTACCACAGGGCAAAAAAATGGTGGTTACATCCGGGTTTCTGCTGTTATTGCATAGTAAATGTTGTAAAAAAAAAAAAGTGTCATGTAGTAAAAACTTAGTTCTAGAGACCAGAACCATCTTTTGTGCTCAACTCCTATTGGCTTTGGCACATCCTACACGCTCTTTTCATTGGCCGACATCTTTGTTTCATTTACAAATTTAATGTTTGTTAATGTTCCTTTAATTTGCAGATTTTTTTTGCAAAAACGGGGTGCACGTGGCAGAGTGGTTAGCACTCCTGCCTCACAGCAAGAAGGTCGTGAGTTCAAAACCCGGCCGACTCAAACATTCTCGGCCGACTCTGGTCTTTCTGTGAGGAGTCTGCATGTCCTCCACGTGTTACTGTGGGTTTTCTCAGGGTACTCCGGCTTCCTCCCACCGTCCAAAGACATGCATGTTTAGGTCAACTGGCAACTCTAAAGTGTCCCTAGTGAATGAATGTGAGAGTGAATGGTTGTCTGTCACTGTCTGTCTCTAAATGTTACCCCTGCGACTAACTGGCCACTGTCCAGGGTGTACCCCGCCTCAGGCCCAAAGCTGCTGGGATAGGCTCCAGTCACCCGCGACCCCTAACGGGACAAAGCGGTAGAAAATGAATGAATGAACTTTGCAAAAACTTACTTTTACAGCGTTTTGTTTCTTCATTTCTGCTGTACTCTGGTTATGTCAAATGATTTGTTGCCATGAATGGCTAAAACAAGTCTTGTGGTAGGCAGCTACTAGTCGGTGCTTTATCCAAACACCAAGTTTCCAACAGAAGGTGCCTCACTATTTTAAAAGCTTTCAACGGGAGCCTTCCAAGATGGTTCTGTGAGCAGTTCTATCTGGCAGAGTCAGGTTAGGCTACAACTGTACACTGAGAAAAAAAAGTCTGTTGTGAATTAGATAGTTGTTAATGAAGGAGTGCTGTCCAAAAACATTCTGCCCCATCCTCACTTTTAACCCAAACCAAGTTCTCAATGTTTTTTCTTTAAAAAAAAAAAAGAAAAAACATTTTTTTTAGTATATAAAAAGCTGTTATATACTTATGCGTTATTAGATTTTCTTCTAATAAACCTTCTAAAATCTCCCTGGTTTAGAGCAATTGAATCTGGTTTAGAAAAATTGACTATAGTGTGGTGAATAATTAAAATCGTTTTTTTCATTCATTGTCATTGTCTCATTGGAGCCTATCCCAGCAGCTTTGGGCCTTAGGGGGGTACACCCTGGACAGTGACAGACAACAATTCACTCACCTATATTCATGCACTAGGGACACTTTAGAGGTGTCATTTGATCTGTACATGTATGTGATTGTGCAGTGGGAGGAAGCCGGAGTACCCGGAGAGAACCCACAGTGACACAGGGAGGACTCCTCACAGAAAGACCGGAGTTAATTTATGTCTGATGACCAACCAGGCTGGACTCGAGCAGGAACCCAGATCCGACACAAAACACTCACTATCATTTGATATTTTCGAAATGGCTGACTTTGAGATTGTTTTGGTTTGACTATAAAACAGCCTCGAAAAACAAGAGACATTACAGTTCGTTGAGTCATTGCCCTCTGGTGGTTAAATGCGCTCGATATCAAGTAACCTGTCTTTTTTCTTAGGTTTTAACGGAACAGATACTTATCTACTCAGACCCCCATCGTGTTCCTGAAGTGGATCTCTTGGGGCTTCTGTCTAAAGTTTACAGTGGGCTCTGAGTGCCCCGCGGCGTGGGTGAAGCCCCAGGACACGTAAACACATGTCAAGAAGGAAAAGCTCTGTGAGTCAAGCTTGATGAAGGGTAAACAACTGTAGCACCTGGCTGTACATTTGAATGAGAGACCGCTAACAAACTGCTAACTTTTACAACACAACAACATGGCTTTAAGCTATTTGTTTAAATTTAAACAGAAAAAGATAATAGGTTGAACTTGAAGCAAAGCCTGGTTAAAGTCTGGGGCCCGTTGCCAAGAGTTTAGAGGAGGCGTAGTGGAGGTTTGTGTGGGAAGAAGCGCGGAGCCAGACAG
This sequence comes from Perccottus glenii, assembly GCA_024416835.2. Taxonomy (NCBI): domain Eukaryota; kingdom Metazoa; phylum Chordata; class Actinopteri; order Gobiiformes; family Odontobutidae; genus Perccottus; species Perccottus glenii. The sequence continues at coordinate 23,660,985 of CM044553.2, forward strand.
GCGACAGTCTGCGCTGCGTTGGCCTCGGGGCAGAGGTAGGGAGCAGGGGAACAGCCAATGAGAAAAAGCCGTTCACTCCCTCTCTCCTGGTCGGCCTGGTTCGGCTCGGCGCGCCCTGTAATTAGCAGCTCCAGTTGGGTTGGGCGCCGCCACCGTGGACTGCGTCGAGGCGCTTTGGAAACACATCCACACTGTGCCGTACACTTCTTTAGAGCGCAGTAAAACATGAACGGGCAGCAGTCACCTGTCTACGAGGACAAGAAGCCCTCCCTACCCGGGGTTGGCAGCTCGATCTTGGCTGCTAAGGATTCCCTTACGGTGCCGGAGTCCTCTGGAGCGGATTTCTACAGCAGCCAGAGCGCGCAGGACTTCTACCCCACCGCGCAGCAGGCGTACACGGCCCAGCACATGAACCCGTACGCGTACCACCACTACAACCTAAACGGCATGACCCATGCCTCTGGGTATCCTGTGGGTAAAACAGAATACCCGTACCCCCATGCAGCGTACAGGGAGCACGGTGCGTTCAGCAGGGACGTCCAGGACAGCGGTGAGTACAGTCCACTGAGATTTACTTAAGGGCACATCAGTCTTAGTCTTAAGGGTATTTTGGGTCCGGGAATGAGTCAGACCGCACTGACCAGCTGAGGTTCTGGTGGAAGAGCTCATGTCTCGCCAAACTGTACCAAGCCACCAATTGTCCCGGAGCTTTACGTTTTACGCACACGTACACTTTTCCGATGTTCTTTATGTTTCAGAATTTTATACAAGTCATCTTCTTTTGTTCTTTAACCTACATTCGTGCTTCTTTGGTTCCCTGTTAATTCAGTAAAGTCCATAAAGTGGAAATAAATGGCAACCCATTTGCTTTGAGAGTGCTTTTTGAGACTGGATCTTATCTATTGTACTTGCAAAAAAGAAAAGAGAAATGCCACTCCAATATTTCAATCTTACAAATGTAAATCTCCAGAGTAGTTTCAGAACTGGGGTAACCTATCCTTTAAAAATTGCTGTCCATCTTAAAGCTGGGTTAGGCAATTTGCACCAGGGTAACTTTTGTCACTGTACCTTCAATATTGCTATAAATCTTAAAGCTAGGGTAGGCAATTTTAGTTGCAGTGTAATAAAACATTAGTTAAGACCAAATCCTCAACTTACTTAATACTTTACACATTTAAAGGGACACTATGTAACTTTTTTATCCTAAAATGCATAACCTCAAAATCGTAAAAAGTACAGTGGTAGAAAAGTTTTTGGACAACCTTAAAACTTAACACAATCATGAAATATTTGTGGAAAAATCTTTTTTGTGTTTCAAAAGGTGTGGCTGCATTAGACAGACACAAACAAATGCAAATTATATTTTTTGTTTATTGTTAGAAAAATGTACAAAACTAAATTCTTGTCAGTTCTCAACATTGTCGGCATCAAAGTCAATAAATAACAGATAATGTGCTCAAAACTGAACATAAAGTAAATTAAAGCCGCAAGCGGCGATAAAGGCCCTCGCCTCCCCTGAGACCGCGGGGACACATGCACTCGGAGGATTGCATTTCGTGCTTTAAAGCGTAAACTTCACGGTAATGTCAAATAACCGGGCCTGTGCTACTGCTGGGGCCTGCTACACCACCTTGTAATTTAGAGTTAAAGGTCTCCACAATCCCTGGTTTTCCTGGGAGCTGTCTGAACCTTTGAAAATAATAGATTATGCTTGGGCTAAGGCGAGAAAAACAAAGTACTGGGTGGAGATTTGAGATGACTCAGGAATCGCTGCACCCCCCTGTTTAAAAAGGCAAAATGCAAATATAACATGTCTAAAAGTACAAGGTTACAAGTTCCAAAGGATTCTGAGGAGTTTTCTAAGACTCTAGCCGTGGCTCTGGAGGGGCCTCCTCTAAAGGAAGGATCCTGGCAATTGGGAAATGGCATTTATTTCCCAAAGAAATGACTGCCTCTTCACAGACTCATTACGACCACAGCCACAAATGTATCAAAAAACAAATTGATAAATTTTTTGGCACGTGTCTAGATGATACTCACCAAATTTGGAGCTGTTTAGATGAAAAGCCTTTAGACACAAGGGGTGCAATTTAGGTGGTCACGCATTCCACCCAATATAGTAGATTTTCTGTTGAGTTTACGGTATGGCTGTAATAAACTTTTCAGTTTGCCCTGAGGTGTCCTATGGATGTACCAAGTTTCATTTTTCTACGTTGGAAAAAAGTTACTTTCACTTTCCATAGGCCCAATGTATTTTGACTTTTCTAGGGGTCGCCACTGAGTCATTTTTCGTTTTTTTTTTTTCCGGGGACTTCAAATACATAAATTTTTCGCCGGGCTTGAAGTCTGGGACCAATTAAAATGACTTTTAGTTGTTGGTTTACTGAGTCAAATTGAGGATCATTTTGCAGAAAAATTATAATAAAAAAATATATACCAAATTATAATAAAAAAAAATATAACTCGAGCAAAAAAGTCTAGAAAAACACTTGTCTATTTTACATACATGTGTTTAGCTCATTTTGCCCAAGTTTGGTATCTGTGGAATGAAGCAGCTTTTTTCTGTGTACTTTTAAAAAAGAGGTGTATTTTAAGTCGGTTCACATTTTCAATTCAAAATGGCCGCCTTCCCGTGTGTGATAGGGTGTGGTCCCCATTGGCTTTTTTGTTCATAAGCCCATGGTGGATGTGTGTACCAAGTTTCATTTGCCTACGACAAACTAAAATTTTCACTTCCCATTGAATTTTTCCAAATATTTGGGACGTTGCTATCGCAACACATTTATAGATAGGGGGTGGTTGTCATTGGCTTTTATGCTCGTCATGACATAAGAGATGTGTGTACCAAATTTCATGTCTCTATGACAAACTAAATTCTTGGGTCCCATTATAAGTTTGTAGGGGGCGCTGGAGAGCCATTTCTAAAGATAACCCTTTTATTTACATATCTTTGTGTTCAGGTCATGAATGTGCACAAACGCCTTTTTGGGTCCAACTCGATCCGAGAAGCCGTTTGAGAGTTAAGAGACGTTTTATTTTCACAAAAATGGCCACCTCGTTACAGGCTTGCTACACCCATACCCGATAAGATATCAACAACAAAGTCACAACTTTGGTTGGCACATGTGTCTAGATGATACTCACCAAATCTGGGGCCATTTAGATTAAAACACAATGATTTGCATCTTTCTGCATAAGTGCGATTTTAGTGGTCGCGCGTTTCACCCCACATGGCGGACTTCCTGTTGAGTTTAGAGTGTGGCTGTCATTGACTTTTCTGTTTGCCCTGAGGTGTCCTATGGATGTACCAAGTTTCATTTTTCTACGTTGGAAAAAAGTTACTTTCACTTTCCATAGGCCCAATGTATTTTGATTTTGTAGGGGTCGCCACTGAGTCATTTTTCGTAATTTTTTTTTCGGCGACTTCAAATACATAAATTTTTCGCCGAGCTTGAAGTCTGGGACCAATAAAAATGACTTTTTGTGCATGTTCACTGGGTCAAATTTAGGATCATAGGTCGACAAGAAAGATAAAAAAAAAAAAAAAAAAAAAAATCCGAGCAAAAACAATAGGCCCTCCCGGTCATCACCGGCTCGGGCCTAATAAACCATCACATCATCAAATTAATATTTAGTATTCTTGAAGACTTGAAGAATGATTAATAATGCAATATGTGGGATGTCCAAAAACCCTTTTTCCACGCCTGTTTATTGAGAACACACACCACATCAATACAATTTTCAACACATAACAGTCGTGTAGCTGTGGTGCTTTTGCAGAAGGAGCCCTCTAGTGGTCGCAAATCCTGTGCTGTTGCTTTAAGATAAGTAGATATTTTATATTCAGTGCATCCAAAAGAACAGAAAGTTCACTAAAAGATTATTGTACACAGGGGCATTGCACATCATGAAAGTTGTGTACCTCTTAGGCCTACTTAAACACGTTGTGTACTACACCCTTAAGCGCATTCATTTAAAAATGATTTCCATAAAACACCATTCAAATGTATTCTCTGCACAAACAGCAGAAGAGCAGCCCTTGTTTGAAGTTGTCCATCTCATTTTATTCATCATTATTGTATAGCTTTTAGTTTTAAAATATGCCTCCACCTTTAAGGACAAAGCAGGTCCATTCAAATGTACACTTTTAAAAATCAGTTTACTTATTTATCCAAGAATCAATGGTAACACTTTGAGTTAGACTTGGTGATGGTTTCTTTGAAGTCTGGCGAAAGTTAATGAAAACAAGTCAGTGTGGGGTTTAGTGAAAGTTCATTTTAGGTCTTCAACCTATTTGGTTTTAGTTGTGACGTTAAAACAAGTATGAGCCTTAAGGCCATTGGATGAAAGCCATTTCCTTCTTAATAACCTTTTAAACCTTTATTTATATTCACCAACATTAATAAAGAGGTGTAGTGCTAAATCAGTCAACATGATCACATTTGAATGGATAGAATTAGAATGTTAAGACAACCTGGTGTTCAAACTGATTAAGAAAGGTTGTGTTTTGGTGTGTCTTTGTGTCAAATTGTCTGTGTATGCAAAAGTGGAGGGTAACAACAAACCAGCCCAACTGGTGCACCGTTTCTGAAATTCCAGTGGGGAGTTGACTTGTGGAAAGGGCCCCGGGGGACTTTGGCCTGCAGCCACGTACATCAGGTGTCACGACATGTCAGTCAACCTTGGCCTTTGAATCATCTAACAGTGTCAGTGCCTTATCACGCGAAGCTCCAGGCCACGCCCACTGCCACGCTAATCTGCAAGGAGAAAAAATAATAGACAAATAAACAACAGTAGCTTTCTGACTCAAAATTCTCTAAAATTAAGGTTTGGCACATGCTCGAAAAAGAAAACTAATGTAAACTGAATACTGTGTTTTGATCAGACAGGAGAAAGTTTACCTCCGCAACTAGTACAACCACAAATATTCTGAAACTGAAGACAGAATGAACTTATACCAAAGGAGAAAAAAACAAAAAAACACTTGGCTGAAAGAATCAGCTATAATCTAAGCATTATACAAACAAAGTCATGTCAAAAAATAAGTTTGAACAATGGAAGCTGGCTGTAGATTAATGGTATATGTAGAGTTTTTGTGTAAAATACAATTAATGCTCATGTTATATAAATTCTTCCTTCTAATTCTTCCTCTAAAGTCCAGTACAATAATGTAAAAGTGAGTGGAACGTCTTGCTACCTGAATCTTACATCTTTATCAAGGACAAAACTTGTATAAAGCCTTACACCTTAATGCAAAGCAATATGTTCAGTGTGTACAATAACACTTATCCATAAAAGTTGGTGAGAATCATTGTGAAGATCCAAACCGAGAGTTACGTATAAGAGCAAGCCTCCAGGCTAAATGAAAAGCACCTATAAATCTCTGTCTCCCTCCTCGGCTGTGGGACACACTCAGACCAAAATTATAAGCTCTGAGTGCTGGCGGAATTTCTTTGAAATTTTGGGGTTGAAGCAGCCACTGCTATTTTTGTCCTACAACATCACACAAAGTGGCCTTTTGAAGCCTTGCACAAACTCGCTGTAAAAAAACAAACAATATTCAGAATAAGAGCTTAACTTGAAGCAAAACTATGTAACCTTATAATATATCGCTTAGTCTTTAAATAATTTTGAAACCGCACCATCTCACATAAACAAATCTTTCAAGAACCCATCCCATCATTAAAAAATGTCCATTATTTCAAGATATATATATTGCAACATTAGAGGCTGAAGTTGCAGTCCTTTAATGCCTTGAAAAGTTACATATTGTTACTTTAAGGACATAAAAGCTGAAGTTTGACTGCTGTATTTTGTCTCACAGTGAAAGAGGAACCAGACATGGAGGTCCGGATGGTTAACGGGAAGCCCAAGAAGGTGAGGAAGCCCCGGACCATCTACTCGAGCTACCAGCTGGCCGTGCTGCAGAGGAGGTTCCAGACGGCGCAGTACCTGGCTCTACCGGAGCGAGCCGAGCTGGCCGCACAGCTGGGCCTCACTCAGACTCAGGTACGACACGTGCAGTATAATACAATACGAAATAAAATAATAATCTAGTAGAAAAGCTCAAAGAAACTCAAGCAGATGTAGATTTTCAATAAATAAAGTAAAAACAAATGTTACTTATTGGGATTTAGGAGGCAGCAAGGTCTTTCTTGTATTTTTAATGCTGTATGCGCTGGTTAAATCTTATCTTATTAAATAAATCTCTCTTAAATGCAACAAATGCCATACCACAGCAGCAGGACCCATACATCCAACAGCCCCCGTAGGAAACAGGTTTATTTAAATGTACAGGGGCATTTTAGAAAACTGATATTTTCACAGAACTACACAACTCACCCAGGCCACTAGGGAGCAAAAAATAATATGTCAATGTAATCCAACAATACTTTGGTTTGTTTAAGTTTGTTAACGTGTGTGGTTAGACAATGAAGTTTAAATGTTTTTAGGATTAACCTGCAACAAAAAGTGATGAAAACTGTATGCTGTAAGTTGCATATTTATTTCCATACCCTGGTATCATGAACGCTCTTACTGTTTTTGTTGTCACCATTGATATGCACATGTTCGTTATACAAATGGGAAAGCTGAGGTGTGACCACATTTAGGAAAAGCAGCATTTTACTTGTTGATAAACAAATTTTCCTAACACTGGAAAGAGTTTTCAGAAACAGTTTGATTAACTACTGAAGGCCAAACAAAGAAATGTTTTCAGAAAGCCCTTCTGTGTGGATAGGGCCACTTTTCTCTGTTCTTTTACATTAAAAAAATGCTGTTAAATCTCTCATTTAGGTCTCATATTTAGCAGACCAATATCTTGCACAAATTGTTTTGTTTTACCCGCCATCATTCTCTGACACCAACGTTTGAGTTTATTTCAAATATAGCTTTTATTGCACAAAAAAACATCTCAAGAAAATGAAGATTTTTGCAGAATTTCTGGTTATAAATTTCTATTCTCTAGGGCAATATTTCAAAATGTAAATAAAATCACAGTTTATAGACATCGGCTTAACATAATGAGATAATAAGGCTATAGAATACAATGTAATTATCCACAACACACCTTCTATTACAAATGAATACAGTGCCTTACACAGCAGCATAAGCAGTGGCTTTGTCTGATACAAACCAGTGCCTTGAGTTATTACCATTTTGTCAGCCTAGTTTACACAGTCACACGCTGATGATTTACAGTGTGAGGAGGAATAATCTCCACTTGATAAAAGATAAAGCCTTGTGGCACAGGGTGTTTCTGCACGACACCTGTAAATAATTGTTGACTGTTCTGCTTGAGCACCATGTGTAAAGTCTGAAACAAGAGCACGGCCCAAGTCGGTGTTTAGCATGCGGTGCGTGTTTGCATTGTTTATACGGCAGATCGATGAACTGACAAAATAGCTCCCACATATCACTAGATTACCTTGAAAGTGCAGTCATTGATCTGAAGTTACCTTTGCTCAGACATGTCTGATACACCTTCGTATGCAAATAAATCATTACTGACAGTAGATTGTGTGAGTGGTGCACAGCTCAAAATCAGTATATCATATTGGTTTGATTATGCTGAATTGAGGGGCAACACCATTAAACACTTAAAACATTACATTACGTAATAATCTAGAGCAAAAATTTTATAACTAATTACAGTAGCTAGACTGGAAAATCCGGTTACAACCTACATTTGTTAACTCCCAGCAATTAATTGTGCTGTAAGTGACGCATTTTATTTGTTTATACACCTACTTTATTGAAAGTGGGTAGGGACAAGGTGTAGTGAGTCGTTTCAGTTTGTGTGTGTGCTAGCAGATTACTAAAGCAACATTAACAACTTATGACTGGAATGACAAAAAAAAAACAGGTATTGGCACTTTCATTTATGTTGTGTGGTGACTTCTAAGATAACCATTGGGTCTCCTAGAAGTGGCACTTGGACACCTACACTCACACACACACACTTAGAAATTGTCTGTACCCCTAATAAAATTGTATGTGATCCTGTTTTTCCAGGTGAAAATCTGGTTCCAGAATCGCCGGTCAAAGTTTAAGAAACTCTACAAGAACGGCGAGTTTCCACTGGGAGAGATTCCTCTTGAACACAGCCCTGAGGCCAGCGACTCCATGGCCTGCAACTCCCCTCCGTCTCCAGCCGTTTGGGATAACAACAACACCAACAATAATAACAATAACAGTAGCAACAGCAGCACTAACAGCAACAGCAGTGGAGGCGGAGTTAAGAATGACACCACACTGGATCCCACCAGCAGAGGGCAGCCTCCCTTTCAGCCCCCGGTTGAATCTCCAGGCCCTTACATGGGCGAGTACACCCATCAGAACTGGTACCAGCAGCAGGGTACTCAGTTAGGCCTGGCTCAGACGGGGCCTATGCATCTGGCCTCGTCTTCAACAGCGGCGCCGGCCTCACAAAGCATGGGCGCTGTTTACTGACGCGCCATTGGAGGAAACGGCCACCGGCATAAAAAAAACAAACTGTAAAAGGATTTTGTTTTGTTTCTATTTAATTTTTTTATGAGCATATTTATACATTGTCTATTTGTGTTCTTTAAGCATTTTTCTACTACTGAGATTTTGTAGGTGCTGACCCACACTAAGCCCACAACACAAACATGGGGTACTGAAAGACTGAAAGAATTACTATATTTTGATGTCTTTAATTATATTGATTTCCAACCATAAGGAACACAAGATAAAAAAGCTAGCATGTTTAAGATAATCTGTTGGTTATTGTGTTAATTGAGGCTTGAATAGAGCGGACATGTGACCACTCTTAATTCCAGCTTGTTTGTCCACACAGATACCACTTACTCTAGTCTAGGGCATTTTTTTTTATGCAAGTTTCAAGAAACCTGAATCTTAATGGCAATTTAAACCACGGCAATAAAGATTATTTGGTATGCATGTAACAAAACAATGGTTTAAAAATTTGTAATATGCAAAACCAAGAAACCTGTTCTACAGAATACAATAGGTATCCATCCATAGGTATTAATGTAGCAAGCTCTAAGTGAAAGAGTTGAGTCAGGTCATATTACAAATATGTAAAAAATGAAAAAAAAGCTGTCAGTGTGACGCTAGAGCACATTTGCATATAATTGTACAGTTTACAGGAGTGTCATGGTTATGTGTTCTGAATTCCTATGATCAGGAATGGTAACTACTTTCACTTGCTTTTATGTTGGAAGAAAGTTGGACTGACAAGGCCTTTATGGGAAAATGATAGCCCCAAAGACAGTACAAATGAATAGACAAAGGGCCCAGAGGTTGATGTCAGATGTAAGGTTTAGCTTCATCGATTCCATATTTTTATTTGACAGTTATAATTCTGGCTTCTTGGACTTAACTTTAAACAATCTCTACTTATAACCATTTGCCCCATGGGTGCTGGTTCGGAGCCAGAGCCTAATTTCAAACCAGTTCTTTGTCTTTCGACTGCCAAAGCACCAGCTCCGAACCAGGAAAAGCGGTTTGTAGGTAGCACCAAAACATTCCTGGGCTAAAAGGAAGAACCGCTTGCGTTAGGGGCTGGGGGCAGGGTGTGTTTGGCGCTAGCTTTGCTGGGTAAAATTAGACGTATTCGGTGACATCAGACGTCTGTGGGAAAGCAAACCGGTTCTTAATGGGCTCTCAAGTTGAACCAACTTGGAACCGACTATAGCACTAGCTCCGAACCAGCACCCGGTTCCTACTGGTGTATGGTATTTGTGGTAAAGAGTAAAATCATTTAACACCTGTTGAGAGACATGTTTCAACATTTTACTTTATTGTAAACACTTTAAACAGTTTTATTGTGTTTAGCCCAATCCTCTAGTATTTGTTCAATAAATGCTTTATTAAGTTGAATGCTCCTTGATTAGCTGTTAGCATCCCAAGCTGTGTAGGCCTAAGTGATTTTGACCAGCAAAATCGGTAATGAGTGTCATGCTCATTGTGACACAGTCACAGTCTGTCCACTATCTGATGTCTATGGCTGGAACTACAACATGAAAATTGTATATAGTCTGTAAAGATAAACTGTACTCAGGTCTTTTATTTATATGTGCCTTAGAAGAGTTTGACATATAAAATAATAAAGCATTGAATCTGCTGTTGGCGTCTTGTTGCCTTCTTGTCTGGTGAGTCACAGACAGGTAGAGGTTGCACCCACCTCGTACAGATTCTGCACACACTGGCAGTGCGTGTAAAGCCGGCTGTGGGAGGTGACAGTGCTGCAGACACTCTGGAGTCTCTGCAGACTAATAACACAGACGGGTGTACACCGCTTTCATGTGGCCTACAGTTGAAAAAGAGAGGAGTGTGTGCATGACAAACAAACCTTCTCCACACTCTGAACGAACCAAACCCACAGGATAGCTGACAAAAAGACGGCCTGACAACAAAGGAAAACATTGACAGTGTTGCTACAAATAAAATAAAATATAACCCACGTTGCATTGTTTGGATTAATTTCAAATTAGTAAGATATAGTAAGATATATTTTGTGTGTTAAATACGGGTAGTTTTAGGACCTGTGCTTCCTCATCAAAGGCTATTAAACTGAAATTTGAGTGGCAAGAAAATTAGCTTTCTTTTTGATGCTTAGTTTTCCAAAAGGATAGAGGAACCCCAATCCCACTTCCACCCCTTAGCTCTTCCCCTTGGTTTTGTGCGTTTTTGAAGGGAAAAGTAGTGTTTTAATTCTTGTTTAGATCAAGGGGAAGGGTTGTCCCTGAACTGGAAGGTTGGTGGTTTGATTCCCTTGGGCAAAACACTTAACTCACCTATTTCCCAGTGGAGTTCCAGCTGTAACACTGGTGAACTGAAGCTTAATGTAAGTCGCTTTGGATAAACTAAGGGTCAACTAAATCAATAAATGTAAATGTAAATGGAGAGTTTTGGGGACCACACTTAAAGCGGAGTTGTAAGAGAATTTCCCAGAAGCAGTGTGTTCACCTGCGAGAAAGGTCCAAAATGTAACTAATTTTGGCAAAAATAAAAGATTTTGAATTACGACAGTACTGTTTTATGTTCCTTTAATCTTGAACTTGTTTATGCTCCTATCTCAAATCTCCCCCAAAAGTTTGTGAAGAGTCATTGTCTGCTAACGTTAGCTTCACATCGACAGGTCACTGTCTCGTATTTGCAGAACTTTTTAATTGCCTGTCTGATATTAGATAATGCATAACACTGTTATCTGTTTTTTGTTGATAATTAATATGTTGTAAGCAAACATTTTCTTTGGTTTTAATGGTCGTTGTGTCTTATGTCTGGGACAGGGACTGAGGAAACAGCAGCTGATCCTGTTCAGAGACACAATACTCAGCAATAATCTTTTTATACGCTGTATGTGGATGTCTCATACCCATGGATGTATTAATAGACCTTACTGTAATATTATATTATTAGAAACTGTATGATTTGTATATGTATGTCATATAACCTATGTTGTATAATATATTCTATAGACCTTATATTATTATAAATCTTATTCTACATCGTTTACAGTTGTAGAGGCGTTTCATTTTGTAGAGTCATTATTATAGCCCTAACCTTTACCCCTTCCACTGGAGGAACAAGAGGTAGGGGTAAGTTGGAGAATTGTGACTGGGCCTCAGACTTGGTCCCCATCTCAGACAAATTTCGAATGGAAGTCAATGTTGTTTGACGACTTAAAAGATAACAAAAAACAAGAAAAGCTAATATGAGCCAGAAATAACTGCCTCTGGATGCAATTTGATAGATGTACGACCAGTCAGAAAAATAAAGCCATGCTGAGTGCCCACACCCTTTTTAGATAAATGGTTATGATTTTTGTTTATAAAGTCTGGATACAGACAGATCCCGGAGCTTATGTGTCATTATCTCTAAACCTGCGGTTTATCTCTAAACCTGCGGTTTAAATGCAATCCAAAGACATTTGCATTTGACCATTCATAGTCGTGCTGTTGAGCAGCAGCTCAGGTGGTAGAAAAGTGGTCCAATAACCAATAGGTTGGCGGTTCAATTCCCGCTCACCCTGGTTTATACAGTTGTTGTGTCCTAAGATACTTAACCCACCTTGCCTCCAGTGTCTGTGACACTGATGTATGAATGTGTGAGAGTGTAGCGGGGAGTTTGGTGGTGGTGGTGGTTGCCCCAGGTGTGAATGTGTGTCTATGGGGCGAAAGCAACTGCTTTAGGTGCCCAAAAAGTGTACAAAAAAGTGCTATATAAACGGAAACCATTTATTTTTATAATTTTATCACTCATAGTTAAACTATAGCCACTTCAGTTTGTAAAATTATACTATAAAATGTGTGTATGAAGGCCAAACATGTTTTATTTTCAACTCCTCGCTCCTTGCTTAAGTTTTCTTTCTGGGTGAGATCATTACCAGTGTCCCAAAGCTCCTGTGGCTGCTGAGGGGTGGGGATGGAGGAGACGTCTGTGAAGAGACACAAATGACAATTGTCTCTAAGTAATTTAAATATTGTAGCTGACACACTATCAGGGAAAATGAAAACTTTATAAAACATAAAATAATCAACTTATGGGTCACATGAAAAGGTCTCCAAAAATTGAATTTCTAACACAACTGATACAAAAGTAGCACAAATGATAGGAACATTAAAAATTAAACATTCAATTTCATGTATTTGTGTTTTACCTCGTATCCAGTTACAGGTCATAGGGCTGGAGCATATCCCAGCTGCTTTTGGCATTTTAGTTAATTGTAGGGTTAAGACTTAGAGACATTTACTGACAGACAATCACTTTCAGATTCATACATCATGGCCAATTTAAAGTCATCATTTCACTTATGGTAGCACTGGGACTATCTGCAGACTATAAAAAAACAGGGCCATAAATTGATCCCACAACCCTCTTGCCTTGAATTGAAATACTCCCCGCTATAATGCACTCCTATGTTTTTCAATATTAGCAAATAAAACCAAAAAGGGGTTCCTAAACTGTTAAAATTCTAAAAAAAAAGGATGTGACTGTGGCCCTTGAGTTCAGCAGGAACATAGGGCCTACAAGGATGAGGTATATATTCAGGGCCTGGATCCTAAACCACAGCCTCTCCAGGACATCTTCCATGTTTGTTTAGGCTCTTACCTTCCTGTGCTGAGCCCTCAGCTTCCAGGTGTCAGAGAAGAATGCATGTGAACATCACAGGAGAGGAGCAGACAGCAAAACAGAGACTTGTAGCGACCTGTGACTGTGTCTTCACTGACAACAAAATGGTTTTACAACAACGCTATTGTGGATTTTGCTTTACGGTTGCATTTGGCTTTTGTATTCAGTGTAAATCGTGGTCTCTGTAAAGTTCTCTGGGATACAGTGTAATGCAGTTTTTCATGAAGAGTTTGGGGTGAGCTGAGGTGACAGTCTTACACCTCTGCTCCGTGGCATTTGCAGTTAAAGGGAAGGCTGGCGAGACAAGGCGATGACATCAGCTGCTGTGAGCAGAGCGGAGAGGAAAACTCAGCAGCGGAAGGAGTTTATAAGAGTGTCATGAAAGATTGGGAGCTGACGTTACTTTCCCTGCCTCCAGTCATGATCTGTACACTGCCTACTTTAGTATCAGTCTCTGAAAGCCATTTTGTGAGTTTAATAAAATAATACTGATGCTAGCTCACATTCTAACATTTATACTTTCTTTACTATTTTTCTTTAAAGTTAAATGAACAAAATATTCCATTACTGTTGAAATTATGGATGTCTGCCAAATATTTTGTAGAACATAGTAGAAAAAAAATTGCTGATTTGCTTCATTGCTGTTAGATTGAACTGTTGAATTGACACACTGTATATAAATGAAATTTGAGACGCATATTTATATTCCTAGCATCTTGAATGCTACAGTATAGTGAAGGTCCTATCACAATGAGGCTGATAAAGTTAAGTTTTCTGTGTTGATAACCTGACTCAGAACCATCTGGGAGATGTTCCACAGAAAGCGTTCAGGTAAATATCTGGTTGGTGACTGATGCCTCGTGCAATTTTATCCAATCAGAGCAACATCATGTTGTTTACGTTAATAATGACAAAACACTGACTGTCCTCACGTACGTATAACACACCTAAAACTGCCAGTACTGTCACACAGTAGCAAACACTTTGCGGGGAGCAATACAAGATAGATTTTAGACAGTTTGTAAACTCACAAATCTGGCGGAAATCCAGCTGCTGTGCAAAGCTTTGATGCAAATGAAAGAAAACCTAGCTAGCTAATGCTAAATATTAATATATATTTAAATATAGGTAATACAAAATTGATAAACTAGTTAAAAGTCAAATCATCTTTCATGCAGGAAGGCATGCCCTAAGTTCTATTCATCTAGATGTGGGTCATACACCTGTAGTGTCCATTTTTGTTTTGTTTTTCATAGTGTTTTATCTTGATTAAATAGTAAATTTTATTATTTTTATGTACAGATAAGAAGATAATACAAAAAGTGTAATTCCACTTTCACGTCTATGAAATGGTACATTCAAGAATAAAACTAAATAAAACAGATTTTTCTACTTCATCTCTGGAAATAAAATCTAGCTAACGTTAGCAGGTAATACAAAATCCTCTCTTATGTAACGTTAGCATTTAGCCATGATGCAAAATCAAAAGCTTGAATACACAAAAATGTTTATGAAATTCAGTTTGTACAAATCTGATAATATTAGTGTACAGTGTCAGTGACAGGACTCTGGACTACTGAGGACTACTGCTTATTCACCAAAACCTAAAAGTAATTTAGTACATTCATGGTGTTTCTAGAATATAGATGTATTTCTTTACACATATTATTAATAGCACTGATTACGTTGCTAAATTAGAGGTGGCATAGTATACTGCCTAATGTCATGACATAGTCTAATAATCTTTATTTATTGCTGTGGTCAAAACCATTGACTGGAGAATCAAACAAATATGGCTTTATAAACACTTTAATCAATAAAGAATATCAACTAACATATATTGGTCCAATTTATCAGTCTCACTCATTTCGCAATTCCCAACACGTCCACAAATAACCCATATAAACCACTCACCCAAGAGAACAGAGTCCTGCAGTATCTCAGTTGCACTTTAAATACGTGTGTGCGTGTGTGCTAGCTCCACATGGGTCAAGTTTAACAAGCAAATATAAAATAGCCCCCTCTGTTCACAACTTGTTCTCATTAATGTGTTTTTTCATGACGCTGTATTCAATTCTATGAGCAGGCCTTCCTCCTCACTCTGCTTTCAATCCGCTCAGGGGCCGCATGTTGTCATCTGCCCAGTAGCCACTTCTCTAGTCTTTACTTTTATAGTTTTGACATTTATGTCCTCACGCAAACTCTGTGTCTTGCTTTAATACTTTAGCAATTGTAACAGCAAAATCTAAAATTTTAGGGCACAGTATATCTTGGTTTAGCAAGTAACCAGCAGATTATATTAAACAGTTGGTTAGCAAAAGGACGGCTCAAATGATTGTGTCTTTTAACCCATAAACATTTCTTCCCTGGCTTTATACTCTGCTTCATGGGCCTTGTTTCTCAGCTGTTCCGCATAGACCCGTTGCCTCTCCTCAAGATGACGTTCTTCTCCATGTCCCTGCGGTCCTTAGCAGCTGGTCTTTGTTTAACCTGTGACTTTTTTCATCTCTAGAAAAAGTAGGCGTAAATATCAAGTTTAAAACCACAGAACGTGAAGAAATTACACAAGTAAGGCTCTTGTATGCACTCGCCATCGTGTCTGTCTGTGCTGCTGGTCTACAGGTTGGAGAGGGGCTGATCTCCAAATAGACTGGCAGAGAATAAAAATAGGGCAAGTCAAACCAACCCGAGGAAATTTCTTTGGTAAACTTCAGCTTACTAGTTACTTGCGCTTTGTTTTGCTAACCGTTTCAGCAAAGGCCCATAACTCTCACTGTAATGTTGCTGTTACTTTCATCTTTAGCTCTGACAACAAACAAATGAGGATTTCTCTTTCTAACCATTTCATGTCATCACTTTTTGTTAAAATGGTCCTAGGTTTTTCAAATGTTCTGTGAGCAGTGTCACACACCAAGAACATAATTACTGCTGGAGCTAAAGTGTTGCTACCTAGCTTTGCTGGATAATGAACATTTTAAGCGGGATCAGACTGTTGTTGCTAGAACACCAGTCTGAAATGTGGCTTTCTAGATTAACACATTTGTCATTGTAGAAGTGAAGATGGAAATGGAGTTGCACTATCACAGCCTTTTCTAGCTTCAGTGTACGCTGGGCTAACAAGGGGGGCCCTTCCTCTGCCTCTCCTTCTTATCCAACAGGCTTACCGCTTCCACTACTCCATGTTTGTTCCTCTGGCTCTCCTCACTTGCCCTCTTTAGAGCAGACAATGTGTGTGTTGTGGTGCTGCCTCAGCTCCTGACAGGGTTCCATCTGTTTATTAGGACAATATGACGCACCTGAAGTCTGTGAAACAAAGTATTCTATAAAACGGTACGGTGTGAAATATGCCAGAGGCAACCGGATGAGAAGTGTTGAAAGAGATGTTTGATCCTCCAAAAGAATGGAGACATCATTAAAAATAAACTAGAACTAACTTAATTAACACAGTGTTCCCAGGTAAATATCCCTCTTACAAAAAGCATGAAAAAGAGACTTAGTTACAACAGATCGGTGTCACGGCAGACAGTTTGTCTGTCCTGACAATAAGCTCTTTAGAAAAATATTAAAAGCTTACCGGATAAAATAAAAACATTTGTTTTCGGTGGGGAAAAAAAATGCATTTAGCCTTGTTCTGTTAGCGGTTTTGCTAACCACTTCAGCAAAGACTCTGTCCCCGTAACGTGGCAATTGAATTTGTCCTAAGTTCTGAGGGCAACCATGTTTACCATTTTGTCACTTTGTCAATTTTGTAAAAATGGTCTTGCCTTGGAGGGTTTTGTGAGCATTGTCACAAGTTCTTATTAATGATTGGCACTGCTCATCTTTTTTGTCCAAAACCTTAGTAAATTAGGATGTGTGACAAATATAGGTGATGAGACCTATGAACATGAGTTTCCTGCCCGGAAGTAACTATAACAAGCAGAATACTAGCACTAAAAAACTAATTTTTGATGGTGGTAAATGTGTAAGTAAAAAGTAGGGTAGGCAGCAATATTCAGTGTAAAAATAAAGTTTCCACAGAGTAAAGTAAGGTGTTCTCTACCTTGTTCTTTGGTACAGTTAAGATTATCAAGCATGTTCTCTGGTTGTAGTCAAAACTGAGGTGACAGATTGAAACCACAGAGAAACAATAGTTCTTGTTTGTAGGAAAAAGAAGTATTTTATCGCTAGACCTCAACCACAAATTGTGTTACCATCCCAGACTTTTAGTTTTTGCATTGGTTACACATGATATCAATAACAGTAATAACATTCAGGAGTAAAAGTTAAAAAATAATAATCCAATGCAAGTTTGTCATATTAATTTATCAGACAAATTAAGGATTAGCTCTCACTAATCTATTCTGATAATCTACCGCTTCCACTTCTGCGGGCCCCAGGCAGAAGGATATTCCCTTGACTGACAATTACACATAATTACAGCGTCTGAGTGAAAGCGTTATTTAACAAGCTGTGTCCTAAATTACCTATAATTGACACGGTCATTTTATAAAATCATTGACGATGTTCGACGGCTCGTTGCTTTTCCAGATGTTTGAAAGGTGAACGACATGACCCGCTTCTTCTGATTTATGACTCAAGAGAAAATGCCTCCAGGTGACCTGCAAAACCAAAACATTACACCAAGAGGAATATGTTGTTTTAATATTTTAACAGCTTATATTTGATGCTATCTTTTAGATAACCAAGCCAAAGAAATTATTGCTGCACTAGTGATTTATACATGTTCAACAAACACAATCAAATTGGTTCACTTGGATTCATTTATTTCAAAATTTATCTCAAGCCAAAACACTGCTGGAAAAATATTGTTTCAGTATTTTATGTGGAATGCATTCCAACCATAGACCATGCATGCTCCACTAACATGGAGTTCATTAATAAAAAATAAAAGGGTGGGATGAAACAAGGCCAGTATTTTGTGACAGTTCATTAATAACCAAATGATTACCCCAGAACCTTTAAAACCTGATTGAATTTCCAAAACTGTACAACCAGATTTTTGGATTTAGGAAATTTCCCACATATTCTTTCTTGATAAAAACCTTACAATGACAAAAAATGCACTTTAAGTAAAATATGTCAAGTCGGTTTAAATAAAAAACTGCAACACAAATTTAGAATTCCCTTTTTCATTGTTAAATGGCACTTTACAGGTTGATATGTTTCAAAAGCAATCCTTTAGAGTGCAAGATGTGACCCTGTCAAAAATATCTAACTAAAACCCTAAAATTGATCTGTTCTTTGATAGTTCAATCCGGTCGGTTGTACATCAGTTTAATTAAGACCAACAAAAAGCCTTGTTGCTTAAACACTCCATAAAAATCCAATGAAAGCCATGCACAAGAGAACCCTGAATGTCCAGAAACAGAAATGCCGGACTCTCTTTAACTGTGGATGTGGCAGCATTTTTCAGTTCAGTTCAGCTTTTTTTTTTCTTCTTTGGCTGACAGAGCTCCTCTAGAGGCACAATGACCTGAAGTCCCAACTGTGACATTAAAACTACATACTAGTACACAACATGCTAGCCTTTAGCCTTTCACCGCAGCTAGGCTCTGTAAACCAATGCGGTTGGACCGCCTTCTTTCCAGGCTCTTTGCAGCACCAAATATGCAGGTGGACACCAAAAAAGAACCAGGATGTAGCTAATAAATAGCCATTCGCCAAAAGCTACCCTTACGCCCTTAAATTCCCACAGTAAACAGTAAATATATGAACTGAAATTTGCAGATTTAAAATAAAATTCAATGCTGTGCGTTGTACGTACGTATGTTTTGAAGTACTCATTATGGCTTCAAGTCAATCAAAAACAATGTTGTAATAATAATAATAAGTAATGGTTTTTGTTACATAATAACGGAACTAAAAAACTTATTTAAGCTGTTGACTATACCCAGTTGTATCCTTTTTGCCTCCAGATAAGAGTTACCCTTAAGAACTGTAGTCAACTTGCTTGTAAAAAACTAAAATTGTGCTGGCCATCATGTCTGTCACATCATCTGAGTCCTCGGCACAGAGTCCTGCTGGTGTCCAGGGTACCAGTGTCCAAAATTGTTCATGTATGCTCCAGAGTGCATCGGCGCACCTTTTGTGGCCATGCTGATGTCCCACAGAGAGCAGGGAGAAGACGAAGACTGCGGTGGGGGGACCAGGTGGTCTCCCTCAGGGCCACAAGGTCCGTTCTTCATGATCTTCTTGTACTTGGATCGCTTATTCTGGAACCATATTTTCACCTAAAGAACAAGAGGCAACAAGAAGAGTTTAGAGTTAAGTACATTGAGAACAAAACTGGAACAAAACTGTCAATATCAGTGTGTATAAAGTATATAATCATCTCAAAATAACTGCCCAGAGGTAAAAAAAAAAAAAAAAAACTGAGCAGTAAACTGAAAGTAAAGCACATTTCTTTTTTGGGCATGCAATAAATCAATTATTTTTCTTCCATTTTTCTATTTTTTTTTAAGGAAATTTAACATCTACTTCCCAGTGTTTTTTTTTTTATGAAAATGGCTTGTCCCTGCAGGGCTACCGTAGGGGCAGAAAGGAGGGGTGTGAAGTGCAATCTGGAATTTTGACAATGAAAGTACACACTCCACCTTTACACTTCTGGATTAATGATTAGTTATTGTCACAATGTAAAGTTAATATAATATATGTTTCTTACAAAACATTTAACATTTCTCAGACAGAAGGTTGTATGAATCACGTATTAGAGATTTGTACATATGTATATAGTTTTATGTACTGGTGTTGAGCTGATAAGACTCTTATAAGAATATTACTTGTCAAATGGCTCAAGCCGACAGTATGATGCATGTCACATTATGTGCTTACAGATGCAGAGAACGTCATAGGCTACAATTCAACCAATGCCAACAACAGGCTTTGTCAGCGAGAGAAGACTTAAGTGGAGTTAACGTGCTTCAAAACAGAAGGTCTGGACAAGTTTGTGGTTTGGAAAATAGAGGACAGTTGGCTTTTTTTCATATCAAAGAAAGCTATGGTAAGTATTTGGCACGTTTGTTTACATGTCCATTGTGTCAACAACTATAATATAATAATAAGGATATACTGCTATGGATATTTAGTATAGACCTCAATTGTCCTAAAATTCAGACTAAATTTGAAAATTCCTTTCAACAAAAACTAGATCAATGTACTTACTCCACATTTCCACTTTAGTGTTTAACTATTGCAGCAAAAGGAGTGGCAACCACTCATCATTAGCTTAGAGGAGCATTAAGCAACAATAGCCGACTACTAGCACATGACAGAATAGGATGCTTGCTTAAATAAATTTTATTAAAAGGCAGTTTTTATATTTTTCCATGATGTTGGTGGTATGACTGATGTATAAACATGATGTGCAATTTTGCCATGACAAATTAATGTAAAAAGGGCTTTAGCTTAAAATATTGACATAATTTATGCTGTAATAAAAGGTGAGATGAGATATTATGGTTAGTTTAACATAGTATTATTCCATGGATTAAAATAATGATAATACCCTACAGGTTTAACAAAAGGGAAAAAGATAGACAAAATATTTTTTTTGGCAACACTAAACACGGTGAGGTCAGTTCTGCTTTAATCACTGACTTTGGTTTGAGATACTCCTCTGATGTTGTTCATAAAACTAGGCGTGTGCTCTGCTTTGTTAACGAGCTTTGCAAATTGAGCATCAAGTTTCTTGTCAACACCTGTCAGACAACCTGTCATCTTAGAAGGAGAGCATCAACTACATCAAACAGAATCAGATAAAGGTCATAACAATATTGTAAAGAAAAATTTGTGGTTAGTGTTAAGGATGCCCTTAGGAAAAGTTTTGGCCAGTTAAATACAAATAAATAAAGGATATTTGGTAATTTATTGAAGAAAGTTTCTGTTCTATAAAAAACAATTTCAAGCTAATTAACTTTGAATATTTGGACAATTGTTCCATTTTTCCAAATCAAAACAGCCTTTGTCTTGAATCGCCAAGAATTTATATGACGTTAAATTTAGCGTTTATTTGGATCTCTATTGTTCTATTAGACGCACTGACGTCAATCGCAGCCTATTAGAATGTATAAGTGATGGAGGCAAAAGCATAAAACTCAAGTGTCACTTCATAAATGCACCAACCCACAATGAATGAAATCTATGAATCTTAAGCAAACTATAAAACACAGCCTGCAGTGTCAAAATAACCTGCAGGCATAGTAGTGCAGCACTTTTGTCACTCACAAATACAAAAGTGTGGAGTGTATCTTATGGCTAGGAGTCAATCAACAGCACGTTAGGTTAATGTAGCTGCAGCGAGAGGATTTCTGCAGTAATTATTGGTTTCATATTACAACAGCAACGTGGAACTGACAGGTTTCCCGAGAGAGTGGCTAATGACACCAACATTAGCGGAGCGAGGTGGTGGAGAAGCAAACCAGGTGCTGCTGACTTTATGGAGTGGGTTTTTATAAATATTGTGCAGTTTGAGCTGTGACATGTTGTTTTAAAAAGGAAGGCAAGAAAGATATTATGAAATCTTTTTTGTAATTAATCAAGGTTCTCACTTGTTCTATCATGTGTAGCCAAACTCCAACCCACAAACTACAGCAACCTCAAAGGGTCAAAACTTTTGCAATGGGTTTACAAAAGGCATAACTGTGATATTGCATTGTTAGACCAAGACCAGTTGAAATAAAAAAAAACAAGACGAGACAATAAAAACTATTTCTATGACATTGTCCAGGTTATTTCCATAGCTTTAAAACTACTTTCCACATTTACAAAAACAAGTTAACATTCTGTTTATGTGAGTTTTTCTAAAAAAGAAAATCTTGTAAAACTTTTTGCACAATAATGTTAGCAAATGTTGTAATTCTTGCAAGAATCGTTTGCAAAAAATACCCATTTATTATCTTCTGCTTAGTCCTGTTAGGGGTTGTGGGTGACTTGTGCCTATCCCAGCAACTTTGGGCCTTAGACACCCTGAACAATGGCCATTTGACAGACAACCACTCACTCTTACATTCATTCACTAGGGACACTTCAGAGTTGCCATTTAACCTATATACATGCATTTCTTTGGGCGGTGGGAGAAAGCCGGAGTACCCGGAGAGAAAAGTTTGTTGACTTTTGACACTAAGATTTTTGTGACATGAATTTTTCCTCTTGAAATTTCGCTCCACATTTCTACTTTATTGCTTCACTTTTGCAGCAAAGGAGTGCATAACCGCTTACTGTTAGCTTAGAATAGAATTAAACAGCAAGAACCAGGTACCAGCACATCTTGAATAAGGATACTGTGTTGATATTACACTGAATCTTTGAGTATGTTTAATGCTTTGTTTTAACACATTTTTAATAGCCTGTGATGCAACTGGTATGAAATCCTTAACACTGTGCTTACGTGCCGTTTCTCAGCAGTAACTGGGCACTGTGGAGTTTTAAAGAGAAAATGGAGGCTGGTTGGCTGGCAGCCTAATGGCATAGTGGCCAGACTGAGATGTGGTTTATGATCACTATCTTCCACTGTGTTTGCGAGTGTTTATATTTCCGACTGTTTTTGCACACAGGAGCAGCATGTGTTTAAACAGAAATTAAAATGTCCGAGTGCTAAAAAGGTCAAAGGTGGACCCTGCAACTTGAAGCATGCCTTTTAACTCAACACTAATTTGTTATTTGTATCTAGGCCGGTTTCAATGTAGTGCTCATAGACTGTAAGAATCAAATGGAGAAAAGTGCATATCTGTGAACAGCTGCATACATCAAGTAAGTGACTTTTAGCTTATCCCCATCCGGAGGTCGCCACGTGAAGTAGTTTGGCATGTTTTTTACGTCAGATGCAGACCTCTCTACTGGGCTTGGGACCAGTACAGACTGGCACTGTGGCTGGAGTTGCTCCACCACAGAGGAGAGTTCATAAATGCACCTCAAATTAAGATGGCATCCTAACCATCTAACACTAGGCTACACTACATACGTAAACTTAACCTCCTGGATTTTATTCTATTAATGTGGCTTAACAAAATACGCCCAAAATACACCTACTCTTTTTTATTCCTAAAAGTGGTAGTATTTCTCTAATTGGACATTTGACATAGTCATGTTTATATCTTTTTAGCATTAGAAATATTGGTAAGCAATGGCTGACCCATCTGGGGGTAGTTGTCTGATGTGTGGCCAGGAAACAAATGTGATTTTACTGTCCCTTTAATTTCAACTCCTGTCAGCTCCTGTAAAATATCAACATATATTATTTTAAATGAACAAGAAGGGAATCGCTGTCACTCTATCTGTCGTTATACAGGCTTAGATCAACAACTTTTTAACATGGAACACAAATAATACATTTTCATCTCTTAGTTTCTTCAAGTTTCTTCAAGATTTATTTGTAAATCTTTGTGTAAGCAACTTCATACCTATTTATTATTATTTTAAATATATAGTTTGCTGGTTATTTGATCTGTTTTTTACAGTGCCAGTATACATTTCAATAAAACTAGTTGTGGTTTTGTTTTGGTGATTCCTCTGCAACATGAATTTATATGTCTATATGATATTTATTATAACAAAAAGTTAAAAATCCATAGTGGTTACTTTATAGCTACAAAATAAACATTTCCCACTCTATGTGAGACTTATTGTAAAAGCCAAGCCCACAATGATCTCTGCAGAGATATCCATTAATGACTGTTAGTACAAGCATAATATAACCAGTCAAAAAAAAAAAAAACAATTATCTCAAATGTTTTTTACATTCTTTTTTGTGTGTGTTTGACTTGCATTCAAAGCTGTTTCCATTACAAAGGGCAAAAGGAACAGGTCGGATAATCCCTTACTCTTAGTGTAAACAGAGCTGCGGTGTTTAATTCATACAGGATTAAGCCAAACATCCAGGCCACTTATGAACACTCAGTGCACACAAACATACACTTATTTCACTTGCATATTAGTCATTTATTTCTTGGCATAAAACCAAAATTCTTGTCTAGGTCAAGGTTTGTCTAGGTTTGATTACGACTCAATGTTTACCCTTGTAAAAACTAAAATGACAAAATATTCTGTAACACTTATGGTAAAAACAACAGCATATTGCACTGTTAAAAAAAAAAAAAGTCAATATATATTAAAACTGAAACAGAATTATTCATTTGCAAATGAGCCCGTGGGATTTTCATCTACTCTAAACATTTTGTGCTGCCTTTCCTCTTGACAATTAACTAACCTTTGCATGACTAAATTTTACTAGGCTGTATCTCATTAGATAAATACCTGAGTTAAACCTGAAAATCGTGCCTACACTAACCATCCCAAACAATAATAAGAATGTGCCGGCGCCTGTTTGTTTTTGTTTTTACACTGACCTGGATTCGTTACGCCTTCCATGTGACCTTTAATTAAAAAGACATCGTAAATCAAACTCAAGGAGGAGGCAGATTACATGAGCTGACAGTTTCACTTGTAATTAGATTTATTTTCCTTTCTGTTACATACTGAAACTAAAAGGTTGACCAGCATTTTATCTCAGCAGAATGCGTCTGCGTGGAGTGTTAGTGCACAGCTAAGCTTTATGGTTTGTACGTTATATTCTCCATTACCTGGGTTTGTGTGAGGCCGAGTTTTGCAGCCAGGTCCGCTCTCTCAGGCAGGGCGAGGTACTGGGTTTGCTGGAAGCGTTGGTTGAGCGCCTGGAGCTGCAGGCTGGAGTAGATGGTGCGGGGCTTTCTTATCTTCTTGCCTTTGCCATTCAGCCTCACCTCCCCGTTTTCGATGACCGCCGTGGGCTTTTCGTGTTCTGCAAAGACACAACGGCTTATAAATAAGACTTATCAATTTGGATGATCATGTTACCGGAATGAATCAGGTTAGACATAGAGGTCACAGGACAGATGTTCTAGAGCAGCTGTGGTTTTTATTCTGAACAGTCCTTGGAACTAGTTTTTTTTTCATAATACAAAATTTCTTGTTTTAATTTCAATATAATGTACCATTATCTATAAAAACAATCTGTCAACAAAGTTTTATACAACAAATACATGCCTCTAGAGAATAATGAAAAACATGTTGCTTGGTTTTTACATCGTTGTCTTATTGAAAAGTTGGTTTAACATACTCTGCTCTGTTAAAGAAGAATACTACAAATTTGAGCAACACAACAAATACAATTTGACAAACAAAATCCTAATAGTGTTGGTTTAGTTCCGATTCAGTCCTAAATTTAGTCTGGGTTTAGTTTTAAGTTTTGTTTCAGCCCCAGTTTTGCTCAATGAAAGTTAGTGCAGTGCCTTGCTAAACTTTTACAGGCATCCATAACGTATCATTATTGTAATATTCAACATAAATATTTTAATTTGCTTTGTTTTCTCATTTAGCGCAGCCCTTCTGCTAATTTATATTCTAAGTATTCTCTTTATCCTTACACAGGAGACAAATGTGGCTCGCAGAGGAGGGTTTTCCGTTTCTGTTCGAGACAAGCTACTCGCCCACACTGATCTGATGTTATGACATGAGCTCATAGCCTGCAGTCGCAGAAGAGAACAGCTGTGGACAAGCCGAGGCCCCACAAGATGCTCAGATAACTGGAGAGTACATTTGAAAAAAATGAACTGGCAAAAAATATGAAACGGTATACTGTATTGGCTGCAACTGAGTGATGGATAAAGTGGCATACTAGTTTAACTATAAGATATTTAAGGAAAAATATTATGAAATACCGTTACTACTGACTGATTGATAGCTTCTAATATTTCCCACAATGAAATAGCCACAGCATTTTAAGTGTAGCTTTAAATATGTTGGGAATGTTTTTATAGATACTTCATATTTTCATTATAATAATTATTTTATATTTGTGTGTAAGTAAAATAAACCATCATGCATTGTACAGATTTTATGCACATTGGACATAAAGGAAAAGATTATGTTTTAAAGGTTTTGTAAGGCTCAGTCAAATAATTCCCCTTTATTTGTCAAGGATATTAAGGGTAGGCCTGTTTAGCCTTTTTAAATATTAAACTTTTAAATTAGTTCCTAATGTCTTGCCGTCATCCCTCAAAGATCTCTGGGTGAAGCTTCAAGTGCTGCGGGACACCACATCCCTGAGCCTTAAAAATCATCTTGGCCAAATGTACACTAAACATGATGCTGTGGGTGACCTGCGTGTAGATCCAATTATTACTCTGTGGTTTATTTTCATGTTTTTTTTTCAACCATAAATGTCTTTCCCATAAATGTAATGGCTTTATCTGAACCCCCTGTGATTTAAATAGAATAATTTAATGTCATCCGTCTGTAGCCTAATTAAACTGGCATGATTTAATAAGGAAGGCTATGTTTAAAATCAAGCAATATAATTATGTGATAAAACTTCACAAATAAAAACAGCGAGATGGGAGTTCTTCTCTGAAACGCTATCTTTAAAATTTGTTCCTTTTTAATAAACATTGTGGCAAATAGTAATTTTGTTTTATATTTTTTTAGTATTAACTTCATAATCAAAAGGTTTTAAAATTATAATTTCAAAAGAGACTACATCAACCTTATTTTTTCCAATAATGTTTCATGTTTTAGTAGCAACATAAAGGAAAATTAATTAGATGCTCACACAAAATTGTAAACTACATGGCTTATGTGAATGTTATTTTAAATTTTGCAGCTTCTTTTTAGAGCGTTTCTTTTTATTGAAACTTTACACTACATGTAATACCTTAATTTTATTATCTATTATCAAACACATAAATAAAGTAGGCTAGGTGTTACTAGCTCAACTAGTTCAACTAAATTAAAAAGAATTTTGCCGTTAGCTGATTTAAGATGTGGCACTCGCATTATTAGCTAACTTTTGTTAGCTGATAAAAAAAATAGGGCTAGCTACAGCTGCTACTTAACAGAAATAAAGCTAAAACCTGCTTTTAAAAATAGTGTTTTTTTTACTTTCTTTAATGTGAAAAACTTTAAATATTCGTCCTAAATCTTATAATAGTCAGGCTAAGTCTGACATCGACTTTGAACCTAATTCTTTTACTTTCTCCGTTATTTTTAACGTACCGGCCTCCTCCAGTCTGGTGTGCCCGAGCCCGCCGCTGTGACCGCCGTGCTGGTAGGGCAGGTAAGCCCCGGGGTGGTTGTGATACGGGGAGTATCCCAGCGGCCGTCCGTATGAGGCCCCGGAGGGGTACGGGCCCTCATGCTGGGAGGGTCCGACGGCGTGCAAACTGTGGACCTGGTAATGGTTGTGAGACAAGCCGGGGGAAGGCTGCTGATGTCCGGCATGTCCGGGGTAGCTGTGGCCGCCGAACTCCAAGAAGGCCGATTTGGATGGGTCGGATAGATTGTCCGGCATAGAGCTCATAGTCATTGTCGGAGCAAAGGCTACTGATGTCCTAAGAAGTCAGCAATGACCTCCAGCCTACTGTCATCTTCACATAAAGCATATTGAAGAAAATGTCGTTGTAGAAGAAACAGGAACAAACGCAACAGCAACTACGAACTGGGAATACTTAAGTTACAACTGAAGTAGAATGCTATGTAGGCTCCTGTATAGTAACGTGGTTTAGATGGGTTTACCCTCAGCTACATCCCAAGTCCAGGGTCCGTACCCCTCTGTCTCCAAAACCATCGAGTCCTCAGACGAACAAGCAGCGAGTCGCAGCACGACGCAGGAACTTGGCGCAGTAAGGTGGAATAAATCTCCGCAGTGTTGATTTTCTACCCTTTCTCCACCCAAAGTAAAGATTTCCCCTGCACAGTGAGGTGAGTGCTTGTAAAGAGGCTGAGCGTGCTCCTCCGCTTCAGAGTTCACTTCACTTCACTGTGACTGTGGCCACACAGCTCACTCTCTGCCTCCTCAAAGCACACAGCGAGCTCATTGGCTGCGGCGTCACCAACCACACCACGAACCACACAGTGCGCGCGATGCTGGACCCGGACAGGCCCGAACCAGCTCGGCAAGATACATTTAGCCATGATGAAAATGATTACGGCGGTGGGAAACTGTTATTAAAACACACAGCATCTTAAGGGTAAACGAGCAAAGAAGAATAATGCCCATAACTTAAAACAAACGCATTAAGAACACAGGCGTAACAAAAGTTCTTTAACTCAAAAAACAAAAAATATAAAGCAGCATTTTAGTGCACTACTTTTGTATAGCTGTTTTTTAAAATAAAAACTAAAAACTACATAAAGCCTGTGTATCATCAAGTATCCCTACATTATTTGTCATTTACATTTTCCTAAATTGCAAAGCCTTAATGGCTGTGATTAATAACACATTCATTTAAAGCAGGCAAAGGATGTAGGTTAAGTTTATGTAAGTCAGCTTAAAGCCAGTTAATTCACAAACACACTGCTATTACATTAGCCACTTTGGTTCCAGCACGTGTCTGTTAACAGATATTAAGCTAAATCATCTTTGTGGACACGCGCACACACAGGGCACGCGCACCGCCTGTGGTCCCACGCCATGGACAAGCACAACAAACACGGGCCTTTTACACAAACTCTAAACTTGTGATTTTGGCTGAGCTTTGGTTCGGACGCTGTAATTTAAACGAATTTACAGTCATTACGCTCGTATGCGGTGGAAATCCCGGACTAAGCTCAGGCTGCAGACACAGGCCTATACTCAAAACAAAAGCCCACATAAGGAGTAGAAAATAAAATAACAAGGTAAGCTACTGCAAGAGTCTTGTATACGCTAAAATATTTGCCTCATTTACAGTGTCTGTAGGGCAATCCTAGAATGAGATTATAGGTGTTAGTTTATATAATTAGCTATTATTAGGCATATTATTGTATGTGCTAAAACTATGGCATTTAATGTAATTGTTAAACCTTTGTTGAGAGCAGTGTTACTCTGGCTTTAACTTGAGCTTAACCGAAAAAAGCATTGGAAATGGAAAGGAAACTAAAATCAAGTTGAATTTTTTTTTTAATTTGAAGTTTTGTCTGCATACAGCCTATTACACAAAAAAATATATACATACTAGTGTTGCTCACAATTTAATCCCGTTTGAAGGCCCTTTGTTATAAATGATTCTAATTTGCCACAGTTGTGCATTTCACAACGTATTGTTTTAATGTTTAAAGGGATTAGGCTGAAATGCTTCAGCTAGAAAATAAATGGTGTAGAGCAAACATGATTAAAATAGGCTGAGACTCATAATGATGTCCTCCCCTAAGTGCTGTCACCAGGCATCATCAAAACTCACCGCAAAATATTTCATAACTTTGTTGCATGTGGATCCAAAAATGGGAACAGATTCTTTTCTGCGCAGCCTGCTTGACCAACAGAAAGTAAGAAACACATTCTTATAACTATATTTTAATACAAATGTTTATTTGTAATAATGACCTTAAGTGAATATGACACTGTATTATGCAAATATTTATGTACTTGAACAATAGGTTAGGCAGTTTAAAAAGAAGGGTAAGGTAATGTGAAGGTAGAAAAGATGGCTATTCAGACAGAGATGTTTTGGCATGTTTCTCTTCTTCTGCTTGCCTCAAGGATCTGGCTTATTATACCAAGAGAATGATGTGCAAAGAGTTATTACACATCCCAGCCGGCGCTCAGTCTTTCATCTGCTGCCAACATTCCTCCCCTCTTTGATTTTACCTCTGTAAACGCCCAGCAACACCCTCAGTATCAATGCTGTTACTTTGTGGCACGATCTATGACAGCTTTTTTTCCCCCTGCCTCCTGAAAGGTAAAGTGGTCAGTTGGCACAGAAAGAGGGAAACATGGAAACAAATTATCACTCCTTTAAAAGTCAATTGTGCACGTCCGTAAACTGAATGTTCACCTTGACATTTAGGCCAAATATCCAGCGGTTTACAGGCTTTAGTGTTGGTCTATGGTACGTAATCTAAATGTTTAAGCAGATTCTTCTTTCTAATTAACTTTACTGTAAAAGCAATTTAGATGTTTATAGTTTCAGCTTGTGGTCTTAAGAGGTGACGCCAGGAAAGTTGCATACACATAAATAATAAGTAAATAGAAATCAATTCAAGATAACTAAAAATTTTGAATGATTTAATAGGGGTACAATTTAATAAATAATAATTTTGTGGCTCCAAAAAAAAACACATAAGAAATATTGTCTACTCTATGAAATCAAATGGCTCTGTGTCTATCCATTTTATTGTTGTTTAAACTTTTATTTTAAGTTCTGTCTATTCCAATCATATAAGTAGCCTACTATATTCAAATAAGTAATGAGTTGCCTGATATATTTGATATGCTACTAGTACCTGAAAAATATACCATGTTATATTAAAGTAGCATTGTCAAACGTAAATATAACATAGTCAAATTCTATATAGTTATTAATCATATTCACCTTTATACTGGTCTTTAAATTTGTGCATAATTATTATGCAACTAAATGAAAAACAAAGATTTTCCCATCTCACTTGTTTATTTTCACCTGTTAAAATGAGAATAATAAACACATTTTTTCAACCATTTTCAACACGAAAAGGTCCAACTAGCTCATCTTTAATAATACCTGCCCATACCAGAACCCCTCCTCCACCTTGCTGTCGTTTGAGTCGAAGTGGAGCTCTGTGTCCGTTACTGATCCAACCACGGGCCCATCCATCTGGTCCGTCAAGAGTCACTCTCATCTCCATCAGTCACAAAACCTTTGAAAAATCTGTCTTCAGATATTTCTCGGCCCATTCTCGACATTTCAACTTCAACTTATGTGTCTTGTTCAGAGGTGGTCGGGTTTCAGCCTTTCTTACCTTGGCCATGTCTCTGAGAACTGAACACCTCGTACTTCTTGACACTCCGGGTAGGTTGCAGTTGTGGAATATGGCAGCACTGGAGGATAATGGGTTCCTGGTAGCTTCACGTTTGATTCTTTGCAAATCTTTGCCGGTTAATTTGCGTCTTTTCTTCTCGACACGTTTCTTGCGACTCTGTTGACTTTTTGCTACAAAACGTTTGATGGTTCTGTGATTACGGCCCAATATCTTAGATATTTCAAGAGTGCATCCCTGCATCTCTGTGAAAAGACTTTTTACAATTTTTGACTTTTCAGTCAGTTAAATCTCTGTTTCGGCCCATTTTTCCTGAGAAGAAGAATCTGCCTAATAATTATGCACACCTTGATATAGGGTGTTGACCACCTTAGGCCACACCCTCCCTCGTTACACAAATACACATCACCTGATATGCATTAAATACAATAAGGAGTCAAGTTTATACAGCTTGGGGTTGGAATTATGGATAAAATTATAATATTGTCAAAATAATCACTTGTTAATAATTGTGCACACAAATTTTGCTACTATTAATTAATAATCACTAATGAATGTAGTTGATATATGTTCGATCAGAACATTGCTCTGCTGTAATCAGTCAACAACACTGAGCTGCAGTGATTAGTTTGTAAAAGTTTGGCTGGTCCTGAGAAAAAGCTCTAATGATTTATCTCATCCTGCACAAAAAAATCACAAAAAGACCCGATACACCCTGTTTCCCCTGGAGAAGACACGGACTGTGGCTTGAAACAGATTACGCACTTGCTTATGTTATCGCCGGTGTTTACTAAGTTTTATTCTATTAGCATTTGTAGATGAAGGACAAAGCAGATCACACTGAACGTGAACAAGTTGAAGCTGCCCAAATAGGGCTAATAGTGCTGATACCAAGGGGGCGGGTCTTACATATCTGTCAATCACTATGGTACAAAGCTAAACAGGGTTGTGCTGTGTGGTTCTTGGCCTAAAAAAAATTGCCTATTTTCCGTTTTCTTTGTGATTTACAGGGTTATTTTAAAACAAAAAAAGAAACAACTTATGTTTAACAATCTATATATCTATATATCTATATATATATATATATATCTATATATATCTATATATATATATATTTATTATATAAATTTAAATTAAAATCTAATAATAATAATTGATGGGGATGAATAAAGTTATAAATCTGATCAAATTCAAGTAAGCTACTTCTGCTTGACAATATACCATGCTATTTTCACATAGCAGTGCTAAACCTATGGTTAAATTATAGATATATTGATTAATTTAGTGCAGCAAAGAATCCTTTCAGATTCAGAAAATATACACCTGTCTATTTGGTAAACCATTGCTGTATATTATGTGTTGCCTACCCCATAGTCCCAAGAAGGTAAAGAATACAATAAGTAACAAATTATGATAAATTAGAAGCTTGAACTTGATACACAGTAGGCCACGTCTCAGATAAACTAAAAGTTGCCATACCAGAAAAGCAGGTGTATTTGGTAATTGCTTATAATAATTGGTTACAGAAGACATACGCGTTGACATGCCTCATGAACCCGATCAAAGCAGGGTATGTCTAATCCAATTAAATAAAATATCCCAAACAACAATTACCATATCTATTAAATTTGTTGTAAAGTAACATTATGTGTTACAACTATGTAACACTTTACCATAAATGTATCAAAAACTTCAATACTCATTACAATACATAGCCTTGAAGACATTTTGAAAGTTCTAGAAAATAAAAATAACCCGTCTTCTAAAGCTCAGCGCACCCAACGCATGAAAGACTCACACATCGTCTACATACTAGATCAATACTTAATAGTGCATTGTGCACTGCAGCTTTACTTTGTTTAGCTTTTACAAAATGATCACACAAACATGCTGCACTTGAAAATATCCATATGTATTTAATAATCTCATCTGTATTTAAAAAATTCAATATCATTTTTTATATTCAATATTTCATTTCAATGGGTCATTTTCTATTGAACCCCTTAGACAGCAGGGATCAATAGACCAGAACCTGAAGAGGATGCTAAATTAGATGGAAGGCCTTACTACAATATGTTGGACATCATTTCTGTGCTAATTCTGTCTAGTGTAAAGTGTACAATGTTGCTTTTAGTTAGCTGTAGTATACCAGTATATGTGGGAAAGTTGACAATTGGGATTGACAGCTTGCCAGCTGATTACCATCTACAGAGACATTCTTTCAAAGGTTATTTTAAAGCAGGATTTCTAAGAAGATAGACTGTTTAGTGTCAGTTTTAACCAGCCTTCCAGTGTGTTGAACTAAAGCTTTATGAAGTTCACTAGTGCTTTAGCAACACTAACTACACTGCTGTCTTTTTTAACAATCATGCCAATTACCTGACATAAATTTTATCCTCCATTAATAGTACAACCATAATGACTTGACAAAGTTTAGACAGAGGTGACATCAAGCAACATCTTGAATCGCGTGAAAACAATTAAATCTCGATTGTGTTATTATTATTTAATTGTGTTAAATTAGGCAAGATGATAGATATGGCATCATGCCCAAGGTAATTAAACACTGTAGCTGAAAAGGTCTTTAAACATTGTTATTTGGTCTTCTAAACATTTAGGTCTATAAAACCTAGATGAAACAACTGGTCCAGAACAACATGCTCATGGAGATTTGTCTCTGTTACAGTGAAACGCATGTAAGTGACAGCAGGGGCTCAGTGCAGCCCACACCTCAGTGATCCTTCAAGGTGAGCTGAGGGTAAGGTAGATGCTGCCTGTGCCTTCCCCTCTAAGACTGTAATTATGGCGTGCCATTATGGAGCGCACAACAAAGGCAAGCCCTGCAGCAGCCGGAGAGCCGGGGATGTACTTGTGCTTCTATTCACACCATAGTTAATAACAATACTCCTCAACGCAATGCAGACAGCGCGGCGTCAACCCTCCCACGTGTGTCTCGTTGCGTGTATGTGTTTCTGTACAGGAGGCTGAGGGGAGGGCGTGTACGAGACAATGAGAGAGGATGAGTATGACAGATTTGTATGTTTCTCTGTACACACACCACTTGAGAAATAGTTAACCTTTAAAATATGCCACTATACATTTTAACAACCTTAGATCAAGTCAAACTTTCTCATGAATTTGACTGAAAAGTAACAAAAAGCAGTGAGTGAGTGTTCACAGACAGTTAGCTACTGAAAATAAAGAGATTTTTAATGGCTGCTGCTAATGCAAACAATTTGCTTTTAGATTCAAATATTTGTTGATCAAATAATCCTAAATCTAATCCAAAATGTATTTTTTTTTTTACAATTTTACATTGTGAAATCTCTATATTGCTGAAACATTAAATAGACGTTACAAGTTAAGAATATACAGTACAAATGAAATAATGTTTAATAATTTAAACTACAACTCTTGATGGTTTCTTGAATGAACATGGGACGGGATTTTTTCTAATTGCCTGACCATTGTATGAACCTTGCATTTCTGAACACACACACTAGATTAAAGACCAGCTGATGGCAGTTTTAGCAGCTGTGTTCCCAGATCAGGCCTTATCCTTCATTTGACCCCAGAGTATTTATCATCCAATTTAAAGTGCCATAGGAACACAGTAAATGTCTGGGACAATGTCCTTATTGACCTCCTTCCTCGACTGAAGTTGAACCAGATGCAATGGGATTTTAATACTAAAATAAGGGTTGTTTGTTTTGACATACATCTATACTTGATAAGGAAGTAGTATTTGAAGTATTTGAATGCTTTTTGACGATCGTCCTATAATCGGAAGGTTATTCCCGTTCTGTAGTTGTGTCCTTGGGCAAGATAATTAACCCACCTTGCCTCCAGTGGTGTTCCAGCTGTAACACTGGTGAATGAATGGATGAATTGAAGCTTAACGTAAAGTGCTTTCAGTGCCTAGTAGCTATATAAAATTAATGCCATTTGCCATTTTGCCATCAAGTAGCGTGAGCGCGCATTACAAAATTTGAACCCGAATACCCAAATGAATTTGAGCATAATTCAGAAACCACTGTGAACAGTAATTGTGTTAATTTACTCAATCCATTCAGATGAGTTCATGAATATGTCAATAAGGAACACATAGCAAGCTTTTCTTTTTGCCTAAAAGCTACACGTAGTTACCCTTTAAATGAACAAGCATTTGGCTTTATTATATGTAATATTTCACCAGACCGGGTTAAGAGACTTATCCCAGGCTCACTATGACGTCTAGTTTCAAACCAAAATACCCTATAAATATATTTTTATTTGATGTAATTTTACTTGATGGTGTATTTTATAACTTAATTTGGTCATTTTAATAAACTCCTACTACGGCATGGGATTTTTTGCTTTCTTGCACCAGAAATTAAACCACAAATCATTTACATATTTTTGTATTTAATTATTCACAATATAATTGTAGAAATTAACAAGACGTTACATTCTTGGTCCTCATAAACAATAGCTGAGTAACAATAAAGGGCTGTTAAAGCACCTCTAAAGCTGGTTGCCAACCGCCATGAAACACAGGAAAAAAAAGAAGAGAAACAATAAAGAAAAGCAAGTAAAATTATGTCAGTGTGTGGTTCTTTTGATAAAGACCATGCATTGATTGCAAAATAAATGCACGTTATTACTGTGTACATAAACACAGGTGTTCAAATTTAGGTCAGTGATAAATGAAAGTGTGTCATTCTTTCATCATCATCTCTGTTAAAATCTGCTAAACCACTTCACACGAATGAAATCCCTCAAAAATCACATCATCACCAGTGTGGTCAACATTCTTTGTAGTGGAAGAAGGAATGACTCCATAATAAAATCCTGTTGATTTAATTATACAGAACAATGGAGCAGTTAAACACAATACTCAGCAGCATCAGTTAATGGGGACATTTGAACTGCCTCAAAACTAGTTATTCTTCATTAACCATTTTTTTTTAGGTTTAACATTCCAGCATAACCCAGATGTGATAACACTGGCTTCGTTCATATGAAGGAGTTTTATACAGACATTGTAGAAAGAAAGGACATTGTGGAATCCTCACCCTCGAATTCTATCATAAAAGACAGAAAAGAAAAAAACATCATTAAGGCTACATGCTAGCGTTAAACTTTGCAACTGCTGAACAAAGATAACCCATAACTTTATTATAATTTTTTAAAAGACATTAGCTACTTAGTTTTATTCTGCATCTATAGCATAGCATAACTGTAACAAAAGATAACGTTAGAATGCAACTTTCAAAGTACGATTGTGCCTTAGGATAGCGTGGTTAGAAATAATGTAGACCTACTGTTGTTCTCTGGTCTGAGAAAAGACAGATCTTTTGCAGGGCCAAATCTTCATGACATTAAACACAATGAGCCTGGCAGGTAGCCTCATTTATTCATTGATCTATAGAAGGACAGAGCAGGTGTGTAAAGGTAAGCCAAGCGCATCCTCGTTTTTGCTTTCGATTTGCTTTTTGAAAAACTGGTAACACTTTATATTCCAGCTCAGTAATAGCATGGTTGTAATAGAATAATAAATAAACTATGGTAATTATGGTTAATTATCAAATAATTCATAAGTTTCTAATGGTTATAAAAAGCTATACATGTTGACAATTGTAGGAAAATTACCTTATAGCTAACCATAATTACTATATAATTTCCTGACAACCTTGCTATTAATGATATTACCAAGCTAGATTACAAAGTGCAACTGAAAAACTTGTGACTTGTGCATAAAGACCAGTGTTAATAAAAGCTCATTCTCATAATAAGGACATTATTTGTTTTTATTTATTTAACCTTTATTTAACCAGATAAAAAACTCATTGAGAGTAAAATCTCTTTTTCAAGAGTGACCTGGCCAAGACAACAGCATTTATATACAATTTAAAAACATACAAGACATCAACAAAACAAATGATATTTACAGTCAATGTGTACAAGTTTAAAAACAGTTACATTTTCCAATCTCATTGAGTTCACGCTTCTTTAGAAAAGATTTATATTCTCTCAGTCACAAGTTCAGATAGATTTAGGTCCTTATGCAGTTCATTCCATGCACAGGGGGCAGTGTACTGAAATGCTGCCTTACCCAACTCCGTTCTGACTCTGGGAACCACCATCATCTGAGAACGCAGAGCATACTTTTGTTGTTTTTTATGCATGTATGTGCAGAGGTAAGTTGGGAGGAGCCGAAGAATACATTTATAGATGAAAGTCAACAAATGAGACCACCTGTAAACGTACAGGGACGGAAACTCAGCTGCAGCTTACAATGTACAATGGTGAACACGATTTCCACAACCAGTCATAAAACGTAAAGCACAGTGATAAACAGTGTCCAGCGTTTTTAAAAGATGATCAGATGCATTCATAAAAAGGAGATTGTCGTAATCCAATAAAGGTAAAAAAGTTGCAGAAATGAAACGTTTCCTCGTATAAACAGAGAAACAGGATTTGTTTCTGAAAAGAAAACTAAGCTTTAGCAGATTTAACAGATTTTCATCAATAACAAAGCCTAAATACTTATAAGAAGAAACCATTTGGATTTCTTTTCCATCAGTTGTTTTTATTTTAGGGAGCTGAGAGGGTAGCCATTTTCTATTTGAGAAAACCATAACTTTAGATTTGTCTGCATTTAACACTAGCCTCAGCTGATTTAGATGAGACTGAACTGCATCAAATGCAGACTGCAAGAAATTAAAGGCTTGTTCAATTGAAGGAGAGAAACAATAGTTAACTGTGTCATCAGCATAAAAGTGAAAAAAAGCATTTGACACATTTTTACAAAGATCATTCACATAAATAGAAAACAGCAATGGCCCCAGAACAGAACCCTGGGGTACTCCTTTAGTTACTGAAAGAAAGGAGGAAGCCATGCCAACTAGGTGTACACACTGAGTTCTACTTGAGAGAGTTAGAAAACCAACCAACAGCAGTGTCAGACAGACCAATTTTATGGAGCCGATTTAACAAGGTCACAACAGTCAAAAAAAAGTCAATAAACAACACTGTACAAAACTTTTTACAATCAAGAGCCTCGATGATATCATTAACTACTTTACTGCAGCAGTTATTGTACTGTGTAATTTTCGAAAACCAGATTGATTGTTTGAACCTCAATACATTTTTTAAGCTGTTCAGCAACAATTTTCTCAAAGACCTTTGCCAGGATACATAACTTTGATATTGGCCTGTAGTTATTAAGATCGGCCGAGTCCCCTCCTTTCAACAAGGGAAGAACAAAAGCAGACTTCCAGACCATAGGGATGACCTTGTTTGAAAGGCTAAAATTAAAAAGCTGCTTCTAGCTGCTTGAGGGCTCTGTAGACCTCTGCCTCAGTCACTGGTCTGAAAACAAACGAGCCAATTGAGGAAGGTAATGGAGGGGGCGATGGATTAGCCTGGTTCTACCAGACTCTCGTACATTTCATTTGTACAGAGAGTCTGGCCTCGCTCCATTGACAAGCGTTTACTTCCTTGTATGCGGGAACTCTGTTGAAGTTTAAAACTATTGGATCTGCCCAGAGTCACTCAGGATCTGCCATAGCCAATCGCTGCCATTACTCCAACGCAAACTGACGCACTACATCAACGTCATCGTTCTCAGCCACTCCCTCTGTTCGCTGATTGGTCCTACAAAAAATTGATTTCTGGAAACCTAAGAATATACAGCAATCCCAGACGTAGTACTAAAGCGAAATGAAATTGAGCGGAAGTACGTAGGATGGCGGAGCCAGGCTAGCGATGGATGCCCTTTTTGTTCAATTAAAGTTTTTGTAATTGGATGAAACGTCTCATATAGACAACCTGATGAAACAAAATGTTTGTTAAAACAATTAAGTATTTCAGATCTATCCGTGAGAATAAGTGAATTTTCCACAATGCATGTTGGGAGTTCATTAGTCTATGTTTCCATTATATGATTTAATAACTTTCCAATTTTTTGGGGGATCTTTGAGATTACTTGTGGTTTTAGACAAGTGATATTCAGATTTACTCTTTTTAATAAAGAGAAGTGCAGCGATTTCTAAGTTAGACATGTGGACTTAACATACACAATAATCTACTCATGAGATGCTAAATGTTATTGCCTTTGCATAAAAACAGCTGTTATGGTGGTGATATGATGGTGCTCACTCGCGCCATCCTTTATTAAGTCAGTCCACAATGACAGTAAATACAACAACAACAGTTCAGCAGCTGCTTACTTAAAGAAAATCTCATGTCCCTGTTTCTCATGTTGTCCGTCAAGCTTTCACTCAGGAATTATCCCTGATTGCTCTCATGTGTCTCATCAGCTCATAAACACACTCCAGCAGGTAAACGCACCGACAGTCTTTGTTGTCCAGCTTAGCTCAGCTACAACCAATACTAACTTCCTGCTTCTCTTAGCCAATACCGATAACAAACAACAACATTTTCAATTCTTCAAATAAACTTTTATAGAGCTGCACTGATGAAAATTTTCAACCGATAATTATACCGATAATCAAGTGCTTCTCATGGCCGATAGGATACTGATACCAATAATTGTAAATTCAAATAAAAACGTTAGTTTAAATATATCCAATTTTTTTTCCTAGAATATATTTCCTTGTAGTCCTTTTAAATTGCTTTACAGAATAATTTGGCCTATAACACAGGTCAGTAAACTGTGTTAACCTAAAACCTGCGAGGGACAGATATAAAACTGTAGACCAGCTCTGGTCTCTGGGCTTGTGTTGGACAGGTGTTGCAGGCTACAACCCACAGACCATGGTTTTTACCTTGTTCATTATTATATTAATTATTAAATTATTATTCTGGTAATAACTGCAGCAAATTTAAAATATGTTGCTATTTTTATCTGAGGAGGGCATTAACACAAGTTGTTAGGTCATCTTTTGGGGTGTATTTAGGTCTTGTTGGTCTTTATGTTCAACAAGATGAATTTTTGTTCCTGAACATCTCATGAGCCTGATGATCTGTTCTCATTGTGAAGCCCCATGGTTTAACCTGAATCATGTTCAAAGTAAACACCTGCGATTGAAACATTTAACTCATTTGGGCATTGTTCCAAAGCGTTCCCCAGCAACACCTTGTCTAAAACAGACTGGATCTTGAAGCACTTAAAAGATACTGTACTCATCCTCTCTGTCCTCTGCTGGGAGTGGACAGTGTCGAGGTTACTGAAAATTCACAGTAATCAGTTTCTGTGATGAGTTGGCTCACTCTTCGCTAAACTTTGCTTGTCAATGAGCAGTCTGCATTGTTGAGAGAAAGGACAGTGGAGCGAAAGAGCGATGGAGGCAGCGGTGGAAACCGCGGAGAAGCAGCGTGACTCGAGCAAGTGAATGTTCCTGTGAACAGACGTGACAGACACAGTTTCCTCTTGGGCCCAATGACATCACTCAGATAGTGTATAACAACAAGGCACAAATGCCACCCCTTCAAGTTTTCACTCGCATATGCCCTGTAATATCGGAACTACTTAATGGATTAAATGTAACTATTGAGCCAATAAAAAATGACGTAATTTTCCCCATTATCGCCCGATAGTTATTGTGCATCCCTAATACACTGGCCATTTTATTAGGTACACCTCTTCAATTGACTAGTAACTCAAATTTTAATCAGCCACCAGGCAGCAACTTAATGCATTTAGGCAAATAGAGTTTGTGAAGTCGACCAGCTTCAGAATAGGGAAGAAAGGGAATTTAAGTGACGCTGAACGTAGAATGGTTGTTGTTGCCAGTCGGGCTGGTCTGAGTAAACTGCTGATCTACTGGGATTTTCACACACAACCATCATTAGGTTTGATAAAGAATGGTCCGAAAAAGAAAAAATATCCAGTGAGCGGCAGTTGTGTGGACGAAAATGCCTTGTTGATGTCAGAGGTCAGAGGAGAATGAGTTAGAGATGATAGAAAAGCAATAGTAACTCAAATAACCACTTGTTACAACCAAGGTCTGCAGAATACCATCTCTGAATGCACAACAACCCTACAGCATCAGAAGACCACACTGGTGCTGCTCCTGACAGCTAAAAACAGAAAACAGAGGCTACAATTTGCACAGGCTCAACAAAATTGGACAATAGAAGATTGGAAAAACGTTGCCTGGTCTGATGAGTCTCGATTTCTGCTGCAACATTCAGATGGTAGGGTCAGAATATGGCGTAAAGAACATGAAAGCATGGATCCATCCTTTTCTCAACGGTTCAGGCTGGTGGTAGTGTAATGGTGTGGGAGATTTTTTATTGGCACTCTTAGGGCCCTTAGTACCAATAGAGCATTGTTTAAACGCCACAGCCAACCAGAGTATTGTCCTGACCATGTCCATACCTTTATGAATACAGTGTACCCATCTTCTGATGGCTACTTCCAGGATAATGCACCATGTCACAAAGTTTAAATCATCGACTCATTTCTTGAACATGACTTTACTCAAATGGCCTCCACAGTCACCAGATCTCAATCCAATAGAGCACCTTCGGGATGTGAAGGAACAGGAGAGTTGCATCATGGAAGAATCTGCAGCAACTGCATGATGCTATCAAGTCAATATGGACCAAAATCTCTGAGAAATGTTTCCAACACCTTGTTGACTCTATGCCACAAACAATTAAGGCAGTTCTGAAGGCAAACGATTGTTTTGGCCATTTTTCAGAGAATATAGATTATAACACAAAAACTTTTCTTTCATTCATAGTTAGGGGTTGGGCAAAGCCATTAATTGTCAAACATTTGTGTTTACTCTTTTTAATTATTAATGACAACAGAAACTACAGAAATGACCCTGATCAAAAGGTGATTTTGGCCTGATTACATGCACAAAAGTTGACACCAACAGGTTTGAATGGCTACTAAAGGTAACCATCTTCACCTGTGATCTGTTTGCTTGTAATCACTGTCTGTATAAAAGGTCAGTGAGGTTCTGGGCTCCTGACAGACCCTTGCATCTTTCATCCAGTGCTGCACTGACATTTTTGTATTGAATCATGGGGAAAGCAAAAGAATTGTCAAAAGTTCTGCGAGAAAAGGTAATTGAACTTTATAAAACTGAAAAGGGATATAAAAAGATATCCAAGAAATTGAGAATGCCAATCAGCAGTGTTCAAAACGAGGGATTCTGTTCAAACCAAACCAAGCTCAGGTAGACCAACAAAAATTTCAGCCACAACTGCCAGAAAAATAACTTCCGCTGAAACACAGGACTCTATGAAAAAAAGTGTTGTGGCTGTTTCAAGATGCACAATAAGGAGGCACTTGAAGAAAAATGGGCTGCTTGGTGGAGTCGCCAGTAGAAAGCCATTATTACGCAAATGCCACAAAGCATTACCCACTTACAATACGCCAAACAGCACAAAGCCTCAAAACTTCTGGAACAAAGTCATTTGGAGGGATGAGAGCAAAACTGAACTTTTGGCCACAACCATAAACATTTGGAGAGGAGTCAACAAGGCCTATGATGAAAAGTACACCATTCTACTATGAAACATGGCAGTAGATCAATGATGTTTTGAAGATGTGTGAGCTACAAAGGCACAGAAAAAGATGAATGCATCATGTTATCAGAAAATATGTTATCAGGAGGAAAAGTTCCAAAGCACAAGGCAAAGTCGACCTCTCATTGGTAACAGCAGCATAAAGAACTCAATATTATTGAGCCGCTTTGGGGAGATCTCAAACGTGCAGTTCATGCAAGACAGCCCAAGAATTTACAAGAACTGGAGACTTTTTGTCAAGAAGAATGGGCAGCTTAACCATCTGAGAAAATAAAGAGCCTCATCCACAACTATCACAAAAGACTTTAAGATGTCATTGATGTTAAAGGTGGCACTACACTGTATTAAGAACTGGTGTATGTCAACTTTTTATCAGGGTTATTTGGGAAGTTTCTGTTGTCATTATGATTTAAAAAGAGTAACACAATTGTTTGACAGTAAATGGCTTCACCCAAACTATGAGTGAAAGAAAGGTTTTAAAGGTTTCATATTTCAAATTTGACCAAAAAAATCACAAATTCTATATTCAATATGTAAACTTGTTAGCACAACTGTATTATAAATCTCAAATAGGGCTCTCTTTTGATACAAATTCCTGAGTGTTATCAGGCCTCAGTCCGTCTTGTGCCGGACTCCGCCTCAGAACGCCCACAGAGGTGCATGGTGGCTCGTCCACACCTGTGTCAGGTGGAAGAATGCAAATCATCCATGTGTCACTGATTATGAGCCTTTTCCAAGGCGTAATATTGGGCCCTTAAAATGTTTAAGCTAACTTAAATTAATCTTGATAACGAAGTAAAAATTGCTTGAATACTGTTATTTTATTGTCATAAAGTCATAAATAGCTGGAAATTGCATTTTAAAAAGGCAAAGAATAGAAGTGCTTTGAAGTGGAGAAAAGATCGAGTGTATTTAAAAAGTATGGAAAATTTATTTGTTTGAACTCCAATGGACATCGGAACTGCTTAGATGTTCACTTGTCAGCAATGCAGGTAAGGTAATCACATTATTGCCTGTTACTTCAAGGAGTAGGCCTACGCCATTACAATATGTGCTTTGATCTGTTTCAGTACAGGCAGAATAACTACTGTATCACCCAAGGCCAAAAGCCTTTGGGTTTTTTGTCTTCCTGTCAATCCTTACGTGATTGGTTGTGTGCATGCAACTGTGTGCTTAATAATGTGTTTTATAATTTTTACATCCATTGTTGTCAAAATGTGCGTGTGCAGATTACAGGTGTGCTAGCTCTGATGGTTTAGGTGTGTCTCTGTGTATGAATGTGTGCCAAAAGGTTTTTTTTTTTGCACTTGTTGCTTTATTACTCAACAGAGCAAGTTCAGTTTGTTCTTTTTAAAAATTTTAAGTATTGAGTATTATACATTACAATAGTGGTATGAATGCACTAACATAATTTATGTTTACAGTGAAACATTCAAAATATTAAACTAGTTGGAATTCAAGCCATCACAGTCACACCCCAAGTACACACGTTTAACTGACGCAAGTGCTGTCAATCATGCTTTGGCATAATGTCCATCTAATTATTATTTTTTTCTGTTGATTTATTCAACCAGGACAGTGCACATGCCTCCAAAAGATATTCTTTCTAAACATTCTTAAACCATAAAAAATATTACACAGAAGACAGAATACTTACATATACATACAGAGTATATTACCAAGACCCTCTAACTATTTATTTTATTTTTTAAATGGTAAAGTCTATCTCCATAAACACAGTCTGAAGGGTTGACATCACCCAACCCAAAGTGCGTCGACAGTGATGTGTTCCACTGCACCAACAAAACTACTCAAAACAAATCCCATGGCGGGCACGTCTTCAGCTGCTCCAGTGTGGTTTATAATAATTTTTTTAAACAGTTTATACAGAACCAAATCTGTGGAGTACAAATAAAGGACGCCAAGACAACAACTTCAAATTTAATTAGACACTTGAAAACACGGGTGAACGTTAGCAAACCTGATGATAAGTTAAACTCTGCATGATGTGCTATTTAACTTGTGTTGGCTGTATAGTGTGCTTTTTATTCTCCTCCGTTGCTGGCTTTTGCATGCAATAATCTTTATTTTTATCCAGAGGTCGCATTAACCGAATATATTCCGTCATTGACTGTTTATTTTTTAGCATGGACGGAAAAATCTGAATGCCATCCGTCATTTTGACGGATTATTCTGAGGGTGATCTATTGTAATTTCTACTCCTGACCAGTTGGTGGCGAATGTACATATCAATCAGCAATTATCTTGAATCGTGTCATCTTTGTCACGCTGCATTCAGTTGCAAAAAGGTCGTGAGCGTGAGTAGTTTTTTCAAACCATCAAAAAGTTCTGATATGGTTAATAAAAGTGAAAAAAGAGGACATGATGCAGTGGAGGATGAAGGAGGACAAACGGGAAACACTGAGCAGTCACCGACAGATGTTACGGTACAAGCGGCAAAAAGCAGGTGAAGAAGAGGGAGTATCGTGTTCAGTGGGAACAGGAGTTTACGTGGCTGAGGTGTTCTGTG
This sequence comes from Perccottus glenii, assembly GCA_024416835.2. Taxonomy (NCBI): domain Eukaryota; kingdom Metazoa; phylum Chordata; class Actinopteri; order Gobiiformes; family Odontobutidae; genus Perccottus; species Perccottus glenii. The sequence goes on from CM044553.2 coordinate 23,705,872, forward strand.
ACATCTGTAGAAAAGCTAACACAAGTAACGGACTTGTCGGGGGTGCACAACAGCAAAGGAATTAAGTTCAGTTTATTTTTGTCGGAATCATAGTGTGTAATATACTGCGTGCTCTAGAGTTCAATCACAAAATATCCTTTCACTTTTTGTGTAACGTTATCTGTTGTTCTTAAATAAAACAAATAATCTGTCCTCAATGCTCGTCTTAAAATTTCTTGAAACGTGAGTAAAACAAAAAGCCATTATAAGTATTATTAATGTATGAAAATTAAAAATGACAGGTAATGAAAGACGAGGATGGAAATTGTACGACTCCGTCCGTCAAAATGACGGAGAGTGAGAAATCTAGCGCAACCTCAGTTTTTTTCTATGGTTTACTATAAAATAAACAATTTAATTAGAAGCATGAAACTTGTTGTTTCATAGATTTAGCTGACTAGGATATAATTAGGGTGACCAGATTTTCATACCTCAAAACTGGGACCCTTTAAAGTTATAAACACAAATCAAAGGACAGCACCTTAATGGAAATTCCTTAATGGAAAATGCTGCGCAAAATCAATAAACCACTAGTAAACAATTAAAAATGTGAACTCATTGCACTGAATAACATTCAACGTGTGCTTTCCTAAAAGTAAACAGTTGTATTGTTGCTTAAGCTCGTTTGTAAATCACAACTCTCTTTTTGGCTGATGACAGACAGAAACTGTGAAAGCTGAAGAAGGGACGCTTAGCAATAGCCTCACCCTTAAGCATGTCAATGCACCAATCAGTGTTGAGTTACGGACATGTGGAACACTGTTGATCTTTTCCAATTGGTTAATATTGCTGTAACCATGGCAACTCGGTGATTGACACACAGACAGTCAACCGACAAAAGAGCTACAAACAAAGTGCGCTGCTTTGGCATGATTAGCATTGATGGTTAAAAAAAAAAGAGGTAAACTTGGGACAGTTAGAGGGAAAAACTGGGACATTTTAGTGTTTTTGTAGAAATCCCCCGGGAGACAGGACGGGGGTTAAAAACGTGACTGTCCCAACTAAAACGGGACATATGGTCACCCTAGATATGACATAGAATTGGCAAATAATAGATTTTTAATAATTATCCACAGGGTCAATGAATATATGGAACAAAAAAACAGGTCCAGTGCAGCAGAGGAACAGCAGTAGCTACAGAACAGACTACAGTACTGGGCTGAACAGTAGTAGTAGTAGTAGTAGTTGTCATTAGTCTGCTGCTGTTATAACACAAGCTACAGCCAGCACAGTTCAGTTTCTTTGTATTCCTTTGTTCTACGTCTGTTCAGTGAATCTAACACATTCATGAAGATTTAGGGCAAAGATTTAGTTTTTATTTGTGAGATCACTGTTAGACCTGTTTCTATTGGATTTCTTCTTAAACAACAGAATCAATTTGTTCAGTTTGTTGCCACTGTTGAGATCAGTTTAACTAAAGGAGTGTTTGATGTTTATGTATAAAGTATATATTTACAAAAAACAGTTAAGAATTCATTCATTCATTCATTTTCTTTCCGCGGGTGTCTGGAGCCTATCCCAGCAGCTTTTGGTACACCCTGTACATTGGCCAGTTAGTCGCAGGACTGACATCTAGAGACAGACAGTGTTTTATAAAACAATTTAAATACAATACAAATACAATACAAAAGACTAAATTACACCAAACTAGGGTTTAGAGCTTACCATAAACTTTTAGCACCGTCTTTACCATTTTCTTTTTATTTATTATCTCCGCCCCATTTCATGATTACGTGATCGAATTGTCAATATTTATCCCTGTTTCACATTCCCTCCTTTTTCTCTGTTGATGTTTGAGCTGTTTTGCTGGGTTAAAAGACATATTTAGTGCTGAATATACACTTTTCTGTCTTATCGGCAGCCATTAAACCTACTGAGATCTGTATGAACCAATGGGAGCACTCTATTTAGCTAGATGGCCAAAAAATAGCAATAACACTATATTAAGCATGCAAGAAATTAAAAGCCTATTAAAAGTATGTTCAGGTGTGTAATTTGAAGTGGCTTGTTGCTACAAAACATTTCTATTTATAAAAGTTTATGGAAAAACCTGTGGGGCATCAAGGAACACCTACCTAATACAAAATAAAAGGTGTGTAACGTTTGCACCATTGTGTATTCCTTAGAAAAAAGTGCAATTATTAAAGGGAAACGCCTTTGTTTTGTCCAAAACATATTGTCATGGAAAAAGCCAATCAAACTACTGCACTACATTATAATTACCACTTGAATTTCATTTTCATGAGTCAGTTGCCTTGGTAACGGGTGTTAGGGAAAAGAAACACATGTGCAACCAAAACCAAACCTGACAGACACAATGGCATGAAGATGCTTCGTTATTGCAAATATTTGATTTGTTAGGAAAATATGTTAATTAATTCAGTGACATTTACTAAAACATACTGTTACTTTGGCACATTCTGTCGGAATAAATGTTACTTTTATTCACAATCTTTAAAATACCCTAATGACTGACGTAGAGCACTTTCAATTGACGTTGCCAAAGGTTGTGCGAACAGTGTAAAAATGCTGGATATGGCACAAAGGAGCCAAACCTCTGAATGACTGGAAGGTCTAAATATTAAAAGGCAAACAAAAAACATTAATAGTTATGTAAATTGGCAAAAATAAGTCAAAACAACTTGACTCTTGATCTGGGTGGCAACCAGACCAGATTATAGTTTAGTTGCTCATTTTATTAAATTTTTTCCAATAAATCATACATTTACATATACATATATATATATATATATATACATATATATATATATATATATATATATATATATATATATATATATATATATATATATATATATATATATATATATATATATATATATATATATATATATATATATATTTCTTCTCAGGTAGTCATTTACTACAAGTAATAATTAAAATTTTAATTAACTGTTGTATTTCAGTACAGATTTTACTTTTTTCCCACCAATTTAAACATCTATATATGTGTCTGTAAATATACAATATAAACGTATTTATATATTATAATTGTCTTTGTCCTTTTCTTTAACTTTTTGATACACTTCTGAAAAGGTCTTTAAATTAAGTTTTGACAGTACAAAGTGTGATCAATAGAGACATTATCATGTATTACCCAAAACACTGGTATTGTTTGGAATTGTTCTGTCTAACCACAAAAGTCTTTTTATATGCTCCAGAGGCTCCAGATGTAAGCTTTCTGGCTTGGCCTGACTGTCAGCAGATTTTATTTTGTAGGGTTTATGGTATTCAATGCCACTGCCAATGAGGTTTGGTTTGTGTCATCTTTCACCAATAATTTTGAGCATATTTAATAAAATGTGAAGTGAACTGATTAGAAGCTAAGAAGAATACACATACAGCTCTGAAAGTCAGTACCTGAACTTCAGAACATCAGTGGCTCTGTCTCGTCCTTTTGAGTCTAAACATGAAAAGAGGTCTTTTTGTGCTGTGAGTGAGTAATGTAATGGCAGATCAGTTATGTAAAGATCTTGAGTCCGTTGTCTATATTTTATAATATAGAGATGTACTGATCCCTGGCCTTGTGCGAGATAGGCAGTACAGAGATCCTTGTTCAAGCTATACTTTTTATACGTTAAGGCGACCCTGCATACCATTACTGTGCTATTGATTTTGTACAAATCCTGCCACGCCTCAACACCAGGCCGTCACACAAGTATCATAACCACCTGGCTTTCTCTGGTGATAATTACTCATCTCTAGCATCTGCAGCGTCATCACGATTAAAGCTTCAATGGGTCAACCCTACGATGCCATAAATATTATTTGAACTTCATAATCCTTTGAGTGTCTTGGTGGCCTGGGCTCTTTCTGTCTAATCTCTTAAAAGTATCATTAACTCAGAGAGAGTGAATGTAGGATTTCCACTCTTTGTCTAACTCCCTCCAGCTTTCTTTTAGCCTCTCCTTTCGTGTCCTAACAAAACCAATGTCAGTCTTGGTGTTTACTTAGACTGTTGTATTTGGCTTCTTACAAAGACACATACATTCACCTAAAAGAATTAACTGGATATTACATTTGTTTGAACTTTTAAATGACTTTACAGATGGTAATGTTGTTGTCCCAATAAGAAATCCCTTGCATGTACTAATAGTTTATTCCAAAATAACACAAGATATGAACATCTAGTTTTGTTTTGAGTCTTTGATATTTTATGAAAATACAGAACAAGACAGAACAAGCTGATGTTTATATATCAACAAGTCTTGTTATACAAGTCTTTGATGTGGGACAAACCCAATATTCTCGGAATGCCATAAGAGAATGTCTCGAGCAAATATTCAAGTACAGAGTCATGTGTCGAGGTCAATAAATACAATTTGATTCATTTTCTGCAGCTTATCCCTTTTGGGTTATTGGGGGTTGGAGGCTATCTCAGCTGCTTTGGACATTAGACAGGGTATACATCCTGAACAATTGCCTGTTAAGGGTTAACACTTATAGACATTTATTCCCACTGCATTCACTCTGGGCAATTTAGAATCACCAATTCACCTATGCTTGTCTCTGGACGGCTGTTGTCTATTTATCAACATAAGTGAGCTAAAGATCAATTGTCCAAAAAGACCAACTTAACATGAATTTAGATTAAACAAAGCCTTATGTAATCAAGACAATATCAGACAAAACAGGTATATAGTGCATCATATTAACATGCGGTGGTTTTGAAGACCTGTTCCTCTTCATGGGTTGAGCTGTGATGAGGGTGTCTACCTTTAAATATTTGGGTGTGCGCTTCTGAATTGGCCTCACATGGACGGTCTTAGCCTCCTCAGAAAGTACAGGCGTTGATTTATAATACATTCTGGTAATGGATGGGACTATTTCACCGCTCAAGAGGAAACATTTAGATACAACTCGGTCATAGGGTTTTACACTTATGACTGTTTTGGTATTGCATTGTACAAAGTAAAAAAGAAAGTGTTGACTGAATTTTTTTTGAAGTACAATATAAAGATAGAAAAAAATATATGAGAATCAAGCTGTAATCAGAAGAAAAGGCATCTGGGCTCAGTTTTCAAGGTGAAGACGTCTCCTGAAAGGGCAGGGTGAATGGAACAGTGTCACTAACGACTCTACTCTCACGTCAGGAGTCACACTGTTGTTTTATAGCTAACAACTATGAGACCAGAACAGCCTGGTCCACTCAGAGTTAGTTAGTGTATCTAGAGATAAAGCTCAGCTCTCTTACCAGTTGATCTCAGAATTGATAAAGTCTCTTGGAATTTATCAACTTGGAACAAAACGTCTTCACCTTGAAAACTGGGTCCAGATGCTTTTGCTTTAACCTTTTCTTCAAGATGACCTGGATGACTGAGAACCGGGGTTAAAATGAACCCATTCTCTCTTGGCTTACTTCTACAGTCAGTACAGAAAGCACCCTTTTTGAAACGTATTACCTGAGGTTTCTTTTCTGGCATGGGAATGCAGTTGGGAGGTTGGGACTGAAACGTGCATCTCCACAGATTCTTTTAGTGTTTCATGCAAAAGTGAGTGTGCAGGCCTGTCTTAAGGCTGAGACACAGAGCTGCACACTCACTTTTGGCTGGCTTTTACACAGCAGACATTTTGGCTTTTTTACTGTCCATACAAACAACTGTTTTATTCTTTAGTGCCGCCCTTACAACAACTCTGGTGTGTTTTCCAGGAGAGTGTGTGTCTGTGGTCTGTCTTGGCACAGCAGGTCAGCAGTGGAAAGAGCTGGGGGCCCTTTTTGACACTTTTCCCTCTATAAAAGAGCTTGTGAAACCTGGAAGTCTTTTCTCCTTCTTGAGGTAACCATGCTTTTTGTGTCATGTTTCGTTTTTGGAAGTATGGTTCTATGTGGTAGTTAAATTTAGTTTTAGTATAATACTGTAGTATTTCTGTGTTTTCTTTTCTGCCAAATGGCCTTTTTCCCTGACACTAAAACCTGGCCAGTTTTCAAGTCTGCACATGATGTACAAGAACCAAAACTAAATCTTTGCAATTTATACAAGACGCACATACAGTACATTGCTATTTGTTATCTGTTAATTAAAAGTGTATCATGCTTCCCTTTTTCCAAACCCAGTAGAAAGAGGTCTGATTGTAACTTCACTTTGAATAATTTCAAACAAAATCAATTTAAACCTTCATGCAAGAAAGCAAGAGTGTGCTTCTCCTTCAGCAGTGCTCAGTTTAGTCCACTTTAGGCATTTGTAGGAATAGGAAGGAATGGGACTTCCATTGGGCTCTATGGAGCTTTACATTCAGCTTTTTAATCATAAACCTATTTTCCTTCAGTATTCTTATTTAACGTAGTGGTGTAGTATCCACACTGACACCAGCAGCTGAACACACATTGGATACAGAGCTTCTTCAACAAGTGCAAGTGCTGAGAGGCGGTGGGCCAACGGAGCATGTGCTAATGGGCTGCTCTCAGCACAGACAATAATAATAACAACAACAAAGTGCAGCGCTCAACGGGCCCCTTCAAGCGTTTCCAAATGTCATTCCAGGCCTGCGTGTAATGAGCCTCTGTGTGGAGCTGAATGCTTGGTAATTGCTGAACATGGGAAATGGATGGTCACTATTGCTTCCTTTCGTTCCCCAACTTCCTCTGTGTGTTTGTGTCCATCTGTCCTGAAGTGTGTTCTAAAGAGCCTCTCTGGACTGAATTGTCTGCACACATTGGGGAATTGGACCCATTTGTGTACTTATTCAGTGCACCTGTGGACTGCATCCAATTTTGTTGTACAATGTACAGTGACAATAAAGATATTCCATTCTATTCTGTCAATAAAAAAGAACAGTCAGTGTGAGAAACCAACTCATGAGATGTCTTTGTTGAAAGAAGGAAGGCTGAGGTCTGAAAGGATGGAGACAAGGTTACAGATGTTTTAGAGTACACACGTTTGAGTCTATTATTGTCACTGCAGTAAAATAATAAAAATAATATTTGATTGTTGCCCGACCAATAAATTCCTTTTCTTTTATACGTATATATGTGTTAATTTTCTTACACTTATCTGGAACAGACCTGAGAGTGGATTCTCTTGTGGATGTCTCTGAGGTTTCTCTTTTTCCTATGGTTGGGTTTTTGGGGATTTTCCTCACTGTGATGAAAGGTCAAGGACAAGGGGGTGCTGTCTTGTATTATCTATAAAGTCCTTTAAAGCAACTGATGTTGTGCTACTGGGCTATATAAATAATATTAATTCCATTAAACTGCCTTCAGATAGGCTGACGCTGGAGAAACTGGAGCTCTACTCAGCGGTCGTCCCATGTGTCGGAGCTTTTCACCCAATCTCAAAGTGAGAGCAACTTGTCTACAGCTCATGACCATAGCTGAAAGGGGGATTATCGATTTACGGGGGAAAAATCAAGAGCTCTGTGTTTTAGTTCAGCTGCTTATTCACCACATTGGTGAACACTTTCATATTCTATTCATCTACATATAAAAAGAACATCATTAACAAAAGACAAAGAGTTCCTGTGGTCACCAAACTCCATCTGGCTGCTATTAGAAGATATCAGAATAAAGGGAACAGGTCTGACTTGCTCCTGCAAACCAAGCTCAGTCTAACAGTGATAGGAATACCTTTATCATATCACCCTTCAGAGGGTATTGAGCACGACAAGAAGGAAAACTGCATGGTTCATTCTGAAACTGACGTTGGACTAAGACAAATTCTCCTTTGCAGTTCCCTGGCATAGAGATTCTCTAGCAGTATCTAATGATTGTACACCTAAAAGATGCTTGTATCTGCTGATACTTCCTCTCGAAGGTCTGGCGAGTCACTATTGGTCTGCACCATTTGTGGGTCAAGTATCATACAGCTTTTTAAAAGGCAAGATGGAGGCTTGTGACACATTTTGCGGGAATCCAGCTGCTGCTCAAGGTATGAGCTTTACATAAACGGTGGGAAATGTAAATGCTTTGAACCTCAGACTAACTGCTGGTGTACTCAGAGTGTGCATGTGTGTTCTTCTGAAATAAGAGATGAGCTTGTATAGCAAAAGCAGAGGACAAATATTCAACCCTAGAACAGAGCTGTGGTATTGTAATAAACTCTTTGCCCGGGCCGAGATTTGATGAAGAGCAATTTCCCCGTCATATCTGATCAAACGTGATGTCGTTGAAAGAGTACTTTGCCTCACTCTCCCTTCTCCGGTATCTGCGCTGTATTACGGGTCTCGAAGCATTTCCCCGAGACAAAACACATCAGACACATGCCAACAGATTTTGTTTAATGCTCCGTGTTTATGCTTGTAACATTTGGCAGAAAATCCATATAAACAGTGTACTTACCATGACATGGAACAGCGCCCTCAGAAGGGTTTCCAAATGTTTACTTACCAACTGCATTTGTTTCATTTTCTAATCCATTTTGCGGTTTAGATTGAAACAAAAAAGAAATTGGGATAAATCTGTTTATTTACATATATAACTATGTTTGATCACATGATTGTATGAGTGTTGTCTTGTGCACCACTCCAAGGTTTATTAACTAAAACTAAAAGGTTTATTTAAAGCTGATACAGTGATTTTGATGGGCTTCTTATTTTGGGACAGCAAACTTAATACATAAAACTGATTTTAAACAGCAAACCAAGGTGGAGCTACAGAAGTGAAAATCAATTTAGTGTTCTTACAGCAAAAGATCAAGCATTTGGTATTAATTCCTGTTTTTCAGACTACAGCCATGATCAGAATAATAACATTGGTAATAATTTGTCTATTTGCATGTAAACCCTACAAACCTGTTTCAGTTTGTACGGGACATCTCCTAAAATGTGTCGCAACTCACAGAACCGTGCAGTATAATAAGGAAACCCTAAGTGGCCATCAGTTTATGAGTGTTTCTCTTGTTATAATAAGAAAAAAACTGGGACTTAGCGATAATGCACGCTATTTTAAAAGTCATATGTTAGTGCCAAGCAAAAAGCTGTCCAGCTTTTTTAGAATAACATAAAATCCTTACCTCAAGAAAACTGAGAATGCATGGTCGTTTAGGGGGTTCATAGTATAGATCACACTTCTTTTTCTGTTCTGTATTATCACTATCATCACTGTAAGGCCTGGTCACACATTTATATTTTTACTGCATATCCAGTTTTGTGATGAATCCTATCATCCTAGTCTTTCTAGTGTATGCTAACAGAGCCTTGTGTGTTGCATTACAAGCTAATTTAATGTTTCTCGTCTTCAGGTCATTAAATTAAAACTGCCTCCTTAAAAAACTTATGGCCTTTTTTATCTCTATGCCACAAACAGTCAAATAAAATCCACAGCACACATTTTCACCGGTGACACCAGCGGTTCAAACAAACATGGCAGATCAGTAGTGTGTTGTGTTTTTATGTGTGCACAAGAGAAGGAGAGTTTGGCCTTCACATCTGGCTGAGGGTGTTATTGTAAGTGTCAGGGGTCGACGAGGGTCTGTGGTCTGGAGTGGAAGTGCAGGTGAATGCCACAGGCTGGTAATCACAGGTCAGGGTCATTAACTCTTCTGAAGGGAGGGGGGGTTGTGGGGCAAACAGGTGGTGGTCTGCTGTTCAGACGCAAGACATTAGCAAACAGCACACAGGGAATAGGGCGCATTTTGTACCAAATCGTACCAATGCGTTACACATTCAGAGGAATTGTTGTTCAGAGTAGCTTCTTAGCGTTATCGTTTTGTAATGCAAGATACTATTTTTAATCAAACAGCACTTTATATGCTTCCTCAGTTATTCCAAAAATTCAAGGGCCAAAATGCAAAACTGAGGTTTCAGCCACACTAATGCATTTCATTTCAGAATTAAATAATATATGTCTGCACTAGCATTTCAGAAAGCAGTACATTTAAATAATGCTAATTTTCAATTAAAGTGTTTTGTATTTTTGACTTTCCACACTACTAAAACAGTGTGAGATTATGTACCAAAGCTAAAACGTTGCAGCAGTTTCTTTAAATGACAGTGTAGAAAAGGCCTGACTCTTCATCTCAAAAGTGATAAGAAGGTTCATCATTTGTGATCACGTTTACTTTGGCACCAGTTCTCAGGTGAAATGGCAGTCGGTGGAATCCTAAACCCTCGTGCTTGGCTGTATGTCCAGACTGTTACGTATTTGTTGTAAAACACTAAACTTTGATTTTTTTTTTCACTCAGCATCCACACTACTCCAGCATTTTTTAGATCACAGAATGACTCACTCAACATTGTGTACCCTGATTTAGTGTTGTGTGGATAATCTAAAACTGAGATTTTTGAAAATTTTTATTCTTCAAAATGTTGCAGACACTGGGGCTCACTGCTGGTTCATTCATTAATTGATTCATTCATTTTCTACCGCTGAATCCTGTTAGGGGTCGCGGGTGACTGGAGCCTATCTAAGGCTTTGGGCCTTAGGCGGGGTACACTCTGGACAGTGGCCAGTTAGTTGCAGGGCTTGCTGCTTGCTTGCTCATCAAAGTTAACAGTACAACATCTTTGATGACCACTTCATGCTGATAAACACTAAATGAACTCAGTCATCATCACTAAAAGACTGAACGGAAGTTGTTTTAACATTGCTTTGTCTCTACCGTGAGCTTGAATGTAACTCTAAGCCTCTGTCACACTATATGATTTTGGCAGTTGGTGTCAAAGAGCCCATGTCAAAATATTGTCTTTAAATTGTTGCACATGTGACAGGATCAAAGACAAGGAATCGTTGAGATTTTCACTTTTACTTTACTTAAAATTTAGGACAATCGAATGCAGTTATGATATACTTTTTTATTAAAGAACTATTGTACAATGCCATTTTATTTCAGCTAGCTAGATGGCTATGAAAGCACACATATGTCAAGCTCTCTTTGCAACATTGGAAAAAAGAAACATTAAGGAAACATCAAAACTTGTCCACACTCCATTCCTTTTATGTAACACCACTCACACAGTGGTCACGCATCAGACTGCTGCTTTTAGAATATTGAAGTTGCACTGGAATTGCCAATATTGCGCATTCTGACAGGGTCTTTTGTCAACCAATCCAAAACATTTACATAAAATAATCTTATATTATATCATTATTATAGTTATAATCATAACCACGATGAATTGTACATGATGGTTACGATACATTTCCAATACCAGCATTATGCATTACACTGTATATATTTATTTCTTTTTTTTATGTGCGGATTAATCCCTTGAGATAAATCATTCACTGGGGACACTTAAGAGTTGCAAATTAACCTATACATGCATGTCTTTGGAATATATTGTTGTATGTATTGTTGTTTGGCCACATTAAACAGAACACTGAACTCAGGTTCAAGGCAAAAGCAAGTTCTGCACACTATTTTTAGCACTAAGCACCAAGATGGCCAACTCTGGCCTGGGGTCAAATGTCAGGGGTCAAATGTCGGTGGGTTGTAATGGCAGTTTATTTTTAGTGCAAACAAGACGGCTATTTACGACTACATAAAGAGGTTGGTCAGATAATTATACCACTGCTTGGTCGGCTGCCATTTATCCACCCACCGACTGGTCAATTGCAGCCATATGTGGACAGAGTAGGGGGTCTGCCCTGCTGCCACCATCTGTGTGTGTACAAATGTTGGCATCTCATCTTTAGACATTGTAAACACCTACTGTATTTGCCCTCTTCATGTTTCTTGCAAGTGTTCTTATTTGCTGGTACACAAGTGAGTGCATGTGGTTTCTCTGCATATATTTTCAGTATCTCTTTGGGCTGTTGTTAGTGTGTGTTTGCTCCTACCAGTGATCTCTTCAATTTGCCCTCCAAACATGCTAGCAGCCCTCACCCACTCGTCCTCCTACTGTAAAGGGAATCATATCAAACTGACCTTCTAGAAGCCTGTTTACATCCCGCCCTCAAAACCACACAGACATATACCCAACACGCCAATTTACAGTTGCAGCCATGCAGTCTGGATTACAAGACCAAAACTCCTGTCTCGCAAAATGCACCCAAAACTTTCTGAAGTGCATCAAAAAGTGTGATAGAGTGCCTTCGGGAAATCACCTAAACTCCCTTGTGTAGAAGCACAAATCCATTTTGACATTCGGAACCAGTTTTTTACTAGCATAATTTATGTGCCAACAATATACCCTTTTTTAAGCAACATCATCAAAACGATAAACGTTCACCACAACAACAATTACAATTCGACTCCAGTATGTTTGCTCCTGTGTTGATTACCATTAGCAGACTGAGCAACAATGCTAAGAAACAATAGCCTTGAACGTGTATGTGTGTGTTAATTTACTTAATATGCATTTGATGTATATAAAGACAGTTTTACTTTAAGATGCATTGATATGGCCATCTCATCAGGCAGATTCTAGTTTAACGGTCTTTGAAACCGTCCGTGCTTAACTCTCTGCTCTCTGTGTAATGCTACTTTTGTTTCGTACGCTTGTAGCTGAATATTGATGTCCCTATCCACTCACTGACAGCACACACACGCGTAGTCAGTTGGATGTCGTTTTTAAAAATCATTTTGTTGAAGCAGATTTTGTGATTTTTGATGGCTACAACAACATCTTCGGTCTACTGCTTGATAATTAGCGAAACCTGTTTAAATGGTATAATTAATGTAATAATCTTATGCTACTTATTCAATTTACTACTGTATTTATATTAATTTTACTTAAATTTATGATTATGCATTATAATCATATTGTTTCCCTTGTATAGGTATTCACTATTACTGGTTTTGGAAGACATTTTGGAAATAAAATAATATTTATGATTTATTGAGTAGACATAATAGTTGACATCTAATATGCTACCCTAATATTCAACCCTACCTAAAAAAAAAAATCCCAAAATATAACTTCAAGGCCTCCAACAACTTTGTGCAGACAACTTGTAGCATTTTAAAAGAAAGAACCCTATCCATGATTCACTTTGCAGTTGCACATTTATCACTGTTTGTATTTTGTGTTTTATGTATATACAGTATATCTTTATTTTATTGCCAGACACTGTTGTCTTTGTTCCTGTTCCTCTCAAAGTACATATATTTTTCATTTCAAGATTTCCTTTCATTTTTGTGCCACAATGCGCGCAATCCGACATAAATAAATCAAACGTTTTTCTTCATGTTCTGTTGTAAGATTCCACAGATTGTGTAGAGTTGATGTGTAGATGAAGTGTGCAGACTTCTGTGCCCACTGATCCCTGTCAACCAAGCAGACGGCTGGCGCTCAGTAGCTCGCCTTCCGCTGCAATTACCCTCTCCCTGGAGACTGTGGGAGAAAGCGAACTCACAGGCTGCTCCTCTGTGTGGATGAACGGCTGTGTGTCCAGACATGGCCACTGTACAGTATGCAGCTCCAATGTATTAATTCTGTTTCTGGTCTCAATAAAAATCCCAACGTAGAGGAGTCCAAAAATTGAATTTCGGTGCAAAACCCCACAAAAAATATCCATAATCCCCCTTGGAAACCACTTGAGGTGTATGGTTTCCCTTTTGCAAACACCACCCAGCTCCGCAGTATTTTTACACCGAAAGATGATACACCTGGAGGTTAGGGGAACGGGATGGTGGGAGTGAGGAATATTTGATTTGTCTTTGTGTTATTGGACTTGTATGAAAGGTGGAACGACCAGCTGTTTTGAACTGTGATTGGTGGATTAAGGCCAATCACCCACTGGGTCGGCGTCAAAAGCAGATAGTGACACAAGAGCAACACATTTTATCTTGCATTTTATCTAACAGCATAAGTTTGATTTTACAGGCTGATGTAAAACATTTGGTTGGTTTAAATATTATTTAGCACATAAACTTTATAAGCATTATAATGTTTCGTTTTTTTTAACACGTCTTTGGTTTATGATTGGACCTTGTAAGAAAGCAGCCATTTTGGGGAACATTAAAACATTGTCAGATTTGTTTCATCTTGATGGATATTTGTTTGCATTAATTCTGTATTTGAAGATTGAAGATTCCAGCCATTGTCAAAGTTTATTGTTTAACTTATTAAAGTAGTAACTGTTTGTTTGTGAGGAAATTATATTGACTTTATTTCCTGGAAACTTTAAACAAACAACTGCTGCTGTCAAACAAAGTCAACTTGCAGCAAATTATCAAATTAGCTAGCTAGCTAATGTTGCTAACAGAAATTAGCTCCTTGTCTGATGGGCCTAACTGGCTAACGAATAGTTTAGTTTATTAGGTCAAGCAAAAAAGAGAGGAAAAAAAGATTCACATTGACCGAAGGTGTAGGCCTGTAAGGTGTAAGTCCCCCAAAAATAGGGTAGACCCTTCCACAAGTGACAACTATAAAAAAAACTGCACCAGCTTTTTGATTTCAGTAGGTAGTGTCCCCTTAAATTCATTTTGACAAGGGAGAAAACTAAAACCAGTAAAAAAAAAAAAAAACATTTTAGTTTAGTAGAAAGAAGGTGGCAAAAAATTCTAGCAAATGAAAAAAGTAGCTTTGAAAAGATGAACCATTCTGACTTTTCCATTAGATGCCAACCATGGAGTGGGCCATGGTCGCCTGTAACAGATAGACTTTACAGATTTCAATTCAACATTCAATTCTACAGACGATTAGTGCATTTGGCTGGGACATGGCATCTTCATGTGTATTTACTTAAAACAGCCAAAACTGGTGTGTTTTTTTTGCTACATCCTGATGTGTTGTCATTTCCAAGGCTTAACATTGTGAGGTTGGGCCAGTGGTGCATACAGCAGATAGTTTGGAGTTCTATTGACGCAACGGGTTTGTATAGACGCAAGCAGATTTTTTTGCATATTAGACTAAATTTGTTCTCAACAGTCCATAAACAGATTCACATTTAGAAGTATTGATTTCAATAATCAAACTTTCAAAAATGTTCACTCACTTGAGTTGGTGTTTGAGGCAATAAACTCAAACTGAAAAGGAAAGCCGTTTTTTCAAATAAAATCATAGCAAACTCACAACGACAGATTTTCCTCGCATCAGAAGCCATTATCTACTTGTACAAGACGAAACATCAATATTTGGTAACACTTTATTTGACACTACACTTGAGACATTGTATCTACATCATTAAGTACAATGTAACACACTGCGTAACAAACTGTAATAACATGTAACTACATAGTACATACTGTACAAAACCCTAATACTACCCTAACTACAATATGTAAGTACACATAATTCTGTTATGTTTTTACTATGTAGTTACATGTTATTACAGTTTTTTACACAAGGAGGCAGATACAATGTCTCAAGTCTAGTGTCAAATAAAGTGTCACCCAATATTCTTCTGTTGAACATCAAACATCGTGGATAGTGCTAATATTATTGGTAAACAGCAGCACAAACTGCTAGTAAGAGAAATTTTATTTGCACCTCAACAGTTCATGAAAAAATCCGTCATTTTTTGTTGTTTCAAAGTTTCTGCTACAAGTCCTGCTTAATATTTTATGTAAACGCAACTAAGAAGCAGTTGTTTTTCTACCTATTTATAACCATAGTAGTTACTGTTATGTATTTGAATTTTCTTTCACAAAAGTGCATCAATTGTTAAAAAAATAAATGCATGATTTACACTTATGCATGTTATAAGCATATACCAAAAAAGTTATATAGTTTTGATTTTGCATCACCTCAAGATAAATATATTTTTGGTTTGCACATATGTGTCTGAATGGCATGTGTTTGTGCATCTAAGTGTGTTTTTCTTCTGCTAATTGGCGGGAACTACAAGTCAAGGCTCAAGGATAAGGTAAGATTGCAGAAACCAAACGCTGCAGTTGAATAATAGCCATTTCCGTGTTTTCTGGACGCTTGGTTTGTGCTCCTGTTACCAACAACCAATGTTACGGTATCCGAAATGATCTGGAGAGTTCTTTCTAAATGTTCACTATATAGGTATAATAAAAGAGGTGGGGGTGGTTCCCTTCCCCTGATAGCTGAAGACAGACTGACTTTGTGCAGATACGTGGTTTTTGCTCCGACAATGGTGAGAAGCATCTGGTAACACTTCTGTGTAATTGCTGCTGAGAAACCCTGAAGATCTGAGAGGAGGAGAAAATTCCAACGTGTTTTTCCTTCGTCCTTTTCCTGCCCCATTCGCCTCGCGTTGGAATTTCACCAGATTTTCGGCAAAAACAATAGAGTCGGGTGTTCAACGTTGAAAAAAAAAAAGTTGAGGAAAAACTCTTGGACGACAAACTTGAGGGGTGTTTTAAGGGAGTTGGTACAGAAAGTCCATTTAGCTCCAACGATATGAGTAAAATTCCAATTAAAATCTACTTCAACTGGTCCATTAGTAAATTATTGAAAAGAATAAATAAAAAAATTGGTGTGATTACAAAACCTTGTCTTTTAGCAACAAGCTAGCTTTAGCAACAATTTTGGCACTAAGTAGTGAAAAGAAATCACTTATAGTCAGTCCTTATTGGGTAAAATTTGAAATGTCATTAGGTACAATTTCTGTAACATAACATTACGTAATGCTACAAAAAGCGCTTTGAGTGCTAGGTGCAAAAGCGCTATATAAATACAAAAAAAAAAAATAGATGGTTGGTGGTGTAATTGGGACATGGCATGTCTGAAAAGGAGGGGAGTATCTTGAAGGGCCTGCTTGACAATGGTAGGATGGACACTTGACAACAATCTTCAAGTGATAATCTGGGGTTTTGGAGTATGGCTGTATTTGGTTCTTGTATATTGTGTATATAGTTATGGTTATAGTACTATATTAGTGTCTACTAAGTCTTTACAATTGAATATTGTGTTTAGAAGTACACTACAAAGTGCTTTCATACAGTACATTATTATTTCCTGAGACGGACGTTTGGATAATTATGCAATACCATGGTATTATGTTTCCATTTATAGGCATGGATGTCTTTGCTTCAATAATGCTGTTTGATGGAAAAATAGTACATACAGGTACCACATGCAACCACAAGAAAAACATATGGCTGCATTTAGTGCTTTTCTACCTGCACAAGGTTTTACATAAGAATCCATTCACACAAACTCACACACTTGTACACCAGTATTGCAGACATTGGAGCCAACGAAGGGCTTAGTGACTTGCCCAAGGACACTTTGACAGCATGAACGGGAGGAGTCTAGATCAAACCACCAACCTTGAAGTTATTGGACAACCCTCTTTATACTTCCTTTGGCACTACCATTGTTTTAAAGCCATATCCCAGAAAATGACTTCAATACTCGCTGTGAAAGTGGTCAAGTTGGCGCAACGTGGGGCTGGCTTGGATGACATATAAAACAACATGGCCCATCCTCTGCACGCTGTCTTGTAATGCTTTCACAGAAACATAGTTCTTGTTTTTTGTTTTTTCATTTTTTCTAGTGAAAATGTAAGCCCTTTTTATTTATTATTATTGTGTAAATAACATATCACGTTGTAACATATATATATATATATATATATAAAACTTTATATCTACTACCTCACACCTACATGATGACAATAATCTCCAAGCTTTTATGTTTAGTCGTTCTGTCAGAATTCAGTGCTTAAAAAAAATCAAGAGAATGTGTAGTTCCAGCTCCGTAATAAAATAGACTGAGGAGAATCATGTAACAGCGCAGCACAAACTGTAACAGAGAGGGGTGAGGCTGGTGTTTAGAGAAGTAACCAGACACCAAACTTGAGTGTGGTGCTCTAAAGTACATAGTGTGGCGGCATGTTTACCTCTCAATCTGCTCGTAGTGACATTCTAATCATGGTCGGACACAGACATCCAGACTGACCACACACATTCAACATTCAAAAACCCCACATACCCACAAACAGCCACACAGCGAGCCCACCCTGCGTCTGCGTCCAAAGGCATCACAAGCCAGGCTCATTTAGTGTTTCAAGTGTCTGTGTGGCACTGGGTGCAGGGTGGCACAGCCGGGGATTTGTGGGCGTCTCCGCTGCCAGGGCCATGTGCCCACAAGCTGTCTTCAAACACTGAAAACACTGCTGCCTTTAAACACTCTTTTATACATTGTCACTATCAGCACTTCGACAATTACCATAGTGAAGCAGGCTATTAAACACTTTGAAAGGCAAAAAAACGCCATCAGTTAACCTTTCTTTTCATAAATGTCAGAACGGTGGCAGAGTGGTTTGTATGGAAGCATATTGTTGCCAGGTAAGTAAAAATAAGTTTGAAATTCATATTGCTTTACAACGTGACATGTTTCTTAAGAGAACAAGACAATTATGACATTTTTACATGTTATCACATATTTACACAATAATATTTCAATAGCATGGTCAGCTATCCCGTTTCTTGTTCTGTCCTATACAATAAAAATTTGTTTGGTTCCTGTAAATTTGTGTTTTTCAGGAGGCGGAGCTAATGGATGCAAAATAAACTCTGAATGCCATTGGACATTGGAAAAACTTACCATGATTGGTCAGGTTGTATTGAATCCGGTGTATGTCGAGTTTGGTGTTTTAGATTTAAGCTCATCAAGTTATTACAATGTAAATATTTATCTTGTTGTAACAAGGCCTTTTGCGTTTTTACATAATAAGGTTTCACATTGTTATCAGCTTATCACCTTTTAAACTTTTTTGACTTTAGTGAGATATTTTCAGTTCGCTCCAAAATGGCAAAAGCAGACCGTCCATTTGACACGTTTCTTTGCAGCATGCCCAGAGAACGCCTAATACCAATTAGAAAAATGTGTAACAAGTTCATGTTATAACATCATTTATTTTATAAACCTTGTAACAACATAATAAATTGTTATCTTGTGACGTGATAAATCATTATCATAATGTAATGCGATGACCTGATATATTGTAATAGAGTGAAACCTTGTCTCAAGTAAAAATGTGAAAAACAACTGGTTAAAACAAGAAATCTATTTATCTTGTAAAAACAGTTGATAACTTATAAAAAAGTAATTCACATTTTATAATACTGTAAAACATATTAAAAACAGGAAAAATATCTAAGAAACAGATCATGTAACAACGTGATACAGCAGTTTACCATTCCATAAGTTACCAACTCCAAACACACAGCAAGAAGGTCATGGGATTGATCCTTGTAGCCTACTGACTAACAACAGCCTTTTAGATTCTGTTTTAATCTTCTTATGCTTCATGGACAGGTGTATTGTCAATAGTGAATGAACGTGAGTCTGAATGACTGGCATGTCTCTAAACATCTCTTCATGCTCACTTTTTGTTGTGGGATATCCTTGTCCTGATAGCCATGTGCTTTTTGGTTTCCATTTCACTAGTGCTATTTTCACATTGTTTACTTCTGCTTGTGTGACATGTACATAATACCTCTAAGCTATCTGGCTTTTGTTGAGCATGGGACACAATGCTGAGATTTTATTGGTGCTAGAAATTCCCACCAATATCACAGAAAGGAGCATATAAGGGACTTAGCTGTTAGCCTTGTCATTAACTGGCAAATGTCCAGGGTGTAACTCGCATCATGCTCGAAGCAGTTGGGATAGGCAACCTGTAAACAGGTATTCAAAATTTAAATTGACTTTACATAATCATACTTAGCTCAAACATTGGATTTTGATCACCTAAAACAGCTTGTTCTTTGTACTGTTTATCTGTAGTGGACAAACAATCACAACTGAGCACTTGGGAGCTAGGATGCTAATCTAACATAAATCTGATTCTGTTTCAGTTGGACCTTTAATACACCTGCTAACATATTTAATTAGACTTGTGACAAATATGGGTTCACTATGTTTAGTATAAACAGCTGGTGGTGATTTTTGGTGGGTGTGCTAATAAATACAATCACATTTGGAACATAAAACACTATACTTTATCAAACAAACTAGTAATGGTGTACTAAAATAGAACACTAAAATTGTTCACTACAAGAGACACTGGAAACAGAAGATTTTTGTAAGTAAATGCAATAAATATTGCTAAAGCTAATGTATTTATATGAAAATCTCCTGCTCTTCCTGTCACTTCTTATCCACTCTCTCTTAGAAGTACAGTAGAGTTCACTGTTACTTTGTAAGTCTCGAGGTTTCAATCAAATTCAAGTCTCTGGGCTGATTCAAAGGTAATTCAAAGGGGTGCGCCTTCACACCTGTCAATCCCCAGATGAGGAATTTGATTGATGCTTAGGTCACTGTGTGTCAATATTTTGCGTGATTAAGGCCTAGTCCTGAAACGTCACATTGTTTGGTCTTTGAATAAATTTCACTGTTTGCAAGTTAGACAGTGTGCAGGAGTCTTTTTCATCCTTAAGGTTGTAAACGTACAATTACAATTTTTCAAAGACACTTTAATCATTTTCTGGGTTTTCAGAAAATCTAAATTTCTGGATTTTTTGTGTACTCCACTTGTTGTAACAACAATTTATGTTGTTGTTGGGAAGAGATTATTTGGTGACAAGTAACTCTTTCACCAGGTTGTTCTAAATGAATTTAAATTTAAATTTAATTCTGCATCCCATTTAACATAATGTTGTTGTAATATACATGACTTAACACCAGTATAATAAATCATCTATGTGCTGTAGATGCCATTAGTTTAGTTTTACTTACTCATTTAACCACAAAATTTCTCATTGTGTTGACTTGGGCAGTGTCTGCATGGGGCTCAATACATCCACATACAGCCACAATAGAGCACTGCCCTCTACTGGTGCTCAGAGGTAGGACATTGCTTAACAACTGGTCACTGTTGTATTTATGAGCAGTTTATTATCCTGCCATTTTCAAAGATTTTAGCCCCACATGCAGCAGGCTACCATAAAGCAAACTTAACACACCCAAGAGTTTTATACAGATGGTTTTAGGACCTGTGCTTCCTCATCAAAGACTGTTAAACTGAGAACTGCCTGATGAGAATACCATAAACATTGCTAAAGCTGGAAAACCTACATTGTCCAACAGTTTTTTTATATTGTCATGTGTTGTGTTGTTTGTGTGTAAACATTTTAATACGTTTCCAGCTTTATAAAAACAATTCTCTAAATTTCCAGGTCTGTTGTATGCGGAAGCCAGTGTCGGCTCTGCAGTTCAGTGCATGAGGAAGCGGTGTGTCCTACAAAGCCCTGAGGGTTAACAAAAAAAAAGGGAAGAATGTTTTCCCGTCGCACCAAACCTTTGATCTCACACCCCCTAATCACTTCCTGCAGATTATACAGTACGTGCACCTCCGCACTGCCCTCTCCAGTCTCTGTTTGCCCCGGGGGGCAGCTGAGGCAGATGTAGTCCCCTCTGTCCAGCCTGATGACAGACGCAGATAAGGCCCAAACAGAGACAGCCGCATGATGTCATCAAACAGGGACAACCACCTCAGGTCAGAAATAGCATTTGTCAGACACGCTCTAGAACAAGCAAAAAGAAATGCCGCTAAAACTGTTAAATTGTAACTCAGTGTTGTAATGGCGACAGTTACGCTCAATACAGCTAATACAAGTTTGTGAAGAAACACGCTTTTTAGTTGCAAATATAAAAGTTATTACTATTGTTAATAAAATGGAGTTTGCTTTGTTGCTACATGCTTTGTTTGTATTTTTGTATATCTTATTATTCCTCTGCATGCTTTAAATGACCGGGCTCAGACTGACTGACAAAACGAATGCATAAAAGTGAATTTTTAATAAGCATGTACTTCTCTCTAACATGTCTCTATTCTTCTGATTAAAAAACGTAAAAAGAGTAACTCTTTAACCTCCGCCAAACATTAGCCTACTGTAGAGTTCATGTTAAAACAAATATTCAAATTACAAGAAAGCACATGGAATTGCATTATTAGCAACAATAGAATATTAACAATCCATAAATGAAATCGTTTTGGACATGTAAATACATTTATCAATAATCTGGCAATCTTCAGACAAAGGACAGATAAGCGAGTGGCTCACTGGCCATTGGTACCATCTGAAATCTGACTGGCCCTCCTTAAGGGCCCCTGTGGCTCCACCCCTAGATCCACCCATGTTATCCATCAAAGTGTCTTAAACTTCTCTCAACGGGACCTGACATAATTTCTTGTCTGTTGTTACAATATTTCAGTCATTATTTATTTCTTTGAGTTGTGTTTACGCTAGTTTTCTTTCTTTTTAGTACTTATTAATTGCTTTTTATTGCTATTTGAGCTGTATTTACTGTGTCCCTGACTATTATCAATTTTCCAAATCACATTATTTTTTATGAATTACCAATAACTTTATAAGGGGATTTTTTCAGTTTGGTTAAATCTTTATTTCTCAGGGACCTATTTCTTACAAGAAAAGAGATGCTTTGTACCAGATTTAGCTACAAGCTACATCTGCACAACAATTAAACATTTAAGAGTACAAAATTAACATTAATTCATATTTAAAATACTTTCTATAAATCTTACAATTCATTGCCAAACTGTTTCCTAAAAAAGCCATTTAGCCGAAATTCATCATAAATACATCATAAAATACATGTACAAATAGTGACAGTGAACAGTGTTAGTTTAAATGATGATGGTTGACTGTTTAGAATTTGTTTTTTTTTTACTTTTAATGCCTGATTATAGAGAGATCTGAGTGGGTCTGTTTGGCCTGAAACCAGCAGAAGATACAGGAAGTGATGTGAGGAACGATCAGAGCATTAAAATACTTAATAGACGCTTCCACACTAATGTGTCTAAAGGAGGAAATGTTAGATTTTATTAAATTACATACTTTTTTTATTTGTTTTTTTAAACCCCAGAGTTTGGTCCAAGTGGAAACCTAAGTATTTCATTTCAGTTACAATATTTCATTTGGAGCCTTTTATATAATTTTTTGGCAAATCTTTGAGTTTACATTCCATCAGTTTTTTTTATATTTAGTGTAAGACCGGAAGATTTTAACCAATTGCTCATTCTATCCATAACAAAAAACAATTAGATTATCAACGACGATGATGATGTCTATGTCTTTGCACACAGCCGGAAGATCATTTATGTAAATGCTCAGGGCCCCAGGATCGACCCTTGTGCAGGGCTTCAGAGGACAGTTTATTGTTTGTACTTACAAATTGTACATGATCTGAAATATACAATTTTAACCAATGAAGTGCATCATTAGAAAAATTATGATGAGTTTTAAAAGGAGTACAGAGTAGATGACTGCGTTTCCTCAAGTCCAGAAACACAGCACCTACCCCACCTCCTTTGTCCAGGCTTGCTTTTATACTTTCTATGAGGCAGTATCAGGCTGTTTCAGTGAACCTTGGAAACATAGGATGTAAGAAATGATTACTTTAGGTGTTCTGTCAGTTGCTCTGTGATGATTTTCTAAACATTTTTTGAGACTACAGGTAATATAGTGATAGGTCTGTAGTTGCTCGTATTTGTTACTTGATTTGTGTACTGGGGTTGTGACCAAAACACAGGGGAACACATTCTCTGCTATTGATTTATTGACAATGTGAGTTATAGATGCTGTTAATGTCTCTCTATGTATTTTTAATGAGAGGACTATCAAGGCCTCAGGAATCTTTGGCTTTTGAATTTGATAAATCTGATGATCTGTTTTTTTTTTAAATTACTGAGTTAAATTTATTCTTTTTTGCAACCCAAATAAAATCTCCTGCAACCCACTTTTGGGTCCTGACCCAAGGTTTGGGAACTGAGGCTCCTGCCAGTCTGACCAGGATTTCACTATTTTCCTGCAGCACAAAATTTAACGTTTAATCACTGCACCTTTCTCCGTAATTTGTCTATTCAATTTGTAATACACCATTGCTATTGTGAAACAGTACAACTGACTTTAACTATGGTTAAACATCTCATTTGAAGCTTTTGTTAATGGTAACTCTACACTTCCTTAGTAGTCAGAGAATAATCTTCAGTAGCTTGTATTGTGGTTGAGCTGGAAATGGCATGGTTAGTTAATGCGGCCAAAAAGTCAGTAATAGCAAGCTAATGTTAAAAGAACATTAAGTAGCCTGATAAAACTAGCATTAGATTATAAACAGGGTCTGAATTAATTTATATGTTCATAATTAAGTAGAAGAGGAAAAAATATGTTGCAAACACTTTGCACTATTACAGTGTTGTTAGGGTGACCATACAGTAGTTTTTTATTGTTTTTTTTACTGTCAATGCCAATCATAAAGCCAAAGCAGTGCACTTTGCTTGTAACTTTATTTATTAGTAGTCTGTCTGTGTGTCAATAATTGAGTTGCTTTGATTATGACAATATTAACCAATTGAACCAACTTTCAGCCAAAAAGTAACGTTAAGGTGCTGTCTTTTATTTGCGTATATAACTTTAAAGTGAGGTTTGAAGGTTAGTTTTGAGGTTTGAAAATCTTACCCTAATCTTGTAGCATTTAACTTCATGCTAACATGGTTACTTGTACATTAGCATAGCCTTAAGCTAAGCATTACCTAACGTTACAACATGCTGGTAATTACTTTTAAACTTTACAAATATGTTATAAAGCAGTGTTTACAAAGACATCTTCTGTTATAAGGAGGCATGACCAATAATAGCCTTCTGAAAAAATGCACCCGTAAATAACAACCCAGTTCTTTCTGCTCCCTGTGAAGCTTTAGGCCCCTTAGCACGGAACTAACAACAGCGCCTCCCTGTGGCCAGAGTGTGTCTCATTAGGCAAATTTACCGTGTGTGACATCGATATCTACAAAATAAATAAAATCTAATGATATAACAAATACAAAGCTAAAAGTCCCGTTTATGATGAGTACAATATGTAGTCCTAAAGTGCTAAACGTTTTGTTGTTTAAATTGTATTTGGCAGAGTAGGTTTTGGTTTGCCATATTTGATGGCCATGTGTTTGTAGCAGGTGTGACGGATCAACTGGTGAAGCCGGTTATCTATCTGGCAACATGCAGATATTTTCTGTGGGCGTTCATCTTTAGGACCCCACGTTCACAAATCAAGAAATATAGCTATTATTACGTCTTAAATGACATCAATGTGATTCTTTTTGCAGCGTACATGTTTATAATGATGTCTCCTTTGGTGTCAATGAGAAAGAACAAACGTAGACGGCTTTGATTCGAGAGTGGTTTGTGGATTATAACTCGATGTGGATCCCGCCGATCTCCGTTTAACAAGCCTAACACGAGAAACAGCCTTTAAATCAAGAAATGTACAGAAGAAATACTGGCGTGGACATGTTGCTCATGCTGTGTAACCTCTTTTAAAACATGTCATTGCAATATAATCTGGTTCAGTACAATGAGAATAAAGCAGCTGAGGCTACTCTTACTGTTATTATGTAAGTCTGGATTCCCACTGGCAACTGAAGCTTTTTTTAAAACATGTCCATAAATATTATTTTCTGTCTCCCTCTGAAATAATAAAACACAGGTTTCTTTTTCACAGGTTTGAAAACCCATATGTACATGTACCCATATGTTATTTACCCATTGTAAATTTGAATGTTTGCTTCTGTGATGTTTCCTTCCTTAACCTTTGACACTAGAGCCTTTGGTACTGTTCACTTGTGAGGTCTGTGGTGGATGTAAGAACTTCCATAGGCCTTAGCCATTATGAGTTTACATTTGTTCTTTACCCTTAGCCTCAAGAAAAATACTTTTATCCATCAGATCTTTATCAAAAGGCAACTCCACAACATTAAAGTGTGTCTGACTGTTTACAGTACATTTATTTTTTAATAGTGACACTTCAAAGGCTGCAAACAGAAATGTCAATATGAAGCACATATTATTAAAGCATTGTCATGAAAACCTTTCAAAAGTTTATTGGAGAGAAAGTACAACAGAAAACCTGTGTTACATGTATTTAATTGGTTTAACAGTGTAGACTTCAAAACAACAATAAAAGGAATCCCAGATCAGTCTGTGTGGGACCAACAGCAGATTATTAACATTTGATTTAAGTTCACCTGAAAATGCTCAGGATGTTTTATAAAGGGGTTGCATCCCAGAATTCAGGACACTACTAGAACAGTAGATATTCAAAGACCCAGGAGAAGTGACGTTATCACACTTTAAATCACTTGGGGCTTGTAGAGCAGTCATTTAAGAGATAAATGTGGTACTTTTATTAAAGACAAAACTGCCTCAGCCACAAACTGTGGAGAGAAAAACTCAACTCTCAAAGTGTCAGTATGCCGCTTGTTCTAAACACATTTCTAACATTTACTCAGTGAACTCTTAAAAAGCCCAACGAGCAATGGCATGCAAACATTTCTACTTTAAGTTTTTACTGTTAACCCATCACCAAGCTACACCAAAGTCTAAAACAAGTTGTTGGGACTTATCCACAAGACAACCTGACCTCAGAGCTCTGCGCTCTCCAACTGCTGAGCAGCAAGATTCATAAACCTTTACCTTTGAGCCAAAAAGCACATAGTTCCACTTCAAATCAGATTTATTATCAACAGCAAACTTTAGCCAAAAGTGACAGCAGTTTTTCATAAAACATCCACCGAGGTAAAGTCCTGCCGGTGTTTTTAACAGGCATCGACACAGACACCTTTTTCCAGTTCACCTGATGCAGTTGGATTTGCACAAAAATATAAACTAGACAATTAAAGTGTTGTGCAGCCCTGTTTGCTGTGGTGGGTTTCATTTTCTAATTCAACATAGTTTCTATAGCCATGTCCATGTTAATGTGCCTTACTTTAATGTGTGACTGAACAAATATCTTATTTAGCTTAGATCTTTGCTTTATTGATCCTGAGGGAAATTCAGAGCTTTCAAAATGTATTTTAGAGCACATATATGCATTGTCTATTGTAATGCAAATCAATGATTGCTTTACTAATATTGATGTGTCACATGACCTTAACCCAGCTTTTATTCTAAACATTCTATGTAACAGTTTTTTTGTGGCATAGTTTAAGTCTTAATAGTTTGTGCTTTGTTTGACAGCAGCTCAAAGGAGGTCATTGTTAAATAACATGTAGATATAAAAAAAAAAAGACATCGTATTTAACACTTGACTTTTTATTGTACTTCAGAGCAGAAACCACACAAAGACCTAAACACATACAAAATGATGGATGCTAAAAAGATGCAGTATTGGTATACAAATTACACATGTGTATACATTTGATTTACAGTGATAAAAAAACAACTGTTAAACAACTGTCAAGTAGGCCCTTGTGAATGTTTAGCACTGTACTGTTTGTTTATCATTTCAGAGTAGGCCCTTGTGAATGTTTAGCACTGTACTGTTTGTTAATCATTTCAGAGTAGGCCCTTGTGAATGTTTAGCACTGTACTGTTTGTTAATCATTTCAGAGTAGGCCCGTGTGACTGAAGGTACAGACAGTTCATCTGAGGTCGAAGTCATGGACCAGGAAAGTACAGCTGTACTCTCTAACTGTAGTGTAGACTGGACATGATCAGAAATGAGAAGGTAAAAACACACTTACATATTATTTTCGGGTTTAACTTAGGCTACAAGACAACATAGTTGTTACAGTCTTTGTAAAACTTTTTACTAAAATAAATAAAATGAAAGACTTGGTGAGAGAATATGTTGTATACAGGATAGGTTGTACATTCAAATTTTACTTATACAGTCTAGTCTAAACCACTCTGCCAAAAATACATTTTTCTTTACCTTGTAAGCCTCACCTTCGGAAAACAAACGTAACTGTTAAGGCTACGGCTAAGCTCTTCTGCAGACAAAAAGATAAACTGAAGACGAAATCGTGTTTTTAATGAGCATGATTACTTACAAACGTTAAACCACATGCAAACGTTAAGACCAAGTCACTGCAATAAAACTTGACGATTACAAAGTTAAGTCAAAAGCAGCTGTCGTCGATGCACAAACCGGAACCAATAGTGTCAGGTATTACACGGAACCTTATCACCAACGCACGTCTGTAATCATCGGTGTCAAAAAGATCCACGCTCTCAAAATGGCCAAAGTGAACAGTGGTTCTTCCAGTTGTCGGGTCATGGTCATGGCAGGAAAGTACCTTTCGGGTCCGGGGCCCTCGACGTTAAGCGGCTCTGGACCGCGGCACTCAGCGGGGGCTCCGCGGCGCCAGATTAGCTCTGACGTGGCGGCAACCAGAGGGAAAGCGGCGTCGACGGCCCAGGAGCAGCAGGAGCTCTTCTCCGCCACAGACCGACATTTAGCAACAAAACGGAATCTGATTTACAGGGACGTGAAAGCTTTCCTCGGTGAAGTGGGAGGAGACCCCCGGGAGGCCCGATACTGGCTGACCCAGTTCCAGAAAGCCTCCTCCTCTCAGTCCCCCGCTTTTGCTGTGTTAGAGGTAAAGATTAATATTTTTTAATAATTTTTAGAATAACCAGTAGCCGTATGATGAAGACTATCCAAAAGACGTTTGAGGAAGTTCATTTAAGTTTGTTCTTATCTTTCAGGTGGACAGCTCAGTGTTTGACTGCAGGGAGATGGTGCAGAGCCTTGCCTTCGCGCTCTCATTTTTACAGCGCATGGACATGAAGCCCGTGTTGGTGATGGGGTGGTCCGAGTGCGACAGCCACACAGACTGTGTAGCTGGGTCTCGATGTAGTCAGGCTTTGGTCCAGCGGAGCAAACAGCTGACTGAAGCACTGCAGCAGCACTCCGCCACTGTGCTGCCTTTCTTCTCGTCCGAATCTATCCTCCTGCTGCGAGGAACCAAGTGAGTATAGGATTAACCTGCTCCACCGCTTTCTAATGGATAAGATGTAGTGTTGTGGGATCTTCTCCCTCTAGCTTCATTGTCTATCTCTATCACACACGTATGCACACAATGAGTGTTATCATTAGCCTTTAGTAAACATCCTCCAAAACCTTGGTAAAGTTTTGTTTTTAAAATTGACCGAATAGCTAACCAGTCAACTTGATATTAATGAATGATATTATACAAGATATGAAATAAGAAAATAAAGTAATTAGTTGCAGTGCTAGTCTGTCTGTTTCTATCTCGTGTCTCACTCACTGAGCACTCAGACCTGCAGCAGGAGTCAGTTCTAACACTTTACTACAGCAGCCTTTCTCAAACTTTTTTCAGTCAGGGCACCTTTCAAAAATGCATAAAATTTCAAGGCACCCCAGTTTAAAATATAATTTAAAAACACTGCATAACCCAAATTTAAATGCAAATGTCCTGTTTATTTAGACAGGACAGTAATGAACAGAGCATAATACGAACTGTAAATAACAATATCAATAATAATAACAACTTTATAGCACCTTTAAAAACACTGGTTTGCAAAGTAATTCACAAAATAATTAATCAGAGACACAAATGCCATAAAACCGTAAGAGGTGCACCGCACAATACAAGAACCCAACATCAAATCCTGACCAGGAGAACTAAACTGAAGTGCAGGATGCAGTTAAAATTAAATAAAAAGGGGCAGACGTAACAAGAATAAAAAAAATCAGATACAATACGATAAGAAAAAGATCCATGTTCCATGCACCAGAGATAAGCAGGAATGTTTTTCCATATAGTGCTTGTTTTCATCCGTGCTATATGCGCATGCACACACACCCACACACACAAAAATAATCCGCAACGAGAGATGGAGAAAGATCTACATGCGCGCATGCAGCGCACATACGCGCTCACACAAGCCGGGGGTGGGGGTGACCACAATCAATGAGAGACGTGAGCCTGGTGCTACGCACACAGCCGCCCTATCCTGGCAGGTATGGATGAGAGGCAGACACGGAGCTCCTGGTCCACAGTCCTCAGTCGCTCCCTGTACTTGTTCTTGATGTACGTCAGGCTTGAAAATCTCAGTTCTGATATTCCGATTGTCAAATATATACAAGTGTAAGTGTTTTGTCGTTTAAACACCCTTATAACGATCGCTTTAGTTGATGCACGATGGGCGCCGCCATCGCCGCTGCAGGCGCAGTTTAGAAAAGTTGTGATAGGCTATATGACAGCTCTGAGCGCGCCTGTCTCTGGCTCAGTGCAAGCCAACGCGAAAGCATTTTTTTTTTTTTTTTTAGCCTACGTAATTTTTAGCACCCTGACACAGTCAGGGGGCACCCCAGTGTGCCGCGGCACCCACTTTGAGAAAGGCTGTACTACAGCACTTGCTCTGTTATGATGCAGTACATAAACTTAAGCTAACATAACAGTGATTTTTTTTTAAAATTATTTAATGTGCTAATTCATTTGGTATAATTTGGTTTCAGTGGTCCACCATCCATCTCTGTGGACACTGGCCTCCTCCAGTGGACTCTGGACTGTGGGACAATCCCTTTGGTGTGTCCGGTGGGGAGGGACGAACAACACTGTTCCGTCAAGTTGGACCCTACAGAGGTGACGGCGGCCATTTCCCGAGCGCTGCAGCCCCACAAAGTCATGTTCCTGAACAAGTCTGGAGGCCTGCGCAGCCAGGAACAAAAGGCACGATACAGACACTCACTACATGTGGTTCAACGGCATAGGGAAGTTCAGTTCTGGTAAAGATGTTGAGGTCACCATGTCACAGTTGGAAGTGCCTATTTGAAAAGTTTTGGAAGTATGCAACAAAGCTGTTTCCAATAGTGTCTATTAATATGTTTCTTAAAGAACCAAGTTTAAAAATATTTTAAAATTAAAACCTGCAGAGAACCTAGTGATAGAAACCATAATTCCATTACTTTCAGTGACAGAGTGGACAAACTGAGCACTGCTATAGCAAAAGTATTTGTCAGCTTGTATTGAGATTTGTGTGTGTGTATTTAAAGCGATCAGTCTGTAAATGCACAAAAGGTAAACGTCTTAAGTTGTCCACACAAAGCTCTAAATACAAGACTTTAGATATAAGGCAAATGTTAACCATCAAAAATGGACATAGCTACAGATATTGGTAACAAACTGACAGATCTTCTTTCTGTTCTGAAAACATGCAGGCAGACTGTGATTCCTGGAGCACATTTTTATTAAATCCGAACCTAAAGATTCTTCTCTGCTGGCATACAAACTTTAACCAAGCCATGTCTTTTGTCTCCAAAACAGAGTATGATAAATCCACACAGCTTATTGAATTCTGACATGGCAGGACTGTAACAAAGATGTTGTATCTTTGTGTGTAAGTCTTAAAACGTTAAACATGTGTGCATTTTACGCACGCACAAATTGTATTACAGAAAAATCTTGATACCCACACCCAAATCTTAGAACACAAGATTCTGAAATTCTAAAGTTAACCGTCGACCGTGCCATTTCTATTAAATATGTTCATACACAACAGCATATCCTCTCAAAGCCGCCGTAGCTGCTTGTTTACATGCTTTAAAGAAAGGAAAAAGGGTTGAAAATGTCAAAGGGCTCCACACTGCGTCTAGAATGCGTTGTGATATTCAGTGTTTACTGGAATATTGGTCAGTACAAGTTGGCAGACGACTCATTAGACATTGAAATTGTGTACCTACAGATTTATGACATTTGTGCACCTATTGTGAACAATGAATAACTATAATATTTTAGATTTTAGGCACAGTGTCGCTGCCTAGTGACCTGCCGAGTCTTTCCGCTGCAGACTGGCTGTTAGCGGAGGAGCGACGCAAGGTGACGGCTATAGCCACGCTGCTCAATCACCTACCCGGCGAGTCCTCTGCAGTGATCACGTCTGCTGACACGCTGCTGACTGAGCTGTTCAGCCACAAAGGTCAGAGTGCTGCGTCACCGTTTGCCTTACTCTTTCACACGCACATGCACAGAGCCATTGAGTGGATTTGTTGGTTTGTTTTTCCTCTCACAAAGTATCCATTTACGCATAAAATACTTAATTTACTTTTGTCTATGCTTCTGTCTTAGGGTCAGGAACTCTCTTTAAAAATGGAGACCCCATACACAAGTAAGTTATTATACAGTTGTTTTTACAAATGCAAACATCCATTTAAAGTGGTTCTCAAACTTCATGCCAAGGACCACCTCAGATTTTTTTTCTGTATCACAGCTTGAGAACCACTGTATTGTTTGACATAATATGTTTTAGCTGATTGTCTGTATGTATACCTTCTCAGGTACAGTTCTCTGGAGGAGATTGATGTGGATCGTCTTCTGGCTCTCATCAACAAGTCATTTGAAAAAACACTGAAGAAAGACTACATTGACTCTTTGAAAGGACGGCTGCACTCAGTCTACCTCTCTGAAGGGTGTGTATATAACCACTGCTAGGTCAAAGTCTGTCTGTTTGGTTTGGCATGGGTATCCCCTGCAGGGCCTTGTGTTTCCACTGTGCTGTTTGCAGAAAAGGATCTGCCTGTGTATTTAGGGTTATATAGGGTGCACGTCGCAGAGTGGTTAGTACTCCTGCCTCACAGCAAGAAGGTCGTGAGTTCAAAACCCGACTCAAACGTTCTCAGCCGACTCCGGTCTTTCTGTGAGGAGTCTGCATGTCCTCCACGTGTTAGTGTGGGTTCTCTCCGGGTACTCCGGCTTCCTCCCATCGTCCAAAGACATGCATGTATAGTGTATATATCCCTAGTGAATGAATGTGAGTAAGAGGACCCCCTCGAAAATGAGATGATTTATCTCTAGATTAATCCTCACAAAAAATGTGAATAAATAAATAAATTTGGCATGCACTCTAACAACTGACCTGGGGCCAATGTTTTTAATTCACATTAGGATAGCCATAGGATGCTAGCTCTATCTTTTTTGTTTTTTTCCAGCACATTTGCCATAGCTTTTTCTTGGAATATGACCGTTCATCACAATAACACTTAGTTATTTAGAGAAAACATCGCCATAATATTTCTTTGCTCCACCTTTAGCAACCATAACAGGTACACCAGATTTTTATGTGTACTTTATTGAGCTATTACACATTATTTGCGTATTATCCTACTCGTGTGTGTTGCCTAAAGCAGGTGGGGCCCGGGGGCCAATTTTAGCCTGCAACTGGATTTGATTTGTCCCGCCAAGGGTCTTCATGTTTTGTGACTAAAATTGCGGACTGACTAATCCAAACAAAAAAGTTTGGACACCCCTGGCTTAGAGCAGTGTTTCCCAACCTTTTTTGTGCCGCGGCACACATTTTACATTAGAAAAGTCACAAGGCACACCACCAAACCAAAAATGGCACAAAAACTATATTTATTTATGAATTAATATATTTATTTAAATTTAAATATAATGAAAATCTAGTCTCAATTTACTCAGTTTACTGAAACCTGGGCCTGTTTAGTTAAACACAAATTTAATATTCTAATAGGAATTGAAGAAAGACACACAAAGATCTCTCTCTTTTTTCGTCTTTATGGCCATCATGCTTGAAAAGCCCACCTCGCATAGACAGGTTGTGGAGTAAGGGAGTGTGAATAATGGACAAAAAATGAATATAAAATGGCAATAATAAAATGTATTGAAAATATAAGAAAATGGACAGAGCAATCAAATAAATACAACACAGTATACAGGTTTACGTTGTGGTACACAAACGTCCCTTAGTTCAAGGTTTGACTCTTTTTAGCAGAAAAAAATAGAAGAGGGAAAAACGTAGTCCTCATTTATCCAGTTGAAGAAAAGAATAGAAAATTTTGTCCTACCAGCTCGCCATCTTATTTTCTTAGTTGGAGTCCAATCCCCAAATAAAAACCTGACCTGAAAACAAGGTCAAGAATAAATCAATATTCAGGGGTTTAAAAACAAATCATTTCAGTCTTTAAGTTACATTAATTCACAATACTAAAAAAATACCATAAAGTTCACTTCATCAGTTCACAATAATTTCCCCTTACCTCCAAAAGCCATAGTTATAACATGGACAATTTAGCATTAGCAACACGTTACCTTATCCATTGAGCTCACAAGCAAATAGCAAAAACAATTCTCAAAACCTACCAAAAAGAACAGAAATAGCCGCATTAGAAGAGCCTAATTTAAAGTAAGATGTAGCGGAATCATATATTGTAAACCAATATATCATTCTTTGAATCAAACCTTTGTATTTTGAGAGTATAACTAAGAATTAACCGTTTTCGTAATGAGGTTTCGTCTGAAAACAGTGGTACAGTGGCCCAGCCACAGTGGTACATAGGTGTAAGTAATTTTCCCGTCAGATGACCTGGTTACACAAGATAACCTTCATTGTATTGTATTGAGCTAAACATTTTTTGCTTTCTTCTGCCCACCACTCAGGCTAGAGCCTTTATCTGGGTCAGAATTTTCTCCAGGACCCAGGACTACATTTTCTTTTCAAATATTTATTCATTGCTATTACCTTCGATGGATAGTTGTCTCACTCCCAGGATGAATATGTACTGTACTTTCGTATTTAGTGCGATACTGCCTTCTAGTGGAAGGGTGTGAAAATGTTCACTACACGCCGTTCGCTTAGAGGACCAATCAGGTGAAATTGAATAATTTTCCACGGCACACTTGACAATCTTTTATGGCACACTAGTTTGAAAAACACTGGCTTATTTTTATTATTATTATTACATAAATTTTATATAGCGCTTTTCCGGTGACGCAAAGACGCTTTACATATCAATTATTCATTCACTCCACAGTCACACACTGGTGGTAGTAAGCTACATCTGTGACTACAGCTGCCCTGGGGCAGACTGACAGACGTGGCAGCCATTCCGCGCCTACGGCCTCTCCGTCCACCACCAAGTACATTCACTTAAACATTCTAACACATTCATACGAGGCAAGGTGGGTTAAGTGTCTTGTCCAAGGACACAACGACAGTATCAACTGTGGGGAGAGCGGGAATCGAACCTACTACCTTCCGGTTGAAGGACGACCGCTCTACCACTGAGCTACTGCCGCCCCTTAGAGAGTAGACTATTTCAATTTTTTTACATGCTACATTTACTGTATCTTCATATTTATTGCACTCCTCATTGTTGCCAAAATAGTAACTTCCTAGTTTTGATCCAATCGCACGACAGATTATTAAACTTGCAGTATACCCCTAGCCTTACATGGAGGTGGTTATCATAAGTATTTGTATGTGTGTGTCTAGATACAGCGCTGCAGCCATCATCACCATGGAGCCAGTAAACGGCGGGACTCCCTACCTGGACAAGTTTGTGATCAGCAGCAGTAAGCAGGGGCAGGGCACCAGCCACATCCTGTGGGAGTGTATCAGACAGGACTTAGGCAAACTGTTCTGGAGATCCAGAGCCACCAACAAGATCAACCCCTGGTAAGGTCACAGTCAGGAAAACTCTAAATTGATGTTTTATGCATCATCAACACATTAGCATAAATTCTTTGTGAAGCCACATTAGGACGTTAGCTGTAGGTGTTTAGTATCACAAAGCTGGTTTACGTGGAAACTTGCTCCAGATCCCGTGTAGGTCCAGATAGACAATAGAAACACAACCCACTGACCAATGAGTAACAAGAAAAGAGCTGCCAGTGTGAAGAAGGGGAAGAAAAAGGCCTAGTGTAAGGGGCACAGCTGACGAGCGAGAACAAACAATAACAAACTTTTCTGCACGCTCAATGTTAGGGATGGGCATGATTAATCGATGATCGATAATTGATCGTTAAGAATTTCTTCGATCACGTTAATTTGTTATCGATTAATCTAATGCATTTTTTTATCTAATGCAGGCTGCGTTGCGTAGTGTGAGTCTTGAATTAATTAAATGAATTTCACTGTGTGGCAGCAATTAAATATTTTACCACCAGGGTGCAATATTTGACACCCTACGCAGTTATCTGTGATCTTCCGTTTTGATTTCAAAAGAATAATCATGAAGAGGTCACGGCGAAGTGTGGCGTGGGACCATTTTGATTTAAAAAACGAAACAGTTCACTGCAAACATTGCGATGCCGTGTATAAGTACAACACGACCACGACTCAAATGATGTACCACTTAAACAAAGTGCATCCGTCACTTGTTAATGTCGGTGGCGGTGCATCCTGCTCTCAGTCTCAACCTAGCATCAAGTCGGCGTTAGCACGGACTCGGAGCTGTGATGCACAACGAGCAGAGAAAATTACCCAAGGGATCTGCAAGTTCATTGAGATGGATATTCTGCCCTTAAGTATTGTTGAGGGCAATGGTTTTCAAGAACTGATACATTTATTGGAACCAGCATATCAAATTCCATCACGACGCATCATCACCAGATTGGTAGAAACTCACTACGAAGAACGAAAGCAGCAGCTGTTAAAAGAACTGAGCAAAGCTGAGAGAGTTGCTCTAACTACAGACTGCTGGACCGCTTTAACAGCTGAGAGCTACATCACCATAACCTGCCACTATATCAGTGATGACTGGCAAATGAACTCAGCGGTCCTGCTCACAGAAAGCCTGCCAGGCCGGCATACAGCTGACCACCTCGCTGAGAAAATTAATGGAGCTGTAGAGCAGTGGGGACTTCAAGGCCGAGTTATTGCGTGCGCTCATGACAACGCGGCCAATATTGTAGCTGCCAACAGTCCCACCAGAGTGCACTGGATTTCCGTTGCCTGCTTTGCACACACCCTCCAGTTGGCCATAAATGACGGATTTGCACTGTATCTTTACCGGGTAATATCAGCGGCTAGTAAACTCGTTAGCCACTTTAATCACAGCACTACAGCAACTAAAGCACTGCAAAAGAAACAGGAGCAAATGGGCCTCGCAACTCACCGGCTTACCCAGTCGTGTAAAACACGGTGGAACTCCGTGTGCGAGATGTTTGATCGGCTGGTGGAGCAGCGGTGGGCTGTTGTGCTGTCGGACCGAACCGTGACCAAGCTTCAAGATGCCAGGATCCTGGAGTTGAAGGATGAGTACTGGCAGCTGATGGAGGACACACAGCCCGTGCTGTCAGCACTTAAATGTGCCACCACGGTTATGTCTGCAGAGAAAGACGTCTCCATCTCGAACACTTATCCCATCACCTTCGGCCTCATCAATATCCACCTCATGCGCAGTGAAGGAGACGGGCCCAGACTCATCGAATTCAAGACAAAAGTGCGTTCATCTCTCATCCAACGAATGAATGTAAGCTAAACTGTTTGTCTTAGTTTACATATACATAAGTACATGGATACTTTCCTGTTATCTGCATGTTACCTTTTTATATTTAAGCAGTAAGCCCCTCAAATAATAAAACTGTTACTCCATAAAAATATTAATTTTAATATTTATTTTAATTCATAAAATAAACAATAAAAATACAACGTTGATTCCCCATCATATATTTATACAGATTGAGTCTGGTGAGTTTGTGTCATTCGCCCCCATAATCTCATTAATGCTGGACCCTCGTCACAAACACCTGGGCTTTCTTACACCAACACAGAGACTGGCTGCTAATGTGAAACTGGTTGAACTGGGAGAGGCGGTGGGGACCGATAGGGCGGCTATCCAACAGGCTGGGGGAGACGAGGCTGCGTTCTCTGACATGGACGAGGGGAGCGCAAACACTGAAGTCGCGACCTCCCAGTCATCTGCTATGGCACAACTCCTTGGGGATCACTATACCACTCAATGCGAGGCTGGCATCGAAGCAGAACTTCAGAATTTTCTGAGGGAGACTCCCCCACCCCTGAATTGCACACCTACAGACTGGTGGAAAGTGAACGGAATAAGGTTCCCCGGGCTGGCCAAGTTAGCATGGAGGTACCTGTGCATTAGTGATGCGCGGGTCGTCTCGTAACCCGCGGACCCCGCGGGTCGGGTTGGGGCGGGTGAAGAAATTGTCACTTTATTTGCGGGGCGGGTTGGGGCGGGTTGGGGCGAGTCATTAAAAACAAAATGTAAAATCCATGTATGTTGCGTGCAATTTACAGCCTATATTAAATATTTGGGAATATCTATTTACATATTTTATTAGTTTTTTTGTAAGGTTACCCGACGCTTGCGTGATGTCTCCAAACATTTGGCGTCACATGACACAAGCAGCTCCGCCGCCGCTGCCTGCCAGTCACAACAAAAGCGGAGAAGATGGAAGACGAGGTGCGGGAGAAATTGAGGTCGGGAATGTACATAATAATAAAAAAAAAGGTCAGGCTGCTAAGTCTAATGTTTGGGATAATGTCTATTTAATGGTCGCGGGTGCGGGGCGGGGCGGGTTATAAAAATAGATACAGTGGTGCGGGGCGGGCTGGGGCGGGCCAATAATTTCATAAAAACGGGACCCGCGGGTTGGAAAAAAAGCAGACCCGCGCATCACTAC
Organism: Perccottus glenii; assembly: GCA_024416835.2. Classification (NCBI taxonomy): domain Eukaryota; kingdom Metazoa; phylum Chordata; class Actinopteri; order Gobiiformes; family Odontobutidae; genus Perccottus; species Perccottus glenii. Next base: position 23,743,886 of record CM044553.2, read on the forward strand.
TGTGCATCCCGGCAACGTCAGTTCCCTCAGAGCGGGTGTTTTCAGGCGGCTGGACTAACGGTCACCAGGTTGCGGTCGCGTCTGACCCCAGATCATGTCAACATGCTTATATTTCTAAACAAAAATCAGTAGACTCGTGCAGAAGTTGTATGCTAGTTACTAAAGTTAGTTAGTTTTCACAAGGTTTAAGTAGCATAATTTGTTAAGTTATCGTAATTGTTAGGAAGGCTAATATCTTTTTTTTCTGGCTTGGAAAGTTTTGAGTTACATTTTGACAAAACCTGTCAGATCTAAGTATTATGTTTTTTTTTAAGTTATTGTTTAACATGATACTTTTATTATTATTATTTTGGAACGAATGAGGTCTCTGTTTAAGAATGCCGGCTCGCAGCTGCAGGTTCCGCTGCTTTAGAGCACCGCATATGCACGCGCATATATGTTCGGTTTGCCTGAACGTAACTGTCTACCACAAGTTGATCTTGTGATAAAGGTCTCACCGAGGAAAAACACGCTTTGTTTTTGTATTCATTGTATTTTTGAATTATAAAAATTTTTAATAATTAATTATATTAGCTATAAAAATATTAATGATTAATCGATAGTCGATCGTTAATTCTCCCGACGATCGACTAAGAAAATTTAATCGAATGCCCATCCCTACTCAATGTCTGATGTGTTTTGTCTTTCCTTTACGTCCAGGTACTTCAAACACTGTGACGGGAGCTTTGTGAACGGCTCGTGGACGGTCTTCTGGTTTGGCCTGACAGACATCCGAGATTCCTACGACCTGGTGGAGTACGCCCAGAGGCTGCCCGACTCATTTAACACCTCTGCCCTGTCCACACAGCTGCAGCCTCCTCCCGCTGTGGCAGGGTCTTGACCCGTGTCCTCCTGAACTGCAGTCTTAAAATGAGCTTGGACTTTATTAATTTCTGGTTTATTTACCAATGAGTGGTACGGTATGGGCTGGATTGCTATGGTAACCCTGGAAGAGGCTTGTGTAGACGGTTACTATTAATTTGAATAAACAAGGCATTGCTATTTTATTATAGAGCAAATGTCACACACAGGTAACTCAATTTACTTTACAACTAAATACATCTGCACAGGAAGTCATACAGTATAGATAATAAAACATGCAGGATAGTAACATAAAAAACAAATGACAAAAAAAATAAAAGCAATTAATAGCCTAATGTTTAGGTGTTGTTTAGGGATTTAAAGCATGTTTAGCATTGCGAGAGGGAGAAGGTATAGCTGTTTACTACTGCCATAAGTAAAGAGAAGTTTATTATTTAGTTATTTATTTCATAGTTGCACCAGTTTCCTACATTTTAGGGTTTCACTATTTGCCGTTACAAGTTACGCTAATGTTTGTTCAAGTAGGCAGCAAATAGAAAATGTTTAATTTACAAAGCTACAAGAAACTGAGTTGGGCTAAAACCGAAAGCAGTAAATGAACTAGCTAGCTTTGTTTTTGTGAGCACATTTATCATTTTCTTTTAATTATGACTTTTTATCACAAAACAAAGACGCCTCATTTGTTTGACACTGGTAACTAACACATACCAAGCCAAACTGTACCGTACAAGTAAAAAAACAAAGCTAACGCTGTGAATATACAGTATTTTAAACTTACAAACCTATGAGGGCACGTTGTAGCAAGTTTGGGAAAGCGGTTACTTTAATGTTTACTTGAAATATTTATATTCATAAGCACTCCCATGTTTAGTGCCAATGGAAGCCTTACAATTTGGTTGACTTAAGGCTGAAAGGGATATGTATTTAAATATTTGAAAACACTACTGTCTAACAATATGTAAATATTTATGGCTTGAAGAGTCTTTTATGCTATGGCTTGGGTGTTGAAAGGGGAAATCAAATAGCGTAGCGGCTATTAAAGTTGTACTTGAACTGTTTACTTTGGTTGCATCTTGCTGATAAAAAAAAGAATATTTAGACCGTGTGTTGATTTAAAGTTACATTTTATCAAGAGATATTCAAAAGACCGAATATTCTTGTGGGCGGAGCACAGGTTGGTTAAAGCGTGCTTAAAAAATAGCTCTTGCAAAACAGAGTGATTTGCAGCTTCCTCTTTTCAGTATTTGTATTGTGCTATTACCAAGTTCCCACTTTTCTCCACTGGCAATCATTTCAGCAGTTTTACTTCTTGTCACGGTCATGTTTACGTTCAGCTATTCAAGTTGCTATGGGTTTCTAAAGGGAATAATTAAAAAATCTCAGAAACTTCAACTTTGTCTTGTACTTTTTAAGCTTACGTGCATTTCACGTTCATTTTACCTCCGTATCTATAACAAACATTATGAGAGTGATAAGTGTACCTGCTTTCATACCCCTTATCTTTGAAGACAGAGCCTCAGCTGCTTGTCATTTTTAATGAATAATTTTATACCCACATTTACAAGTTACTGAACTTTCTTTTTAGAAGTACTTCCATGTACAAAATTTGCAGAAGTACTTAAAGGGGAATAGGAAGTTAATTTATGTAGTCATGTTCCTGTTTTGTTCTGAAGTTTGTCACAGATTCCCACAGATATCGGTTTAACACCCCACAAAGGTATGTTCATTTCTTTTATGCATTCATTAAGGATAACTGGTAATACATTTTCACAATTCACATAGGACATTAGGAGACTATACTCTGTAAATGATGTAAGCGTGATATTAGATTCTACTCTCTGGGAAATCCTCCCATGGTGGCACTTAAAGCCACTAAACTCAACAGATAATCTACTATGTTGGGTGGAATGCGTGACCACCTAAATCTCACCCCTTGTGCTAAAGGCTTTTCATCTAAACAGCTCCAAATTTTGTGAGTATCATCTAGACACGTGTTTCAAAAAAAAAATCAATTTGTTTTTTGATACATTTGTGGCTGTGGTCGTAATGAGTCTGTGAAGAGGCAGCCATTTCTTTGGGAAATAAATGCCATTTCCCAATTGCCAGGATCCTTCCTTTAGAGGAGGCCCGTCCAGAGCCAAGGCTAGAGTCTTAGAAAACTCCTCAGAATCCTTTGGAACGTGTAAACTTGTACTTTTAGAAAAGTAATATTTACATTTTGCCTTTTTAAACAGGGGGTGCAGCGATTCCTGAGTCATCTCAAATCTCCAGCCAGTACTTTGTTTTTCTCGCCTTAGCCCAAGCATAATCTATTATTTTCAAAGGTTCAGACAGCTCCCAGGAAAACCAGGGATTGTGGAGACCTTTAACTCTAAATTACAAGGTGGTGTAGCAGGCCCCAGCAGTAGCACAGGCCCGGTTATTTGACATTACCGTGAAGTAGTGATGGGAAGTTCGGCTCTTTTCAGGGAGCCGACTCTTTTGGCTCAGCTCCCAAAGAAGGAGTCTTTCGACTCCTGAACGGCTCTTAATTTAGTATGCCTTTATTATTTTTTTGTAGGCCTTTATTTTACCATAACTTTGCAAAAAATAATGGTTTGTGTGTTGAAAACCCTTTCATATGAAGTGTTTTTAGGAGAATCCTTATACTTGCCTAAGTTTGTGCATTTATTCTTTTGGATGGGGTCATCACTTTGGGTATAAACTGGCTAATTTTGCTTTGAGTTGTCGTAGAAGTTATACCTGCATGTGTGGAGAAGCCAGTAGATGCTGCTGCAGTTGCTGTTTTTTTGGGATGAGACACACCTCATCTAGCTCATGCTAGCTTGCCCTCTCTCCTCTAACTGCACTGTAGAATGGAAAGTTCTCATATGTCTATGCAGGTTTGTGGTGGAACCACATTATTACAAAAGTAATTTACATCTTGCAGTGAATATAGATTAGATTAGATTCAACTTTATTGTCATTACACAAGTACAGGTACAAGGCAACGAAATGCAGTTTAGGTCTAACCAGAAGTGCAATAGCAGTAAAGTGCAGGATATATACAATGGTTGCGTACGTGCAGGATATGGAGATGTACAGGATTTACAGGTAATATGTACAATGAATATAAATATAAAGATGGTTATTACTATAACAGGTGAGTGTGTGCCATAAATATAATTACAGGTGTCTCTTTCTATAAACAGCATTTACAGGTGAATATGTACTATAAATGTAAATGTAATACACAGATGTCTCTAACTATAAACAGAATGTTACAAGTAGATGAATACAATTGTATGTTAGCTTAAGGTAAGCAGTAGATTTAAGGTAGTGCAATGAGCATGGACAGTGCAAATAAGTGTGATGCGAAATGTAAACAGTTGGTACTGTATGAACAGTTTGTAGTGCAAATGAGCATGTTCCAGCTAAGGTACAGTAGTGCAAGGGTAGTGGGATGGTGGGGGATGAGAGGAGAGTCTGTGAGTGGGATGGTGGGGGTAAGAGGAGGAGTCTATGAGGAGTGGGATGGTGGTGGGGGTGTGAGAGAGGAGTCTATGAGAGGAGTGGGGTCAGCAAGGGTTAGAGTTCAGTAAAGAGACAGCTCTGGGGAAGAAACTGTTCTTTAGTCTGCTGGTTCTAGTCCGGAGGCTCCTGAAACGCCTGCCGGAGGGGAGGAGGGAGAACAGTCTGTGGGCTGGGTGAGAGGAGTCCTTAAGGATGCTGCGAGCTCGACGCAGACAGCGTTTCCTCTGGATGTTTTCGATGGCAGGAAGTGGAGTCCCTGTGATGCGTTGGGCAGTTTTCACCACCCGCTGCAATGCCTTGCGCTCCGCGACAGAGCAGCACCCATACCACACTGTGACACAGTTCGTCAGGATGCTTTCTATCGCGCAGCGTAGAAGTTCACCAGGATGGCCGAGGAGAGCTGGTTCTTCCTCAGTGTCCTCAGGAAGAAGAGGCGCTGGTGAGCCTTCTTGACCAGGCTGGAGGTGTTGGTTGTCCAGGTCATGTCAGCCGAGATGTGGATCCCCAGGAACTTGAAGCTGGAGACACGCTCAACGCCCATTCCATTGATGTGGATGGTGTCGGTGTGCCTCTTGACTCTTTCCTGAAGTCCACGATGAGCTCCTTCGCTTTTGGTGGTGTTGAGGAGCAGGTTATTTTCGTTGCACCATGTGGACAGGTGCTGGATCTCTTCCTGTAGGCAGTCTCATCGTTGTTGCTGATGAGACCAATCACTGTAGTGTCGTCTGCAAACTTGACGATGGCATTAGATCCAAACAAAGGCTTGCAGTCGGAGGTGAATGGACATGAAGTGGAAAGGAGGAGTAATGACTCATCCTTTTCAACAGGATCAAAACAGCTGGGGTCATAGTTGTAAAGGTTGTGTCCTCTAATATTTGATAATATTGTGACAAAACATCTTTTATTAAAGATATTTTTGTTTAGATGGCCAGTGCAATAATGGAGAACTTTCCATTGAACTCCCAAATCCTGTTTAACAAAAAAAAAAGTTGCTTGGCAAGAGAGCGCATAGAAATGGCTCTTAAAATCCTTCAAGGATCAGGTAAGCAGACTTTATGTACGTGTGGTTCTAAAGCCGAATAAAATAAAGCAAAATTAGTTTTTACAATTACAGTTTTACACTTTTAGTACACTTTTTACACAAATAATGACTTCCAACCAGTCCCACTTTTCTTTGAACTTTTGCTGTGACTTGGCATTGTGGCACAATGGCAACAATTAATTTTTTGTTTTATTCTACACCTCTGGGAAAGCTAACCAGTTTGTTTATATCTAATCTAGCCTCTGACAATAGATGACCCTCAAAGGAGTAACTCTACCAGTATATTTTCCTCTTGATCAAAAGAAATACCTTAATACAAAACTAAATGCTACTTTTTAGTGTTTCCAATGGACTCCCGGTGTGCAATGTGTGCATCAAACAGGCCAAAGAAATCTGCAGGTGCAAGTGGGAACAAGAATAACACTGACTGGGTAAGATAGAAAGACTGATAGATAAAGTGATTAAATTTTCAGATTTACAGTGTTTCTTTATCATACAACAGATGGAGTGTGACAACTGTGACAGATGGTTCCATGTAGAGTGTTTTGGGATGGATGATGAAGAAGAGACAATGAAAAATGAATGGAATTGTGCTTTGTGCAAATGAATGTTTACTTTATATGTACATAGCTATTAGTAGTAGTAGTTGTAGTAGTAGTAGTTAAATTACACTTTTGTGTTTATTTCATAAATGGTTATAGCTAAGCAAGAAGAAATCTTTGCAAACTGCTAAAAGACTTATCTTGTAAATACTGTGTTGGTTATATAAAAGGTTATATAAAAAAGTGTAAATAGTAAAACCCCTCAAATGTGTGTGTGTGATTCTAATACAGTGGCATGAAAACGTATCTGATGCCTTTGGAATTTCTCACATTTCTACATAAAATCACCATCAAATGTGATCTGATCTTTGTCAAAATGACACAAATGAAAAAACAGTGTCTGGTTTAACTAAAACCACCCAAACATTTATAGGTTTTCATATTTTTAATGAGGATAACATGCAAACCATGACAGAAGGGTGAGGAATAAGTAACTGAACCATCACATTTAATATCTGGTTGCCCCCCCTTCGGCAGCAATAACTTCAACCAGACGTTTCCTGTAGTTGCAGATCAGCCTGGCGCATCGATCAGGATCAATCTTGGACCATTCCTCTTTACAAAACTGCTGCAGTTCAGTCAGATTCCTGGGATGTCTGGCATGAATCACTGTCTTGAGGTCATGCCACAGCATCTCAATGAGGTTCAAGTCAGGACTTTGACTTGGCCACTCCAGAATGTGTATTTTGTTCTTATGAAACCATTCTGAAGTTGATTTACTTCTGTGTTTTGGGTCATTGTCCTGTTGCAGCATCCATCCTCTTTTAGCTTCAACTGTCTGACAGACGGCCTCAGCTTTTCCTGCAAAACATCCTGATAAACTTTTGAATTAATTTTTCCATTAATGATTGCAAGTTGTCCAGGCCCTGAGGTTAAACAGCCCCAAAACATGATGCTCCCTCCACCTGCTTCACGGTGGGGATGAGGTGTTGATGTTGGTGAGCTGTTCCATTTTTCCTCCACACATGATGTTGTGTGTTCCTCCCAAACAGTTCAACTTTTGTTTCATCAGTCCACAAAATATTTTGCCAGAAGTTCTGTGGACTGTCCAACTGCCTTTTTGCGAACATTAAACCTGCAGCAATGTTTTTTTAGACAGCAGTGGCTTCCTCCGTGGAGTCCTCCCATGAACACCATTCTTGGCCAGTGTTTTACATATAGTCGATGTAAGCACAGAGATAATGGACTTTGCCAGTGATTTCTGTAAGTATGAGTATTCTGCGCTGAACTCTTGTTATTTTTGGTGGATGGCCACTCTTTGGGAGAGAAGCAACAGTGCCAAACTTTCTTCACTCTAACTTGTAACCTTTCCCGGCTTTAGACAAATCAACAATTCTTAATCGCAGGTCTTCAGAGTTCTCTTTTGAGCGAGCAATGGTGCACATCAGACAAATGTCCTTGAAAATCCTTAATTTTGTACATAAAAATTGATATAAAATTTAAAAAAAGACAAAAGTAGAAAAAAAAGTGTTGTGCATGGTACTAATAGGGTAGTACTATGAATATAAGGTGGATTGAAGTGAATAGGTCACATGACCTGAAAGCTATTGAAAAAAATCCATAATTGTTACATAAAGAAATTCATATAAAATTCAAAAAAAGAGAAAATTGGAAAAAAAGTGGTGTGCATGATTATACTAGACTAGTACTATTAATATGAATTGGATTGAAGTGAGTAGGTCACATGACCTGAAAGCTATTGAAGAAAATCCTTGATTTTGTACATAAAAATTCATATAAAATTCAAAAAAAGAGAAAAATGGAAAAAAGTGGTGTGCATGGTACTAATAGGGTAGTACTATGAATATAAGGTGGATTGAAGTGACTAGGTCACATGACCTGAAAGCTATTGAAAAAAATCCATAATTGTTACATAAAAAAATTCATATAAAATCCAAAAAAGAAAAATTTGAAAAAAAAGTGGTGTGCATGGTACTACTAGGCTAGTACTATAAATATGAAGTGGATTGAAGTGACTAGGTCACATGACCTGAAAGCTATTGAAAAATCCATAATTGTTACATAAAAAAATTCATATAAAATCCAAAAAAGAAAAAATTTGAAAAAAAAGTGGTGTGCATGGTACTACTACGCTAGTACTATAAATATGAAGTGGATTTAAGTGACTAGGTCACATGACCTGAAAGCTATTGAAAAAAATCCATAATTGTTACATAAAAAAATTCATATAATATCCAAAAAAGAGAAAATTGGAAAAAAAAGTGGTGTGCATGGTACTACTAGGCTAGTACTATAAATATGAAGTGGATTGAAGTGACTAGGTCACATGACCTGAAAGCTATTGAAAAAAATCCATAATTGTTACATTAAAAAATTCATATGAAATCCAAAAAAGAAAAAATTTGAAAAAAAAGTGGTGTGCATGATAATACTAGACTAGTACTATGAATATGAAGTTGGTTGAAGAAACTAGGTCACATGACCTGAGAGCTATTGAAGAAAATCCTTGATTTTGTACATAAAAAATTCATATAAAATTCAAAAAAAGAGAAAAATGGAAAAAAACAGGTGTGCATGGTGCCACTAGATTATATCTATTATTTTAAAGTAGTTTGGTGAAAATAAATTTGTTTATCTTGAAGCTATTGAATTTATTTATTTACTTTGTTCCCATGATCGTCATTTATTGACGGTCCCTAAGTCTCATTGCTCCGTGCTAAGGGCGGTGCTTCGAGAGTGAGTTCCCCGCAACCATGACACACTAGTCGGACACAGACAACTAAGCCTCCCGCTGAGAGTGCGGAGCCGAATATCCAACGTCAATCTAACTTCACCGCGGTATAGTTATTACCTTTATGAGTGGTGAGCCTCAGTACATAGCGTATATTCCGCTGAGGGTGAAGATTAAGCAGTGCCAAACCTTCAGTAAGTTGCTTTTGGGTGGTGTTCATCAGGCTCCTGACGTTTTACAATGTCGTGTTGTTAGAGATTTGCAGTAGGGCCTAAGTAAAAGTTGTCAAATTGTATATGACCAAAAAAAAAGGCCAACAAGTCTTTGTGTAAGAAAGGTTCATTTATACGAAGTGTGTGTGTGTCTGTGTGACAGGAAGTATTGCAACTGTCATGTAGCTGCACCCAGACTCCACCCACCCACTCTCAGTTCCTTTTTTTAGGCTAGGCGCAGAGAGATAACTCTTAAATGTACTGAATTCTGTGACCAATGGCCAAAACCCGCCCTGCGTGGTTGGGGGCAGGGTTCCGTTGTCCGGTAATTACCGGTCATTGGCCGGGAAAAAAATTAAATGTCCGACAAAATTAAATCTCTCCGGTCAAATTGTCAGATTAAAACTGCCTAATAACCCCGGCCCCGCCCCCCCAACACAATCTGAATCGACCGTTTGAAAGTTTTTAAACAACATCGCATGTTGCATTTCAAATAAAGCGCACGCCTAACGGCTATAATATAGACCTAAACCATGAACTATTGAGAGACGTTTCAAATATGGCCAGGCCCAGGCAGACTAGCCTTAAAAGTTTTTTCAGAGACCAGACGGAGGATACTGAATCAGGAACGCCTGAAGCCTCAGATGTCCAGAGCCAGACAGCTCCGCGGCGGAGGCTCAGCCAGACAGCTCGTGGCTGAGCCTCCGCCTCCGGTGGTGGCGGAGCCTCCGCCACGCCTCCGCCGGAGAAAAAGCCGAAGCCGAGGCTTTTTCTGTAGGGCGTATCGGTCGGAATGTAGTGACAAGTTCCCATGGCTAAGATATGAGGTAATTGATGGTAACGAAAAAAATGTCCGGAAAACGAAACCTCTGCCGGTGTGACGGATCAACTGGAGTAAGGTTATCTGGCGGCACTGTGCAGCTGCAACAACAACAAAACAAAGTGTAGGTGTCTAGAGAGATGCCTGTTCAAAACACATACTCACTGAGTCGCATGAGTAATGTTCGTGATAATGGTACATTTTTTGGTCCGAAGGACGTGGATTCCACCAACAATATAATTGATCAAAGATTAAGTATTGTTGGAAAGCGTACACTGCAGTAAAGTAAGTTTGAGATTAGACAGAGTCGTCTGTCACAGATAGCGTCAGGTGAACTCTCAGGTTAACTTGTGATGCATCGACAGCTGCAGCTGACTTGACTTTACAATCGTGAAGTTTTACTACAATGACTTTGTCTTAACATGTGCTGTAATGTATGTACGTAATCATGGCCATTAAAAACGCGATTACTGCTTTAGTTTCTCTGTTTGTCGCAGAATAGCTTAGCCGTAGCCTTAACAGTTACAACATTTTTAACGTCTTTTATTTTATTTTTTTCAGTCAACAGTTTCACTGTGACTTCAACAACTATGTTGTATTGTAGGCTAAACATAATAAATGTATGTTTTTAAATTCTCATTTCAGACCATGTCCAGTCTACACTACAGTTGGAGAGTACAGCTGTACTTTCTTGGAACCTTCAGCTTTACTTGCATCTCCCACAACCGTTTGTAAAAGTATCAACCTGCTGCTTTTGACAGATGCTCTCATTGTCAGTAAATAAGAAGGAACACACTGTGACATTAAAATGAATTCAACCTTTCCAGAGGTTTGAATTTCAAACTACCTTTCAGTCACAAGAGCCCCTACTCTCTGAACTACCTTTAACAAACATGACAGTGCTTAACATTCACACAGGGTATAAATCAAATGTAGACACAACTGTAACATGTAAACCAATACTGTATCTTTTTAACAGCATTCATTCATACTTTCATATGTGTTCAGGTCTTTCTGTACTTTTTTTTTTTAAACATATTTTGGTAATTTCTTGTCTAAAGTACAATAAAAAGTCAAACACAACATTTTCTACAAGTTATTTAACAATGATTTCCTTTCAGCTGCTGTCAAACAAAGCACATTTAAACACTTAAGTCTTAAACTATCCACATAAACTGTCCTGTAGACAGTAGTGTATGTGTATGTGTATGTGTGTGTGTGTGTGTGTGTGTGTGTGTGTCTGTGTGTGTGTGTGTGTGTCTGTGTGTGTGTGTGTGTGTGTGTTGACTCTTTTTGTTCTACCTGTCATTTGCCTTTTCTTTTGTACATGGCCTTCTTTATGTAAATGCACCTTACATTGTCTAACTGTAGGTTTGACAGATGACTAAAATATTTTTAAATGTGTAACTCTTTTATTTTAGTATTCAATCTGCAAAACACAAATCATTTTCACTGATCTGGCAATAAACTTGTTTCTGCCAAATTTATTTCCTTGAATTTTTCTTTTATTTTTTTTATTTTTATTTTTTATGTATAAATTCTAGTGTTTATGAACCACAGTGACAAAGGTATGTTTGGGAGAAAAAAAAGAGAGCCCTTCACAGCAAACAGGGCTTTAGACAACTGTCTAGTTTAATCTTTTGGTGCAAATTCAACTGGCTCAGGTTAACTGGGGAAAGGTGGCTGTGTAGATGCCTGTTCAAAACACATGTACCTGTAACATAGTTGATTATGTAAAACTGCTTATCGCTGTTAATCTGATTTGTAATCGAACAATGTACTTTTTGGCACAAGGTTAAAGGTTAATTAAATTTGGCTCAGTAGTTGGAGAGAGCAGAGCACTGAGGTCAGTTTGTCTTGTGGCTAAGTCCCAAGTTAACCTGTGACATTTCAACTTGTTTTAGACTTTTGTGTGAGCTTGGTGATGGGTTAACAGTAAAAACAGAGCTGTTCAAGTAGAATTGTTTGCATGTCGTTGGGCTTCTTAAGGGTTTGCTCTTCCATACTTTGCGGAGTAAACGTTGTGTTTAGAACAAGCGGCATACTGACTCTTGGAGAGCGCATTTTCTACGTAAACAGAAACCGTTTTTCTCTACAGTTTGTCACTGTGCTTTGTCTCGGCCAAGTAGCCTACGACATCTATCAAATGACTGCTCTCATCTACAAGACCCAAGTGGTTTAAAGTGTGATGGTCACTTGCTGCTACAGCAGGACTTCTTCTGGCATCTACTGTCCTGACAGTGTCCTGAAGGTTTGGAAGTGTCCCTTTTCTAAGACGTCCTGAGAACCATTCACGTGAACCTTAATATTCTGCAGTTGGACACACACAGACTGATCTGGGATTATTTTTATTGGTGTTATGCAGTCTACACTGTTAAACCAAATAAATACATGTAATGTAGGTTTTCTGTTGCAATTTCTCTTCAATAAACCTTTTGAAAAGTTTTTATAACAATGTTTTTTATATGGTTCATATTGACATTGTCATAAATATTGGTTTTATAGTCATTTCTGTTTCCAGCCTTTAAAGTGTCACTATTAAATGTATAAATGTCCTGTGAACAGTCAGAGACAGTTTAATGTTGAGGAGTTGCCTTTTGAAAGAGAACTGATGGATAAATGTATTTTTCTTGAGGTTCATTGTAAAGAACAAATGTAAACTTATAAAGTTTAAGGCCTGTGGAAGTTCTTACATTCAACACAGACCTCACAAGTGAACAATACCAAAGGCTCTAATGTCAAAGGTCAAGGGAAGAAACATAACAGAAGCAAACATTCATTATTATGGGGTTTTACAAACTATGAAGAAGAATGTTTTATTATTTCAGAGAGAGCCATAAGCTACATTTTTATACTATTTATTTATTCTCTAAGGTCATCTATTTATATAAGTTTGTGCTTAATTATAGTGCGTGTAACGAACAAAATAGAATAGAACTTTACCAAAGTGGAACGTTTCCTTCAGCTCACCAGTACATGAGACAAACATACAACATAAAGCAGAGTCAGTCATAAAGACTTGGGACAAACAACTTTTTAAAGACAGCTTTAGTTGTCAGTACGACTCCAGCGCTGACCAGAGACAAGAGCTCACATAATAACAGTAAGAGTAGCCTCAACTGTTTTATTCTCATTGGACTGAACCATATTATATTGCGATTATTGCAGGTAACTCAGTTACAAGGTTTTAAAGAAGTTGCACAGCATGAGCACCATGTCCACGCCAGTGTTCCTTCTGTAGTATTTCTTCTGTAGTATTTCTTGATTTAAAGGCTGTTTCTCATGTTACACAAGTTAAACGGAGCTCGTCTGGATCAACTGGTGACAGCGCTGTCCTGTTCACATCGAGTTATAATCCACAAACCGCTCTCGAATCAAAGCCGTCTACGTTCGTTCTTTCTCATCGACACTAAAAGAGACATCATTATAGACATGTCCGCTGTAAAAAGAATCACATCAATGTAATTTAAGACGAAATAATACCTATATTTCCTGGTTTGTAAAAGTGGGGTCCTAGAGAGGAACGCCCACAAAAAACATCTGCATGTCGCCAGATAACCGGCTTCGCCAGTTGATCCGTCACACCGGTCACTCTGACCGGCACCATTTTTTTCTAGCGGAAACTCTGCTATATTACCATCTTGCTGTTTTTGCGCCTGTAGGTATTCCCTGGATATGTATTTACACAGTTTGCATATTGTATTTATTTTTTGTTAGATGACATGTTAAAATAATTATGCCAGACTAATATATTAAAGTAATCAAGTTATTTGAGGTGAGTGCCATGGAAGCTATTGAAAAAAAAAATTTAGTTTTTATATCAAAAATTCATAAAATAGACAAAAGTGGAAAAAAAGAGGTGTGCATGGTACCACTAGACTAGTACTGTGAATATGAAGTGGATTGAAGAAACTAGGTCACATGACCTGAAAGCTATTGGAAAAAAATCCTTGATTTTGTTCATAAAAAATTCATATAAAACTCAAAAAAAGAGAAAATTGGAAAAAAAAGTGGTGTGCATGATAATACTAGACTAGTACTATGAATATGAAGTGGATTGAAGTGACTAGGTCACATGACCTGAAAGCTATTGAAAAAAATCCATAATTGTTACATTAAAAAATTCATATAAAATTCCAAAAAGAAAAAATTGGAAAAAAAAGTGGTGTGCATGATAATACTAGACTAGTACTATGAATATGAAGTGGATTGAAGAAACTAGGTCACATGACCTGAAAGCTATTGAAGAAAATCCTTGATTTTGTACATAAAAAAATCATATAAAATTCAAAAAAAGAGAAAAATGGAAAAAAAGAGGTGTGCATGGTGCCACTAGATTATATCTATTATTTTAAAGTAGTTTGGTGAAAATAAATTTGTTTATCTTGAAGCTATTGAATTTATTTATTTACTTTGTTCCCGTGATCGTCATTTATTGACGGTCCCTAAGTCTCATTGCTCCGTGCTAAGGGCGGTGCTTCGAGAGTGAGTTCCCCGCAACCATGACACAGTAGTCGGACACAGACAACTAAGCCTCCCGCTGAAAGTGCGGAGCCGAATATCCAACGTCCAACGTCAATCTAACTTCACCGCGGTAATACAATTAGCTTTCTTTTAATACTTTAAAACGGTTGCCCTAGACTTTGTATTAACTTTATAGACAAAGAAAATGTGTTGTTTTGTTTAACAGTTATTATTTGGAAATTGTTACACAATCGTTACTCCACAATTTAAATATAGGACTATTTAATGAGAGGCTGCACTTGTTTATTTGTTCTTTAGTGAGTAAACTGCTAGCCTAGCTAGCGAGGTGTGCTACTGTCCTTAACCCTTTCATGCATAGTGGTCACTACAGTGGACAGCTATTTAAAAACTGTTTTCTTGTATGTGCATGGGTTCTGACTGAGATGTTGCATATAATCCACTTCTGTGGACGCTAGTGCATTAATCTGTTACACTGCCACCCATTGGTCAGCCACTGTAAGTGTAAAAATAATTTTTAAAACCAAGATGGCCGACAGAAAGCCAGACAGGCCGACCACCTCAGGAATACCTTGCCAAACCTTTTATAGTAGGAGACCCTTGGAGGTAAAAAAAAAATATGATAACATCAAGTACCACCTAAAGTAACCTAGTGTTGTTAAATTTTCAAAGTATTGATTTTATCTTGGGAGAAAATTGGGATTATTTATCTGTCCACTAATTTGGACATCATGCATTGTTGGTTATATTTCAACAACAATTCATTTTATTATCAGAACTTTGTTTGTATTGTAAATTATATAGTCGCAGTACCTTTTTGACTGTAAATCAATCTATGTATTCTATTACAATGTAATTAGCAGTTTTTGTAACAAAAACCTTTTGCGCAGATAAGTTCTATTATGTGAATAATAGATAATGTATATATATTTTGTAGAGTTCAAGTGCAGAGCGTGATAGAAAGAGCTACAGGGTAGTGGAGCAAATCCCATCCGGATCAAGTGAGGATAAAGCTATTAGCAGCGATGAAGAATATTCATTCATTCATTATCTACCGCTTAGTCCCGTTAGGGGTCGCGGGTGACTGGAGCGTATCCCAGCAGCTTTGGACCTGAGGCGGGGTACACCCTGGACAGTGGCCAGTTAGTCGCAGGCCAGACATTTAGACATAGACAGTGACAGACAACCATTCACACTTTAGATTTGCCAATTGACCTAAACATGCATGTGTTTGGACGGTGGGAGGAAGCCGGAGTACCCGGAGAGAACCCACGGTAACACGTGGAGGACATGCAGACTCCTCACAGAAAGACCGGAGTCAGCCGAGAATGTTTGAGTCGGACGGGTTTTGAACTCCCGACCTTCTTGCTGTGAGGCAGGAGTGCTAACCACTCTGCCACGTGCACCCCCGATGAAGAATAGCTGCCAGAAAAAGAAGGATTAGCCAGTAGTGACAGTGAAACTGAGGATGCTGAGGAAGTTGAGGGTGAGGATGCTGAGGAAGTTGAGGGTGAGGATGCTGAGGGAGTTGAGGGTGAGGATGCTGAGGGAGTTGAGTGTGAGGATGAGGATCAGGTTTGGCCCAGGAAACCACAGGCCTCAGCTCATCGAAATGAAAAATGCAAACAGATGCCATGATGCTGCATGCACAAGAAAGACCAAATACATCTGCAAGCGGTGCCTGGCTTTGTGCCCTGGGTGCTTTGGCAATTTTCATACAAGATAGAATTAGTGTAATGATGCACAACACACTAAAGCAGACCATGCAGCTAAATTTAATTTAAAATTGTGTTTAGAAAACTGTTGACAATATTTTTGATAACATATGTTCAAAAAGGAAGAGTTTAGTGATTTTGCAATGCATTGAGCAGTGTTAGAACTTAAAAACCTAGATTCATGCAGTCCACCTGAGTGGACAGGTGAATAACTCATTGAGAGTTACAAGTAAAAAAAAAAAAAGTTCAGTTTTTGTTTTTTTTATGCCCAAAGGGTAATAAAAGCACTGAGAAAAAAAATCTTGACTGTGGCTTTCATAATTCATGCATGAAAGGGTTAAACTCCAGTAGTCTCTATCCTGGTATATCAACCACAGATTTCAAGTTAAAACAATACATTTCTTGCCTGAAAAAAAATACTAGAAGTTGGTGTTAAGACTTTTTTCCCTTTTATGAAAATAATTGCTCTTTTTTTTAAATCACAAAGTTATTATTAATGCTAAGGAACAATAGAAATATTAAGTTTATAAATGTAACAATAGACCTCGAGGAAAATACAAATTTCTATTTCTTGTTTTGATGTCACAACAAGATAACATTGGATAATGTAATTATGCAGCTTGTGGAGTTCATGACAAACATAATAGACTGCTCATTGTTGATAATAATAATAATAATAATAATAATAATAATGTTATGAATGCTTTGATATATTTTCACAGATGAAATGGTCTAAAGGCGTCAAACTGGCACTTATCAGTGTGTTCCTCCTGTTCACTTTCTGCCTGGTTTACCACAAGTTTGAGGTTCAAGTGGGAGTGGCTGGCAGCATGAAGAAATCCTGGTATAAAAAAGCTCTCTCTTTGCATAGAATTTGCGCAACAACATCACAGAGATCTTTTAGGAAATGAGCCTCCAACAAGAGCCTAACCTTTCCTGCTGTTATTTAAAAAGGAAATTACTTATACATTACAAACAATAGACAATACATTACATCAAACAATAGACAATACATTACATCAGACAACAGACAATAGGCAAGGCAAGGCAATTTATTTTAATAGCACAAATAAACATACTGGGTAACTCAAAGTGCTATGCATTACATCAAACAATAGACGATAGTCAATAGACCTGCATTACAGGTAGGTATTAGCTCCTTGATGACATCGATGTAGACCAATGGGAGACCAATCTTCAACTCGAGACCTCACAACACAAGATCATATGATTGGCCAAAGCTTCCAGTGTGTCCTGAACATTCTCATCTAATAAAATTCTTAATAATAATAAAAAAGCCACGTCTTAAGGTCTCATTTTGTCACAGATGCTTTTATTACAATATGCCGGGAAACTGTTTTACTATAGTTTCCACTTTATACACAACATACTGTTAGAAGTTCAGAAGTAAATATCGCTTTGTCTCCTCAGTCCTCAATCCATGTCCTCTCTTCCAGGTTGACCTCCGAATCCCCCGGCCCATGCACGTGTCATCCCGGCTCGACGGCCCTCAAAGATCGCATTCCTAAAGACAAATACAATGATGTGATTCAGCGACGAGCAACCGAGTTCAAAAAGCACAAGAACAGGTGATGCACAGGTTTCCTGCTCTTTAACCCAACATCACTACATTCAGTTTATACCAGCAGTTGGGTAGGTGATAGGTCAAAAATGTAATATCACAGTCATACATAGTATTTGCTTTGTGTAATGAGTTATTTCTTCATATCTAATTAGCTCATTTTTTGAGGTAATTATTTACTCACCCACTAACAGCACACGTGTTACAGACAATTTAGACTTGAGCTGTCTTTATTGCACAGACGGAATGCATCAGCTGACGCACTTACTCACTGTTAGATGAGTAGAAATTCTTCCGAGGCAGGTCAACAATTCCCTCTTCTTTATTAGTATTATCTCTTCCGGATCATTTTGGCTGTATTGTGTGTATGTAACCTCTCCACCTGTTAGAGGTCAACGTCCCGGTACCGGCACGTAAACACGCTACAAAAAAGCGTCTTTTTTGCACTAATGCCTCACCATACAAACCCCAACAACCTATATACCAAATTAAAGCTTAAAGTCTCATCTTTCCGGCGATATAAACCATTTCAACACGTTACAACCACAGCGCCGACACCAAAGCCTTTTTTACAGACAAGCACAAAGATTTAGTTTGGACTTTTCCTACCTTAGATGGCTCTTTTGGACTGAAACCGCACCAAATCCTTAAAGCTTGGTCTCTTTCTGTCCGTAAAGGTCCAGGGAATAATATCCAGTAAAATAATTAGGTCCACAAAACATGTTATATCCTCCAAGGCTCAAAAACTGCAACGAAGTATTTCCAACTTGAAATCAGCAGCGACATTTTTTGTCATTTCTTTTGATAATAAAAGCCATAAGTCCTTTTGAGACTGCGAAAAAAGCTACTAAAATGCTAACAGGAAGTGTTAGCCTTCGATTGACACCTTTTTCAGCCAATTCTGACGAGTTTTGAGCAGGCGGTACCTAGATATCCGCCAATGGCCGCACAGACTCTGCGGCCATTACGCATCACGTAAACGCTTCTAGCACGTTCATTGTTCTCCGTATATGGTCATCATGACGATAGACGGATAGCCAATGATCTCCCGAGTCCAACGGTGTAAAACATGCCTGGGTTTCCTTCGGCCTGAAGCTTCTGTGCCTCAGCGTAAACACAAGCCACCTCAATCAGGGTCTCCGCGGATCCTTAAAAAGTATTAAAACGTCTTAAATAAAATATACGTTTTTTAAGGTCTTAAAATGTATTAAATTTCGCAAATTTTCGAAAAGTGGCATTAAATTTCATCTGGGCGGCATTAAATTTCATCTGGGCAGAATGAAAGAAAGATATCGGAAAAAACTATTTTCCATGCTAACGTAATTTCACCAGCGCACGTCCCTGTCTAAAGACAGCTAAAAGTAAGTAGCGTGTGCCTATAGCACAGGCATCATACTTCATTTAGGGGGCAGTGTTTTCCCAGTGGCAGTGGTTTAATGATAACTGGCTCGATGATGAGAAATATCGCGGCTGGTTACAAAAAATGTCGGAATACGAAGTGCGGTGCAGACTTTGCAAAAAGACGATACAATTGGGAACAATGGGCTCTAGAGCCCTTGATGCACATATGAAAGGGGAGAAGCACAAGCGCTATGCCGACAGTCAGGCAACAACTGTCCCCATTCAGTTGTTTGCAGCATCGGTTTCTACTTCAAAGGCTAACGTTACACCCGCGTTGGTCTCTTTGGGTCCCAGTACAAGTAATGCCTTCGGTACATTCTCCCCAACCACTACACTGAAGGCCGAAATGCTGTGGGTTTTGCACACGATTAGCCGACATCACTCCTATACGTCCAATGAAGACGTGAGCACCGTCTTCAGGGCAATGTTCCCTGACTCGGAAAGTGCAAAAACATTTAGTTGTGGCAAGGACAAAACCTCTTATCTTGCTCGATTTGGACTTGTTCCGTACATAAAAAGGGAACTTCTGTCAAGTGTGAATCAAGGCAGCTTCGTTCTCATGTTTGACGAAAGTATGAATAGGACCACCAAAAGCAAACAATTGGATTTGCATGTCAGGTATTGGGCGAATGACGAGAATGGTTCTCGAGTGCAGTCCCGGTATCTGGGATCACAGTATATGGGTCACTCCACTGCTGAAGACTTACTGGAAAAGTTCAAGGTAAGCCATTCAACAATCTAACAAATTAAGACAAGCACGTGATTTAAAATGTCAGTTTAATGTTTGTAAATGGGATAATAATTGTGTGTGTGTGTGTGTGTGTGTGTGTGTGTGTGTGTGTGTGTGTGTGTGTGTGTGTGTGTGTGTGTGTGTGTGTGTGTGTGTGTGTGTGTGTGTGTGTGTGTGTGTGGCATAAGGCAATTTTTCTGTATGTTTATGTTTGCACACCTTATCTTATGGTAAACTTACTTTATTTAAATATTTGACAGACATAGGCTATCTTAATACAATTCTCTTGGTTTCATTGCTTTAGGAATAAGTTGGCAGTTTTTATAATGTTTGTGTTTTTCATATTTTTAGGAATGTGCAAAGGAACTAAATCTCAGGAATATGCTCTCCTTGTCAATGGATGGACCGTATGTCAACTGGAAATTTGTGAATCTCCTGCAAAAGAGCATGCTGAGCAATTTGCTGGGACACAAATTGAAATTGTCGGAAGCTGTGGTTTACACACCTTCATAATGCATTTAAGGGTGGTTTTGAATTGTGGATGGTGGAAAAAGTGCTTAAAGCACTTCATTTTCTTCCACTGCGCACCAGCCAGAAGAGAAGATTTCGCTTCTGCAACAGCAACCTCAAAATTCCCTTGCCTTTCTGTGGGCATAGGTGGTTAGAAAATTTGCCTGCTGTTGAAAGAGCTTTCGAAGTTTGGCCCGCCATTGTGAAGTATGTAGACCTTGTGAAGTCAAAGAAGGTGAAGAATCCAGGGACATCATCATTTGACAGCATTTGTGAAGCCCAAATGGATCCCCTTCTACTTGCCAAATTCCATTTTTTCATGTCGATATCACGAGCCTTTCAGCCATTTCTGGCGAAATATCAGACGGATGTGCCTATGATGCCCTTCCTTTGGGAGGACTTGGAAAATTTGATCCGGGTAATCATTCACAACAACAGTAACAACAACACCACATGTCAAAGACACACACAAAATAACTGAATTAAATTTTATTTTCAGAATCTCCTTAAACGCTTTATCAAGCGAGATGCCCTGCCTCTCACTCCGTACAAACTTGTTAGGCTTGATATTACGGATCAAAAACTCTGGCTGAGTCCAAAGGAAGTGGACATTGGAATGGGTGCAACAGCTGTCATCAAGGTGGGACTTCATGTACATTCACTGATATCTTTAGATAGAAATGTGTCAAAAAAATGTGACTAACTTTGAGTGTGAGCTGTTTTGATATGTACAATTGAGGTAATGTTAATCTTCTGCTTAGTGTTTGGAGAGATCATAGAAATTTGACAAGCCATGTTTTGTTGTTAGGAGCTGTCAGGGGCCAAAGGCAGAGTTAGTGACCTTGGTCTGCTTCAGTTCAGAAAAGACTGCCAGATTGTTCTTTCGAACATCTGCAAGAAGGCGCTGGATAAGTGCCCTCTGAAGTATTCCATTGTGCACAATATGATGTGTTTGGACCCAAAGAAAATGCACTCAAAGCCAGATGACTGTCTGCAGAAGATAAAAGCACTAATCCAGAAGTTTGTGCAGGACAAACAGTTGGCAGGCGGGATATCTGCTGGTAAACTTTAGGAATAAGAATAAATTAGAATAGAATGGAATATTAAATTGTGTTTTCATTTTGTTTTCAACAAGAATATTTTTAACACATGAATTTTAAAACCTTTTATCAACCAACCAACTCTTTTGGTTTGAAGTATTAGCCTGGGGTGTGTTCCCCAAAACCATAGTTGCTAACTAAGTTAGCTACTTTGTCAGTTGCAATTTCCCATTGCCAACCAACTAAGTTGTTAACTGGATAGCAACTATTGTTAACTGGGAAACGCAGCCCAGCTTAACATATACCCAGAGATTTTATTGCACATTTCTGGTATCATGGGATTATTGGATTACAAGCTACTTTCTCATTGTGATCCTGTGTTGACATTTTTCTTCTGCATCAAATCTAATTACAGGTGATGTAATATCTCAGCAGTTCGAAAATTTCCTGCACACTGATGCCAAAGGATTGGACTTCATCTCCTTCAGTCCTTCTGAAGAATGCAGAGTTGATGTATTTTTGCATCAGAGAATGGGTGGATCTTATCCTGACCTCTGGGCATTCTGCAAAAATCTGCTGCTCTTGTCCCATGGGCAAGCTGAAGTTGAACGTGGGTTTTCAACAAATAAAGAGGTGGAGACCTGCAACCTAACTGAGGAAGGAATCGTTGCACAGAGATTTATATGTGACCATGTCAGAGTGTGTGGAGGAGTGACCAAAGTGCCTCTGACCAAAGAGATGATCGGTTACTGTGCCACAGCACGCACCAGGTACAGAGCATACCTGGATGAGGAGAGGAGTAAAAGGGAAAAAGATGACCGAAAGAAAAAAAGAAAGAATGTGATGGAGGAACTGGAGGATCTCAAAAGGCAGAGGAGATCATTGGAAGGTGTATGTGAGAGTCTTCAAACCGATGCTGACCAAATGGCAGAAAAAGCAGAGAATTCTGCTGGCACCAAAATGGCAACACTAATGACAAAGTCAAACACCCTGAGACGACGAGCTAAGGAAAAAAGAGAGCAGTTGGTGGTCCTGAATGCTGACATTGAAAAGAAGGCTACTGAACTGAGATGCGTAACGGATCAACAGTAAAAATTGTGCAAGAATATTGGGGTTCTTTGCTGTTGTTTGGACACTAATTCCTTTTTTTTACTCCATCGATTTTTTGGACTGTGTTTAACTTGTCATTTTCAATTTGATTTGTTTACACACTGTTTGTACGTTATTTACAGCAGTATTGTTGTAGTATTGAGAAGGCAGTTGCCTGACGTGCACTTTATTTACAGCAGTATTGTTGTAGTATTGAGAAGGCAGTTTCCTGACGTGCACTTTATGTTGCTAAATATGCACTGATTATTTGCACTGTTGCTCAAATACAAATGTGCTTTGTTAACCTGAACAGCTTTGTCGAGTGTCCTTTTATATATATATTTTTGCCGTGGTAATGGTCTTAATTTTAATTCTTGAAGGTCTTAAAAAGGTCTTAAAAGTCATTAAATTTGTTGATCAAAAATGTGCAGATACCCTGATAATAAAAAAGCCACGTCTTAAGGTCTCATTTTGTCACAGATGTTTTTATTACAATATGCCGGGAAACTGTTTTACTATAGTTTCCACTTTATACACAACATACTGTTAGAAGTTCAGAAGTAAATATCGCTTTGTCTCCTCAGTCCTCAATCCATGTCCTCTCTTCCAGGTTGACCTCCGTATCCCCCGGCCCATGCACGTGTCATCCCAACTCGACGGCCCTCAAAGATCTCATTCCTAAAGACAAATACAACGATGTGATTCAGCGACGGGCGACCGAGTTAAAAAAGCACAAGAACAGGTGATGCACAGGTTTCCTGCTCTGTAACCCAACATCACTACATTCAGTTTATACCAGCAGTTGGGTCGGTGATAGGTCAAAAATGTAATATCACAGTCATACATAGTATTTGCTTTGTGTAATGAGTTATTTCTTCATATCTAATTAGCTCATTTTTTGAGGTAATTATCTACTCACCCACTAACAGCACACGTGTTACAGACAATTTAGACTTGAGCTGTCTTTATTGCACAGACGGAATGCATCAGCTGACGCACTTACTCACTGTTAGATGAGTAGAAATTCTTCCGAGGCAGGTTAACAATTCCCTCTTCTTTATTAGTATTATCTCTTCCGGATCATTTTGGCTGTATTGTGTGTATATAACCTCTCCAATTTAAAATGATTGCTGTTATTGAACCCTTTGGAATTTAAATACAAGTGTGGGCTCTTTGTAAAGGTAACAACCTCTAATTTAACCCACAACAGTCAGAATCTCTCTAAGTACTACTGATACAATTTTATACACTTTGGAACACACAGAGAAAATTATTTTTTGTGTCCTCGCCAAAAATATTTAGTGAAAATAAAGGTGTAAAAGGCTTCAGCAGGTAGTTGAGGACTAAAACACACTATGGGCCAAAATAATAACTTGATGACTACTCACATTTCAAACTTGAAAAGAATATCTGTAAAAATGAATTTTATAAAAAAGAAATTATGTTGGTAGGTCCATGCGTTTTCTAGAGGAACCATAGTTTATCCAAAATTTATCCAAATTGGAGACATTTGGAAAACGTATGAAAAAGTGCAATAAGTTCTGAATGCTTCAACCCACAGGCATCAATGAGGGCTCTACTGAAAGCTTACAGCTAGAGGAATCTGTATTTACAAACATAATCACTCTATTAGTTATGAAAAATAATATTCCATAATAATTACACAATAAAATTGACATGTTTACATAAAAATAGTCAAAATGAGTGTTATGGGCCAAAATATATATTTTTGAATAATATCCACACATAATAAACATACTGCAAACTATATACATAGGTTATAAAACTGTTGGTCAATGTTACAAAATATGTGCAACATTGTAGCAGCCTCTTGTTGCAGAAAGCACAAGAGCATGTCACATGTGGAGCATTTTACTGGGGTTTTTCTTGGTGTTTACTGCACCTCTGTGAAAGGACAAAGAAAAGGTTGGTTTGATATCTTGATCTTCACATCAGACCCCCTTCCCAGGTGACGACTGCTCCTCCTCCTGTAATGTAATATATTTACAAAATATAGTCACTTAATCATCCATTTTATTGTCAATAATTGTGTCTGTATTTATTTTTTTTCTCTACATCCTCTAACAAGTATTTTATTATTTTTGTAAGTTTTGCCATAGTTTTTAACACAAAAAAGACTGTGAAAGCACAATAAACATGCGCGCGTCATATGACGCACAAGCTGTCTCATGACCCCTAGTGGAGACACCAAATATTTATCTTTTATAGCCAATGGCTCCTACAACACGCATGCAGTCACTCTGTTGCCATTAGCCAACTCCATCTTTTCAAATCTTTCTGTCTGGGTGCTTAATGCTGTTTTATTAAAAAATATAATGGACTTTGCCTTTGTGGCAAAAATGTGCAGCTCATGAAGTATTATATTATTAGAATCCAGAGAAGCACAAAAGATCTGAATCACACTATAGGGCTTGGTGGACACTGAGCTTAATTTGCCTAAAGGTAAATGTTAAGCAAAAAAAATAGTTTAAATTGTAAAAGACAAGGTATCAGCTTTCATCCTCAGACAATACCAAGAAATCTACTAGAAACCTACTTATCAAAGTCTGTCTCTTCCCCAACAGGACCACGTCTGTTTTATCCAAACTGCTGCTTGCTCCGCCCAACTCCCCTTTGCAGTATCCCATTCAGGGTTTTACAGTTCAACCTCTGAAGTTCAGCCCCATACCAGGTAAACAGTCATCCTCATTGTGGGCATTCACGTTTCAGTAAACAAACGTAAACAAATGCCAAACAAAAACAAACACAGCACTGAATGTGACAAAGGACACTTGATCAAAAGTACATTCTTAATGTTTCCTGAAAGTCATCAAACCAGTTTTCTTTGATGACAGGTTTAGCGCTGTACACAAGAGAACAACGCAGCTACAAGGTTAGTATAATGCACACATTAAGCTCTTTAATCAGTCTGAAAAAGGCAATGTGAGAAGTGGCTCTTTCTGTAGTTGGTGTAAACATATGTTATATTGTATATCTTGCGTACAAGGTGAGTGGGGACGGTTGCATTGCTAATTCCTCCAATAAGAAATAAGCAGCCACATTGGACCATTCCTTCGATAAGAATCACATTTAAGGCTGTGTGATATGACACAGTTTTATTGTGTTACGATATAACGTGTTAACGACCAGCCAGTTTATTTAAGATTGTTGTACAGACAAATAGTGTTCCTGGAAGTGTCTTTTAAACATGGGGAAGATAGGCTTTACTTTTGTCCATTTGGTGAATAAATAAAGTGTTTTGAAAGAAGCAGCAGGTTATTTAACAGTTTATTTGCTTTGATAATATGGTCCAGTGTAAAAGTGTCCTGTAGCTGAATTCTAGTAGATAACCAGTCCAAGAGATCCTCCCAGAATGTTTTTTGTGTAAATACTGTACAGTTATTCGGTGGTTTCAATATCTGACTAACAAAAGTACACTTGTTGTGATCAATGTTAAACTTCACGCAATAGTTTACCAGATGGATAAATTTCATTTAATATTTTAAAGTGTAGTTCCTTTACTTTAGGACTTACAGGGACATTTTTGACATCAACCTCAGAGAATTGTTTTAATTATGGAATTTAATGTTTGGACGTATTGGAAATAGATGATTATTTAGTTGTTTATGTAAATTTAGTGACCAAATCCCTTTATAGATAGATAGATTTATTGTCATTACACATGTACAAATACAATGCAACAAAATTAAGTAGATTGCACACCAATGCAGCCATTTTTCGGCGCAAAGATGATCTTAATGAAAAAGAAATAAGGCATTGTACAGACATAGCAGACATCAACATAACTACAATTGTAGTTACACATTACACACGTACTCGCAATAACAGTAGCCATTACAACATACGTAACATAAATAGACATCAGACAGCACAGGATGAAGGTTCGCACACGTGATGGGATTTTCCAGTGGCTTACGATAGGGGGGGGTGTAGTCAAGATTTAGACAAATGTTGAATGGCAGACGAGATGTGTAGAAGTGGTACAGGCCTTGAGGTGTTTAACGGAACTGTTGTGAGAGTCCCATGGCCCTGCCTTTGATGCAGTAAGTACCACTAGAGGATAAGATAATACCCAGCTGCCGGCTAGACTTCTCAACGGGACAAGGCGAGCGTCCATTTTGTGGAGTAACCTTGATGTTTCCTATCCATGGTCAGGACCGTAACACCACGTAGCCGCTCATCGGTCTGTTTCTCGATGTATCCCCTCTTCTCTGGATGAAACCCTTCATATCCATTAAGCAGCGTAGCAGCTCACAGGTCTGACTCCCGGTGTTAAAGTCTTTTCTGTTTGTCCACAGTCCGTGCTGAAGATGTCGAGTCAGCTCCTCGGACTGTGCGACTCTTTGATGTTATCTTTTAAACTGTCACTCACGTCACAGAAGCACAGTTTATCGGTTCTTAGGAGTCCAGCAGGCAGTAGAATCCAAGAAATAAGAGAAATTTTTGTAAGGAAAAAGTTATGAGGAGACAACACGATACAAAAAAGCACACTGAAGCAGATAAAAGGAGGAGCAGTGAGGAGCAGTGAAAAAAAGTGTCCGCCTTGTCCGAGAGTCAGAGTATGAATTCATTCATCCAATTCATTTTCTACAAAGCACATATCTGTAATTCCATATTGGAGTCTGGTGTGGAGTAAGATTATGATTGTACATGAGTTTCCAGCATAGCAGGACTTGTTTGTGAAAGGATAATAATTTAACTGGCAGTTTATCAATGTTAAAAGTACATCTAAGTACTAATTTAATATTTCCCATTTATCCATATAACCCTCTAGAGACACAAAACCATATACTGTTCTTATCGTTACATCTTTAAGACAGCATTAAGACATTCAATATAATAAACAGGATTTTTCCAAATATGTATTGGAAATTTAACTGGTTAATTGTTTTAATATCTTTATGGCCATAGAATAAGCTGGATAAATACATCTTGAAAATGTCTTCATTTTTGTTAAATATAGTTAAAAATTGAGCAAAAAACATTTTGCTCAATTTGATTGTTATATTCTAAGATAACTTTTAGTTTTAAATTATTATGAATAGATCTTTTATTGAGAAACCCTGACTGTGTTTCACAAATTATTTTATCTAACCTGCTTTTTAATCTATTTGTATTTAGAGCTGCAACTAACGATTCTTTTTTCTGTTGACTAATCTAACGATTATTTTATTTTTATTATTTTATTAATCGTGTTTTTTTAATAGACTGTATAATAAAGAACACTAGATTAATGTATAAACTATAATGTATTTTAAAGAGGGTAGTAAATATGCATATTTTTAAATGAACTGAAAGTGATTATTACAATGTTTAATATGATTACTTTGATTACAATCTTAATTGTATTTCAGAGAGTGTAATTAATTTGTCATTTTATTATAAAACACAGAAAGCATTTTAAACTCTT
The DNA here is from genome assembly GCA_024416835.2 of Perccottus glenii. Taxonomy (NCBI): domain Eukaryota; kingdom Metazoa; phylum Chordata; class Actinopteri; order Gobiiformes; family Odontobutidae; genus Perccottus; species Perccottus glenii. The sequence goes on from CM044553.2 coordinate 23,771,608, forward strand.
TTTAACTAAGGAGATTATTTGTTATTAATCACGTACTTATGATTATGTTTTATTTAATTGGTTTGTCCTAAAAGTAAACAAAAATGCACTTGTAGACTATCCTATCCATCCATCTTCTACCGCTTATCTGGGGCTGGGTCGCGTGGGCAGCAGTCTAAGCAGAGACGCCCAGACTTCCCTCTCCCCAGACACTTCCTCCAGCTCTTCCGAGGGGATACCGAGGCGTTCCCAGGCCAGCCGAGAGACATAGTCCCTCCAGCGTGTCCTAGGTCTTCCCCGGGGTCTCCTCCCGGTGGAACATGCCCGAAACACCTCCCTAGGGAGGCGTCCAGGAGGCATCCAAAACAGATGCCCGAGCCACCTCAGCTGGCTCCTCTCGATGTGGAGGAGCAGCGGCTCTACTTTGAGCTCCTCCCGAGTGACCGAGCTCCTCATCTTATCTCTAAGGGAGCGCCCCGCCACCCTGCAGAGAAAGCTCATTTCGGCCGCTTGTATCCGGGATCTTGACCCAGAGCTCATGACCATAGGTGAGATTAGGAACGTAGATTGACCAGTAAATCAAGAGCTTTGCCTTACAGCTCAGCTCCTTCTTCACCACGACAGACCGGTACATCGACCGCATCACTGCAGAAGCTGCACCGATCCGCCTGTCAATCTCACGTTCCTCCTTCCTCACTCGTGAACAAGACCCCAAGATACTTGAACTCCTCCACTTGAGGCAGGATCTCTCCACCAACCTGAAGGGGACAAGCCACCCTTTTCCGACTGAGAACCATGGTCTCAGACTTGGAGGTGCTGATCCTCATCCCAGCCGCTTCACACTCGGCTGCAAACCGTCCCAGTGCACACTGAAGGTCCTGGCTTGATGGAGCCAACAGGACAACATCATCTGCAAAAAGCAGAAACGAGATCCTGTGGTCCCCAAACCAGACTCCCTCCAGCCCCTGGCTGCGCCTAGAAATCCTGTCCATAAAGATAATGAACAGGACCGGTGACAAAGGGCAGCCTCGGAGTCCAACATGCACTGAACAGGTCTGACTTACTGCCGGCAATGCGAACCAAGCTCCTGCTCCGGTCGTACAGGGACCGGACAGCCCTTAGCAAAGGGCCCCGGACCCCGTACTTCCAGAGCACCCCCCACAGGGCGCCACGAGGGTCACAGATCCACAACACACATGTGGACTGGTTGGGCAAACTCCCATAAACCCTCCAGCACCCTGGAGAGGGTATAGAGCTGGTCCAGTGTTCCACGACTGGGACGAAAACCGCATTGTTCCTCCTGAATCCGAGGTTCAACTATCGGCCGCATTCTCCTCTCCAGTACCCTGGCAGAGACTTTCCCGGGGAGGCTGAGGAGTGTGATCCCTATGTAGTTGGAACACACCCTCCCGTCCCCCTTCTAGAAAAGAGGGACCACCACCCCGGTCTGCCAGTCCAGAGGTACTGTCCCCGACCGCCACGCGATGTTGTAGAGGCGTGTCAACCAAGACAGCCCCACAACATCCAGAGACTTGAGGTACTCAGGGGGTATCTCATCCACCCCCGGCGCCTTGCCACCGAGGAGCTTCCCAACTACCTCAGTGACTTCGGCCTGGGTGATGGACGAGTCCACCTCCGAGCCCTCGGCCCCTGCTTCCCCCACCGAAGACGTGTCGGTGGGGTTAAGGAGATCCTCGAAGTATTCCTTCCACCGTCCAACAATATCCCCAGTTGAAGTCAGCAGGTTCCCACCTCCACTGTAAACAGTGTTGGCAGGGCACTGCTTCCCCCTCCTTAGGCGCCGGACGGTTTGCCAGAATTTCTTCGAGGCCGATCGATAGTCTTTCTCCATGGTCTCACCAAACTCCTCCCAGACTCCTCCCCTCTTTGAACCGCAACCTTATCGTGGTGGAGGGGTTTGAGTGCCCGAATGATCCTAGGAGCTATGTTGTCAGGGGCTATATGCCCCTGGTAGGGTCTCCCAAGGCAAACAGAACCTAGGTGACGGGCCAGACAAAGAGCGGTTCAGAACCCTTTATGGTGATGAAAAAATCAAGGACCGTGACGTCGCCCGGTATGGCACAACCGGGGCCCCACCCTGGAGCCAGGCCCGGGGTTGGGGCTCGCATGCGAGCCTCTGGTCCAGCAGGCTGGTCCAGCAGGCTGGTCCAGCAGGCTGAGCCTGGCCGGGCCCCGTGGGGCCGTCCTCCCGTGGTCCCACCACCTGCGGGAGGAACCGTAAGGGGCCGGTGCAAAGTGAATTGGGTGGCAGTCGAAGGCGGAGGCCTCGACGACCCAATCCTCGGACACGGAATCTGGCGCTAGGGAACTTGTAGCCTTATTATCTGTATTTTATTTTTTTTTGTCTACATGTGCATAAACTACTTCTAACAACCAGTAAATGTTAATTAAAAGTTAAAAGTTACTTTATTTTCGCCAAAGTAACCCATACAAAAATATACGTTTACAGTTCAACTTATACCATTAGCGATTAGCATTACCATTATTATCTAGCATATATGAGTTCATTCTTGACCAAAACACATCAGGAAAGAACGCTACAATTACTCCCAAAACTAATTGTAATAATAAATAGTTACACAGATGGCTCTTCAGTTTGAGGTCGGAGAGCGCCAGGATGTTTTCTTCTGAGGTCCTCGTGCATCGCAGACGTGGTACAAGATCCCCCTCACAAACAGAGTAATGTAGTTTACGCAGTTCAGTGAAGAGTGAAGGGATAGTTTTGTCGGAGAAACAAAACAACAGCTTTACAAGAGAATGTATCAGCAAGAATATAATATAATATTCTTACAGGAATTGAAACTTACACTTGTAAGAGCATGTAACTGTTCACTACACGCCGCTCGCTTAGAGGACCGATCAGGTGAAATTGAATATTTTTCCACGGCACACCTGACGATCTCTCACAGCACACTAGTGTACAGCGGCACACTGGTTGTAAAACACTGCCTTAAACGACTCTCACATCAGGAGTCACACTGTCCTTTCAGAGCCAACGACCATGAGACCAGATCAGCCGGGTCCATCAGGTTTGGTTTCAGGGGAAACTCCTCCCTCTAGAGATATAAGCTCAGCTCTTACCAGTTGATCTCAGATTTGATAAAGTCTCTTGGAATTAGAGACAAAACGTCTTCACCTTGAAAACTGTGTCTAGATGCTTTTACTTTAACTTTTTCTTTAAAATAAATGGCATAAATATGGGATTTGAAACATAGATAGAGCCACACTTACAGTCTTCAGTCTGCTTTTGATAAAAGCCTGACGTGTTGGTTTGTAAAAATACACTTTATTGACACATTTGCATTCACAAACACCTCTGTAAATAAACTTACTCAAACTAATAATCATTAATTAATATTATATGTAATTTATCATTTGTTTTGCCAGTAACTGTGTTTTACTAAAGGCAGTAGAACATTGTAGTAGTGGCCACATTGGCCCCAATTTTAATGCTAAAAAGTACTTTTTTTTCAATGTCAGAAACCATATAATTCTAATCAACATTGTCTTAGCTACTAACAGATGTCACATGTGTCAAAGCTCATGTGTAAAGTTAGAATTGCAAGTACTTTGTACTTTGCCAAATACTTTGAACAGAGCCAATAATGACCCTTACGGCTCTTTTCTGTGAAAGACTAATTGGATTGATATATTCTTTACAAGCACTTCCCCAAACTTCAACAAAAAAAGCGAAATTATGTCTAATAAGATATATTTTTAATTAACTTAAATCAATATTGCCCCTGTGCACTGTTGCAACCTTCCCCTCTTGTGGGGTCAGTTGCAACTCAGTCCAAATTGTAAATATAATATTATACTATGTACACACGTTACAGTGTGGCTAACACACTTTGTCCTTTTTCTTCATTTATTACCCCACCTCGGGTCATTGTTAAACTGACCTAATGTTCTATACCCAGGCACTGACATCAAACATGTGTTAATGTACAATTTGCCATTTCTGGTGGCTAATGCTAATTTTTTATTCATTTGCAAAAGCAGATAACTCTGTTTTTTTTTTTTTTTTTTTTTTTTTTATTATCACAAACATTTTTTTCTATTATTTGCCAAAGGTGTGATCAGTCAAACCAAACCTGAGTGGCTGTGACCAATTAGGACCACAAAGGACCCAAATCCTAATTGGTCACAGCACTGCACTATGCAAAGAATAAATTACAATCCTCAATTAACTGATTTTCAATGGCTTAAAATGGCTTTTATCAGTTTTTGCAAATGAACTCTTCAATTGTAGTTTGTATTATGGGCATATAATTCAAAAATAAATTATTGATTTTTTAAATTAATAATACACCTGTGGTCCGGTCTTTGCCATTGATATCAATGAATAACAGTTATGACCATGATTTACAACAGGTAACCTTGGGTGTAACCAAAGGTGTCCTCAACGCAAGCATCCTCGCTGATAAGGTGACAGTTAAAGGTGAGCTGTGTGTGTGTTGGAAAAGAAGGAAGTATTGTTTTATGTATTAAGCACAAAACATTTGGAATTGGTTTCTACTTAGTAACTGTCCAGACGCTTTCTTTTTAATCGTTTTAACAGAGCAGTTAGAAAACGTACCTAACAAACAAAATGTGCACAGGCACACAGTAAAAAAAAAAACTCACAGCGGTCAACTCACAGCAGAGGTATCCAAAACGACATAGGCAAACTCAAAGATAAACGTAGAGGAGCTGAGAAAACACAGGAAATAAATGACTGGAATCACACAGATGTGAAGGCAGACAAAGACCAGGAACTGAAAACTGAGACAGGGACGGCAAAAAGAAAATCAGATAGTGGACTTTAAGGGCTAGTTTAAACAAACATATGTTAGATACTGTAATGCAACGTTCTAACAGTATAATCCACAATAACATCAAAACTTACTGGGCAGCCCCTGGTGGCAGCTGCCGATTAATAATAAGATAATTAAAAGATTTTCCAATAATCTGTATCCCACAACAGACAAACATCTGGAACATACTCTTATGATGATGGTGTGTAAAAAAATTAGGAATGTTACGGGATATTACAAGTTATTTAAAGTGCCAAAAATAAAAGATTGTCTACATTAACAGATAGGATTTTATCAATTTTCTGGCCAATTCTCTGCCAGAATTACTATTGTTTTTTGGGTTGTTGTTTTCACTGTTTGCCAAAAAATAGGGCTGGATGTTTGGTGTAAATGGAATTAATCTTAACTTTGACATCTTTCCCTAAAACTAAATATAATGTCAAATCCTTTTAAATGACAGGAAATGGAGAGTCAGAGCTCACTCTGGAGTCCCACAGCCTGTCATTTCTTAATGACCTGCTGGCGAGAGTGTCCTATAAGAGCACCGTTTACCACGTGCACACAGGAGATCTTGGTAAGTTACCACAGTTTTATCACTCTGCAATGATAAATTGAAGTGATAAATATTGTTGTAAACAGCAGTATTTTTTTCTGTGCCTAGTCACCTTTAGTTTTGAGAACCATACAGCTTTGTTTCCCGTTGTCATCAAGCAGCCTGAGCTGCCGGTCTTGTACGATATAGGAACAGGTAAAAACACACTTCTAAATAAATCATACTTTATTACACATGTGGAAAAAATTGTTGGTACCCTTTGGTCAATGAAAGAAAAACTCACAATGATCACAGAAAAAACTTTATTCTGACAAAAGAATAAAAAAATAAAAAAAAAAATTCTATGAATGTTAACCAATGAAAGTCAGACATTGCTTTTCAACCATGCTTCAACGGAATTATTTTAAAAATAAACTCATGGAACAGGCCTAGACAAAATCGATGGTACCCCTAACTTAATATTTTGTTGCACAACCTTTTGAGGCTATCACTGCAATCAGACGATTCCTGTAACTGTCAATGAGACTTCTGCACCTCTCAGCAGGTATTTTGGCCCACTCCTCATGAGCAAACTGCTCCAGTTGTTTCCGGTTTGAAGGGTGTCTTTTCCAGACGGCATGTTTCAGCTCCTTCCAAAGATGCTCAATAGGATTGAGGTCAGGGCTCATAGAAGGCCACTTTAGAATAGTCCAATGTTTTCCTCTTAACCATTCTTGGGTGTTTTTAGCTGTGTTTTGGGTCATTGTCCTGTTGCAAGACCCATGACCTGCGACTGAGACCAAGCTGTCTGACACTGGCCAGCACATTTCTCTCTAGAATCCCTTGATAGTCTTCAGATTTCATTGTACCCTGCACAGATTCAAGACACCCTGTGCCAGATGCAGCAAAGCAGCCCCAGAACATAACAGAGCCTCCTCCATGTTTGACAGTAGGGACAGTGTTCTTTTTTTGATATGCTTCATTTTTCCGTCTGTGAACATAGAGCTGTGCTTTGGCAAAAAGTTCCATTTTTGTCTCATCTGTCCATAGGACATTCTCCCAGAAGCTTTGTGGCTTGTCAACATGTAGTTTGGCATATTCCAGTCTAGCTTTTTTATGATTTGTTTTCAACAATGGTGTCCTCCTTGGTCGTCTCCCATGTAGTCCACTTTGGCTCAAACAACGACGGATGGTGCGATCTGACACTGATGTTCCTTGAGCATGGAGTTCACCTTGGATCTCTTTAGAAGTCTTTCTGGGCTCTTTTGTTACCATTCGGATTATCCGTCTCTTTGATTTGTCATCAATTTTCCTCCTGCGGCCACGTCCAGGGAGGTTGGCTACAGTTCCATGGATCTTAAATTTCTGAATAATATGTGCAACTGTAGACACAGGAACATCTAGCTGCTTGGAGATGGTCTTATAGCCTTTACCTTTATCATGCTTGTCTATAATCTTCTTTTTATTCTCCTGCGACAACTCTTTCCTTCGCTTCCTCTGGTCCATGTTGAGTGTGGTACACACCATGTCACCAGACAACACAGTGACTACCTGAAGCCCTATAAATAGGCCCACTGACTGATTACAAGATTGTACACACCTGTGATGCTAATTAGTGCACACACCTTGAATTAACATGTCCATTTGGTTACATTATTTACAGTCTTTTCTAGGGGTACCATCAATTTTGTCTAGGCCTGTTCCATGAGTTTATTTTTTAAAATAATTCAGTTGAAGCATGGTTGAAAAGCAATGTCTGACTTTCATTGGTTAACATTCATAGAATTTTTATTTATTTTTACTTTTGTCAGAATAAAGTTTTTTCTGTGACCATTGTCCGAAGGGTACCAACAATTTTGTCCACGTGTGTATGTCCTGCTTTTCACACAGAAATTATTTTCAAGTAACACCATTATAATCAACACATTAAAGACACAATAACTTACACAGGAGATAATTTTATTCTAAATACTTTATATCTATATTCAAATGTGACTTTATTAACAAATGCAGGGATGTTGCCAGGAATTTTGTGCCCCATAAAAAGATCTCACACTGGGCCCCACCACCACAACCTCTACCGTATTACTGTAACTAGAAGTGATGCTTGGTGTAGAGCTTTGAAGGAACTTACGAGGCAAGAGACACAGTTAAACACAAAGGTCGACACAAAAAGATAAATGATAATGGTTTCGGGGGGTCCTGGGGTGTATTTTAACAGCCGTTATGTTATTACTATAGGGCAAGTACAATTTGGGGAACTGTTAGATTTTCTGACTCGTCATATTTAAAGATAGGCTGGGTAAAAGTAAATGAATGAGAATCTCCACAGAGCCTGGATACAGACATTTCTCACATTCTGAAACATATCAAGGTTAAGAACTGACATTATATTATCTATAATAATCAATGACTATTGACTTATTATGTGAGTGAGTTAGGCCTGCTTTTAATACTGTAGACCCTACAATAAGGGGTTTTTACCTTTGTATTTAATGGATGACAAAATAATGTTTAAAATTAGTTTGTGGTCTATTATTTCTACATTTTAGACTGTGGACATCACTGCAGCTGCCTGGCCTTTGACCCCTCCCTTCTGCATGTCTGTGTTCTAATCTGGCAGGACCTTTAACAGGATGGATAATATTCTCTGTGACTTGTCTGAGTGTTATTAGCTTTAATGTTGGCTCTAAACATAAGCAGACACTTAGTGTTTGTGTTCTTGCTGTAAATGTCTTTAAATCCACTTCTGATCTGGTCTTATTCTGTCTCTAGTCTTCAGCCTCATGTCACTAACCTCTGTGTCCCACAGCTACATTAACTCATAATTTTTAGATTCGATTAATAAAGGTCTCTCGCTGTGAATATTTTACATTGTGTTGTGAATCTGGCGCTGCTGCCTGTTTCCCTTGTGGGACTAGTGCAAACAGGTCTGAGATCAGTTTAACTGTCACAGAGCAGGGGCTTAGACCACCGCTGTAAGAGGGGCCCAAAGGAGAAACTGTAGAGGATTTAGGGGAAAAAACTGGGGTTAAAAATCAAGACCAAGTCAAAGCTCAACTCATAAAATCAACTCCTTCAAATGACTGGAAAAAATTAACTGGAAAATATGTCCAGATTTGATTATTTTGAATTGTGAATGTGTGTGCAACAGCTTTGTGCGCCTGGTTTGACAGTGGGACCGAACCCTTGAAACTGAAGGAAGGGGGGGTCTCAGATAAAAGTTGAATGAAGGTTTTTTTTTTTTAACAAAACAAAAAAAAATAAAATCATAAAGTTTTATTTGTGAACAATGAACAAAACAATCACTTGATGTAAATCAAGTTCTATAAACATATTTTTTGTTTTATGTAATGTATTTGGAAAAAGACTAAAAGGTATCCAGCATAAACATATTTATTCTTATCATTAATGTAATTCACCTTGTGTCGTGTCTGATACTGAACCCTCAGACTTCAGCACGATTGTATGCAACAACTCACAAACACACAACCAGTTCAATGCCATAGAGTCTTTATTGTAACGACAACAAACAACCCGAGTAGACTATCCCCAGCTAAGCTATGTCCCTGGTGGCTTTCTTCAGCTGTTTAGGCTCCAGGCCCACCCTCTGGAGGAAGTAGCGCACTGATTTTGCTGGGAACCCGCGGCTGCCGACTTCTATGGGATAGCTGGTTGCGTACCAACCTTTTAGAACTGCTTCATCGACCAGGCCTTGGTACTTGGCTTTTTTCAGTTGGTGAGACGTGGCTAGCCTCTCTTCCCAGGGCACCGTGAGCTCAGCAATTATGATGGTTTTTGTGCTCTTAGATAATAGGACCATATCTGGACGGAGAGTGGTCACTGCCACCTCTTGTGGGAAGACAAGCTTCCTCTTCAGGTCCACTCTCAACTCCCAGTCAGAAGCCTGTTGCAAAATAGAGGGTGGGTTCTTAACCACCTTGCCAGACTTATGAGCCTTGTCTCCTTCCCTCACAAAAGTTATGGGCGGATGGGCCTGCTTGTTGTTGGCCTTGACTGCCGTTCCACCCATTTGGCAATTTCCGTGAGGACCTTGTCGTGCCTCCATCTGTACCGCCCTTCTGCCAATGCCCTTGGACAACCGGTCAGGATGTGGTTCAGTGTACAGGAGGCTGCTCCGCATTGCTTGCAAGATGGATCTTCCCCTCCGCCCCAGATCTTTATGTTTCTTGGAGTTGGCAGCAGGTCAGTCACCGAGCGCAGGAGAAAGCTCAACTTCCCTTGATCGGTCCGCCACAGTTCCTTCCATGACAGCGTCGCTCCTGTGCCTGGTCCCACTGCGTCCATCGACCCTGGGATGCAAGCCCGATCGCTTTCACCTGACGCTCCTCTTCTGCTGCCTCACGGACTATTTGCACAACAAGACCTCTTCTGGCTTTGGCATCAGCCCTGCTCCACCTCTTCTCACTGTAATGCCCCAGGCCCAGGTGTCCCTGGCATACCACTCCCACGATTTCCTGGTGTTTTAAGTGGGATTCCGCTTCCATCACAGCTTGCTGGGGCTTCCACTTCCTGCCGCATTTGATGGACTTGCTTGCATATCTTACTTTCCCGTCTTTAGATGCAAGGAGTGTACTGACTGCCCTTGCTTTAGTGGCTTTAAACTCCTCAACCACTGATGAGACTGGCAAGGGAAGCTTGGAGGTCTTGCTGTACAGGTTGACTGCACTGAAAGATGGGGGGACTCCCAGCCACTTCCGCAAGAACTTACTGCAAAGTCTTTCCATTCCTTCCACCTGATACATGGGAAAGTCGTAAAGTTGGAAGGGCCATTGAAGCCGGGGTATAATGCCATACTGAAAACACCAGACTTTAAACCTCCCAAGTAGTTGGCTGTGCTCGATTGCCATAAGCCAGGTTTTCAGCTGGCCCTTGGTTTTAATGAGGTTACCGCTGTCCTTTAAGGAGCTATCATACTGCTTTCCCAGGCATCGGATATTTTGATCCTGGATTGTTGGAATTTCGGAGCCTTGGATATTGAAGATGTTTCCTGTTAGCTTCCCCTTCAAGATACTGAGGCTCCTTGACCTTTCCGATTTAAACTGCAGGCGTGACCATGTTGCCATCTTTTCCAGTGCCCTCAAGATCCACTGTGTCCCCTGGATAGATGGAGTCATCACCGTCACATCATCCATGAAAGCACGACAAGCAGGGTGTCTCATGCCATCCTTTGCTTTTGGGCCTCTGCACTGCATTCCTCCTGCCTTTAGCAACAAATTAATAGCTGCTATAAACAGCGCCACAGAAATCGTGCATCCTGCCATGATGCCCTTCTCAAGCCTTTGCCATTTGGTGGTAACACTTCCCACGGTGAACCTCATCTGCAGCGCATCCATGTGTGCCATAACCAGCTTAACTACCTCTGATGGAACATGGTAGTGATCCAATGCCTTTCTGATTAGCTGGTGAGGGACACTTGGGTAAGCTTTAGCGAGGTCCAGCCAGACGACAGAGAGTGTGTTGTTATTACTCTTGGCTTCATTGATGAGCTGGCTGATTACTGTTGTATGCTCCAGGCAGCCAGAATATCCCGGTACGCCTCCTTTTTGGATACTGGGATCGATGAACTCATTAACGAGCAGGTATGTTGTTAGCCTTTTGGCAATGATGTCCCAGAAGATTTTCCCCTCTACATCTAGCAGCGAAATCTCCCGGAACTGATCGAGTCTTGTGGAATTTAACTCTTTTGGCACGAAGCAGCCCTCAGCGAGAGTCCAGAGCCCGGGTTCCAGCTTCTTCTTCCACAATGTCCGTAGGAGCTTTGAGAGCCTCTTCAGCAGCAGTGGGCAGCATTTGTATATTTTATAGGTGGTGCCTGATGGTCCTGGGGCTGATCCCGCCCTCGCTTTTATTACCACTGCCCTCACTTCATCCATGGTAAAGTCTGCCATGTTAAAAGGGGTGTGTGGTGTAATGGTCGGCAGTTGGAAGGGACACTCACCCAGAGGAATACCTCTAGAAGAGTCTCCGTGTGCAGCCGCCACGCTGTTTTCTATCTCCTCCTTTGCACATGACAGTAGGAATGATTTATCATCATAGGCCTTGTTGACTCCTCTCCAAATGTAACATGTATGGTTGTGGCCAAAAAGTTCAATTTTGGTCTCATCACTCCAAAGTGCCTCCTTATTGTGCATCTTGAAACAGCCACAACACTTTTATTCATAAAGTCCTGTATTTCAGCTGAAGGTATTTGTGGGTTTTTTGTTGCATTTTGAACAATTTTCCTGCCAGTTGTGGCTGAAATTTACCTGGGTTTGGTTTCAACTGCTGATTGGCATTCTCAATTCCTTGGATATCTTTTTATATCCCTTTCCTTTTTATATATGGTTTAATTACCTTTTTCCGCAGATCCTTTGACAATTCTTTTGCTTTCCTCTTGACTCAGAATACAGAAACATCAGTGCAGCACTGGATGAAAGAACAAGGGTCTGTCAGGAAACTCACTGACCTTTTATACACACACACTGATTACAAGCAAACAGATCACAGGTGAAGATGGTTACCTTTAGTAGCCATTCAAACCTGTTTGTGTCACTTGTGTGCTTGTTATCAGGAAAAAAAATCACTAGGGAACTTTTGATCAGGGTCATTTGGGTAGTTTCTGTTGTCATTATGATTTTAAAATAGTAAACACAATTGTTTGACAAAAAATGGCTTCACCCAACCACTAACTATGAGTAAAAGAAAAGTTTTTGTGTTATCATTCATATTCTCTGAAAAAAAATCACAAATTCTGCCAGGGTATGTAACTGGTAACTGGTGAGTCAGGTGCTCCCTAACAACACTGGGTTTTCAAAATTTGCAAGTTTACTTGTGGCTGAGTTCAATTGACTTTAAAAGAAAAAAATTAGGCAAAAAAATTATTAGAAAACAAAAGAAAGGCCAAAGCTATTACAAAAAAGGACCAAAGGATGCTAAACCAGACCAGGAAGTTAGGTCACTTTGGGAAATGTTGAACTTTACGATGCACTATATCACTTGTGAGACAGGTAAATGTCAACACTTTGATGACTGTTTGCAATCTTCTTTATCCCAGACATCAACTCTCAAGTCACCATTGCCACTAAGACCTTCCTCCGCTACGACGCACTCAAAGTCCTGCTGAGCAGCATCCGCACCTTTTATAGCAACATAACAGTGATCATTGCAGATGACAGCTTTGAACCTGAGAAAATAGTAGGAGAGCACATTCAGCACTACATCATGCCACCAGCTCAGGTAGCACTCATACTCACAATCATACTGCTGTGTGCATAAATGCAAAACATGCACACAGCAGTATCTTTGTCTGTATGCTAACTTTGATCTTTAATGATTTGGTGACACTCCTCTGAATGTCTGACCTATTAAATGTGTCTTCTTCTCGTTCTTTAGGGCTGGTTTGCTGGCAGGAACCTCGCAGTTTCTCAAGTCACAACCAAATATTTTCTGTGGGTGGATGACGACTTCCAGTTCACTGAAAATACAAAAATAGAGAAGCTGGTGGCGGTCATGGAGGCAATTCCTGAGTTAGATGTGGTAAGTTCTACTGATCTAATACTGAGATCATAAGATCCCCAATTGCAGGTGCTAAATAGCATCTGCAGTTTGTAGGTCTGTTACCTGTGAGTTGCTATGAGAAATTGTGTGAGTGATAACAGGTGCAAATGTGGGTCAGGCCGCGAAATGTAAATGAGGGTTTAGTATTTATAGAATAAGCAGTGTAAATTATCATGACATGCTTTTCTTTTAAGCAGACAATGCAACTTATATATTATCTGTTAATGTTGTGACAGATAGAGAGCCTATCAACTGTGGTCACTCAACCCAGTTCAGCTGGATAAACAGCAGCACCAAATGGATTCACACACTATTTTAGTTCCTGCAGTCTTGATGAGTCATATAGTGGAAGCTAAATTAATTCATTTTCTCCACCTTGTACTTTGAGAACACCCCATTGTACAAAATCACTAAGTTATTTTAGTAAATATTTTCCATCCATTTTTTGCAAACTCTATCCACTTGTGCTTTAGTACATTCTAAGTTTCAGTCAATAAAGTTATAGCTTATAAAGTATAATCTGATGACAGTTGTTTTGTTTCACACCAGGTTGGCGGCTCAGTGCAAGGAAACCAGTTTTATTTTACACTTGAGTATGACCAGGGTGAGGAGAAAGAGGGCGGCTGCTTGTACAGGAAGTCTAATGGAAAGTTCCACCCACTGCCTGGTCACCCTCAATGCTCTCTGGTCAGCGGTGTTGTCAATTTCTTCCTGGCTCGTACAGATGCCGTCCAGAGGGTGAGATTTGACCCTCAACTCCAGAGAGTAGCACATTCAGGTATGTGTGCAGCAGACAAGGTTTGGATATTGTACATCAGACAAAATATGCAGGATTCATAATCAGATAAAATGAATATGCACGTTATATCTTGTATAATATACCTTTTATCCTTCCTTTTATCTGACGTTATTGTCTTTGTTACGGTCGTAGTTGTAAGGTCTAGGATGAAAGGGACACGTAACATAAAAGGTTGCAATAATTTATTTAACACAAATATACTCGCAAAATAACCAATACAGAGAAATGGGGAGCCTAGTAACCAAGGAAACAATAGTTAAACTAAGGAAATGGCTCTCCCCACTCTGAACCAAAACTATAACTACAGAGGAACAAGACAAAGTGGTGTGTATGCCCTAGCCCAGCATCCCTGGCTTAGCCACTCGACGAGATGGAGACAAAGAAGCCAGAAGCTAAAAACATCTGTATCTGTAGACAATGGGGCACAGTGGTTTAGATGGTAGAGTAGTCGTCCTGTAACCGGAAAGTTGGTGGTTCTTCCCAGAAGCCTTCTTTCCCCAGTTTATACTGTTGTTGTGTCCTTGGGCAAGACACTTAACCCACCTACCTTCCAGTGACACAGCTCTGGTGTATGAATGTGTGAGAGTGTTGCTCTGGTGTATGAACGTGTGAGAGTGTTGCTCTGGTGTATAAACGTGTGAGAGTGTTGCTCTGATGTATGAACGTGTAAGAGTGTTGCTCTGGTGTATGAACGTGTGAGAGTGTTGCTCTAGTATATGAACATGTAAGTATGAACGTGTGAGAGTGTTAATCTGGTATATGAACGTTTGAGAGTGTTGCTCTGGTGTATGAAAGTGTGAGAGTGTTGCTCTGGTGTATGAAAGTGTGAGAGTGTTGCTCTGGTGTATGAAAGTGTGAGAGTGTTGCTCTGGTGTATGAACGTTTGAGTGTGTTGCTCTAGTGAATGAACGTGTGAGTGTGTTGCTCTGGTGTATGAACGTGTGAGAGTGTTGCTCTGGTGTATGAACGTGTGAGAGTGTTGCTCTGGTGTTTGAACGCCTGAGTGTGTTGCTCTGGTGTATGAACGTGTGAGAGTGTTGCTCTGGTGATGAATGTGTGAGAGTGTTGCTCTGGTGTATGAACGTGTGAGAGTGTTGCTCTGGTGTATGAACGTGTGCGTGTGTTGCTCTGGTGCATGAACGTGTGAGAGTGTTGCTCTGGTGTATGAACGTGTGAGTGTGTTGCTCTGTTGTATGAACGTGTGAGTGTCTTGCTCTGGTGTATGAACGTGTGAGTGTGTTGCTCTGTTGTATGAACGTGTGAGTGTCTTGCTCTGGTGTATGAACGTGTGAGTGTGTTGCTCTGGTGATGAAAGTGTGAGAGTGTTGCTCTGGTGTATGAACGTGTGAGAGTGTTGCTCTGGTATATGAATGTGTGAGAGTGTTGCTCTGGTGTATGAACGTGTGAGACTGATACTCTGGTGTATGAATGTGTGAGAGTGTTGCTCTGGTGATGAATGTGTGAGAGTGTTGCTCTAGTGTATGAACATGTGAGAGTGTTGCTCTGGTGATGAAAGTGTGAGACTGATACTCTGGTGTATGAACGTGTGAGAGTGTTGCTCTGGTGATGAATGTGTGAGAGTGTTGCTCTAGTGTATAATCGTGTGAGAGTGTTGCTCTGGTGTATGAATGTGTGAGTGTGTTGCTCTGGTGTATGAACGTGTGAGAGTGTTGCTCTGGTGTATGAACGTGAGAGACTGTTACTCTGGTGTATGAACGTGTGAGAGTGTTGCTCTGGTGATGAACGTGTGATGAATGTGTGAGAGTGTTGCTCTGGTGTATGAAACTTGTGAGTGTGTTGCTCTGGTGTATGAACGTGTGAGAGTGTTGCTCTGGTGTATGAACGAGTGAGTGTGTTGCTCTGGTGTATGAACGTGTGAGAGTGTTGCTCTGGTGTATGAACGTGTGAGTGTGTTGCTCTGGTGATGAAAGTGTGAGAGTGTTGCTCTGGTGTATGAACGTGTGAGTGTGTTGCTCTGGTGTCTGAATGTGTGAGTGTTGCTCTGGTGTATGAACGTGTGAGAGTGTTGCTCTGGTGTATGAAAGTGTGAGAGTATTGCTCTGGTGTATGAACGTGTGAGAGTGTTGCTCTGGTGTATGAACGTGTGACAGTGTTGCTCTGGTGTATGAACGTGTGAGTGTGTTGCTCTGGTGTATGAACGTGTGAGAGTGTTGCTCTGGTGTATGAATGTGTGAGTGTGTTGCTCTGGTGTATGAATGTGTGAGTGTGTTGCTCTGGTGTATGAACGTGTGAGAGTGTTGCTCTGGTGTATGAACGTGTGAGACTGTTACTCTGGTGTATGAACGTGTGAGAGTGTTGCTCTGGTGTATGAACGTGTGAGAGTGTTGCTCTGGTGTATGAACATGTGAGAGTGTTGCTCTGGTGTATAAACGTGTGAGAGTGTTGCTCTGGTGATGAATGTGTGAGAGTGTTGCTCTGGTGTATGAACGTGTAAGAGTGTTGCTCTGGTGTATGAACGTGTGAGTGTGTTGCTCTGGTGTATGAACGTGTGAGAGTGTTGCTCTGGTGTATGAACGTGTGAGTGTGTTGCTCTGGTGTATGAACGTGTGAGAGTGTTGCTCTGGTGTATGAACGTGTGAGTGTGTTGCTCTGGTGATGAAAGTGTGAGAGTGTTGCTCTGGTGTATGAACGTGTGAGACTGATACTCTGGTGTATGAACGTGTGAGAGTGTTGCTCTGGTGATGAATGTGTGAGAGTGTTGCTCTAGTGTATAATCGTGTGAGAGTGTTGCTCTGGTGTATGAATGTGTGAGTGTGTTGCTCTGGTGTATGAACGTGTGAGAGTGTTGCTCTGGTGTATGAACGTGAGAGACTGTTACTCTGGTGTATGAACGTGTGAGAGTGTTGCTCTGGTATATGAACGTGTGAGTGTGTTGCTCTGGTGTATGAACGTGTGAGAGTGTTGCTCTGGTGTATGAACGTGTGAGTGTGTTGCTCTGGTGATGAAAGTGTGAGAGTGTTGCTCTGTGTATGAACGTGTGAGTGTGTTGCCCTGGTGTCTGAATGTGTGAGAGTGTTGCTCTGGTGTATGAACGTGTGAGAGTGTTACTCTGGTGTATGAAAGTGTGAGAGTGTTGCTCTGGTGTATGAACGTGTGAGAGTGTTGCTCTGGTGTATGAACGTGTGAGTGTGTTGCTCTGGTGTATGAACGTGTGAGAGTGTTGCTCTGGTGTATGAACGTGTGAGTGTGTTGCTCTGGTGATGAAAGTGTGAGAGTGTTGCTCTGGTGTATGAACGTGTGAGTGTGTTGCTCTGGTGTATGAACGTGTGAGAGTGTTGCTCTGGTGATGAATGTGTGAGAGTGTTGCTCTGGTGTATGAACGTGTGAGAGTGTTGCTCTGGTGTATGAACATGTGAGAGTGTTGCTCTGGTGTATAAACGTGTGAGAGTGTTGCTCTGGTGATGAATGTGTGAGAGTGTTGCTCTGGTGTATGAACGTGTGAGAGTGTTGCTCTGGTGTATGAACGTGTGAGAGTGTTGCTCTTGTGATGAAAGTGTGAGAGTGTTGCTCTGGGGTATGAACGTGTGAGAGTGTTGCTCTTGTAATGAAAGTGTGAGAGTGTTGCTCTGGTGTATGAACGTGTGAGAGTGTTGCTCTGGTGTATGAACGTGTGAGTGTGTTGCTCTTGTGATGAAAGTGTGAGAGTGTTGCTCTGGTGTATGAACGTGTGAGAGTGTTACTCTGGTATATGAGCATGCACTGTCCCAATCAAATAAATTATTACAAAAAGAAACATAAATGATATACCAACTGACCAAAAAGAGAGGGAGAGGTTTCAGAAATAGAGATAGTCGGACTCACCTCCACGCACAGCCTGGGCTCTGGACCCACACTCCTCAAGAGAGGCTTGTCTCTCCACTACTCTGGAGTGGCCTGCGGTGAGAGGCAGCGGGCTGGTGTGGGTTTGCTTATAGCCCCCCAGCTCAGCCGCCATGTGTTGGAGTTCACCCTGGTAAACGAGAGGGTCGCTTCCCTGCGCCTTCGGGTCGGGGATAGGTCTCTCACTGTTGTTTGTGCTTACGGGCCAATGGCAGTGCAGAGTACCCTTCTTGGAGTCTCTCAGAGGGGTGCGGGGAAGTGCTTCGACCGGGGACTTTATGGTTCTACTGAGCGACAGTGACACCTGGAGGGGCGTGATTGGGAGGAACAGCCCCCCTGATCTGAATCCGAGTGGTGTTCTGTTATTGGACTTCTGTGCTGGTCACAGTTTGTCCATAACAAACACCATGTTCAGGCATTAGGGTGTCCACCAGTGCACGTGGCACCAGGACACCCTAAGCCGGAGGTCTGTAATTGAATTTGTGCTTCTGAAAATGTTAAGTAACATTAAATCAGATTCTTCCATTTGTTGTTTTTAAAAATAAAAAATCTATACCACTATGAATGTCACATTTTTTCTTAGATACAGGGTAGCTTATATTACATTTACCTGAAGCTTTTATCCAAGGTGACTTACATTAAGAGCCCGTCCACACGGAGACATGTATCACTGTATACGTATACATTTTTTATCGTATTGGCGTTTCGTCCACACGGATCCGGCGTTTTGGGAGACTGAATCCGCTATTTTTGGAAACCGGGTTCTAAAGTGGATAAATCTGAAAACTACACCCGTGCAGTTTTGTGTGTACAGCCAATCCGTTTAATTTTGTGAAACAATGATGTCATCACATCACGTGTCGGCTGCAGCGCGCAAGGTTATGCGCATGCTCAAAGTCTTCTTCTCCGTGAATAGTGTATATCTGTGGCAGAATTACAGCGCCCCATACTGGTCTGGCATATATACTACACCGTTTTCAGTCGGTTTTAGTGGTTTCGTGTGTACGCAGATATTTCTTGAGACGACGCCGTGTTTACAGAATTTTTTTTCAGAACGGGGAAAAAAAATGATCGGATAGGGAATGCACCGGCTTCGTGTGGACGTAGTCTAAGGTTCCATTCACCAGTGTTACAGCTGGAACACCACTATAGGCAAGATGGATGAAGTGTCTTGCCCAAGGACACAATGACAATATGAACTGTGGGGAGAGCGGGACTCGAACCACCTACCTTCCGGTTGAAGGACGACCGCTCTACCACTGAGCCACTGCGCCCGTATTATACATACATGTGTGATCCCCACAACAATAAGTTAAAAGGAAAATAAATAAGAGCAGCATAAATATCAATAACCAATTAAGATATTCAAAATCTGCATACATAAGTTAAAATTCTTGTTTTTGGTCTTGCTTTATATTTATGATGGGAAGACATATTATTTACTGTGCAGATGCACATGAGCTACTTACTTTAATTGTCTTCTTTTTACTCTAGAGTTCTTCATGGATGGGCTGGGCTCCTTGATGGTTGCCACCTGTAACGATGTGTCTGTAGGCCATCAGCCAAAAACTGGCAAGAACGATCCTGCCTCCTATGCCAAATTCAGAAATTCATCTAAGAATGACATTGAGTTCAAATTTCAGCTTCACTTCTTTAAAAACCACTTGAAATGTATCATGTTTGGGTAGACTTCTGACTCGGGGATAAGCAGGTTGAAACTGTCACACAATGGACACTGTGGTTAAATCCTACTCCAAGAATTCTTTTTTAAAATTATATTTCTGTCTTTATATTTTTGTCATAATGATGTAATTTCTGTAACTTTCATGTTTAAAAGTAAAAAAACTTTTCTTGCTAGTCAGTATATCTTTGGCCAGCTCTGCTTGGCTACAAATTTAATGATATCATATTAGGGCTGGGAAAAAAATCGATTTGATTTAAAAATCGAGTTGGTAGGTCAAATCGATTCATATTTTCAAAAAATCGATTTTTTAGATTTTTTTCTCCCCCTCTTAAGTATAGCGTATAATACATACATTTTGCATTCGCCAAAATAATGTTCCTTCAGGGTTTCTGTAGCACACTCTCTGCGGCGCGGGCCTCTGCCCCTCCCCCGAGATCAGCGCATACATACACAAACAGTCAAACAACATGGCAGAAACAGCTGGCGAAAGAGAGCAGCTCCTTCCAAAAAAAGGCTCTTCCACTTCAGTCGTGTGGAATTGGTATGGATTTACGGCATCTGATGAGGAACAGACAACACCTCGATGCAAACTATGTCTTAAGGCTGTTGTTGTTGCTGGTAGCAGCACGACAAATCTGTTTCAGCATTTAAAGCGTAAACATGCGGCTGAGTGGGAGAAGTGTTGCCTTCTCCGAAAAGAAAACCATGTTAGTGGCGTTAGCGCTAGCACCGTGCTAGCGCTAACGCCACTAACATGCAATTATATTTTTTATGGTGAATGGTGTTACTGTTTACATGTTCAATTCAACTAAGAGTTACCTCAGGATTTTTTGTTGTTTTATTATCCAAATTATTTATACTGTATTTGTATAAATATAGCTGTTTGACAATCTTTGTTGCACATTTGCACAGTGACTTTTCAGTTAGAGAAACAAAGGTTTGCCTTTGCCATTTTGTTTATGTTGATGCACTTTAATTAAATACAATAAATATATACATTTAAAATATATTTACAGTTCACAGTTATTTTGTTTTAAATGGGGAATCGAATCGTGAATCGTAAATTTTTATTTTTATAAAAAAATCGCAGACTATGTCATACAGTGATAATGCTGGTTTTAGGAAGTCTTCTTGGTCTTTATTCATGAGTCTTTGCTGCCTCTGTTCTACTCATTCATACAGATGATTAACGATTTCAGAAACAAAATCTTTTACAAAATCGCAGATTTTTTTAGGGGAAAAAATCGCCCAGCTCTATATCATATTGAAAATATCGTCTGTAACTTGTTTTACTAAGTCAGTTCAATAATCTGATAAGTTACCGATGATAAAGCATGCCGTAAGACTGATCAGAGGGAGGGAGAGAAAAGAGGCAAAACACCGGTTTTGTGGTTCAGTCAGTTCTCTTTCTCAAAGCTTTATTTTTAGGATACACAGTTTATATACAGTGGCAGTGTGACAAACATGGTCTAATGTTAGCTATATGTCAGAAAGTTCTGTAGTTAGTGGTGCAGCTACCAATCACAGAATACATTCAGAACATGTTATTTAAAATTGTTTCATGCTATACCATAAAGAGAAAGGCACATATGTTTCTATGTTGCAACAGTGCAACATGTGAATCATTTCTCAAAAAGCATTCCACCCTTTAATTCTATTAACAAAATTACCTTAAAATGACAAATTCTTTATTCACTGTTTTGAAAACCTACTAGTTACTGTAGCAGGATGTATTGAAGCAATAGATGGTGGTGACTGGTGTATAGGGTTGGCAAAGTTGCACAATTGCATTTGGGTTTTGACAAAGGAAGTGTTACACATCTACCATAGTGTTTTTTCAGTATTGGCCCTGTACCGAGCTGAAAAAGGAACATACTTGGGAGGATATTCCAATCTCTGGCACGTTTGTACAATGACCTTTTTTTTCTTTTACACAGGGCACAAATTCTAACTTAAAACTTTTAATTTGCCCCACCTTGTTTTACAGTTGCAAACTCTTTCATCACCTTGTAGTGTGTAGTCCACGTGAACAACGCCCTCTGTTCCAGACACTTCTCCGTTTTGGTCACATCTGACATTAATTTTATTTTTAAATCTGTATAACTTGAGCCTAGTATTACACAAAGCATAGAATACAGACATATCTGGTTGTCACACTGTTTACACTGTAAGCTTTGAATAACTTATCTCAGTCTTTGTAGTCGTAGTTTCCAGGGAGCGCTCCTTCAGTCAGTCGAGTTCTCGTCCTTTGAGACAATGTCCATGTCCTTGGCCATGTTTTAAGTGGTAACGTCTTTAGTCGGTCCGTCAGCTAGCTTGTCAATGAACGCCTTCTTTAGTTAGCAGAACCTGGTATGGGCCCTCGAAACCTGTTTCCGACCAATTTTTCCATCTCCACCTCTTTATCCACACATACATTGGCACCAAGTCATGTAGTGGCCTCGTGTCAGGTTTGGTCAGGTCAATCCTAGGCAAAGAAGAAAAGAAACTGGAGAATTAGTATTCTCCTATTTGTAAATCATACTGTTGATGATTACTTGTTAGCACCTATTTAGTTCCTTGGTATGCACTTAATTCAATAAAATCCATCATTCAGTAATGACCTGGTCCTTGAGCCCTTTTTTATTTGTTGCAACTTATCCTGCGCAGTTTTAACATTGTGCCTGGCACACATACAACACTTAAGACAGACTTCTGCAACTACCTGCTGTATCCCTGGGCAACGCCAAACTCCACTGATAATATTTACCATTTTATTTTGTCCATCATGATCTTTTTGTGCTATTTCTGCAGCAATTCTATACCAGGCTGGTGGTAAACATGGTTTCCCCTCAGATATATATTATTAACCTGGGTAGCATCATTTTTCCATCTTTTTTTTCTGCCTGATTTTGAACGATTTTGGGTTTGAACACCTTTGCCACTTTTCTTGATAAATTGGTGTGTTTGCACCTTCTTTGTCGTATGGAATAATCACACCAGCTTTTAAGTAATTGTTAAGACCTCTTAATGCCCCCTCCCACGCCTCTTTAGAGATTGGGTACTGTCTAAGTTGTGGTTTAGTGTTTGTGTTTGTAGTGATGTGGTAGGGAGGAACATTAAACCTGCCCACGTCAGTTGGACCTTTGGACCAAAGGATGTCTGGTATCTGTTTTAAGTCAGCTGCAATTGAATCTGACACCATCATACATTGCTCCACAGACAGACGCTGACTATCGTTGCCACAAACCTATCTCATACACCTCCAAAGTTGTATGAGATACCCACCCTGACCTGGCGTCATTAAAGAGTATCATAGTCAGAATAGATTGTAGGTCTTTCCACTCATCTGTATCGTCTGGCAATGGAAACATGAGGTGTGTGTTCAGTAAACAGATGCATTTGTTCAGAGTGTAACTCCACTGAGCATACAGCTCTAGTCTTACTACAGTATAAACCTTTTATGTTGAGCTCAGTTCAGAAGCCTGCATCTCTGATGGTATGTGGTTGCATGAGTGTGTGTGGCATGGGCAGCATCAAAGGTATATCCAAAGGTATATGCTGAAAAGGTATATCCAAGTTCTAGGACAACACATGCTCCCATCCAGACGTCGTCTCTTTCAGGGAAGACCTTGTGTTTTCCAACATGACAATGCCAGACCACATCCTGCATCAATTACAACATCATGGCTGTGTAGAAGAAGGATCCGGTTCTGAAATGGCCAGATCTTTCACCCAAAGAAAACATTTACGCATCATAAAGAGAAAGATGTGACAAAGAAGACCTAAGACAGTTGAGCAACTAGAAGCCTGTATTAGAAAAGAATGGGACAACATTCCTATTCTTAAACTTGAACAACTTGTCTCCTCAGTCCCCAGATGTTTGCAGACTGTTATAAAAAGAAGAGGGGATGCCACACAGAGGTAAACATGGCCTTGTCCCAACTCTTTTGAGTTTGTGTTGATGAACTTATTTTTCCCTTAAAATTATAAATTAACTAGGTTAAACATTTTATATTTTATATATGTTGTATTCTGAATAAAATATTGAAATTTAAAACTTCCACATCATTGCATTCTGTTTTTATTCACAATTTGTACAGTGTCCCGACTTTTTTGGAATTGAGTTTGTAAAATAAACTCATGTTCCACAATCTGGTCTAGGCCCTCTACTATAAGTGGACTGCTTCCAATTGCATTTGATTAGTATTTCATATTGTAAGAACAGTTTTATTTGACAATGGAATAGTATTTTTCCGTTTACACTTAGTAGATAAAACTGATTTGGATGCACCACTATCTACAGTGCCTTGCAAAAGTATTCGGGCCCCTTGAACTTTGCGACCTTTTCACATTTCAGGCTTCAAACATAAAGATATGAAACTGTAATTTTTTGTGAAGAATCAACAACAAGTGGGACACAATCATGAAGTGGAACGAAATTTATTCGATACTTCAAACTTTATTAACAAATAAAAATCTGAAAAATTGGGCGTGCAAAATTATTCAGCCCCTTTACTTTCAGTGCAGCAAACTCTCGCCAGAAGTTCAGTGAGGATCTCTGAATAATCCAATGTTGACCTAAATGACTAATGATGATAAATGGAATCCACCTGTGTGTAATCAAGACTCCGTATAAATGCACCTGCACTGTGATAGTCTCAGAGATCCGTTTAAAGCGCAGAGAGCATCATGAAGAACAAGGAACACATCAAACAAGGAGAAGACTGATCAAAGATGCAGCCAAGAGGCCCATGATCACTCTGGATGAACTGCAGAGATCTACAGCTGAGGTAGGAGACTCTGTCCATAGGACAACAATCAGTCGTATACTTCACAAATCTGGCCTTTATGGAAGAGTGGCCATTTCTTAAAGATATCCATGAAAAGTGTTGTTTAAAGTTTGCCTCAAGCCACCTGGGAGACACACCAAACATGTGGAAGAAGGTGCTCTGCACATCAACACGTCAAAATGTCTACTCAGTTGGGGCCACCTTCCAGTTTACTGTCACATTAGTGCAATTGTTCTGGAAGATGAGCTGAAGAGCAGAAAAAGGCTACACACAAAAGTTGGCAGACGACTCATTAGACATTGAAATTGTGTACCTACAGATTTATGACATTTGTGCACCTATTGTGAACAATGAATAACTATAATATTTTAGATTTTAGGCACAGTGTCGCTGCCTAGTGACCTGCCGAGTCTTTCCGCTGCAGACTGGCTGTTAGCGGAGGAGCGACGCAAGGTGACCGCTATAGCCACGCTGCTCAATCACCTACCCGGCGAGTCCTCTCACAAAGTATCCAATTACGCATAAAATACTTAATTTACTTTTGTCTATGCTTCTGTCTTAGGGTCAGGAACTCTCTTTAAAAATGGAGACCCCATACACAAGTAAGTTATTATACAGTTTTTGTTTTTACAAATGCAAACATCCATTTAAAGTGGTTCTCAATAGTGATGGGAAGTTCGGCTCTTTTCAGGGAGCCGGCTGTTTTGGCTCAGCTCCCAAAGAAGAGCCGGCTCTTTCGACTCCTGAACAGCTCTTAATTTAGGATTTTTTGTAGGCCTTTATTTTACCATAACTTTGCAAAAATTAATGGTTTGTGTGTTGAAAACCCTTTCATATGAAGTGTTTTTAGGAGAATCCTTATACTTGCCTAATTTTGTGCATTTATTCTTTTGGATGGGGTCATCACTTTGGGTATAAACTGGCTAATTTTGCTTTGAGTTGTCGTAGAAGTTATACCTGCATGTGTGGGGAAGCCAGTAGATGCTGCTGCAGTTGCTGTTTTTTTGGGATGAGACACACCTCATCTAGCTCATGCTAGCTTGCCCTCTCTCCTCTAACTGCACTGTAGAATGGAAAGTTCTCATATGTCTATGCAGGTTTGTGGTGGAACCACATTATTACGAAAGTAATTTTCATCTTGCAGTGAACGCACTCTGCTTTGTTGTTTCCATTGTCTTTAAACTGAAGCCAGATGCTGCTTCTCTTTCGGGTGTCACTCATAGTTTCAACTATGCCAACAGTACGCCAACTCACACACTCTCCTCACAGTATCTGACAGACAGTGTTGTTAACTTGCAGTGGAGCGCTGTGCCACTTCTCAGCACCCCCCTCTCTGTTTTTACATAATGGTATGATGTCAAACAAAGTTCTGCCTTGAGCAGAGCTCAGGCTGAGCACGGACATAAGCAGCGAAAAAGAAAAAAAATGGGAGCCGGCTCTTCTGATTCACTACAAAGCATCGGCTCTCAGAGCCGCATCTTTTGCGCATGACACATCACTAGTTCTCAAACTTCATGCCAAGGACCACCTCAGATTTTTTTTCTGTATCACAGCTTGAGAACCGCTGTATTGTTTGACATAATAATATGTTTTAGCTGATTGTCTGTATGTATACCTTCTCAGGTACAGTTCTCTGGAGGAGATTGATGTGGATCGTCTTCTGGCTCTCATCAACAAGTCATTTGAAAAAACACTGAAGAAAGACTACATTGACTCTTTGAAAGGACGGCTGCACTCAGTCTACCTCTCTGAAGGGTGTGTATATAACCACTGCTAGGTCAAAGTCTGTTTGGTTTGGCATGGGTATCCCCTGCAGGGCCTTGTGTTTCCACTGTGCTGTTTGCAGAAAAGAATCTGCCTGTGTATTTAGGGTTATATAGGGTGCACGTCGCAGAGTGGTTATGTTATAAGAATTCTATATCCTTATATTATCCAGAGAGACACGGAGACAGATTATATTATAAAAAGCGAAAGGCCAGGTTTTATTCTTGCAAGGATGAAGCAAACACACACGATATATCAAAGGTACATAGTGCGTTTTGCTTAAAGAAGTAAACAATACATGTGGTTTTATACACAGCAGTACACAGTGTTAAGGAGGAGGAGGAGGATGTTCACTCCTCTGCAGTCTGTGACCCAGGTCGTGATGGCTTTTGACTAGGGCCTGTTTGTAATAACATAAGCAGACAGAAGAATCATATCTAAAAACCAAAACATAGACACTAAATGAAAACACATACAAATACAATTCCCATAACAGGTTAGAACTCCTGCCTCACAGCAAGAAGGTCGTGAGTTCAAAACCCGACTCAAACATTCTCGGCCGACTCCGGTCTTTCTGTGAGGAGTCTCCATGTCCTCCACGTATTACCGTGGGTTCTCTCCGGGTACTCCGGCTTCCTCCCATCGTCCAAAGACATGCATGTATAGTGTATATATCCCTAGTGAATGAATGTGAGTAAGAGGACCCCCTCGAAAATGAGATGATTTATCTCTAGATTAATCCTCACAAAAAATGTGAATAAATAAATAAATTTGGCATGCACTCTAACAACTGACCTGGGGCCAATGTTTTTAATTCACATTAGGATAGCCATAGGATGCTAGCTCTATCTTTTTTGTTTTTTTCCAGCACATTTGCCATAGCTTTTTCTTGGAATATGACCGTTCATCACAATAACACTTAGTTATTTAGAGAAAACATCGCCATAATATTTCTTTGCTCCACCTTTAGCAACCATAACAGGTACACCAGATTTTTATGTGTACTTTATTGAGCTATTACACATTATTTGCGTATTATCCTACTCGTGTGTGTTGCCTAAAGCAGGTGGGGCCCGGGGGCCAATTTAAGCCTGCAACTGGATTTGATTTGTCCCGCCAAGGGTCTTCATGTTTTGTGACTAAAATTGCGGACTGACTAATCCAAACAAAAAAGTTTGGACACCCCTGGCTTAGAGCAGTGTTTCCCAACCTTTTTGTGCCGCGGCACACATTTTACATTAGAAAAGTCACAAGGCACACCACCAAACCAAAATGGCACAAAACTATATTTATTTATGAATTAATATATTTATTTAAATTTAAATATAATGAAAATCTAGTCTCAATTTACTCAGTTTACTGAAACCTTAATATTCTAACAGGAATTGAAGAAAGACACACAAAGATCTAAGTCTTTTTTTCGTCTTTATGGCCATCATGCTTGAAAAGCCCACCTCGCATAGACAGGTTGTGGAGTAAGGGAGTGTGAATAATGGACAAAAAATGAATATAAAATGGTAATAATAAAATGTATTGAAAATATAAGAAAATGGACAGAGCAATCAAATAAATACAACACAGTATACAGGTTTACGTTGTGGTACACAAACGTCCCTTAGTTCAAGGTTCGACTCTTTTTAGCAGAAAAAAATAGAAGAGGGAAAAACGTAGTCCTCATTTATCCAGTTGAAGAAAATACTAGAAAATTTTTTCCTTCCAGCTCGCCATCTTATTTTCTTAGTTGGAGTCCAATCCCCAAATAAAAACCTGACCTGAAAACAAGGTCAAGAATAAATCAATATTCAGGGGTTTAAAAACAAATCATTTCAGTCTTTAAGTTACATTAATTCACAATACTAAAAAAATACCATAAAGTTCACTTCATCAGTTCACAATAATTTCCCCTTACCTCCAAAAGCCATAGTTATAACATGGACAATTTAGCATTAGCAACACGTTACCTTATCCATTGAGCTCACAAGCAAATAGCAAAAACAATTCTCAAAACCTACCAAAAAGAACAGAAATAGCGGCATTAGAAGAGCCTAATTTAAAGTACGATGTAGCGGAATCATATATTGTAAACCAATATATCATTCTTTGAATCAAACCTTTGTATTTTGAGAGTATAACTAAGAATTAACCGTTTTCGTAATGAGGTTTCGTCTGAAAACAGTGGTACAGTGGCCCAGCCACAGTGGTACATAGGTGTAAGCAATTTTCCCGTCAGATGACCGGGTTACACAAGATAACCTTCATTGTATTGTATTGAGTTAAACATTTTTTGCTTTCTTCTGCCCACCACTCAGGCTAGAGCCTTTATCTGGGTCAGAATTTTCTCCAGGACCCAGGACTACATTTTCTTTTCAAATATTTATTCATTGCTATTACCTTCGATGGATAGTTGTCTCACTCCCAGGATGAATATGTACTGTACTTTCGTATTTAGTGCGATACTGCCTTCTAGTGGAAGGGTGTGAAAATGTTCACTACACGCTGTTCGCTTAGAGGACCAATCAGGTGAAATTGAATAATTTTCCACGGCCCACTTGACAATCTTTTACGGCACACTAGTTTATTTTTAAACACTGGCTTATTTTTATTATTATTATTACATAAATTTTATATAGAGCTTTTCCGGTGACGCAAAGACGCTTTACATATCAATTATTCATTCACTCCACAGTCACACACTGGTGGTAATAAGCTACATCTGTGACTACAGCTGCCCTGGGGCAGACTGACAGAGACGTAGCCGCCATTCCGCGCCTACGGCCTCTCCAACCACCACCAAGTACATTCACTTAAACATTCATACGAGGCAAGGTGGATTAAGTGTCTTGCCCAAGGACACAACGGCAATATGAACTGTGGGGAGAGCGGGAATCGAAACCTACTACCTTCCGGTTGAAGGACGACCGCTCTACCACTGAGCTACTGCCGCCCCTTAGAGAGTAGACTATTTAAAAGATTATTTAATCTTCATATTATTTATTGCACTCCTCATTGTTGCCAAAATAGTAACTTCCTAGTTTTGATCCAATCGCACGACAGATTGTTAAACTTGCAGTATACCCCTAGCCTTACATGGAGGTGGTTATCATAAGTATTTGTATGTGTGTGTCTAGATACAGCGCTGCAGCCATCATCACCATAGAGCCAGTAAACGGCGGGACTCCCTACCTGGACAAGTTTGTGATCAGCAGCAGTAAGCAGGGGCAGGGCACCAGCCACATCCTGTGGGAGTGTATCAGACAGGACTTAGGCAAACTGTTCTGGAGATCCAGAGCCACCAACAAGATCAACCCCTGGTAAGGTCACAGTCAGGAAAACTCTAAATTGATGTTTTATGCATCATCAACACATTAGCATAAATTCTTTGTGAAGCCAAATTAGGACGTTAGCTGTAGGTGTTTAGTATCACAAAGCTGGTTTACTTGGAAACTTGCTCCAGATCCCGTGTAGGTCCAGATAGACAATAGAAACACAACCCACTGACCAATGAGTAACAAGAAAAGAGCTGCCAGTGTGAAGGAGGGGAAGAAAAAGGCCTAGTGTAAGGGGCACAGCTGACGAGCGAGAACGAACAATAACAAACTTTTCTGCACGCTCAATGTCTGATGTGTTTTGTCTTTCCTTTACGTCCAGGTACTTCAAACACTGTGACGGGAGCTTTGTGAACGGCTCGTGGACGGTCTTCTGGTTTGGCCTGACAGACATCCGAGATTCCTACGACCTGGTGGAGTACGCCCAGAGGCTGCCCGACTCATTTAACACATCGGCTCTGTCCACACAGCTGCAGCCTCCTCCCGCTGTGGCAGGGTCTTGACCCGTGTCCTCATGATCTGCAGTCTTAAAATGAGCTTGGACTTTATTCATTTCTGGTTTATTTACCAATGAGTGGTACGGTATGGGCTGGATTGCTATGGTAACCCTGGAAGAGGCTTGTGTAGACGGTTACTATTAATTTGAATAAACAAGGCATTCCTATTTTATTATAGAGCAAATGTCACACACAGGTAACTCAATTTACTTTACAACTAAATACATCTGCACATGAAGTCATACAGTATAGATAATAAAACATGCAGGATAGTAACATAAAAAACAAATGACAAAAAAAATAAAAGCAATTAATAGCCTAATGTTTAGGTGTTGTTTAGGGATTTAAAGCATGTTTAGCATTGCAAGAGGGAGAAGGTATAGCTGTTTACTACTGCCATAAGTAAAGAGAAGTTTATTATTTAGTTATTTATTTCATAGTTGCACCAGTTTCCTACATTTTAGGGTTTCACTATTTGCCGTTACAAGTTACGCTAATGTTTGTTCAAGTAGGCAGCAAATAGAAAATGTTTAATTTACAAAGCTACAAGAAACTGAGTTGGGCTAAAACCGAAAGCAGTAAATGAACTAGCTAGCTTAGTTTTTGTGAGCACATTTATCATTTTCTTTTAATTATGACTTTTTATCACAAAAGAAAGACGCTTCATTTGTTTGACACTGGTAACTAACCCATACCAAGCCAAACTGTACCGTACAAGTAAAAAAACAAAGCTAACGCTGTGAATATACAGTATTTTAAACTTACAAACCTATGAAGGCACGTTGTAGCAAGTTTGGGAAAGCGGTTACTTTAATGTTTACTTGAAATATTTATATTCATAAGCACTCCCATGTTTAGTGCCAATGGAAGCCTTACAATTTGGTTGACTTAAGGCTGAAAGGGATATGTATTTAAATATTTGAAAACACTACTGTCTAACAATATGTAAATATTTATGGCTTGAAGAGTCTTTTATGCTATGGCTTGGGTGTTGAAAGGGGAAATCAAATAGCGTAGCGGCTATTAAAGTTGTACTTGAACTGTTTACTTTGGTTGCTTCTTGCTGATAAAAAAAAGGAATATTTAGACCGTCTGTTGATTTAAAGTTACATTTTATCAAGAGATATTCAAAAGACCGAATATTCTTGTGGGCGGAGCACAGGTTGGAGTGTTAAAGCGTGCTTAAAAAATAGCTGTTGCAAAACAGAGTGATTTGCAGCTTCCTCTTTTCAGTATTTGTATTGTGCTATTACCAAGTTCCCACTTTTCTCCACTGGCAATCATTTCAGCAGTTTACTTCTTGTCACGGTCATGTTTACGTTCAGCTATTCAAGTTGCTATGGGTTTCTAAAGGGAATAATTAAAAAATCTCAGAAACTTCAACTTTGTCTTGTACTTTTTAAGCTTACGTGCATTTCACATTCATTTTACCTCCGTATCTATAACAAACATGAGAGTGATAAGTGTACCTGCTTTCATACCCCTTATCTTTGAAGACAGACAGAAGTACTTAAAGGGGAATAGGAAGTTCATTTATATAGTCATGTTCCTGGCCCGGTTATTTGACATTATCGTGAAGTAGTGATGGCAAGTTCGGCTCTTTTCAGGGAGCCGGCTCTTTTGGCTCAGCTCCCAAAGAAGGAGTCTTTCGACTCCTGAACGGCTCTTAATTTAGTATGCCTTTATTATTTTTTGTAGGCCTTTATTTTACCATAACTTTGCAAAAAATAATGGTTTGTGTGTTGAAAACCCTTTCATATGAAGTGTTTTTAGGAGAATCCTTATACTTGCCTAATTTTGTGCATTTATTCTTTTGGATGGGGTCATCACTTTGGGGATAAACTGGCTAATTTTGCTTTGAGTTGTCGTAGAAGTTATACCTGCATGTGTGGGGAAGCCAGTAGATGCTGCTGCAGTTGCTGTTTTTTTGGGATGAGACACACCTCATCTAGCTCATGCTAGCTTGCCCTCTCTCCTCTAACTGCACTGTAGAATGGAAAGTTCTCATATGTCTATGCAGGTTTGTGGTGGAACCACATTATTACAAAAGTAATTTACATCTTGCAGTGAACGCACTCTGCTTTGTTGTTTCCATTGTCTTTAAACTGGAGCCAGGTGCTGCTTGTCTTTCGGGTGTCACTCATAGTTTCAACTACGCTTACTCACACACTCTCCTCACAGTATCTGACAGACAGTGTTGTTAACTTGCAGTGGAGCGCTGTGGCACTTCTCAGCACACCCCTCTCTGTTTTTACATAATGGTATGATTTTTTGGATTGATTGGTCGCGATGCCATTGCTGACCAATCAAAACAAAGTTCTGCCTTGAGCAGAGCTCAGGCTGAGCACGGACGTAAGCAGCGGAAAAGAAAAAAAATAGGAGCTACAAAGCATCGGCTCTCAGAGCCGCATCTTTTGCGCATGACACATCACTAGTCTCAAGGGAGGCGAGGGCCTTTATCGCCGCTTGCGGCTTTAATTTATTATTACTTTTGTCGGAATAAAGTTTTTTCTGTGACCTTTGTGAGTTTTTCTTTCATTGACCAAAGGGTACCAACACTTTTGTCCACGTGTGTACACAATGCACAGAGTCTGGCTCCCCCAACCACGCAGGGCGGGTTTTGGCCATTGGTCACAGAATTCAGTACATTTAAGAGTTATCTCTCTGCGCCTAGCCTGGGTGTGTGGTGGGTGGGTGCAGCTACATGACAGTTGCAGTACTTCCCGTCAACACACACACACACACACTTCGTATCAAGTATTCTTACACAAAGGCTTGTTGGCCTTTTTTTTTGGTCATATACAGTTTGACAACTTTTACTTACTGCAAATCTCTAACAACGCGACATTGTAAAACGTCAGGAGCCTGATGAACACCACCCAAAAGCAACTTACTGAACAGTTTTGGCACTGCTTTTTTAATCTTCACCCTCAGCGGAATATACGCTATGTACTGAAGCTCACCACTAATAAAGGTAATAACTATTAGCTTTCTTTTAATACTTTAAAACGGTTGCCCTAGACTTTGTATTAACTTTATAGACAAAGAAAATATGTTGTTTTGTTTTAAAGTTATTATTTGGAAATTGTTACACAATCGTTACTCCACAATTTAAATGTAGGACTATTTAATGAGAGGCTGCACTTGTTTATTTGTTCTTTAGTGAGTAAACTGCTAGCCTAGCTAGCGAGGTGTGCTACTGTCCTTAAACTCCAGAACAAGTTCAAGTAGGCTCTGTCTTGGAATATCAACCACAGATTTCAAGTTAAAACAATACATTTCTTGCCTGAAAAAAATACTAGAAGTTGGTGTTAAGACTTTTTTCCCTTTTATGAAAATAATTGCTCTTTTTTTAAAATCACAAAGTTATTATTAATGCTAAGGAACAATAGAAATATTAAGTTTATAAATGTAACAATAGACCTCGAGGAAAATACAAATTTCTATTTCTTGTTTCGATGTCACAACAAGATAACATTGGATAATGTAATTATGCAGCTTGTGGAGTTCATGACCAACATAATAGACTGCTCATTTTTGATAATAATAATAATAATAATAATAATAATAATAATAATAATAATGATAATATAATAATGTTATGAATGTTTTGATATATTTTCACAGATGAAATGGTCTAAAGGCGTCAAACTGGCACTTATCAGTGTGTTCCTCCTGTTCACTTTCTGCCTGGTTTACCACAAGTTTGAGGTTCAAGTGGGAGTGGCTGGCAGCATGAAGAAATCCTGGTATAAAAAAGCCCTCTCTTTGCATAGAATTTGCGCAACAACATCACATGTTCTTTTAGGAAATGAGCCTCCAACAAGAGCCTAACTTTTCCTGCTGTTATTTAAAAAGGACATTACTAATACATTACATCAAACAATAGACAATAAATTACATCAGACAATAGGCAAGGCAAGGCAATTTATTTATATAGCACAAATAAACATACTGGGAAACTCAAAGTGCTATGCATTACATCAAACAATAGACGATAGTCAATAGACCTGCATTACAGGTAGGTATTAGCTCCTTGATGACATCGGTGTAGACCAATGGGAGACCAATCTTCAACTCGAGACCTCACAACACAAGATCATATGATTGGCCAAAGCTTCCAGTGTGTCCTGAACATTCTCATCTAATAAAACTCTTAATAATAATAAAAAAGCCACGTCTTAAGGTCTCATTTTGTCACAGATGGGAAACTGTTTTACTATAGTATACACTTTATACACAACATACTGTTAGAAGTTCAGAAGTAAATATCGCTTTGTCTCCTCAGTCCTCAATCCATGTCCTCTCTTCCAGGTTGACCTCCGTATCCCCCGACCCATGCACGTGTCATCCCAACTCGACGGCCCTCAAAGATCTCATTCCTAAAGACAAATACAACGATGTGATTCAGCGACAGGCGACCGAGTTAAAAAAGCACAAGAACAGGTGATGCACAGGTTTCCTGCTCTTTAACCCAACATCACTACATTCAGTTTATACCAGCAGTTGGGTCGGTGATAGGTCAAAAATGTAATGTCACAGTTATACATAGTATTTGCTTTGTGTAATGAGTTATTTCTTCATATCTAATTAGCTCATTTTTTGAGGTAATTATTTACTCACCCACTAACAGCACACGTGTTACAGACAATTTAGACTTGAGCAGTCTTTATTGCACAGACTGAATGCATCAGCTGACGCACTTACTCACTGTTAGATGAGTAGAAATTCTTCCGAGGCAGGTTAACAATTCCCTCTTCTTTATTAGTATTATCTCTTCCGGATCATTTTGGCTGTATTGTGTGTAATGTGACCTCTCCAATTTAAAATGATTGCTGTTATTGAACCCTTTGGAATTTAAATACAAGTGTGGGCTCTTTGTAAAGGTAACAACCTCTAGTTTCACCCACAACAGTCAGAATCTCTCTAAGTACTACTGATACAATTTTATACACTTTGGAACACACAGAGAAAATTATTTTTTGTGTCCTCGCCTGAAATATTTAGTGAAAATAAAGGTGTAAAAGGCTTCAGCAGGTAGTTGAGGACTCAAACACACTATGGGCCAAAATAATAACTTGATGACTACTCACATTTCAAACTTAAAAAGAATATCTGTAAAAATGAATTTTATAAAAAAAAAATATGTTGGTAGGTCCATGCGTTTTCTAGTTGAACCATAGTTTATCCAAAATTTATCCAAATTGGAGACATTTGGAAAACGTATGAAAAAGTGCAATAAGTTCTGAATGCTTCAACCCACAGGCATCAATGAGGGCTCTACTGAAAGCTTACATCTAGAGGAATCTGTATTTACAAACATAATCACTCTATTAGTTATGAAAAATTATATTCCATAATAATTACACAATAAAATTGACATGTTTACATAAAAATAGTCAAAATGAGTGTTATGGGCCAAAATATATATTTTTGAATAATATCCACACATAATAAACATACTGCAAACTATATACATAGGTTATAAAACTGTTGGTCAATGTTGCAAAATATGTGCAACATTGTAGCAGCCTCTTGTTGCAGAAAGCACAAGAGCATGTCACATGTGGAGCATTTTACTGGGGTTTTTCTTGGTGTTTACTGCACCTCTGTGAAAGGACAAAGAAAAGGTTTGATATCTTGATCTTCACATCAGACCCCCTTCCCAGGTGACGACTGCTCCTCCTCCTGTAATGTAATATATTTACAAAATATAGTCACTTACTCATCCATTTTATTGTCAATAATTGTGTCTGTATTTATTTTTTTCTCTACATCCTCTAACAAGTATTTTATTATTTTTGTAAGTTTTGCCATAGTTTTTAACACAAAAAAGACTGTGAAAGCACAAGCTGTCTCATGACCTCTAGTGGAGACACCAAATATTTATCTTTTATAGCCAATGGCTCCTACAACACGCATGCCTGGTTTACCACAAGTTTGAGGTTCAAGTGGGAGTGGCTGGCAGCATGAAGAAATCCTGGTATAAAAAGCTCTCTCTTTGCATAGAATTTGCACAACAACATCACAGAGATCTTTTAGGAAATGAGCCTCCAACAAGAGCCTCACCTTTCCTGCTGTTATTTAAAAAGGAAATTACTAATAAATTACATCAAACAAAAGACAATAAATTACATCAGACAATAGACAATAGACCAGAGGTCACTAATAGGCGGACCGCGGTCCGCATCCGGACCTCGAGAGGCTTTGATCTGGACCGCAAGACATTATTGATAATTACAAGCGCATTGGGTAAAACATATTTTTGAACCGGCACTTCTAGGACAGCTACGTCTACATGCGCGGGTCCTCAGGTTACTATGGTTACGGACAGAGCAGCGGGAAATTTTAACATGTTTAGCGTAGCCTGATAATGAGTTAGAAACGACTAAAATCTAAAAGCTGAGCCTTGGAAAAACACAATGAAGATTCACTGACGTTATGGACGGAGAGGGAACGTTTATTTTAGTTTATTCAGCTCCTCAGCTCCGTGTCAGTGTCAAAGCTGAACAACAGCCCTTTATCCTCTAGTCCCGGCTGCTTTGATAATCAGAGAATGAATCCAGAACTGAACCAGGACTGGACAGTTTTCATGTCAGGATTAAAAAGACTCAGCTCAGAGAAAAGTGAGGACGTCTAATAATGTGGTGAGTTGTACATTTGTCTGTCAACTTCTTTATTCTGTCGTAGGTTAAGTATTGACTCGTTTGTCGCATATTTGACCTAATTTACAAACGTGAGGAATTAGCATTCACGTTCATTTGAACCCAACATGTGTTTATTTGGGTGATTAAAAACAGAGAAGGTGTGAAAGGAGGGTTTGGAGATGAGTGACACATGTTAAGTCTTCCTTAAGTTGTGTCAGTTTCTGTGTGAATCCTAAATCCTGTTACAGAACTAATCATAAGCATTTTAATTAAAATGTTACCCCACACAGGGAAAATACAGGAAATAAATATTTCTATTATAAATTTTGTTTTAAGATGAACCTGCAAATGAAACAATAACAGTTAATTATTAGCAACAGCTAATGCTAAAGAAATGCTCAGTGCATTTTCCCTTGTTCCTGTTGTTTTCAGAGGAATGACAATAGAAAGAGATGAATTATGACAGGCATCTTTGTCATATTTGTTTAACAAATATGTTTTGGCTTGATTTGATGATTTTGTATTTAAAATGTTCTCACACATGTTTTAAAGGAGTATTAGGCATTATATGTAGAATTCCAGGCTGTTGTCAATAAACAACCAGGTCTTGAGCTTTAGCCTCTTTTGATTTAGTATTTTTTTACTTTTGTCTGTGAGCTGTGTTTGGTGAAAGCTAAACACTCAAACATCCTCCTCATGGAAACAAAGGATAAAATACAGAAAACAGTGGATTATCAACATTCATCTCCATTTTGTTTAAAAGGCTGTAGGTGTGGAATAAATGAGACTTTACTTTAAAGAATTATATTCAAACACATATCCTTTTATTTAATTTTTCCGGACCCCTCACGGTGAGGAAAGTTACTAAGCGGACCTTGGCTGATTTTAATTGAGGACCCCTGCAATAGACAATAGGCAAGGCAATTTATTTATATAGCACAAATAAACATACTGGGAAACTCAAAGTGCTGTACATTACATCAAACAATAGACGATAGTCAATAGACCTGCATTACAGGTAGGTATTAGCTCCGGTGTAGACCAATGGGAGACCAATCTTCAACTCGAGACCTCACAACACAAGATCATATGATTGGCCAAAGCTTCCAGTGTGTCCTGAACATTCTCATCTAATAAAACTCTTAATAATAATAATAACGCCACGTCTTAAGATCTCATTTTGTCACAGATGTTTTTATTACAATATGCCGGGAAACTGTTTTACTATAGTATACATTTTATACACAACATACTGTTAGAAGTTCAGAAGTAAATATCGCTTTGTCTCCTCAGTCCTCAATCCATGTCCTCTCTTCCAGGTTGACCTCCGTATCCCCCGACCCATGCACGTGTCATTCCGGCTCGACGGCCCTCAAAGATCTCATTCCTAAAGACAAATACAACGATGTGATTCAGCGACGGGCGACCGAGTTCAAAAAGCACAAGAACAGGTGATGTACAGGTTTCCTGCTCTTTAACCCAACATCACTACATTCAGTTTATACCAGCAGTTGGGTCGGTGATAGGTCAAAAATGTAATATCACAGTCATACATAGTATTTGCTTTGTGTAATGAGTTATTTCTTCATATCTAATTAGCTCATTTTTTGAGGTAATTATCTACTCACCCACTAACAGCACACGTGTTACAGACAATTTAGACTTGAGCTGTCTTTATTGCACAGACTGAATGCATCAGCTGACGCACTTACTCACTGTTAGATGAGTAGAAATTCTTCCGAGGCAGGTTAACAATTCCCTCTTCTTTATTAGTATTATCTCTTCCGGATCATTTTGGCTGTATTGTGTGTATGTAACCTCTCCAATTTAAAATGATTGCTGTTATTGAACCCTTTGGAATTTAAATACAAGTGTGGGCTCTTTGTAAAGGTAACAACCTCTAATTTAACCCACATCAGAATCTCTCTAAGTACTACTGATACAATTTTATACACTTTGGAACACACAGAGAAAATTATTTTTTGTGTCCTCTGAAATATTTAGTGAAAATAAAGGTGTAAAAGGCTTCAGCAGGTAGTTGAGGACTAAAACACACTATGGGCCAAAATAATAACTTGATGACTAGTCACATTTCAAACTTAAAAAGAATATCTGTAAAAATGAATTTTATAAAAAAAAAAATATGTTGGTAGGTCCATGCGTTTTCTAGTTGAACCATAGTTTATCCAAAATTTATCCAAATTGGAGACATTTGGAAAACGTATGAAAAAGTGCAATAAGTTCTGAATGCTTCAACCCACAGGCATCAATGAGGGCTCTACTGAAAGCTTACATCTAGAGGAATCTGTATTTACAAACATAATCACTCAATTAGTTATGAAAAATAATATTCCATAATAATTACACAATAAAATTGACATGTTTACATAAAAATAGTCAAAATGAGTGTTATGGGCCAAAATATATATTTTTGAATAATATCCACACATAATAAACATACTGCAAACTATATACATAGGTTATAAAACTGTTGGTCAATGTTGCAAAATATGTGCAACATTGTAGCAGCCTCTTGTTGCAGAAAGCACAAGAGCATGTCACATGTGGAGCATTTTACTGGGGTTTTTCTTGGTGTTTACTGCACCTCTGTGAAAGGACAAAGAAAAGGTTTGATATCTTGATCTTCACATCAGACCACCCCCCCCCTTCCCAGGTGACGACTGCTCCTCCTCCTGTAATGTAATATATTTACAAAATATAGTCACTTACTCATCCATTTTATTGTCAATAATTGTGTCTGTATTTATTTTTTTCTCTACATCCTCTAACAAGTATTTTATTATTTTTGTAGTTTTGCCATAGTTTTTAACACAAAAAAGACTGTAAAAGCACAATAAACATGCGCGCGTCATATGACGCACAAGCTGTCTCATGACCCCTAGTGGAGACACCAAATATTTATCTTTTATAGCCAATGGCTCCTACAACACGCATGCAGTCACTCTGTTGCCATTAGCCAACTCCATCTTTTCAAATCTTTCTGTCTGGGTGCTTAATGCTGTTTTATTAAAAAATATAATGGACTTTGCCTTTGTGGCAAAAATGTGCAGCTCATGAAGTATTATATTATTAGAATCCAGAGAAGCACAAAAGATCTGAATCACACTATAGGTCTTGGTGGACACTGAGCTTAATTTGCCTAAAGGTAAATGTTAAGCAAAAAAAGTTTAAATTGTAAAAGACAAGGTATCAGCTTTCATCCTCAGACAATACCAAGAAACCTACTAGAAACCTACTTATCAAAGTCTGTCTCTTCCCCAACAGGACCACGTCTGTTTTATCCAAACTGCTGCTTGCTCCGCCCAACTCCCCTTTGCAGTATCCCATTCAGGGTTTTACAGTTCAACCTCTGAAGTTCAGCCCCATACCAGGTAAACAGTCATCCTCATTGTGGGCATTCACGTTTCAGTAAACAAACGTAAACAAATGCCAAACAAAAACAAACACAGCACTGAATGTGACAAAGGACACTTGATCAAAAGTACATTCTTAATGTTTCCTGAAAGTCATCAAACCAGTTTTCTTTGATGGCAGGTTTAGCGCTGTACACAAGAGAACAAAGCAGCTACAAGGTTAGTATAATGCACACATTAAGCTCTTTAATCAGTCTGAAAAAGGCAATGTGAAATGTGGCTCTTTCTGTAGTTGGTGTAAACATATGTTATATTGTATATCTTGCGTACAAGGTGAGTGGGGACGGTTGCATTGCTAATTCCTCCAATAAGAAAAAAGCAGCCACATTGGACCATTCCTTCTATAATAATCACATTTAAGGCTGTGTGATATGACGCAGTTTTATTGTGTTACGATATAACGTGTTAACGACCTGCCAGTTTATTTAAGATTGT
This sequence comes from Perccottus glenii, assembly GCA_024416835.2. NCBI lineage: Eukaryota > Metazoa > Chordata > Actinopteri > Gobiiformes > Odontobutidae > Perccottus > Perccottus glenii. Next base: position 23,811,694 of record CM044553.2, read on the forward strand.
TGTACAGACAAATAGTGTTCCTGGAAGTGTCTTTTAAACATGGGGAAGATAGGCTTTACTTTCGTCCATTTGGTGAATAAATAAAGTGTTTTGAAAGAAGCAGCAGGTTATTCAACAGTTTATTTGCTTTGATAATATGGTCCAGTGTAAAAGTGTCCTGTAGCTGAATTCTAGTAGATAACCAGTCCAAGAGATCCTCCCAGAATGTTTTTTGTGTAAATACTGTACAGTTATAGAAAAGATGTTTGGTGGTTTCAATATCTGACTCACAAAAGGTACACTTGTTGTGATCAATGTTAAACTTCACTCTAGGGCTGGGCGATATATCGAATATTCTCGATATATCGCGGCTTGTAGTCCGTGCGATGTAGAAAATTACTATATCCTGAAACTCGCGGACATTTTTTTTCCCTTTGTTTTTTCCCCCTCTTGTCCTGTCCAGCATCGAAGCGCAAGCATAATGATCGCCTTGATAACCTAAGTTAAGTAGCTTATTTTATTTTTGATGCTTGTTTGTAGATTAACTTTTACATACTCGCGGTCTTTCCCTCTCACAGAGAGACAAAACAAACGCACATAGTTACAAACGTCAGTCTGTCGCGCATGCTACGTCATTACGCCCTCGACCAGCAGAAAGATAGCGGAAGATAGCCAGAAGAGCCACTAAGGAGGAAATCCCTGGGCAGCTTCTTTAAAACTGCAGCAACATCTTCCGCCACACTGTCGCAGAGAGAGCTTATTGAAAAAGAGTTGGCTGCCTACTTGCAGTCTGTTAATGTTGACAGCAGAGGTCACGCTAGACTTTCTCACTCTCCGACATTTTGACGGACGTAGTCGTAAAATTGCTGTCCTCGTCTATTATTACCTGTCATTTTTAATTTTCATACTTTAATAATACTTATAATGTCTTTTTGTTTTACTCACGTTTCAAGAAATTTCAAGACGAGAATAGGACAGAATATTTGTTTTATTTAAGTACAACATATAACGTTACACAAAAAGTGAAAGGATATTTTGTGATTGAACTCTAGAGAACGCAGTATATTACACAATGATTCCGACAAAAATGAACTAAACTTAATTCCATCGCTGTTGTTGTGCCCTGACAAGTCCGTTACTTGTGTTAGTTTTTCTACAGATGTCGCAGAACATTTTTCCCTTCTTTCCACCTCAGCCACGTAACATCCGTTCCCACAGAACACTCCCTCTTCTTCACCTCCTTTTTGCCGCTTGTCCCGTAACATCTGTCGGTGACTGCTCAGTGTTCTCCGTTTGTCCTTCACCCTCCACTGCATCATGTCCTCTTTTTTCACCTTTATTTACAGTATCAGAACGTTTTGAAAAAACTACTCGCACTCAGCTGCCGTGACCTTTTAGCAACAGAATGCAGCGCGTGACAAAGACAACACGATTCAAGATAATTGCTGATTCATATATGTACATTCGCCACCAACTGGTCAGGAGTAGGAATTACAATAGATCACCCTCAAAATAATCCGTCATGGCATGGCATTCAGATTTTTCCGTCCCTGCTAAAAAAAAAACGTCAATGACGTGAAATATTCGGTATTGTGTTTGAAACCATAGGATTGTTCATTAAAAAACTAAAAGGAGGGTCATTTTTATAAATACACATTCTTTTCCAACATTTGATTTCCTATTATGCAGCTAAGCAAGAAGTGCACTTTAATTTTGTGTTTTGAAATGCCATGTGAGTTACAGCATGCACAAGCGTGCCCTAATGTCTTGTTTTGAAATGCTGTCTCTGACAATTCTGCACAAAACATGCACTCTCTGTTGACAATTTTATGTTTGTGCCACTCACTGTTTAATAAATACAATTATGTTAACTTTAACTTAGTTGTGATATCCCCTTTTTTTGCATGAAAGTTTAAAATTAGCATATATTAATGCAGTATGAACAAGAATGTTTAAATGTAGACATATAGAATCTTCATACTGGTGTGATTGTATGCATCAAAGTTTTAATTCAAGGCTAAGGCAAAATATCGAGATATATATCGCGTATCGTGACATGGCCTAAAAATATCGCGGTATTTATAAAAGGCCATATCGCCCAGCCCTACTTCACTCAATAGTTTACCAGATGGATAAATTTAATTTAATATTTTAAAGTGTAGTTCCTTTACTTTAGGACTTACAGGGAAATTTTTGACATCAACCTCAGAGAATTGTTTTAATTATGGAATTTAATGTTTGGACGTATTGGAAATAGATGATTATTTAGTTGTTTATGTAAATTCAGTGACCAAATCTCTTTATAGATAGATATATTTATTGTCATTACACATGTACAAATACAATGCAATCGGTGTGCAATAGATTGCACACCCATGCAGCCATTTTTCTGCGCAAAGATGATCTTCATTAAAAAGAAAAAAGGCATTGTACAGACATAGCAGACATCAACATAACTACAATTGTAGTTACACATTACACACGTACTCGCAATAACAGTAGCCACTACAACATACGTAACGTCTCGGGTTACTTGACTGTAACCCTGTTCCCTTAAAAAGCGGGAACGAGATGCTGCGTAGCATTACGCTATGGGGAACATTCTTTGTGTGACCGGTTGTGAAGCACGTGTGTCAAACACGCCAAGAATTGGCTTATAATACCTCTGTTGGTGACGCAGCTCATCAGCGGCAGCTGTGTGATTGCGCGCACCTGAACAGAGGGTATAATAACACATGGCGAGCGTCTTCAGGTCAACTTTGTCTGAAGAGCGCCGGACACGCCCAGTGCGGCATTGCAGCGCAGCATCTCGTTCCGCTTTTTAAGGGAACAGGGTTACAGTCAAGTAACCCGAGGCGTTCCCTGTCAAAAGCTACACTCCATGCTGCGTGAGCATTACGCTATGGGGAACGAATACCAACGCCGCCTCACTGTAAGTGTCTGGACCCCTCGGGTTGTGAAGTGTGCACAAACACAAAGAGGTCTCAAACACAATTTTGGGATGATGACTCAAGGACATGCGAGCCCTGAGTAGCATGAACATCCAAGCTATAGAATCTGATGAATGTGTGCGGGAGGACCAGCCTGCCGCATCACAAACTTGCTGCAGCGGGCACCTTTTGCTAGAGCTGTTGAAGCTGCAACCCCTTTAGTAGAATGAGCCCTCACACCTATGGGCGAAGTTTGACCACGCGTCATAGGCCAGGGCAATGGCATCCCTCACCCAACGTGATATAGTTTGTCTGGTAGCTGCAGTCCCCAGCTTGCAGCCCCCGTAGCATATAAACAGCTGTTGGGACTTACGCCACTGGCTAGTGCGGTGGACATAAGTCTGGAGGAGCGTACTGGATACAGTAAGTGAAGTCTCTCCTGCTCGGGTTGTAAATGGCGGAGGACAGAAGGCTTCAAGAATGACCGGATTTAAGGTCGAGAATGGAACTTTGGAAGATAGTTAGGGTGAGGATGCAAAATGGCTTTGACCAGCCCAGGAGCAAAGTCTAGGCAGGAGGGCGAAACTGACAGAGCCTGCAAATCTCCAACCCTCTTGAGAGTGGTAATGGCCGCCAGAAGAACCATCTTTAGAGTCAGAAACTTGACAGACGCTGACTCCAGTGGTTCAAAGGAGTGCTTGCTAAGCCCTCCAGCACTATAGCTAGGTCCCAGGAAGGAACTCTAGCTCTAGTTTGGGGTCTCAACCGCTTGGCACCTCGAATGAAGCGGGCAACTAGAGGATGTCTCCCTATCGAGACCCGTCAATCAGGGCGTGGCAAGCGAAATGGCGGCCACGAAACCCTGAGTGTGCTAGGATTAGTGCCAGAGGACAGTTTGTCCTGCAGAAACTCCAGCACTGAAACAATCTGGCAGTGGACTGGGTCTGTATGATGTGTAGCACACCAGGCATCAAAGACACGCCATCTGCAGGCATAGGCTCTCCTAGTAGAGGGAGACCTAGCGCTCAGAATAGTCTCTACAACAGGGGCTGGGAGCCCGACATCTCTTAAGTGGTCCCCCTCAGGGCCAGGCGTAAGGTTCCAGAGCTCGGGCCGGGATGAAACACTGTCCTCTGTGCCTGAGAAAGGAGATCCCTCCTGGTCGGAATCGCCCATGGCGAGCCGTCGAGGAGAGATATTAGGTCTGAGAACCACACTCTGGTTGGCTAATGGGGCGCTACTAGTAAGAGGCGCAACCCCCGTTGACGGACCTTCGCCAGGACTCCCGGGAGCAGAGCCACCGGGGGAAATGCATAAAGGCGCAGTCTGGGCCTGAACCACAGAAGCCCCTCGGCGCGTAACCCTTATTTGCTTCAGGGGGTTGTCCCTTGGATGAAACCCCCTGGCTCTGAGCCACAGCTGAAACGGTCTTATGTGCAGAAGGCCCAAAGGAATTACCGTGAATGCAGATGCCATGAGACCCAATATTCTTTGAAAGAAGTGCACAGTCACTTCCTGGCCTAGCCTGATAGCTTTCAGGGTAGTTAGAATGGACCCGACACGTGCAGGAAACAAATGTGCCTGCATCTCGGTTGAGTCCCAAACAACCCCTAGATATGTTGTCCTCTGGGCGGCCGAGAGAACGCTCTTCTCGGCGTTGAGTCTCAAGCCTAGAGAGTCGAGATGAGCTAGGACGACTTCCTGATGTCGAAGCACTAGCTCCTGAGACTGAGCTAATATCAGCCAGTCGTCTATGTAATTCAAAATGCGGATGCCCTGGAGTCGCAAAGGAACCAAGGCTGCATCCATGCATTTTGTATATGTACGGGGTGACAAGGCCAGGCCGAACGGAAGAACCCGATACTGGTACGCTTCGCTCCCGAAAGCGAACCTCAGGAACTTTCTGTGCTGTGGCAGGATTTCTATGTGAAAATACGCGTCCTTTAGATCGATGGTGACAAACCAGTCGCCTAATCGGATCTGGGACACAACCATTTTTATTGTGAGCATTTTGAATTTTAATGCTTTGAGGTAGCGGTTTAACCCGCGAAGGTCTAAAATTGGGCGCAGCCCCCCATCTTTTTTTGGAACTAGAAAATACCGGCTGTAAAACCCGGATTGTCTGTCTGGTGGGGAACACGTTCTATGGCCTCTATTTGTCCAGCAGAACCTGCAGTTCCTGTGTCAATACATGGACTCGTTCCGGTTTCACGGAAGTGGAGACCACGCCGTTGAAACGCGGAGGACGATTGGCGAACTGAAGTCTGTAGCCTTTGGCCACAGTCCTTATTACCCACGGGGAGATATTTGGCAGGAGCATCCATGCTGCCAGTTTCTCCGAAAGGGGCAGTAGTTTTGGCACGTCGGTTTTTGGGGGGGATGTAAGACACCCGCCGTCCTGAACCAAGGCAGGAGACGGCCGGACACTTACAATTGCGCTGGAGACTGCTGCTCCCCGAAACGCCAGTGGCGGCGGAGAAAAAAACAGCGGACTCCTGAGGGTGTCGACATGGAGTCTTTAGACTCTCTTGGATTTTGTTGCGCCCCACCCGGTGGGAGCACAGCCCCGCGGCCATGGGCGCGCCAATTTCAGGGCCTCTGCTCCTTGGCGGAGATAACATTCCGCAGGTCCGTTCTCTTTTGAGCAGCGCGAGAATCCGCCCTCCAGTCCTTACAAGGGGGGGCACGATTCACCACACTCTCCTTCTGGGCAGCCCGCTTTTCTCTGGAAGGGGCTGGACCTGGCCGGGACAGGGTGGCCGACGGTCCCGGCTGCTGAGCACGGCAAGGAAGGAACCTCACAAACGCCTCCTCGTAGCGTTTAGCCTCGCGGAACTTAGTGTCGACGGAGTCCACCGCGTTGCCAAAAAGACCGGAAGGCGATGGGTGCATCCAGGAGGAAGGCGCGGTCCTTCTCTTTGATGCCCGTGAGGTTAAGCCACAGATGTCTTTCCGTCGCAACCAAAGCAGACATGGAGCGGCCAATAGCGCGGGCCATCTGCTTAGTTGCACGGAGAGAGAAGTCTGTGGCACGGCGTAGCTCAGAAAACGCGTCCTCGTCCACAGTACCCCCTGTGCTCAAATTTTGAGCAGCTCAGCCTGGTATGCCTGCAAAACCGCCATGGTGTGCAGTGCTGCACCAGCCTGACCCGCCACCTGGAAAGCCTTCCCCACCAGTGATGACGTGAACCGGCATGGCTTGTTGGGGAGTGTAGGTTTTCTTAGGGAGGACGATGTCCCGGGGGAGAGATAGGCCGCAAGCGTCTCTTCCACCTGGGGCATCGACCCATAGCCCCGCACCTGTGCGCCCACGATAGTCGAATAAATCGACGTCGAAGGCACAAAAACACGGGACGAATAGGGCTTATTCCATGAGCGTGCCAGCTCCTCATGGAGGTCCCCGAAGAAGGGGAGAGACCTCCGTTGTGATCCCTTCCCCTGGCCACCTGACAGAAACCTGTCATCCAGTTTAGTTCTCTTTTCTTTTTTTTTTTTTAGTATTTAGGGGTGCCCTGCTCCTGAGGCCACTCAATATTCAGCCTCGCCACTGCTCTTGTAACCACCTCGGGCAGCTCCTCAAACGTCGCGTCAGAGCGGGAAGAGCGCTCCGAGGCTGCGGCGCCCCCAGAAGCCAGGGATGAGGCTTCATCGACGTGCTCACGGGAAGCGCCGTAGCGCGGCCGCCCGAGCACAGAGCCGGTGTCTGCCTCATCTGGTGAGAGCGCGAGGGACATAAGACTATCTGATCCCTGCGCCTCAGCCAAATCAACACGCGAAACCCCACGACCGGAGTGGGGAGGCGGCTCGCTCCTCTGCAAGTGTAGTTAAGATTTAGACAGATGTTGAATGGCAGACGAGATGTGTAGGAGTGGTACAGGCCTTGAAGTGTAACGGAACCACTAAGTAAGTACCACTAGAGGATAAGATAATACCCAGCTGCCGGCTAGACTTCTCAGAGGGACAAGGCGTGCGTCCATTTCGTGGAGTAACCTTGATGTTTCCTATCCATGGTCAGGACCGTAACACCATGTAGCCGCTCACCGGTCTGTTTCTCGATGTATCCCCTCTTCTCTGGATGAAACCCTTCATATCCATTAAGCAGCGTAGCAGCTCACAGGTCTGACTCCCGGTGTTAAAGTCTTTTCTGTTTGTCATTCTGTGCTGAAGCTGTCGAGTCAGCTCCTCGGACTGTGCGACTCTTTGATGTAATCTTTTAAACTGTCACTCACGTCACAGAAGCACAGTTTATCGGTTCTTAGGAGTCCAGCAGGCAGTAGAATCCAAGAAATAAGAGAAAATTTTGTAAGGAAAAAGTTATGACGAGACAACACGATACAAAAGCACACTGAAGCAGATAAAAGGAGGAGCAGTGAGGAGCAGTGAAAAAAGTGTCCGCCTTGTCCGAGAGTCAGAGCATGAATCCATTCATCCAATTCATTTTCTACAAAGCACATATCTGTAATTCCATATTGGAGTCTGGTGTGGAGTAAGATTATGATTGTACATGAGTTTCCAGCATAGCAGGACTTGTTTATGAAAGGATAATATTTAACTGGCAGTTTATCAATGTTAAAAGTACATCTAAGTACTAATTTAATATTTCCCATTTATCCATATAACCCTCTAGAGACACAAAACCATATACTGTTCTTATCCGTTACATCTTTAAGACAGCATTAAGACATTCAATATAATAAACAGGATTTTTCCAAATATGTATTGGAAATTTAACTGGTTAATTGTTTTAATATCTTTATGGCCATAGAATAAGCTGGATAAATACATCTTGAAAATGTCTTCATTTTTGTTAAATATGTTTTTCCAAAAATTGAGCGAAAAACATTTTGCTCAATTTGATTGTTATATTCTAAGATAACCTTTAGTTTTAAATTATTATGAATAGATCTTTTATTGAGAAACCCTGACTGTGTTTCACAATTTATTTTGTCTAATTTATTTAATTATTTTATTTTTTAATTATTTTATCTTTGTATTTAGAGCTGCAACTAACGATTCTTTTTTCTGTCGACTAATCTAACGATTATTTTAATTTTATTATTTTATTAATCGTGTTTTTTTAATAGACTGTATAATAAAGAACACTAGATTAATAAACTATAATGTATTTTAAAGAGGGTAGTAAATATGCATATTTTTAAATGAACTGAAAGTGATTATTACAATGTTTAATATGATTGCTTTGGTTACAATCTTAATTGTATTGCAGAGAGTGTAATGAATTTGTCATTTTATTATAAAACACAGAAAGCATTTTAAAATCTTTTTAACTAAGGAGATTATTTGTTATTAATTACGTACTTATGATTATGTTTTATTTAATTGGTTTGTCCTAAAAGTAAACAAAAATGCACTTGTAGCCTATCCATCCATCTATCCAACTTCTACCGCTTATCCGGGGCCGGGTCGCGGGGGCAGCAGTCTAAGCAGAGACGCCCAGACTTCCCTCTCCCCAGACACTTCCTCCAGCTCTTCCGGGGGGATACCGAGGCGTTCCCAGGCCAGCCGAGAGACATAGTCCCTCCAGCGTGTCCTAGGTCTTCCCCGGGGTCTCCTCCCGGTGGGACATGCCCGGAACACCTCCCTAGGGAGGCGTCCAGGAGGCATCCGAAACAGATGCCCGAGCCACCTCAGCTGGCTCCTCTCGATGTGGAGGAGCAGCGGCTCTACTTTGAGCTCCTCCCGAATGACCGAGCTCCTCACCTTATCTCTAAGGGAGCGCCCCGCCACCCTGCTGAGAAAGCTCATTTCGGCCGTTTGTATCCGGGATCTTGACCCAAAGCTCATGACCATAGGTGAGAGTAGGAACGTAGATTGACTGGTAAATCGAGAGCTTTGCCTTACAGCTCAGCTCCTTCTTCACCACGACAGACCGGTACATCGACCGCATCACTGCAGAAGCTGCACCGATCCGTCTGTCAATCTCACGTTCCCTCCTTCCCTCACTCGTGAACAAGACCCCAAGATACTTGAACTCCTCCACTTGAGGCAGGATCTCTCCACCAAACTGAAGGGGACAAGCCACCCTTTTCCGACTGAGAACCATGGTCTCAGACTTGGAGGTGCTGATCCTCATCTCAGCCGCTTCACACTCGGCTGCAAACCGTCCCAGTGCACACTGAAGGTCCTGGCTTGATGGAGCCAACAGGACAACATCATCTGCAAAAAGCAGAAACGAGATCCTGTGGTCCCCAAACCAGACTCCCTCCGGCCCCTGGCTGCGCCTAGAAATCCTGTCCATAAAGATAATGAACAGGACCGGTGACAAAGGGCAGCCCTGCCGGAGTCCAACATGCACTGGGAACAGGTCTGACTTACTGCCAGCAATGCGAACCAAGCTCCTGCTCAAGTCGTACAGGGACCGGACAGCCCTTAGCAAAGGGCCCCGGACCCCGTACTTCCAGAGCACCCCCCACAGGGCGCCACGAGGGACACAGTCGAATGCCTTCTCCAGATCCACAACACACATGTGGACTGGTTGGGCAAACTCCCATAAACCCTCCAGCACCCTGGAGAGGGTATAGAGCTGGTCCAGTGTTCCACGACTGTGACGAAAACCGCATTGTTCCTCCTGAATCCGAGGTTCAACTATCGGCCACATTCTCCTCTCCAGTACCCTGGCATAGACTTTCCCGGGGAGGCTGAGGAGTGTGATCCCTCTGTAGTTGAAACACACCCTCCGGTCACCCTTCTTGAAAAGAGGGACCACCACCTCGGTCTGCCAGTCCAGAGGTACTGTCCCCGACCGCCACGCGATGTTGTAGAGGCATGTCAACCAAGACAGCCCCACAACATCCAGAGACTTGAGGTACTCAGGGCGTATCTCATCCACCCCCGGCGCCTTGCCACTGAGGAGCTTCCCAACTACCTCAGTGACTTCGGCCTGGGCGATGGACGAGTCCACCTCCGAGCCCTCGGCCCCTGCTTCCCCCACCGAAGACGTGTCGGTGGGGTTGAGGAGATCCTCGAAGTATTCCTTCCACTGTCCAACAATATCCCCAGTTGAAGTCAGCAGGTTCCCACCTCCACTGTAAACAGTGTTGGTAGGGCACTGCTTCCCCCTCCTGAGGCCGATTTCTTCGAGGCCGACCGATAGTCTTTCTCCATGGTCTCACCAAACTCCTCTCAGACTCCTCCCCTCCTTGAACCGCAGGGTTTGAGTGCCCGAATGATCCTAGGAGCTATGTTGTCAGGGGCTATATGCCCCTGGTAGGGTCTCCCAAGGCAAACAGAACCTAGGTGACGGGCTAGACAAAGAGCGGTTCAGAACCCTTTATGGTGATGAAAAAATCAAGGACCGTGACGTCGCCCGGTATGGCGCAACCGGGGCCCCACCCTGGAGCCAGGCCCGGGGTTGGGGCTGCATGCGGCGTCTGGTCAGCAGGCTGGTCCAGCAGGCTGAGCCCGGCCGGGCCCAGTGGGGCCGTCCTCCCGTGGTCCCACCACCTGCGAGAGGAACCGTAAGGGGCCGGTGGAAAGTGGATTGGGTGGCAGTCGAAGGCGGAGGCCTCGACGACCCAATCCCCGGACATGCAATCTGGCGCTAGGGAACTTGTAGCCTAATTATCTGTTTTTTTTTATTGTCTACATGTGCATAAACTACTTCTAACAACCAGTAAATGTTAATTAAAAGTTAAAAGTTACTTTATTTTCGCCAAAGTAACTTATACAAAAATATACGTTTACAGTTCAACTTATACCATTAGCGATTAGCATTACCATTATTATCTAGCATATATGAGTTCATTCTTGACCAAAACACATCAGGAAAGAATGCTACAATTACTCCCAAAACTAATTGTAATAATAAATAGTTACACAGATGGCTCTTCAGTTTGAGGTCGGAGAGCGCCAGGATGTTTTCTTCTGAGGTCCTCGTGCATCGCAGATGTGGTACAAGATCCCCCTCACAAACAGAGTAATGTAGTTTACGCAGTTCAGTGAAGAGTGCAGGGATAGTTTTGTCGGAGAAACAAAACAACAGCTTTACAAGAGAATGTATAGGCACAGAATATAATATAATATTCTTACAGGAATTAAAACTTACACTTGTAAGGGCATGTAACTGTTCACTACACGCCGCTCGCTTAGAGGACCGATCAGGTGAAATTGAATAATTTTCCACGGCACACCTGACGATCTCTCACGGCACACTAGTGTACAGCGGCACACTGGTTGTAAAACACTGCCTTAAACGACTCTCACATCAGGAGTCACACTGTCCTTTCAGAGCCAACGACCATTAGACCAGATCAGCCGGGTCCATCAGGTTTGGTTTCAGGGGAAACTCCTTCCTCTAGAGATATAAGCTCAGCTCTTACCAGTTGATCTCAGATTTGATAAAGTCTCTTGGAATTAGAGACAAAACGTCTTCACCTTGAAAACTGTGTCTAGATGCTTTTACTTCAACTTTTTCTTAAAAATAAATAGCATAAATATGGGATTTGAAACATACATAGATCCACACTTACAGTCTTCAGTCTGCTTTTGATAAAAGCCTGACGTGTTGGTTTGTAAAAATACACTTTCTAGACACATTTGCATTCACAAACACCTCTGTAAATAAACTTACTCAAACTAATAATCATTAATTAATATCATTCATATGTAATTTATCATTTTTTTGCAAGTAACTGTGTTTTACTAAAGGCAGTAGAACATTGTAGTAGTAGCCACACTGGCCCCAATTTTAATGCTAAAAAGTACTTTTTTTTCAATGTCAGAAACCATATAATTCTTATCAACATTGTCTTAGCTACTAACAGATGTCACATGTGTCAAAGCTCATGTGTAAAGTTAGAATTGCAAGTACTTTGTACTTTGCCAGATACTTTGAACAGAGCCAATAATGACCCTTACGACTCTTTTCTGTAAAAGACTAATTGGATTGATATATTCTTTACAAGCACTTCCCCAAACTTCAACACAGTAGGTCAGGTATGGAACAATCAAGGAGTTATACAAAATAAACAATGCTTTATGTAACTCAGTAATAGTTTTAGAGATTTTTAACTTTATACAGTTTGTATGTGGTTTCCACATCAAAATGTTAATAGAACTTACCCACCCATTACTATAGCCCTCCAAATTAATATTTCTTTTCCAATAGACAAATGCACAGTGTTGAATGTGTTTATGAACAAAAACATGTTACTTGTTTTTTTGTAAATGTGTTTCCTTTTCTATCTTTATATACCACGAATTTAACTTTATAATAAACTTTACAAATAAATGAAAAAAAGCTAAATTATGTCTAATAATATATATATTTTAATTAACTTAAATCAATATTGCCCCTGTGCACTGTTGCAACCTTCCCCTCTTGTGGGGTCAGTTGCAACTGAGTCCAAATGGTAAATATAATATTATACTATGTACACACGTTACAGTGTGGCTAACACACAAACAGTCTCTGAGAAAGAAAAAATAAAATGTAAAAAATGTTGCAACCGTCCCCGCTCTTCCCTTTTCTTCATTTATTACCCCACCTCGGGTCATTGTTAAACTGACCTAATGTTCTATACCCAGACACTGACATCAAACATGTGTTAATGTACAATTTGCAATTTCTGGCGGCTAATGCTAATTTTTTATTCATTTGCAAAAGCAGATAACTCTGTTTTTTTTTGTTTTTTTTTTATTATCACAAACATTTTTTTCTATTATTTGCCAAAGGTGATATCAGTCAAACCAAACCTGAGTGGCTGTGACCAATTAGGACCACAAAGAACCCAAAATGGATTTGGGCTTTGAAAACTGCACTATGCAAAGAATAAATTACAATCCTCAATTAACTGATTTTCAATGGCTTAAAATGGCTTTTATCAGTTTTTTGCAAATGAACTCTTCAATTGTAGTTTGTATTAAGGGCATATAATTCAAAAATAAATTATTGATTTTTTAAATTAATAATACACGTGTGGTCTGGTCTTTGCCATTGATATCAATGAATAACAGTTATGATCATGATTTACAACAGGTAACCTTGGGTGTAACCAAAGGTGTCCTCAACGCAAGCATCCTCGCTGATAAGGTGACAGTTAAAGGTGAGCTGTGTGTGTGTGTTGGAAAAGAAGGAAGTATTGTTGTATGTATTGAGCACAAAACATTTGGAATTGGTTTCTACTTAGTAACTGTCCAGACGCTTTCTTTTTAATTGTTTTAACAGAGCAGTTAGAAAACGTACCTAACAAACAAAAATGCGCACAGGCACACAGTAAAAAAAATAACTCACAGCGGTCAACTCACAGCAGAGGTATCCAAAACGACATAGGCAAACTCAAAGATAAACGCAGAGGAGCTGAGTAAAGACAGGAAATAAATGACTGGAATCACACAGATGTGAAGGCAGACAAAGACCAGGAACTGAAACCTGAGACAGGGACGGCAAAAAGAAAATCAGATAGTGGACTTTAAGGGCTAGTTTAAACAAACATATGTTAGATACTGTAATGCAACGTTCTAACAGTATAATCCACAATAACATCAAAACTTACTGGGCAGCCCCTGGTGGCAGCTGCCGATTAATAATAAGATAATTAAAAGATTTTCCAATAATTTGTATCCCACAACAGACAAACATCTGGAACATACTCTTATGAAGATGGTGTGTAAAAAAATTAGGAAGGGTACGGGATATTACAAGTTATTTAAAGGGTAACTAAACCCCTGGTCAGAGCCTAACTCCACCCACTCACAAAATTTGAAAAATGCTGGAAAAGTGGGCAGAGACAGAGGGGAAGAACAGAGGGTGGAGCTCAGCGGGGGCGTGAACCTGAGACCTGCAGTGATTGACAGCAGCTGTCAGACTCGCAAAGATGTAGACTTGAAGGAAGCTAGTAGCTTTGCTACGGAGTGGTCCTTCTAAGTGGAGCACTTTACTGTGCCACTGGCTCAAACCGCGGTCTCAACAACTCGCAAAGTTAAAGAGCGAAGTCTTGCAGCACAAGAGAGAATGGGGCCAGTGATAAAACATTAGCATTGTCTAATTTAGGCCAATGCTTAGCAAATGCTAACAAAGTTTCAGAAATTGCAAACCTATGCATTTAGTTTGATTTTGATAATTAGTGTTAATTACACACAAAACAGAGATTTCAAGTCTCCCTCTACAACTGTTAAAAAACTCTTGTCTTGCAGCTCACTGGTCCTGGGAGAGAATGTGTTATAGAGATACTCAAGGTATGGCTATGAAATAAGACCAGTGTCAAGTCCAGTTAATTTAATTATTAAGTATTATGCAAAAAAGACACAACTCTAACCAAATATAATATTTAAATCCCAACAAAGTAGTGATAAACATAGTTTCTCATGTTGTAGGTAATGCACAGGTGTGACAGGTTGGTGAGTTGGCTGCATAACAGCCCATCCAGACTTTGAGGCAGTAGCTCTAAACCCCTGTGTTACAGGCTCTAACACTTGTATTGTAGTGTTACACTTATCTTCAGCTTTTTGGTGAGACGTGGTTAAACAGGGTAGTTCCAGGAAGAAGAGAGCAATGTTTTTATAAACAAGTAAATTTAATGTTTTACCCTCAACTTACACATACTGTACATGTGCACCAGCTCTTTCAGCGGTTATAGACACTTGTCTGCTGCAGTGTGGTCAGGTGGTGCTGGGGATACCTGGGCCAGCAGGTACAGGTCATACCTCCTTGTGCTGTCCTTACAGACGATTCCAATACTGAATTTATAAATATAGTTGGTATATAAAAAATTTAAATATGAAGAAACAGTTATACCTGATGTTACACACAAAACAATTGTTTAAAAACATGTATTATAAAATCAGCTGTACAACTCAAAATGAACATCAATCAACATAAACATTTACAAAAGAATGTCTAAATGACACCCTTTTCTCAAACTGCCTTTACATAATTCTTATATTCTTTAGAGATTGTTCTTACAGTAAGCATTTTATATTGATATAATATTTTATATATACACACTTAGTTTAAATAAAAAATAAATGTCATAGTAAATTCTCATACATCATTTCAAGGCAGGTCCAAACTTTGTAAATCCTGCACAGTCAGGGCAGAGGCTTTTTACTTTGTGTTTGAATGTCACTGTCAGTTGCACTTATTGGAGCAAAGATGGTGAAATGTAAGAGCCAGACTTACACACGCTGATCATAACTTCATGAGCTGTTCCAAATTTTTTAAGAATCTTGAGTGTGTTCAACAGTGTATTAGTGTTTACATTAGTCTAAATGTAGTCTCAGAAACTATAGCGCTAATTGCAGTTTTCAGAGTCTGAATCCAAGATGATAGACAGCAGCAAACTTGAAGGATCTTCAACAGTGAAGTGACGCAGGAACTGTTACCAAGTCCTGAAAATAAAATAAACATAATTTTATTTCTTAAATTAGACCATTTTAATTACAATAAAATGATAGATTATCACACACCTCATGTGTTCTTGTTAGAGTATTTAAAACAAGTAATTCCACTATAACAGTAAAACAAACAAAACAAACTAAAGAATGGGAATAAATGCATTACCTTCAGCAGTGGACACCTCACACCGTTTCCTCATTATTGGAGTAGAGCTAGTCCTGGGACACTCTGGCAGCTCCATCAGTGTCTGTGTCACATGCATAGATTGTATAATAATTATGGATGATATCCGCCCATTGGTCCCCTATTCACCAATATTGTCATTACGAATGGGCAATAAAATGGCCGTTACATCCGGGCTTTTCGGGTTTTACTCCATAGTAAAACAATAGTTTTTAGATAGCATAAACCAGCGTAATTTTCAAAAATTCAGCCCCCCCCAGAGTTGTCACGTAGTAAAAACTTAGCTCTAGAGACCGGAGCCATCTTTTGTACCAGGCTGTAAACATGAGTTTTACTCTTGTAAAGTCGCCATTGGGTTTCTCCTTATATTTCCGCTTTTGGAGCCTGCCCTCTGGTGGATGGAGGTATATCGCTGTATTTTGCTGTAAAATCACCGTATGGCGGCGCCCTTACACGACAACCATTTAAGAGGTACCATGGGAGAGGCTTGGTCACATGACACACTCCTATTAGGCGTTCTGGCCTGGGTG
Source organism: Perccottus glenii (assembly GCA_024416835.2). Taxonomy (NCBI): domain Eukaryota; kingdom Metazoa; phylum Chordata; class Actinopteri; order Gobiiformes; family Odontobutidae; genus Perccottus; species Perccottus glenii. The sequence continues at coordinate 23,827,671 of CM044553.2, forward strand.
GCTGCAAAAAAGAGTTTCACAAATGATTTGTTATCTTGATTATATGATGAGACCCAAACATCTGGGTCCACAACTCACAAAAACTGCACAATCCCTAAAAGATGCTCTGCCTTTGCACAATCAGCCTTTTCATTTCAAACCATCAAACAATGGAATCAGATCCTAGACAGTCTGAAGTTCTAAATATGGTACAAAGCATATCTTTTCTTGTGAGATTATTGTTTTTGTACATGGTGCCTGAGAAATCAAGAATTAACAAAAATTAAACATACAAAAGCTTCACAGTATTCAAACTCACCTTTGCTTCACCTGCAGATCTGCAGCGACTGGTTCAGGCTGGCAACCAGTTTCTCTGGTCATCTTAGGCAAAACAAAAGATTTGTGTTATTGTTTACAATTACAGTATTATATTAATTGATTTTTGAGATTTTAAAATGTTTATAAAGGATATTAATAACACAAATATTCTCATTACTATTACAGTATATCCTCCGTGAAAGCACTAGTATTTTAATCCGTGTGTACTGTCTCTGGGTCGGTCTGGTTAGCTGCAGCCTGCTTGGTTTACCCCGAGGAGCAGCGATAAACAAGGTAAACTGATGGTGCGCGCTTTTGCGTTCAATCTAATTAGCAAAGTTGACACAAAACGCACACGTTTTTGAGTTTGTGTTGAGTCAAAACTCACGGTGTTACACGAGTCATGAGATGTTCATGTTCAGTCAAGCCCAGAGTCATGAGCCAGTAACAGGTCTTTAGTGCCAAGGGCTGCATCTCTGCTACAAGTCCAACAGAGTGCTGCCCATTTACGAGAAATAACTAACGGAATATTGAGTGATAGAGTAAAGCTAGATGTCTGTTTGTACTGGGCCACAGTATCAACACGCAGCAGCCCACATTAGCGCGTTAGCCCGGTATCAGGAGCAGCTGAAGCTAACGTTTAGCATACTTTACCTAACTAGCAACATGACAAAATTGATTAATTAACTTTAGCTTTACTGGGAAGAAACATAAATTGTGTTTCAAAATGTATGTTTACTCACCTCAAGACGCCGCTGCGGTGGTGGGAATCCATGCAGGAGCAGCGTTAGGTGCTGTGTTGCTTTTCGTCGGGAACCGCGGTGAAGTTAGTTTTATATTGGACATTCGACAGACATTCGCTCCGTGATCGGCTACGCTCTCCAGAAACTGAACCCGATCGCGGAGTAACAGCAGCGGGAGGAGCTCAGTGAAAGCATCGGTCTCAAAGCCTCCGCTTGCCACTGACCCCAATCCAATGTTGACTATTACTATTAATTGTGGGCAACTTAAGCCTCTCCCATGGTACCTCTTAAATGGTCGTCGTGTAAGGGCGCCGCCATACGTTGATTTTACAGCAAAATACAGCGATATACCTCCGTCCACCAGAGGGCAGGCTCCAAAAGCGGAAATATAAGGAGAAACCCAATGGCGACTTTACAAGTGTAAAAATCATGTTTACAGCCTGGTACAAAAGATGGCTCCGGTCTCCAGAGCTAAGTTTTTACTACGTGACAACTCTGGGGGGTTGAATTTTTGAAAATTACGTTGGTTTATGCTATCTAAAAACTATTGTTTTACTATGGAGTAAAACCCGAAAAGCCCGGATGTAACGGCCATTTTATTGCCCATTCGTAATGACAATATTGGTGAATAGGAGACCAATGGGCGGATATCATCCATAATTATACTATCTATGGGACAACCAGACACAGCACTTTGTATTGGTTCCCTTTCGAGGGAACTCAACACTGCGTCGTGAAACGACACTTTGGCGTTCCCCGTGGTTTAGGTCCCGTGGCCGCCGAGGCGGCGCGGGGGCTGAGATCGTGGGGATCGCAGCTGGAGCTGTTTGATGCGATTGGGCCAGCTGAGGCTGTTTCCCAATCATCGTCAGACAGCTATGATGCCATTCCCACCTGTGCAGGAGCCCGCGAGGCGACTTCTCCGGCACGGGGAGAGGATCCAATGCTAGAGCTGTCCACATCTGAGAATGTGGACGTGCTCAGCGTTGAGGCGGGTGACATGGAGGCTCGCTGGTCACCTAGTGTGCCCGCGTATGAGGAGCTCATAGAGGTTGTGACTCGTGCGGTGGCCAGATTAGATATTAGCTGGCCACCAGAACGGCAGGAAGCGACAGTAAATAGAAATAAACTGGATGAGCGCTTCCTGCAGCATAGAGTTCGGCCCAAACAGCGGGGTTTGCCATCTTTTTCCGGACTTGCACAACGAGTTGTGTAAGTCCTGGAATAAGCCACACTCTTCCCGCATTTCTCCCCAGGCAGGAGCCCGCGAGCGGCTTCTCCTCGCGCGAAGGAGGGGCGATGCTTGAGCGGTTTACGTCTGAGGATATGGACTTGCTCAGCATTTACAGAGGTGTGTGTACCCCGGCCCTCGTTATATCAGCCGCCGAGGCGGCATTCGTCGCCTCACGTGCCCGCTTATGAGGAGCCCGTTGCCGTTGTGACTCGTGCGAGTAATAGAGGGCCAGGTTTAACATTATCTGGCCGTCAAAAGGGCAGGGAGCTACAGTAAATAAAAGTGGCTTTTCCTGCAGCGCAGAGCACGAACTGAGCATTAGAGCTTACACCACGGGTTGTGTGGCCTGTTCCATGACCTGCGCAACGAGTTGTGTGGGTCATGGGGCAGGCCACATTTCTCGCCAATGAGATTGGGACTGCGGAGGCATTTTCTCAATCATCATGGGGAAGCTCTGTGGCCCTTCCTTCCAGGGCGGGGAGCCCAATAGGTGGCTGCTCCTTCACAGAGAGAGGGTCCGAGGCTTGAGAGGTCTGCATCTGAGGATGTGGACGTCCTCAGCAATGCGGCGCATTCATTAAAACCTCGGCGCTGCCCACCAGGCCGTGTAGAGTTACATCGACCATGGTGGGCGGGGCAGCAGGGCTGCATACTACGGCAGTGTATTGCGGGCACGCCAGGCCGACCTGTTAAAGGACTCGGAGGAGACACATCTGTGGATGTGGCTGAGAGAGTCCCCTCCGGGGAGAGGCGGCTGAGGCCGTTTTTCTCTGCAGAGCCCCTTGGACACCGGTGTAGTAAGTCCGCCGTCTATGACGCTTCGGGCCACAACGGTTTTCCAGCATACGAGAGCTGCCTCACAGCCCACCCCGGGGGGTTTTGGGCGGGAAGCAACATTGTATGCGCATCGAGGATCGTGTGAGACTTATCCCTGCTGTGCAGCGGTTTCAGGGGGGCGACAACGGTCTTCGAAGCAGACCCGAGATAGGCCTCGAGAGGCTGAGTCCTGTGGCGCGGGACCGCAGTGGTTCCGGAACGGGCTCGGGTTATGGAACAGGAAGTACACTCCCTGCGGGAAAAGGAGGCCACAGGTCGGTTTCCTCCGCCAGAAATGGAGTCGGGTTTCTACAGCCGGTACTTTATAGTTCCAAAAAGGGGACGGAGGTCTGCGTCCAATTTTAGATCTAAGGTATTTGAACCGGTCTCTGAGGAGGCTCAGGTTCGAGATGAAAGTAACTAATAATACCTATTACCGTGAATTAAATTCGGTCCGAGGACTGGTTTGTCACGATGGATCTGAAGGACGCATGCTTCCATAAATCCTTCTCACAGGAAGTTCCTGAGGTTCGCTTTTTGGGGCGGCGTTCAATATCGGGTGCTTCCATTCGGCCTAGGCAGAGCACGGCCTGAGCATCAGAGCCTACACCACGGGTTGTGTGGCCTGTTCCATGACCTGCGCAACGAGTTGTGTGGGTCATGGGGCAGGCCACATTTCTCGCCAATGAGATTGGGACTGCTGAGGCATTTTCTCAATCATCATGGGGGAGCTCTGTGGCCCTGCCTTCCGAAAGTGGATGCGGTCTGGCTCCACTGAGACTCCAGGGCATCCGGAGGTTTTCCCTGAGGGGAATCCATTCGGAGTATCAGGGTTACGCGCAGGTGCTGTCGTTCCCTGTCAAAATGGAGGAAACCCTGGTCTCTCTCCCAAGGACCAGTACTGGGAGCAACATGTCGCCGGAAATCCGTTTTGACAGATGTCTCCCTCACTGGCTGGGGCGCGGTCATAGCGGCCGCTTTTGCCCAGGGTCTGTGGCAGGACCATCATCGCTCCAGACATATAAATTGCCTGGAGATGTTGGCTGTGTTCAGGGCTCTGAGGAGCTTCCTGGCGGATCTCAGGGGTTATCACGTTCTGGTGCGCTCCGACAATGTGTCGGTGGTAGCGTACCTGAACCGTCAGGGGGGTCTGAGGTCTCGCCCTCTGTGCAGATTGGCGCAGAGTGGGAACTCTGGGTCTGGTCCCTGAGGGGGATCAGTACCTAGAGGTGGGCCTAGCGGCAGGGGTAGTAGAAACCATACGCAGTTCCAGGGCTCTGTCCACGAGGAGGTTGTACGGCTTAAAGTGGAATGTCTTTTCCACTTGGTGCAGGGGGCGTGAGGTGGACCCAGCTGACTGCCCAGTGGCTTCGGTCCTGGAGTTCCTCCAAGAGCGCTTCACTGCGGGGCTTACCTCGTCCACTCTTGCGGTGTACGTGGATGTCATTTTGGCGTTCCACGCTCCGGTAGGTGAGGGGCTTCTGGGGAGGCGCCCATTGGTCGTGCGATTCCCCCGTGGCACCCGGAGGATGACGCCTGCAACGCGCCCTGGGGTTCCAACTTGGGATCTGTGGTGGGGCTGGAAGGATTGGCTGAGGCCTCCTTCGAACCACTCGAGTTGGCGACAGATTGAGTTCTGTCGCTCAAGGTGGCGCTGCTTTTGGCTATCACCTCACTTAAAAGGGTTGGAGATCTTCAGGCACTGGCTATAACGCCATCTTGCCTGGAGTTTGCCCCTGGTGGGGTTAAGGCCATTTTACGGCCGAGGCCAGGCAAAAGAAAAAGAAGAGAAAAGACTAGAGAGAAGAGAAAAAAAAGAGAAGAGTATGTGCCTAAGGTGCCATCTAACGTGGCACGGCCGACGGTTTTGCAGGCATTTCATCCTCCACCTCATGTGTCGGCCGAAGAGGGGAGACTTCATCTGCTCTGCCCCGTTAGGGCACTGCGAATCTATATACAGAAGTCTTCGCAGTGGAGAAAGTCAGAACGACTGTTGGTGTGTTTCGGATCTCCTAGGAAAGGTCGGCTAGCGACCAAGCAGACGGTCAGCAATTGGATCGTCCAGGCTATTGCCTTGGCTTATCAGGTGCGCGGATTGCCTTCACCTTTGGCCTTAAGGGCGCATTCTACTAGGGGCATGGCCTCTTCTCGGGCCCTTCAGATGGGGGTCCCGCTTCAGGAGATCTGCGAGGCAGCCGGCTGGGCTGCCCCACACACTTTCATTAGGCTCTACGGTCTATATCTCCCTGCGATGCCTGGAGCTAGGTTGCTCTCGTCCTAAGTGTGCCTGAGTATCCAGTTTCACACTAGGACAGGCACGGGTCGTCGTGGCATAGTGGGTATTCGTTCCCCAAAGTGTCGTTTCACGACGCAGTGTCTCGTTCCCTTCTCAGGGAACAAGGGTTATATGCATAACCCGAGACGATTTTATTGCTTTAATTATTTTATCTTAATTTTTAACAGTATTTTTCAGTGTTTTTCTTCAACAGCTCTGGGCCCATGTGACCCACTGACCCCAAACCAATGCTGACTATTACTATTTTTTGTGGACAATCAGACACAGCACTTTTTATCGGATTCCATTGATTATGTTATTTTATGTGAATTTTTAACAGTTTATTTCTGGGTTTTTCTTCAATAGCTCGGGGCCCATGTGACCCACTGACCCCAAACCAACGCTGAACATTACTGTTAAATGTGGACAATCAGACACAGCCATTTTTATTGGATTTCATTGATTGTTATTTTATGTGAATTTTTAACAGCTTATTTCAGGGTTTTTCTTCAATAGCTCGGGGCCCATGTGACCCACTGACCCCAATCCAATGTTGACTATTACTATTAATTGTGGACAACCAGACACAGCACTTTGTATTGGATTTTATTGCTTTAATTATTTTATCTTAATTTTTAACAGTATTTTTCAGTGTTTTTCTTCAGTAGCTCTGGGCCCATGTGACCCACTGACCCCAATCCAATGTTGACTATTACTATTAATTGGGGACAATCAGACACAGCACTTTGTATTGGATTCCATTGCTTATTATATTTTATGTGAATTTTTAACAGTTTATTTCTTGGTTTTTCTTCAATAGCTCGGGGCCCATGTGACCCACTGACCCCAAACCAATGGTGACTATAACTATTAATTGTGGACAATCAGACACAGCACTTTTTATTGAATTTCATTGATTATGTTATTTTATGTTAATTTTTAACAGTTTATTTCTGGGTTTTTCTTCAATAGCTCGGGGCCCATGTGACCCACTGACCCCAATCCAATGCCGACTATTACTATTAATTGTGGACAATCAGACACAGCACTTTTTATTGGATTTCATTGATTATGTTATTATATCTTAATTTTTAACAGTATTTTTCAGTGTTTTTCTTCAATAGCTCGGGGCCCATGTGACCCACTGACCCCAATCAAATGTTGACTATTACTATTAAATGTGGACAATCAGACACAGCACTTTTTATTGGATTCCATTGCTTATTATATTTTATGTGAATTTTTAACAGTTTATTTCTGGGTTTTTCTTCAATAGCTTTGGGCTCATGTGACCCACTGACTCCAAACCAATGCTGAACATTACTATTAATTGTGGACAATCAGACACAGCACTGTTTATTGAATTTCATTGCTTATTATATTTAATGTGAATTTTTAACAGTTTATTTCTGGGTTTTTCTTCAATAGTTCGGGGCCCATGTGACCCACTGACCACAATTCAATGCTGACTATTACTATTAATTGTGGACAATCAGACACTACTTTTTATTGAATTTCATTGATTATGTTATTTCATGTTAATTTTTAACAGTTTATTTCTGGGTTTTTCTTCAATAGCTCGGGGCCCATGTGACCCACTGACCCCAATCCAATGTTGACTATTAATTGGGGACAATCATACACAGCACTTTGTATTGGATTCCATTGCTTATTATATTTTATGTGAATTTTTAAGAGTTTATTTCTGGGTTTTTCTTCAATAGCTCGGTGCCCATGTGACCCACTGACCCCAATCCAATGCCGACTATTACTATTAATTGTGGACAATCAGACACAGCACTATTTATTGGATTTCATTGATTATGTTATTATATCTTAATTTTTAACAGTATTTTTCAGTGTTTTTCCTCATTAGCCCGGGGCCCATGTGACCCACTGACCCCAATCTAATGTTGACTATTACTATTAAATGTGGACAATCAGACACAGCACTTTTTATTGGATTCCGTTGCTTATTATATTTTATGTGAATTTTTAACAGTTTATTTCTGGGTTTTTCTTCAATAGCTTTGGGCTCATGTGACCCACTGACTCCAAACCAACGCTGAACATTACTATTAATTGTGGACAATCAGACACAGCACTTTTTATTGAATTTCCTTGATTACGTTATTTTATCTTAATTTTTAACAGTATTTTTCAGTGTTTTTCTTCAATAGCTCGGGGCCCATGTGACCCACTGACCCCAATCAAATGTTGACTATTACTATTAAATGTGGACAATCAGACACAGCACTTTTTATTGGATTCCATTGCTTATTATATTTTATGTGAATTTTTAACAGTTTATTTCTGGGTTTTTCTTCAATAGCTTTGGGCTCATGTGACCCACTGACTCCAAACCAATGCTGAACATTACTATTAATTGTGGACAATCAGACACAGCACTTTTTATTGAATTTCCTTGATTATGTTATTTTATCTTAATTTTTAACAGTTTATTTCTGGGTTTTTCTTCAATAGCTCGGGGCCCATGTGACCCACTGACCACAATTCAATGCTGACTATTACTATTAATTGTGGACAATCAGACACTACTTTTTATTGAATTTCATTGATTATGTTATTTCATGTTAATTTTTAACAGTTTATTTCTGGGTTTTTCTTCAATAGCTCGGGGCCCATGTGACCCACTGACCCCAATCCAATGTTGACTATTAATTGGGGACAATCATACACAGCACTTTGTATTGGATTCCATTGCTTATTATATTTTATGTGAATTTTTAAGAGTTTATTTCTGGGTTTTTCTTCAATAGCTCGGTGCCCATGTGACCCACTGACCCCAATCCAATGCCGACTATTACTATTAATTGTGGACAATCAGACACAGCACTATTTATTGGATTTCATTGATTATGTTATTATATCTTAATTTTTAACAGTATTTTTCAGTGTTTTTCCTCATTAGCTCGGGGCCCATGTGACCCACTGACCCCAATCTAATGTTGACTATTACTATTAAATGTGGACAATCAGACACAGCACTTTTTATTGGATTCCGTTGCTTATTATATTTTATGTGAATTTTTAACAGTTTATTTCTGGGTTTTTCTTCAATAGCTTTGGGCTCATGTGACCCACTGACTCCAAACCAACGCTGAACATTACTATTAATTGTGGACAATCAGACACAGCACTTTTTATTGAATTTCCTTGATTACGTTATTTTATCTTAATTTTTAACAGTATTTTTCAGTGTTTTTCTTCAATAGCTTTGGGCTCATGTGACCCACTGACCCCAAACCAATGCTGAACATTACTATTAAATGTGGACAATCAGACACAGTACTTTTTATTAGATTCCATTGCTTATTATAATTTATGTGAATTTTTAACAGTTTATTTCTGGGTTTTTCTTCAATAGCTCGGGGCCCATGTGACCCACTGACCCCAATCCAATGTTGACTATTATTATTAAATGTGGACAATCAGACACAGCACTTTATATTCTATTTTCATTCATTTGTTTATTTGCATAAAATGCAAATCCAATTTTGTTTTTTGGCCTTTACAAAATCTTTCTCATTCATTAAAATACACGTAGCATGGAACCATCTATCCACAAGTGTCGCACTGTATCTGTTGGGAAAAATTTAATTACTTAATGATTTATTTTATTATATGTAAGTGCACATACCACTTTTTTGTCTTTGTATATAGCTTTACAATACCCAGTTGACGACTGCAGGTCCTGATCCTGGAGGCTTAGATGATGCACACATTGCGCACATGGAATCTTCTTTAAAAACTAAAAAGGATTAAATTATAAAAATTATGCTTTGTATGCTTTGTACACACACCCCACCACTTAATGACAAAACTCATTTACAGGGGGAAACTTTGGGGAAACAGCACTTTGACTCTCACTTGTGACCTGCCTGTCTTGAACACTTCTTGTTATTTAGTGGGTATAGATGTGAAAACCCTTTATGGACAGTTCAGATAACTGCCACAAATTCCTCCTATATGTATAAGTATCTTTTTGAGTGAATAAAAAACCTCCTATTGGGCGAGTTTAGAAAGGAGACAGTCTACGGATTAAGTTTTTTGTAACATACCTGATGCTTCCAGTATTTCCAAAGCCATCTGCCTCCTCTCATCTGCCATTTTCTTTTTGGAGGTACAAAAATCCATTTTAGGAAGGTGTGGAAATGCCTCCATTATTGCTTTGGCCATCTAAAGATAACAAAAACAAATAGACAATTAATATAATCTACAGGTAACATTTAATAACTTTCATTTGTACAAACACTCAATGCTGGAAAATGTTTTTTTCATTACTGGATGAAAAAGTTAATTCAAATAGTTATTTTATAAATATTTATTTTCCTTACTAATTTAATTTAACTTAAAAAATGTGCACCCCAAATTTTAACATGTTACTTGCGAAGTCAGATTTAAAAACACTCTTGCGCATGTATACAGTAACATCAGGGAATGATACAAAGTGTAACACATTATTATTTTGGTGACCTGGACCAGCTGCCTCCTTCTGTAGGTTTCACCCTGGCATACAGATCTTTCACTACATCCAATAATGCCATGCACAAGATACAAATACATGGCAGGTGAACTGGGACTCATTTTTACAAGAAGGAAGCGCAGATTTGTGTTCCAAAACTACTAAACTACAGTAATAATGTGAAGGTAGAAACATGTAAACCAAACCATGGATGAGACTGCAATCCGAATATAGCATTTACGTCCAGTCACTTGGACACATACAGGTTTGCCAGGTCCAACTTAAAGCAAGGCATACAAAATGCAAAAGTAACAAAGAGAATGAAGATTGAGGGTTAATTCAAAAATGGGGCTTCTTAATTTACCACACGCTGGCAAAGGTGGCAAAGATACAAACAGGGCACACCACCTCCACCTCAGAATGGCCTAAGCACAGAAGACATTAGGAGGGTTTTCCATAAGATGAACCACAGGATGGAATCTGTGGGAGAGTACTCAGTCACTCCACACACCAGCTGGCAGAGGTTTACAATATCTTTAACCTCTCTCTGTCTACATGCCCTGTCCCCAAATCCTTTAAATATAACAATATTATGTCTGTCCACAAGAAAACACCCATTAGCAATCTAAATGACTACAGTCCTTTAGCTCTTTTCATTGATGAAGTGCTTTGCTCCCTCCACTGTGGATCAGCATCACTGTGCATACAGAGCCAACTGGTCAACAGATGATAGCATGAAAACAGAATCCTCCTGCCAATTATGAGTCATATGGAACATCCTGGTTTATATCTAATGATACTATTCATAGGATTTAGGTTTGTTTCATTCTGCTTGGGCCATTCTTCATTATTCATCTGCTTTACCAGCGGAATGGTCTACAAACTGCCGGACCTAGTTATTGGTTATAACAAAAACATAGCTAACCACTCCACTGTCAGTCAGGTTAGGGTCTCGTTAGTCCTCTGTCGTGACTCAGCAAACAAGTGGTTTAATAGCTGCACTGTGATGGAAGGGAAGGAACTGGAGAAAAAATTATAATATGCTTTGGGCATTATTAGAACACATCTCTCCCTGTAAAACCATTGCCAGGAATGAGCGGAGAGCACATAATCCAGTAATTGTTACAGTCCAGGAGGTGCTTTAGGTAAATTAAGACTTGCACCTTCTGACTATTGAATGTTTTTTTCATCAAAGTGCAGGCATTAACTGAATGAAAATACTGCTATAGAAAGTTTCTTTCTCGTTTACATTATTTATCTTATTCATTGTTATAATGCCTGTGACTGTGGTGTGTGCTTTGTTTATTCTATAAATCTACTTATAATAAACTACTTATGGAGATGCACTGTTAAATGTCATTGTACAGATTGGCCAATGACAATAAGGATATTCTGACTCATGCTGAATTACCTTCACAACTATCACTCCACAGCTACATTTATCTTTTTGAACAGGATGCATCATCACTCCACCTTTCCACTTAATGGAAGCCCAGTCATGTTTTTTTTATCTTTTTCACTTCTTATGGCAAAGAATTTCCTGAAAGAAAATCAAGCAAATGAAAATGTTACACAATATTTATGTTAAACAATAACAATATAGTTTAAAAATAATTATATTACTGTATTTGGCCTGCTGCATTTTGAGAAGCCTTGAAGTTGGACTTGGCTGCAGGGTCCATCAAATAGACAGTGCTTGTTCCTGAAAGAATGTACTATAGGCACAGTGCAAGCATTAATAAACTGAAATAAAATTTACTTTATTGTGAATTATTGGTAAAGGAAATACCCACAAGCAAATTCCAGTGATTGTTGTTCACATGAACAAATGACAGAATTCCAACATAGTTGCCAAAGTCTGTCTGTTGAAGATCATATAAATAAATAATATTGAAGGCTATATTATTGAATTTTTTTTGAAAGGACATTAGACGTAATTTGTTAATTTCTCAACAAAGAAAAGGTTGAAGCAAAGGCATCTGGACATAATTTTCAAGGTGAAGACATTTAATGGTATTGACACGTCTTCACCTTCAAATCTGCATCCATATGCCTTTGCTTTAACCTTTTCCTCAAGATGTCCTGAATTACTGACAACCTCCACAAACTTTATTTATCACTATAACAACATGGTATGGAGGGATTGATGGAATGTTAATAGGTTGATTTCACAATAATTGTCTAATCTTCATAATCTATATTATCTCAACAATATGCAAAGTAAAAATATATATACATTACATTTTTCAAAGTGTGTCGAGACATGACGGTTGTGCACCCCTTTACAATGACGCCAGCTGTGTAATGGTCCATAAGATATACGTCCTCCAACACACCATTGGCACGGGCAGCAATGTGTAACAAGCCCTCCATAACCTATAATGAACGAACTATATATGAATATATATTCATATATATACATACATATATATACATACATATATATATATATATATATATATATATACATATACATATATACATATATATACATATACATATATAAATATATATAATTATATATATATAATTATATATATATATATATAATTATATATATATAATTATATATATATATGTATATATATATATATATATATATATTTAGATATATATATATATATATATGAATATATATATATATATATATATATATGAATATATGTATATATATATACATATTCATATATATATATATATATATAAATATATGTATATATATATATAATTATATGTATATACATTCATATACATTATACAATACAATATATATATACATATATATATATGAATATATATATATATGAATATATATATATATATATATATATATATATATATATATATATATATATATATATATATGAATATATATATATATATATATATATATATATATATATATATGAATATATATATATATGAATATATATATATATATATATATGAATATATATATATATGAATATATATATATATATATATATATATATATATTCATATATATATATTCATATATATATATATATATATAATTATATGTATATACATTCATATACATTATATATATTCATATATATATATTCATATATATATATATATATATAATTATATGTATATACATTCATATACATTATACAATACAATATATATATACATATATATATATGAATATATATATATATGAATATATATATATATATATATATATATATATATATATATATATATATATATATATATGAATATATATATATATGAATATATATATATATATATATATGAATATATATATATATATATGAATATATATATATATATATATATATATTCATATATATATATTCATATATATATATATATTCATATATATATATATATATATATATATATATATATATATATATATATATATATATATATATATATATATATATATATATGAGGGAGAGAGAGAGAGAAACAAATTGGGCACATATGACAAAAGTGTACCTCTCCTACCAGCCACTTGTGTGGCTGGAGTGTGCGGAATTCCCTATGGTGAATGTCTATGGTCCACCTTGTGTTCTGCGCAGCCACTGCTGCGACAACTACCTCATTGTCCTTCTTTTTCCACAGTAATGTAACCTGTATGATTAACAAAGAAACACAATTTTCAATGTTTCTGTGAACATTCTCAGTCATCCAGGCCATCTAAAAGGAAAAGAGGGTTAAATTCGAAACATCTGGACCAAGGTTTTCAAGAAGAAGATGCTTCGTCTCTTGTCCAAGGGACTTTGTCAATTATAGTTCAACTGTTAAGAGCTAAGCTTTTACAATTTTCTTATAATATAATTTAACAAAATGTGTGCGTGATGTACACATTTTTCTCAATGCAATGGTATTTACCTGTTTGTCTCTCTCTGAGTGGTATTTCAGTGCAGGAACCTTAGGTTGAGGTATTTTTTTTGGAGGATTAAAATACTTAGATTTGGACTTCAAACTTGAAGCAGAGCTGTCACGTTTGTGCCACTGTTCCTCGTGGTCGTCATCTGGCCTTGTTGACACCTCAGCCTGTTTTCCAAATGTTTTCATTTGAAGATTATGTTGAACAACATGTTCAACATAACAACCTTGTAAAGAGTTAAACATTTTGTTTATGAACTCTGCAGGCCTTAGATGTTTTCGTTTTTGGAGAATGAAATGCTTAACAATGCCAAACCAAAGTTCAACGTGACAGTTTGTGTCACGGGTTTTTCCAAGATCCCGAAGAAGCAATCCACTCCACAAAGGGAAGATTCCCATATATGTTTGCAGTAACAGATCAATAACAGCTGGACAGTGGTGTTCATTTGCTATCCCCGTTTGACTTTCTGACAAAATGTCACATTCTGCTTGGTCTCGCTGCAGAGTAAACATTTTGGAAAATGGAGACTTCTCCATTATTGATGGTCTGCTGGCACTGATGGTGTCTGCCTCGTCATGAGTGATGTCACAGACTTGCTGTTGGATGTGTTTTTGGGAAACATAATTGATAAGGACTTCTTGACTTTCTTTGACAAGATCATTGTTCTCATTTGACATAAAGAGGACACACATATGATAGAACATATCATTGGCCTGCTGTATCTGGTTGGAATTGAGTAGACATGCAAAGCAGTATGTGGCAAATTCACAGACAGCTCTGTCTTTGCATTTTTTCACTATTGCATTTCTGAAGGATTTTATCATGTGGGCACAGCAGAGGTGTAGCACAGTAAATTTAGGTGTTTGTTCTGCTTTACCAGTGGCAATCCCAAAGGCTCTGGTCAAGTATGAAATTATGTCTTCTTTATTGAAAGTCAAGAGGACACTGTTGATTAAAGCCCAGCTGAAGTCTGTTTCAATTTGTTTTATTTCTCTTTTTGTAGAGAAGGACAACTTTCTTTTGAACTGCATTAGCCAGTGTGTGATGGTTGGTATGGAATGGCTATTGCTTATAAGCTCTGACACAGGGAGAGGCGGCTTGTCTTTTCCCATGCCTGGTAAGACCAATGCATAATAAAGCACCCGTTTTACTTGATTTGGTACTTTTTATGACCCTCCAGTCGCATCAAGATGGAGGGTAACGGGGTGCTTTTTAAGGTGCTCAGTTAGAATATTTATACTTGTATCAGTATAAAACAGTAGACATAAGGGGTCTATTTGTAAAGACTGGAAATAACCCTTAGAGGCTGGATGGCTGCCACTCTCTTTTATTATTTTTTGAGTGAGCATAAGCTCCAACATGATGTCATTGTGAAGCCGTTCACTCTTCTTTACTTCAAAAGAAATCCTCTTGAGCACATCCTTCGTGAGGCTTCTGGTGATGTTGCCTGCCATCAGTTCATCGACAGGGGTTGTCTTCAAACTAGTGTAATAGTAATTGCTGACACCATCTTTGATTAATTTGGCAATTGCCCCTCTTCGCTGATATTTAGCTGGTCTGAAATTTTTCTCTTCTCTGCCATGTGTGACTGTACCAAATCGGGTGACCTTAAGTAAAATGTTGTGTTTTTTTGATTGGGGTGGTGTTTTTTTCATGAAGTGATATTTTGCTTTGCAATTGCTGAAACTGCATATAGCAGTAGCGTGAAAATATGGGGATCTATGTTTTCGGCTGGCTCTGGTTTAAATGTGCTGGTATTTAAAAATTAGAGTACAGCATGTGTTTTTTTTTCCTAAATTCATTATAAAGGATGGTGGTTGAAGGAGCATGGAGTTTTCTTTCACCATATTTCGATTAATCTTGTTCCATTGTTGTTTAGGGATCTTAATTTTGAATACATTTGGCCCTGCTTGTCACCTTCTGAATTTTCTGGGTGAGGCAGCTGGGGCCTGTTTGTGTTCAGAAGAGTCTGAGTGGTGTCCGTGGTTGGCGCCTGGGGCCTGTGTATGGTCAGCGGCGGCTGGGACCTGTTCATTATCGGAGAAGTCAGGGGGCTCTTCTTGGTCGGCATCAGCTGTGGCCGGTGTATGGTCAGCGGCGGCTGGGACCTGTTCATTATCGGAGAAGTCAGGGGGCTCTTCTTGGTCGCTCTTCTTTGTCTATTGAAGAAAAACACTGAAAAATACTGTTAAATATTAAGATAAAATAATTAAAGCAATGGAATCCAATAAAAAGTGCTGTGTCTGATTGTCCACATTTAATAGTAATAGTCAACATTTGATTGGGGTCAGTGGGTCACATGGGCCCCGAGCTATTGAAGAAAAACACTGAAAAATACTGTTAAAAATTAAGATATAATAACATAATCAATGAAATCCAATAAAAAGTGCTGTGTCTGATTGTCCACAATTAATAGTAATAGTCAGCGTTGGTTTGGGGTCAGTGGGTCACATGAGCCCAAAGCTATGGAAGAAAAACCCAGAAATAAACGGTTAAAAATTCACATAAAATAACATAATCAATGGAATCCAATAAAAAGTGCTGTGTCTGATTGTCCCCAATTAATAGTAATGTTCAGCATTGGTTTGTGGTCAGTGGGTCACATGGGCCCAGAGCTATTGAAGAAAAACACTGAAAAATACTGTTAAATATTAAGATAAAATAATTAAAGCAATGGAATCCAATACAAAGTGATGTGTCTGATTGTCCACATTTAACAGTAATGTTCAGCGTTGGTTTGGGGTCAGTGGGTCACATGAGCCCAAAGCTATTGAAGAAAAACCCAGAAATAAGCTGTTAAAAATTCACATAAAATATAATAAGCAATGGAATCCAATAAAAAGTGCTGTGTCTATATGTCAACATGTATTAGTAATGTTCAGCGTTGGTTTGGGGTCAGTGGGCCACATGAGCCCAAAGCTATTGAAGAAAAACACTGAAATAAACTGTTAAAAATTCACATAAATTAACATAATCAATGGAATCCAACAAAAAAGTGCTGTGTCTGATTGTCCACAATTAATAGTAATGTTCAGCATTGGTTTGGGGTCAGTGGGTCACATGGGCCCAGAGCTATTGAAGAAAAACACTGAAATAAACTGTTAAAAATTCACATAAAATATAATAAGCAATGGAATCCAATAAAAAGTGCTGTGTCTGATTGTCCGCATTTAATAGTAATGTTCAGCATTGGATTGGGGTCAGTGGGTCACATGAGCCCAAAGCTATTGAAGAAAAACCCAGAAATAAACTGTTAAAAATTCACATAAATTATAATAAGCAATGGAATCCAATACAAAGTGCTGTGTCTGATTGTCCACATTTAATAGTAATAGTCAACATTGGTTTGGGGTCAGTGGGTCACATAAGCCCAAAGCTATTGAAGAAAAACACTGAAAAATACTGTTAAAAATTAAGAAAAAATAACATAATCAAGGAAATTCAATAAAAAGTGCTGTGTCTGATTGTCCACAATTAATAGTAATGTTCAGCGTTGGTTTGGAGTCAGTGGATCACATGAGCCCAAAGCTATTGAAGAAAAACCCAGAAATAAACTGTTAAAAATTCACATGAAATATAATAAGCAATGGAATCCAATAAAAAGTACTGTGTCTGATTGTCCACATTTAATAGTAATGTTCAGCATTGGTTTGGGGTCAGTGGGTCACATAAGCCCAAAGCTATTGAAGAAAAACACTGAAAAATACTGTTAAAAATTAAGAAAAAATAACATAATCAAGGAAATTCAATAAAAAGTGCTGTGTCTGATTGTCCACAATTAATAGTAATGTTCAGCGTTGGTTTGGAGTCAGTGGATCACATGAGCCCAAAGCTATTGAAGAAAAACCCAGAAATAAACTGTTAAAAATTCACATAAAATATATTAAGCAATGGAATCCAGTAAAAAGTGCTGTGTCTGGTTGTCCACATTTAACAGTAATGTTCAGCGTTGGTTTGGGGTCAGTGGGTCACATGAGCCCAAAGCTATTGAAGAAAAACCCAGAAATAAACTGTTAAAAATTCACATGAAATATAATAAGCAATGGAATCCAATACAAAGTCGACATTTAATAGTAATGTTCAGCATTGGTTTGGGGTCAGTAGGTCACATGAGCCCCGAGCTATTGAAGAAAAACACTATCAAAGTTTCTAAATGACCTGTTAAAACTTTCGATAAAGTAATTTAAGCACTAAAATTTCATAAATTCTGGTATAACTTAATATTGGTATTGTTCTTAGCGTCATTGGACAACCAGATCCATTGGATATTGATATAAAAACACAGATCTATTTACTTTGCTTTATTGTTTTTTACGCCCTTGCACAGTACAGAAATTTACAGACTGTCCCTAAATGCAAGCGGAGGCTTTGAGACCGATGCTTTCACTGAGCTCCTCCCGCTGCTGTTACTCTGCGATCGAGTTCAGTTTCTGGAGAGCGTAGCCGATCACGGAGCGAATGTCTGTCGAATGTCCAATATAAAACTAACTTCACCGCGGTTCAGCGGGAGCAGTTTTGAGAAGCACATTTCCACCTCCATTGCGTTGGAGAAGCAATCCCGCTTAAAATGCACGCTGCAAACTCCAGCTCTCAGCAGGAACTCACGGTGTTCCAGGCCAAGTGCACACTGGCGTCTAATTTCCAACTCAACTGGAAAGCAATGCAGTCCAGCAGTGCTGTTGCAACCAGCAACACTACAAGTACATGCTAATATAGCTAGCCTGATGTTTTCAACACCCGCCCGCTACTTAGGAAGATGTTTTTATACCAGGGGCGTGAGCCAATGCCAAGGGTGTGGTGGGGTCGTGCCAGGGGCGTGGGTAGAGAGCCGTTAGTCAAGCCAGTATACGTCACACTAGGAAACAATCTTCAATCTAAAAATTCAACTGCAGTAACTACCGTTTAACCTGAGGAGGGCAGCACTTAGACGGTTTTACACCATAAAATGTAAAATTAATATACTTTATACTCAAATGTCAAAACTTTTACTCAGATCAGTGAACAGCACTAATAAGGCCCCATTCTTACAGATCATTAACTAAAAAAAGTTGGTTTAGGGTTTAGTTACTCTTTAAAGTGCCAAAAATAAAAGATTGTCTACATTAACAGATAGGATTTTATCAATTTTCTGGCCAAGTCTATGCCAGAATTACTATTGTTTTTTGGGTTGTTGTTTTTCGCTGTTTGCCAAAAAATAGGGCTGGATGTTTGGTGTAAATGGAATTCATCTTAACTTTGACATCTTTCCCTAAAACTAAATATAATGTCAAATCCTTTTAAATGACAGGAAATGGAGAGTCAGAGCTCACTCTGGAGTCCCACAGCCTGCCATTTCTTAATGACCTGCTGGCGAGAGTGTCCTATAAGAGCACCGTTTACCACGTGCACACAGGAGATCTTGGTAAGTTACCACAGTTTTATCACTCTGCAATGATAAATTGAAGTGATAAATATTGTTGTAAACAGCAGTATTTTTTTCTGTGCCTAGTCACCTTTAGTTTTGAGAACCATACAGCTTTGTTTACCGTTGTCATCAAGCAGCCTGAGCTGCCGGTCTTGTACGATATAGGAACAGGTAAAAACACACTTCTAAATAAATCACGCTTTATTACACACGTGGACAAAATTGTTGGTACCCTTCGGTCAATGAAAGAAAAACTCACATTGATCACAGAAAAAACTTTATTCTGACAAAAGAATAAAAAATAAATAAAAATTCTATGAATGTCAACCAATGAAAGTCGGACATTGCTTTTCAACCATGCTTCAACGGAATTATTTTAAAAATAAACTCATGGAACAGGCCTAGACAAAATTGTTAATACCCCTAACTTAATATTTTGTTGCACAACCTTTTGAGGCTATCACTGCAATCAGACGACTCCTGTAACTGTCAATGAGACTTCTGCACCTCTCAGCAGGTATTTTGGCCCACTCCTCATGAGCAAACTGCTCCAGTTGTTTCCAGTTTGAAGGGTGTCTTTTCCAGACGGCATGTTTCAGCTCCTTCCAAAGATGCTCAATAGGATTGAGGTCAGGGATCATAGAAGGCCACTTTAGAATAGTCCAATGTTTTCCTCTTAACATTCTTGGGTGTTTTTAGCTGTGTGTTTTGGGTCATTGTCCTGTTGCAAGACCCATGACCTGCGAATGAGACCAAGCTGTCTGACACTGGCCAGCACATTTCTCTCTAGAATCCCTTGATAGTCTTCAGATTTCATTGTACCCTGCACAGATTCAAGACACCCTGTGCCAGATGCAGCAAAGCAGCCCCAGAACATAACAGAGCCTCCTCCATGTTTGACAGTAGGGACAGTGTTCTTTTCTTGATATGCTTCATTTTTCCGTCTGTGAACATAGAGCTGAAAGTTCCATTTTTGTCTCATCTGTCCATAGGACATTCTCCCAGAAGCTTTGTGGCTTGTCAACATGTAGTTTGGCATATTCCAGTCTAGCTTTTTTATGATTTGTTTTCAACAATGGTGTCGTCCTTGGTCATCTCCCATGTAGTCCACTTTGGCTCAAACAACGGCGGATGGTGCGATCTGACACTGATGTTCCTTGAGCATGGAGTTCACCTTGGATCTCTTTAGAGGTCTTTCTGGGCTCTTTTGTTACCATCCGTCTCTTTGATTTGTCATCAATTTTCCTCCTGCGGCCACGTCCATTGAGGTTGGCTACAGTCCCATGGATCTTAAATTTCTGAATAATATGTGCAACTGTAGTCACAGGAACATCTAGCTGCTTGGAGATGGTCTTATAGCCTTTACCTTTATCATGCTTGTCTATAATTTTCTTTCTATTCTCCTGCGACAACTCTTTCCTTCGCTTCCTCTGGTCCATGTTGAGTGTGGTACACACCATGTCACCAGACAACACAGTGACTACCTGAAGCCCTATAAATAGGCCCACTGACTGATTACAAGATTATACACACCTGTGATGCTAATTAGTGCACACACCTTGAATTAACATGTCCATTTGGTCACATTATTTACAGTCTGTTCTAGGGGTACCATCAATTTTGTCTAGGCCTGTTCCATGAGTTTATTTTTTAAAATAATTCAGTTGAAGCATGGTTGAAAAGCAATGTCTGACTTTCATTGGTTAACATTCATAGAATTTTTATTTATTATTACTTTTTCAGAAAAAAGTTTTTTCTGTGACCATTGTGAGTTTTTCTTTCATTGACTGAAGGGTACCAACAATTTTGTCCACGTGTGTATGTCCTGCTTTTCACACAGAAATTATTTTCAAGTAACACCATTATAAGCAACACATTAAAGACACAATAACTTACACAGGAGATAATTTTATTCTAAGTACTATATATCTATATTCAAATGTGACTTTATTAACAAATGCAGGGATGTTGCCAGGAATTTTGTGCCCCATAAAAAGATCTCACACTGGGCCCCACCACCACAACCTCTACCGTATTACTGTAACTAGAAGTGATGGTGTAGAGCTTTGAAGGAAC
Organism: Perccottus glenii; assembly: GCA_024416835.2. Taxonomy (NCBI): domain Eukaryota; kingdom Metazoa; phylum Chordata; class Actinopteri; order Gobiiformes; family Odontobutidae; genus Perccottus; species Perccottus glenii. Next base: position 23,848,888 of record CM044553.2, read on the forward strand.
TTACGAGGCAAGAGAAACAGTTAAACACAAAGGTCGACACAAAAAGATAAATGATAATGGATTCGGGGGGTCTGAGGTGTATTTTAACAGCTGTTATGATATTACTATAGAGCAAGTACAATTTGGGGAACTGTTAGTTTTTCTGACTCGACATATTTAAAGATAGGCTGGGTAAAAGTAAATGAATGAGAATCTCCACAGAGCCTGGATACAGACATTTCTCACATTCTGAAACATATCAAGGTTAAGAACTGACATTTTATTATCTATAATAATCAATGACTAATGACTATTAATGTGAGTGAGTTAGGCCTGCTTTTAATACTGTAGACCCTACAATAAGGGGTTGTTACCTTTGTATTTAATGGATGACAAAATAATGTTTAAAATTAGTTTGTGGTCTATTATTTTTACATTTTAGACTGTGGACATCACTGCAGCTGCCTGGCCTTTGACCCCTCCTTTCTGCATCTCTCTGCTCTAATCTGGCAGGACCTTTAACAGGATGGATAAAATTCTCTGTGACTTGTCTGAGTGTTATTAGCTTTAATGTTGGCTCTAAACATAAGCAGACACTTAGTGTTTGTGTTCTTGCTGTAAATGTCTCTAAATCCACTTCTGATCTGGTCTTATTCTGTCTCTAGTCTTCAGCCTCATGTCACTGACCTCTGTGTCCCACAGCTGCATTAACTCATAATTTTTAGATTCGATTAATAAAGGTCTCTCGCTGTGAATATTTTACATTGTGTTGTGAATCTGGCGCTGCTGCGTGTTTCCCTTGTGGGACTAGTGCAAACAGGTCTGAGATCAGTTTAACTGTCACAGAGCAGGGGCTTAGACCACCGCTGTAAGAGGGGTCCAAAGGAGAAACTGTAGAGGCTTTAGGGGAAAAAACTGGGGTTAAAAATCAAGACCAAGTCAAAGCTCAACTCATAAAATCAACTCCTTCAAATGACTGGAAAAAATTAACTGGAAAATATGTCCAGATTTGATTATTTTGAATAGTAAATGTGTGTGCAACAGTGCGCCTTTGTGCGCCTGGTTTGACAGTGGGACCGAACCCTTGAAACTGAAGGAAGGGGGGTCTCAGATAAAAGTTGAATGAAGGTTGTTTTTTTTTAACAAAAAAAAAAAACAAAAAAAAAAACTAAATCATAAAGTTTTATTTGTGAACAATGAACAAAACAATCACTTGATGTAAATCTGTTATATAAAGATATTTTTTGTTTTATGTAATGTATTTGGAAAAAGACTAAAAGGTATCCAGCATAAACATATTTATTCTTACCATTAGTGTAATTCACCTTGTGTCGTGTCTGATACTGAACCCTCAGACTTCAGCACGATTGTATGCAACAACTCACAAACACACAACCAGTTCAATGCCATAGAGTCTTTATTGTAACGACAACAAACAACCCGAGTAGACTATCCCCAGCTCTGCTAAAGATTTTACATCGAACTTGAGCTTTTATACAGTTTTCACATGACAGCTTCACAATTTACAATCATTTCTTCAGGGGGGCAGAAGACCCTAGTTCCCTTGTGCCAGGCACCCATGTCTTTATCTTTAACCAGATCTTCCCTGTGTGTGTGTGTGTGTGTGTGTGTGTGTGTGTGTGTGTGTGTGTGTGTGTGTGTGTGTGTGTGTGTGTGTGTGTGTGTGTGTGTGTGTGTGTGTGTGTGTGTGTGTGTGTGTGTGTGTGTGCATTAAACTAATCATGTTTTAAACCATACACTCTGACATTATGGTTTAATAAACCATACAAAAGTATAAACCAAAAGACATAATATAAGCGCCTGCATAAATTATTAACTAAATAAGTATACAGAAATAAAACACATAACATCCAAAATATTACACCACACTTGCTTGTTGATGCATTGCTATTGTTGTTCTGCCAGATAGCAAGAAAACAAAAGCTGTAAAATGTCAAAAAAATTACATAATTAATATTTATTCTGTTGGCATTTTCAGCCCTATGTGCTGCTCACAGTACAGATTGTAAATGTTTGCATGGCAAACAAACTGTTACCTATCCCCAGAGCTTGTGGTATTGGAAAAAAAGCCTATATTACATTACAGAACACATTTGGAACATATATGCTCATAGGTTATAAGTCATACCCTGGCAGAATTTGTAATTTTTGAGCCATTTTTCAGAGAATATGAATGATGACACAAAAATCTTTTCTTTCACTCATAGTTAGTGTTTGGGTGAAGCCATTTTATTGTAAAACAATTGTGTTTACTCTTTTTAAATCATAATGACAACAGAAACTACCCAAATGACACTGATCAGAAGTTTATATACCTCAGTTCTTAAAAACATGTATTGCCACCTTTAACATCAATGACAGCTTGAAGTCTTTTGTGATAGTTGTGGAGGAGGCTCTTTATTTTCTCAGACGGTAAAACTACCCATTCTTTTTGGCGAAAAGCCTCCAGTTCCTTTAAATTCTTGGTCTGTCTTGCATGAACTGCACATTTGAGATCTCCTCAGAGTGGCTCAATGATATTGAGGTCAGGAGACTGAGATGGCCAGTCCAGAACCAGAATTGTTGACATGTTGGAACGTCCAAGTACGTCCCATGCACAGCTTCTGGGCTGATGAGTGCAAATGTTCCTCCAGTATTTTCTGATAACATGCTGCATTAATCTTTTCCTGTGCGATCCACCTCCATGTTTCACAGTAGGAATGATTTATCATCATAGGCCTTGTTGACTCCTCTCCAAATGTAACATGTATGGTTGTGGCCAAAAAGTTCAATTTTGGTCTCATCACTCCAAAGTGCCTCCTTATTGTGCATCTTGAAACAGCCACAACACTTTTATTCATAAAGTCCTGTATTTCAGCTGAAGGTATTTGTGGGTTTTTCGTTGCATTTTGAACAATTTTCCTGCCAGTTGTGGCTGAAATTTACCTTGGTTTGGTTTCAACTGCTGATTGGCATTCTCAATTCCTTGGATATCTTTTTATATCCCTTTCCTTTTTTATATATGGTTTAATTACCTTTTTCCGCAGATCCTTTGACAATTCTTTTGCTTTCCTCTTGACTCAGAATACAGAAACATCAGTGTAGCACTGGATGAAAGAACAAGGGTCTGTCAGGAAACTCACTGACCTTTTATACACACACACTGATTACAAGCAAACAAATCACAGGTGAGGATGGTTACCTTTAGTAGCCATTCAAACCTGTTTGTGTTACTTGTGTGCATGTTATCAGGAAAAAAATCACTAGGGAACTTTTGATCAGGGTCATTTGGGTAGTTTCTGTTGTCATTATGATTTTAAAATAGTAAACACAATTGTTTGACAAAAAATGGCTTCACCCAACCACTAACTATGAGTAAAAGAAAAGTTTTTGTGTTATCATTCATATTCTCTGAAAAAATATCACAAATTCTGCCAGGGTATGTAACTGGTAACTGGTGAGTCAGGTGCTTCCTAACAACATTGGGTTTTCAAAGTTTGCAAGTTTACTTGTGGCTGGTGCATTGAGTTCAATTGACATTAAAAGAAATAATTAGGCAAAAAAATTATTAGAAAACAAAAGAAAGGCCAAAGCTATTACAAAAAAGGACCAAAGGATGCTAAACCAGACCAGGAAGTTAGGTCACTTTGGGAAATGTTGAACTTTACGATGCACTATATCACTTGTGAGACAGGTAAATGTCAACACTTTGATGACTGTTTGCAATCTTCTTTATCCCAGACATCAACTCTCAAGTCACCATTGCCACTAAGACCTTCCTCCGCTACGACGCGCTCAAAGTCCTGCTGAGCAGCATCCGCACCTTTTATAGCAACATAACAGTGATCATTGCAGATGACAGCTTTGAACCTGAGAAAATAGTAGGAGAGCACATTCAGCACTACATCATGCCACCAGCTCAGGTAGCACTCATACTCACAATCATACTGCTGTGTGCATAAATGCCAAACATGCACACAGCAGTATCTTTGTCTGTATGCTAACTTTGATCTTTAATGATTTTAATGAATGTCTGACCTAATAAATGTGTCTTCTTCTCTTTCTTTAGGGCTGGTTTGCTGGCAGGAACCTCGCAGTTTCTCAAGTCACAACCAAATATTTTCTGTGGGTGGATGACGACTTCCAGTTCACTGAAAATACAAAAATAGAGAAGCTGGTGGAGGTCATGGAGGCAGTTCCTGAGTTAGATGTGGTAAGTTCTATTGATCTAATACTGAGATCATAAGATCCCCAATTGCAGGTGCTAAATAGCATCTGCAGTTTGTAGGTCTGTTACCTGTGAGTTGCTATGAGAAATTGTGTGAGTGATAACAGGTGCAAATGTGGGCCAGGCCGTCATATGTAAATGAGGGTTTAGTATTTATAGAATAAGCAGTGTAAATTATCATGACATGCTTTTCTTTTAAGCAGACAATGCAACTTATATATTATCTGTTAATGTTGTGACAGATAGAGAGCCTATCAACTGTGGTCACTCAACCCAGTTCAGCTGGATAAACAGCAGCACCAAATGGATTCACACACTCTTTTAGTTCCTGCAGTCTTGATGAGTCATATAGTGGAAGCTAAATGAATTCATTTTCTCCACCTTGTACTTTGAGAACACCCCATTGTACAAAATCACTAAATTATTTTAGTAAATATTTTCCATCCATTTTTTGCAAAATCTATCCACTTGTGCTTTAGTACATTCTAAGTTTCAGTCAATAAAGTTATAGCTTATAAAGTATAATCTGATGACAGTTTTTTTGTTTCACATCAGGTTGGCGGTTCAGTGCAAGGAAACCAGTTTTATTTTACACTTGAGTATGACCAGGGTGAGGAGAAAGAGGGCGGCTGCTTGTACAGGAAGTCTAATGGAAAGTTCCACCCACTGCCTGGTCACCCACAATGCTCTCTGGTCAGCGGTGTTGTCAATTTCTTCCTGGCTCGTACAGATGCCGTCCAGAGGGTGAGATTTGACCCTCAACTCCAGAGAGTAGCACATTCAGGTAAGTGTGCAGCAGACAAAATATGCAGGATTCATAATCAGATAAAATGAATATGCACCTTATATCTTGTATAATATACCTTTTATCTTTCCTTTTATCTGACGTTATTGTCTTTGTTGCGGTCTCAGTTGTAAGGTCTAAGATGAAAGGGACATGTAACATAAAAGGTTGCAATAATTTATTTAACACAAATATACTCGCCAAAATAACCAATACAGAGAAATGGGGAGCCTAGTAACCAAGGAAACAATAGTTAAACTAAGGAAATGGCTCTCCCCACTCTGAACCAAAACTATAACTACAGAGGAACAAGACAAAGTGGTGTGTATGCCCTAGTCCAGCATCCCTGGCTTAGCCACTCGACGAGATGGAGACAAAGAAGCCAGAAGCTAAAAACATCTGTATCAGACAATGGGGCACAGTGGTTTAGATGGTAGAGTGGTCGTCCTGTAACTGGAAAGTTGGTGGTTCTTCCCAGAAGCCTTCTTTCCCTAGTTTATACTGTTGTTGTGTCTTTGGGCAAGACCCACCTTGCTTCCAGTGACACAGCTCTGGTGTATGAATTTGTGAGAGTGTTGCTCTTGTGTATGAACGTGCGAAAGTGTTGCTCTGGTGTATGAACGTGTGAGAGTGTTGCTCTGGTGCATGATCGTGTGAGAGTGTTGCTCTGGTGTATGAACGTGTGAGAGTGTTGCTCTGGTGTATGAACGTGTGAGAGTGTTGCTCTGGTATATGAACGTGTGAGTATGAACGTGTGAGAGTGTTAGTCTGGTATATGAACGTTTGAGAGTGTTGCTCTGGTGTATGAACGTGTGAGAGTGTTGCTCTGGTGTATGAAAGTGTGAGAGTGTTGCTCTGGTGTATGAAAGTGTGAGTGTGTTGCTCTGGTGTATGAACGTGTGAGAGTGTTGCTCTGGTGTATGAACGTGTGAGAGTGTTACTCTGGTATATGAGCATGCACTGTTCCAATCAAATAAATTATTACAAAAATAAATATAAATTAAAGCCGCAAGCGGCGATAAAGGCCCTCGCCTCCCTTGAGACCGCGGGGACACATGCACTCGGAGGAGTGCATTTCGTGCTTTAAAGCGTAAAGTTCACGGTAAAAAGATTCTGAGGCGTTTTCTAAGACTCTAGCCGTGGCTCTGGAGGGGCCTCCTCTAAAGGAAGGATCCTGGCAATTGGGAAATGGCATTTATTTCCAAGATTCAATCACAGACTCATTACGACCACAGCCACAAATGTATCAAAAAAAAATTGATAACTTTTTTGGCACATGTGTCTAGATGATACTCACCAAATTTGGAGCTGTTTAGATGAAAAGCCTTTAAACACAAGAGTGCGATTTAGGTGGTCACACATTCCACCCAACATAGTAGATTTTCTGTTGAGTTTACGGTATGGCTGTAATAAACTTTTCTGTTTGCCCTGAGGTGTCCTATGGTTGTACCAAGTTTTGTATTTCTACATTGGAAAAATTTACTTTCATTTTCCATAGAACCAATGTATTTTGACTTTTCTAGAAATACTGAGTCATTTTCCTATTTTTTTGGGGACTTCAAATACATAGATTTTTGCGGGCTTTAAGTCTGGGACCAATAAAAATGACTTTTAGTTGCACGTTTAATGGGTCAAATTGAAAATCATTTTTCAGAAAAAAAATATATATATATACCAAATTATAATAAAAAAAATATAACTCGAGCAAAAACAACAAGGAAAACGCCTGTCTATTTTACACACATGTGTTTAGCTCATTTTGCCCAAGTTTGGTGTCTGTGGAATGAAGCAGCTATTTTCTGTTGTTTTTTAAAAGAGAGGTTGTATTCTAAGTCGGTTCACATCTTCAATTTAAAATGGCCGCCTTCCCGTGTGTGATAAGGTGTGGTCCCCTTTGGATTTTTTGTTCATAAGCCCATACTGGATGTGTGTACCAAGTTTCATTTGCCTACGACAAACTAAAATTTTCACTTCCCATTGACTTTTTCCACATATTTGGGACGTTGCTATGGCAACACATTTATAGATAGGGGGTGGTTGTCATTGGCTTTTATGCTCCTCATGACATAGGAGATGTGTGTACCAAATTTCATGTCTCTATGACAAACTAAATTCTTGGGTCCCATTATAAGTTTGTAGGGGGCGCTGGAGAGCCATTTCTAAAGATAACCCTTTTATTTACATATCTTTGTGTTCAGGTCATTAATGTGCACAAACACCTTTTTGGGTCCAACTCGATCTGAGAAGGCGTTTGAGAGTTAAGAGACGTTTTATTTTCACAAAAATGGCCACCTCGTTACAGGCCTGCCACACCCATACCCGATAAGATATCAACAACAAAGTCAAAACTTTGGTTGGCACACGTGTCTAGATGATACTCACCAAATTTGGGGCCATTTAGTTTAAAACACAATGATTTGCATCTTTTTGCGCAAAGTGCGATTTTAGTGGCCATGCGTTTCACCCCACATGGCGGACTTCCTGTTGAGTTTAGGGTGTGGCTGTTATTGACTTTTCTGTTTGCCCTGAGGTGTCCTATGGATGTACCAAGTTTCATTTTTCTACGTTGGAAAAAGTTACTTTCACTTTCCATGGGCCCAATGTATTTTGACTTTTCTAGGGCCGCCACTGAGTCATTTTTCTTTTTTTTTTCGGGACTTCAAATACATAAATTTTTCGAGCTTGAAGTCTGGGACCAATAAAAATGACTTTTAGTTGTTGGTTTACTGGGTCAAATTGAGGATCATTTTGCAGAAAAATTATAATAAAAAATATATACGAATTATAATAAAAAAAAATATAACTCAAGCAAAAAAGTCTAGAAAAACACTTGTCTATTTTACATACATGTGTTTAGCTCATTTTGCCCAGGTTTGGTGTCTGTGGAATGAAGCAGCTATTTTTTGTTGTTTTTTAAAAAAGAGGTGTATTCTAAGTCGGACCAAATTTTCAATTCAAAATGGCCGCCTTCTGTGTGTGATAGGGTGTGGTCCCCATTGGCTTTTTTGTTCATAAGCCCATGCTGGATGTGTGTACCAAGTTTCATTTGCCTACGACAAACTAAATTTTTCACTTCCCATTGACTTTTTCCAAATATTTGGGACGTTGCTATGGCAACCCATTTATAGATTGGGGGTGGTTGTCATTGGCTTTTATGCTCGTCATGACTTAAGAGATGTGTGTACCAAATTTCATGTCTCTATGACAAACTAAATTCTTGGGTCCCATTATAAGTTTGTAGGGGGCGCTGGAGAGCCATTTCTAAAGATAACCCTTTTATTTACATATTTTTGTGTTCAGGTCATGAATGTGCACAAACGCCTTTTTGGGTCCAACTCGAGCCGAGAAGGCGTTTGAGAGTTAAGAGACGTTTTATTTTCACAAAAATGGCCACCTCGTTACAGGCCTGCCACACCCATACCCGATAAGATATCAACAACAAAGTCACAACTTTGGTTGGCACACGTGTCTCGATGATACTCACCAAATTTGGGGCCATTTAGTTTAAAACACAATGATTTGCATGTTTTTGCACAAGGGGTGCGATTTTAGTGGCCATGCGTTTCACCCCACATGGCGGACTTCCTGTTGAGTTTAGGGTGTGGCTGTTATTGACTTTTCTGTTTGCCCTGAGGTGTCCTATGGATGTACCAAGTTTCATTTTTCTACGTTGGAAAAAAGTTACTTTCACTTTCCATAGGCCCAATGTATTTTGACTTTTCTAGGGGCCGCCACTGAGTCATTTTTCTTTTTTTTTTTTTCGGGGACTTCAAATACATAAATTTTTCGCCGAGCTTGAAGTCTGGGACCAATAAAAATGACTTTTAGTTGTTGGTTTACTGGGTCAAATTGAGGATCATTTTGCAGAAAAATTATAATAAAAAAATATATACCGAATTATAATAAAAAAAAATATAACTCAAGCAAAAAAGTCTAGAAAAACACTTGTCTATTTTACATACATGTGTTTAGCTCATTTTGCCCAGGTTTGGTGTCTGTGGAATGAAGCAGCTATTTTTTGTTGTTTTTTAAAAAAGAGGTGTATTCTAAGTCGGACCAAATTTTCAATTCAAAATGGCCGCCTTCCCGTGTGTGATAGGGTGTGGTCCCCATTGGCTTTTTTGTTCATAAGCCCATGCTGGATGTGTGTACCAAGTTTCATTTGCCTACGACAAACTAAATTTTTCACTTCCCATTGACTTTTTCCAAATATTTGGGACGTTGCTATGGCAACCCATTTATAGATTGGGGGTGGTTGTCATTGGCTTTTATGCTCGTCATGACTTAAGAGATGTGTGTACCAAATTTCATGTCTCTATGACAAACTAAATTCTTGGGTCCCATTATAAGTTTGTAGGGGCGCTGGAGAGCCATTTCTAAAGATAACCCTTTTATTTACATATTTTTGTGTTCAGGTCATGAATGTGCACAAACGCCTTTTTGGGTCCAACTCGAGCCGAGAAGGCGTTTGAGAGTTAAGAGACGTTTTATTTTCACAAAAATGGCCACCTCGTTACAGGCTTGCCACACCCATACCCGATAAGATATCAACAACAAAGTCACAAATTTGGTTGGCACACGTGTCTAGATGATACTCACCAAATTTGGGGCCATTTAGATTAAAACACAATGATTTGCATCTTTCTGCGCAAGGGGTGCGATTTTAGTGGCCATGCGTTTCACCCCACATGGCGGACTTCCTGTTGAGTTAGAGTGTGGCTGTCATTGACTTTTCTGTTTGCCCTGAGGTGTCCTATGGATGTATCAAGTTTCATTTTTCTACATTGGAATAAAGTTACTTTCACTTTCCATAGGCCCGATGTATTTTGACTTTTCTAGGGGTCGCCACTGAGTCATTTTTCGTATTTTTTTTTTCGGCGACTTCAAATACATAAATTTTTCGCTGGGCTTGAAGTCTGGGACCAATAAAAATGACTTTTAGTTGTTGGTTTACTGGGTTAAATTGAGGATCATTTTGCAGAAAAAATATGATAAAAAAATATATACCGAATTATAATAAAAAAAAATATAACTCGAGCAAAAAAGTCTAGAAAAACACTTGTCTATTTTACATACATGTGTTTAGCTCATTTTGCCCAAGTTTGGTGTCTGTGGAATGAAGCAGCTATTGTCTGTGTACTTTTTAAAAAGAGGTGTATTTTAAGTCGGTTCACATTTTCAATTCAAAATGGCCGCCTTCCCGTGTGTGATAGGGTGTGGTCCCCATTGGCTTTTTTGTTCATATGCCCATGCTGGATGTGTGTACCAAGTTTCATTTGCCTACAACAAACTAAGATTTTCACTTCCCATTGACTTTTTCCACATTTTTGGGACGTTGCTATGGCAACACATTTATAGATAGGTGGTGGTTGTCATTGGCTTTTATGCTCGTCATGACATAAGAGATGTGTGTACCAAATTTCATGTCTCTATGACAAACTAAATTCTTGGGTCCTATTATAAGTTTGTAGGGGGCGCTGGAGAGCCATTTCTAAAGATAACCCTTTTATTTACATATCTTTGTGTTCAGGTCATGAATGTGCACAAACGCCTTTTTGGGTCCAACTCGATCCGAGAAGGCGTTTGAGAGTTAAGAGACATTTTATTTTCACAAAAATGGCCACCCCGTTACAGGCTTGCCACACCCATACCCGATAAGATATCAACAACAAAGTCACAACTTTGATTGGCACATGTGTCTAGATGATACTCACCAAATTTGGGGCCATTTAGATTAAAACACAATGATTTGCATCTTTCTGCGCAAGGGGTGCGATTTTAGTGGCTGCGCGTTTCACCGCACATGGCGGACTTCCTGTTGAGTTTAGGGTGTGGCTGTCATAGACTTTTCTGTTTGCCCTGAGGTGTCCTATGGATGTACCAAGTTTCATTTTTCTACGTTGGAAAAAAGTTACTTTCACTTTCCATAGGCCCAATGCATTTTGACTTTTCTAGGGGTCGCCACTGAGTCATTTTTTGGAATTTTTTTTCAGGGACTTCAAATACATAAATTTTTCGCCGAGCTTGAAGTCTGGGACCAATAAAAATGACTTTTCGTGCATGTTCACTGGGTCAAATTTAGGATCATTTTGCAGAAAAAGAAAGAGAACAAAAAAAAAAAAAAAAATTCCGAGCAAAAACAATAGGCCCTCCCGGTCATCACCGGCTCGGGCCTAATGATATACCAACTGACCAAAAAGAGAGGGAGAGGTTTCAGAAATAGAGATAGTCGGACTCACCTCCATGCACAGCCTGGGCTCTGGACCCACACTCCTCAAGAGAGGCTGGACACTCCACTACTCTGGAGTGGCCTGCGGTGAGAGGCGGCGGGCTGGTGTGGGTTTGCTTATAGCCCCCCCAGCTCAGCAGCTATGTGTTGGAGTTCACCCAGGTAAACGAGAGGGTCGCTTCCTGCGCCTCGGGGATAGGTCTCTCACTGTTGTTTGTGCTTACGGGCCAATGGCAGTGCAGAGTACCCTTCTTGGAGTCTCTCAGAGGGGTGCTGGGAAGTGCTTCGACCGGGGACTTTATGGTTCTACTGGGGAACTGTAACGCACACATGGGCATCGACAGTGACACCTGGAGGGGCGTGATTGGGAGGAACAGCCCCCCTGATCTGAATCCGAGAGGTGTTCTGTTATTGGACTTCTGTGCTGGTCACAGTTTGTCCATAACGAACACCATGTTCAGGTATTAGGGTGTCCACCAGTGCATGTGGCACCAGGACACCCTAAGCTGGAGGTCTGTAATTGAATTTGTGCTTCTGAAAATTTTAAGTAACATTAAATCAGATTCTTCCATTTGTTGTTTTTAAAAATAAAAAATCTATACCACTATGAATGTCACTTTTTTTCTTAGATACAGGGTAGCTTATATTACATTTACCTGAAGCTTTTATCCAAGGTGACTTACATTAAGAGCCTGTCCACACAAAGACGCGTATCACTGTATACGTATACATTTTTTATCGTATTGGCGTTTCGTCCACACGGATCCGGCGTTTTGGGAGACTGAATCTGCTATTTTTGGAAACCGTGTTCTAAAGTGGATAAATCTGAAAACGACACCCGTGCGGTTTGTTGTGTACAGCCAATCCATATATTTTGTGAAACGATGATGTCATCACATCGCGTGTCGGCTGCAGCGCGCAATGTTATGCACATGCTCAAAGTCTTCTTCTCCGTGAATAGTGTATATCTGTGGCAGAATTACAGCGCCGCATACTGGTCTGGCATATATACTACACCGTTTTCAGTCGGTTTTAGTGGTTTCGTGTGTACGCAGATATTTCTTGAGATGACGCAGTGTTTACGGAATTTTTTTTCAGAACGGGGAAAAAAAAAGATCAGATAGGGAATGCAGCGGCTTCGTGTGGACGTAGTCTAAGGTTCCATGCACCAGTGTTACAGCTGGAACACCACTATAGGCAAGGTGGATGAAGTGTCTTGCCCAAGGACACAATGACAATATGAACTGTGGGGAGAGCGGGACTCGAACCACCTACCTTCCGGTTGAAGGACGACCTATACGACAATAAGTTAAAAGGACAATAAGTTAAAAGGACAATAAGTTAAAAGGAAAATAAATAAGAGCAGCATAAATATCAATAACCAATTAAGATATTAAAAATCTGCATACATAAGTTAAAATTCTTGTTTTTGGTCTTGCTTTATATTTATGATGGGAAGACATATTATTTATTGTGCAGATGCACATGAGCTACTTACTTTAATTGTCTTCTTTTTACTCTAGAGTTCTTCATGGATGGGCTGGGCTCCTTGATGGTTGCCACCTGTAACGATGTGTCTGTAGGCCATCAGCCAAAAACTGGCAAGAACAATCCTGCCTCCTATGCCAAATTCAGAAGTTCATCTAAGAATGACATTGAGTTCAAATTTCAGCTTCACTTCTTTAAAAACCACTTGAAATGTATCATGTTTGGGTAGACTTCTGACTCGGGGATAAGCAGGTTGAAACTGTCACACAATGGACACTGTGGTTAAATCCTACTCCAAGAATTATTTTTTTAAATTATATTTCTGTCTTTATATTTTTGTCATAATGATGTAATTTCTGTAACTTTCATGTTTAAAAGTAAATTTTCTTTTCTAGCTAGTCAGTATATCTTTGGCCAGCTCTGCTTGGCTACAAATTTAATATCATATTCAAAATATCGTCTGTAACTTGGTTTACTAAGTCAGTTCAATAATCTGACAAGTTACCGATGATAAAGCATGCCGTAAGACTGATCAGAGGGAGGGAGAGAAAAAAGGCAAAACACCGGTTTTGTGGTTCAGTCAGTTCTCTTTCTCAAAGCTTTATTTTTAGGATACACAGTTTATATACAGTGGCAGTGTGACAAACATGGTCTAATGTTAGCTATATGTCAGAAAGTTCTGTAGTTAGTGGTGCAGCTACCAATCACAGAATACATTCAGAACATGTTATTTGTAGTGAATGAATGTGAGAGTGAATGGTTGTCTGTCACTGTCTGTCTCTAAATGTTAGCCCTGCGACTAACTGGCCACTGTCCAGGGTGTACCCCGCCTCAGGCCAAAAGCTGCTGGGATAGGCTCCAGTCACCCGCGACCCCTAACGGGACTAAGCGGTAGAAAATGAATGAATGAATGAACATGTTATTTAAAATTGTTTCATGCTATACCATAAAGAGAAAGGCACATATGTTTCTATGTTGCAACAGAGCAACATGTGAATCATTTCTCAAAAAGCATTCCACCCTTTAATTCTATTAACAAAATTACCTAAAAATGACAAATTCTTTATTCACTGTTTTGAAAACCTACTAGTTTCTGTAGCAGGATGTATTGGAGCAATAGATGGTGGTGATTGGTGTATAGGGTTGGCAAAGTTGCACAATTGCATTTGGGTTTTGACAAAGGAAGTGTTACACATCTACAATAGTGTTTTTTTCAGTATTGGCCCTGTACCGAGCTGAAAAAGTAACATACTTGGGAGTAGTGTTGTCACGATACTGGAATTTCTAACTTCAATACGATACCTTCAAAAATATCGATATTCAATACCATTTTCGATACCAAAGGGAAAACAACTGTCACAATATTATTATTTTTTATTTAAAGATAAATATAACATGTCTATATAGATCATGACAATGAGGTATATTTTACATTAACAAAAATGTCTTGAGGTAGTGCAGGGGACTTAAATTAAAATCAGCCGAGGTCGCTTGGACCTTAGTTGGGCGGCAGTAGCACAGTGGGTAGAGTGGCTGTCCTTCAACCGGCGGGTGAGTGGTTCGCGACCAGCTCGAAACATCCCAAAACATCATAACATCCCACTCTCCCCCACATACTGTCGTTGTGTCCTTGGGCAAGACACTTAACCTACATTGCCTCCAGTGAGTGTTCTGTAACACTGGTAAATAGCTTAATCTGTGTAAAGCGCTTTGAGTGCCTACTACAGTAGGTGGAAAAGCGCTATATAAAAATAAAGATTATTATTATTATTAGTTAACTTTCCTTACCGTGAGAGGTCCGGAAATTTTTAATAAAAGGATATGTGTTTGAATATAATTTTAAAGTAAAGTCTCATTTATTCCACACCTACAGCCTCTTAAACAATATGGAGATGAATGTAGATAATCCACTGTTTTCTGTATTTTATTCTTTGTTTACATGAGAAGGATGTTTGAGTGTTTATCTTTCACCAAACACAGCTCACAGACAAAAGGAAAAAGTACTACTAAATCAAAAGAGGCTAAAGTGATTTATTGACAACAGCCTGGAATCCTGCATATAATGCCTAGTACTCCTTCATACATGTGTGAGAACATTTTAAATACAAAATCATCAATTCAAGCCAAAACATATTTGTTAAACAGATATGACAAAGATGCCTGTCATAATTCATCTCTTCCTATTGTCATTCCTCTGAAAACAACAGGAACAAGGATTGAGCACTGAGCATTTCTTTAGCATTAGCTGTTGCTAATAATTAACTGTTATTGTTCAATTTGCAGGTTCATCTTTAAACATTTTCAAATTTTAGAATAAAAATATATATTTTCTGTATTTTCCCCATGTGGGGTAACATTTTAATTAAAATGCTTATGATTAGTTCTGTAACAGTATTTAGGATTCACACAGAAACTGACACTAAACTTAAGGAAGACTTAACCTGTGTCACTCATCTCCAAACCCTCCTTTCACACCTTTGCTGTTTTAATCACCCAAATGAACATGTGTTGGGTTCAAATGAACGCAAATTGCATGAGCTAATTACTCACGTTTTTTGTAAATGAGGTCAAATATGCGACAAACGAGCCAATACTTAACCTACGACAGAATAAATAAGTTGACAGACAAATGTACAACTCACCACATTAGACGTCCTCACTTCCCTCCGAGCTAGAGTCTTTTTAATCCCGACATGAAAACTGTCCAGTCCTTTTTCAGTTCTGGATTCATTCTCTGATTATCAAAGCAGCCTGAACTAGAGGATAAAGGGCTGTTGTTCGGCTTCAACACTGACACGGAGCTGAGGAGCTGTATTTTCTGATTAAAATAAACGTTCCCTCTCCGTCCATAATGTCAGTGAATCTTTATTATGTTTTGCCAAAGCTCAACTTTTAAATTTTAGTTGTTTCTAACTCATTATCAGGCTACGCTAAACAAGTTGAAATTTTCCGCTGTTCTGTCCGTAACCATAGTAACCTTTTACACAATGCGCGTGTAATTATGAATAATGTCTTGTGGTCCAGATTGCGGTCCGCCTTTTGAAAACCCCTGATACTCGATATCGATACTCGGTATTGATACTTCGGGAAGTGAGTATCGTATCGTTTGAGATATTTCAGTATCGATATTTATCAAAATATCGATACTTTTGACAACACTACTTGGGAGGCTATTCCAATCTCTGGCACATTTGTAACAACATAGGCGTAGGTTTGGTCTCAGCTTTGGTGGGGACACCCCCCTCCCCCAATGTCTTTTGTTCCAGACTGTTGGCAATACAGAATATCACAATACAGAAGTGAATCTACTTCATCTCATTATATTGTATCCTTACCCATATACCATCCTGTATACTGTCCCTAAAGAGCTAGTATAACTGTATAATCTAAAAAATGCACTCTCAAAAAATAAAAAAAACTGAGACTGTGTAATGCTGAACAAACAAACGTTTTATTAACATAAATTATTTTGTACATTATTAGTATTTACGCTAACAAAAAATACTCTGCCACAAGGAAACAAATCTAAATAATTAAATATAAACATTTTTCTATTATAAACACTATTTACCCTCCAGTACACAGAGCCGGATTAACGCAAAGGCAAACTAGGCACGTGCCTAGGGCCCGATTGGCGAGATGGGGCCCAGACAGAGGGGCAAAAAAAAAAAAAAATTAAAATTAAATAAAATAAAAATATAAAAATATGTACAAATATCCTATCTACAATTTATTCCAATATTTATTAATTAACTAAAAATAGTGACAATGTTAACCCTTAACGCCAGCCCATGACTGTATTTATATAGAGGCGCCAGCCAGTTAAGTCCGAGGAGACGTCAGCGGCGGTCAGAGCGGGACAACAAATCTAGCAGGCGGGTGTGTTTTGAGAAGCCTAACATTCCAGATGCTTTCGGGTGCGGCAAAACGTAAAAAGAAAAAAATGAAGAGGAACAAAAGAAGAGGCAGCGGGGGGCTTTACAGAAGTTTCTGTCGGGCAGCCGTCCAACAGCTGTGCACCTGCTCGAGTCAGCAGAGCCAGAGGCCGAGCCAGGCCCGGAGACACGGCGCGAAAACGCGGTGGAAGATGCGGCGGAACTAATTAGGTTGGTGGTTTAACACTGTCGCTTCCCAGGATAAAAGGACTTTAAAAACTTACAGAACTGTTTACAAAAAGCCAATGTTGCGCCCTGAGCCGCCCTTCTTTATGTCGCAGATCAAGACCAGACTGTTGGTGCTGACCTAGTTACGCCATGTGGTTGTGTAGCGAGCTTTCAACCTGAGTTCTGAGTCTATGGACCCAGAGGATCAGAGAACCTAGTCGGAACCAGAAGTTGTCCTTCCGGTCCCGACAGATGAATTGGATCCCAACCCTAATCCTGCCTGAGCTCCAGCGTCGCAAAGTAAGCGCACATTGTTCACCACAAAGTTGGTGTCTAGATCTTAAAGTATCTCTGATCATATACTATATTAATGTTAATTTCATCTACAGTCCCATAACAAATCCTGTTTGGTTTCTGTTAGTTAAGTCTAAACTGATATTCCATTCTCCTCCATTTGAGTAATCATATGTGAAGCGCTACTATTATTTCCTTAAGATTGTGTGTGTGTTATTATTGTTCCCAATAACTATCCCTTGGTTAATCATAAATCATATTCAATAAACCATATATAAACGTACAATAAATGACAACACACTTACTATGGAGTAAGTGTTCCTACAAGACTACAAGATTAATGTTAAATAGGCTAATACAGTTGATCCTGGGCCAACAGCAAAAATCCAAGATCAGGTGATACCCCAATCTATTCTAGCTATTAAACTATATCTATCTATCATTTTATACCCTACATTTTAGACACATTCTGTTTGTCAATACCCTTGACTTGGATGAAGCTCAGATCACGTTTTAAGACAAATTTATTTAGAAAACCATGAAATTTAAAAAAAGGTTCACATACATTTTCTTGCCACTGTAACTGTCACTTGTCTGAGAAAAGGTCAACCCCTCCCTCTAGAGATATAAGCTCAGCTCTCTTACCAGTTTATAACCACTTACCACTTCAGAATTGAAGTCTTTTGGGATAAGACACTTAACGTCTTCATCAAAAACTATTCCAGATTCCTTTGCTTTAACCTTTTCTTCAAGATGACCTGTATGATTGAGAACCTTCACAGAAATACCTATGCTTTAGTAATTTGAACACATTTATATAGGTGTCCTCTGGCCATAAGGTTTGTCCACAGCCCCCATCAAGTACCCCATCATACCATTTGTTGAAAAGGGAGCTCAGGTTAAAACATGAATCAAAAAAACATTACATTTACAATTATTAATTTAGCTGACGCTTTTATCCAAAGCGACTTACATTAAGCTTTAATTTACCAGTGTTACAGCTGGAATACCACTGGGGGCAAGGTGTGTGTGGATTTATCAAAAATGTATAAACTCTTCTTTGTTACCATTTTAGAAAGCTGCACAACAAACCAGAAACATTTTAGCAAACACATAGCAAACAACTTGGCGCTTCCTGAATTAAGAACAATCTACACAAAGAGAGGTTCATGGCCTTGTTTATGTGTTTAAGATGTGGTTAAGAGCAGAGGTAGAACACCTGTCCTTTAATCAATATTAAATCATTAAACATGTTCTGGGCCTCACTTCCTTCTTCCGCCTTCCTCCCCTCTACACTGTCAAAGCTCTTTGCTTTAACAGCCCTCCCTTTCTTACCCCAAAACACGTCTTTTGTCCAGGTGCAGATGCCATTTCCAGTTTGCTGAATCATTTCTCGTCTTTGTAAAGCTGGGCCAGTTTGAACCGCCATTGTATCTGCCTGATGAGCTTCCCACTGATTGACTGAAACAGCTGTTTGAAGGTTTAGCGCTCTACCATCACTACTACTACTACCACTACTGCCTTAACAATGACACTCCCAATGGATGAGGATAATGTAATAGCATTTAATAGAGCCGTGTAATGACGTATAAATAATGAATATAAAAAAAAAAGTCTGATAGACTGTTTAATATACAACACAACCAATTTGACTAGGCTATGTAAAATGTGAATTCACTTTTATTAGTAACTTTGGTAAGTTTCAGATTTCAATTCATAAATAACATCGATGGAGGGGGGCCCAGAAAATGCAGCCTGCCTAGTGTAGTCCATTTATTTAATCCGGCTCTGCCGGTACACTCACGTTAATACCTACCTGAACTAATGAATCAAATACACACGTATCAGTATGCATTCAACGCATCATGTTTATATTTCAGAGCAATTTTAATATGAAGGGGACATGGTTTTTAAAACTTTTAAAATGCATGATTTCCTTTAATCACGCTTTAATAATTCATAGTTCATAAAGACCTCACCTGAAGCCCTGAAGGTCCAGCTACTTCTTCCTCAACAAGCTTTATGCATAGATAGTATAATTATGGATGATATCCGCCCATTGGTCCCCTATTCACCAATATTGCATTACGAATGGGCAATAAAATGGCCGTAGTAAAACAATAGTTTTTAGATAGCATAAACCAACGTAATTTTCAAAAATTCACCCCCCCCAGAGTTGTCACGTAGTAAAAACTTAGCTCTGGAGACCGGAGCCATCTTTTGTACCAGGCTGTAAACATGAGTTTTACTCTTGTAAAGTCGCCATTGGGTTTCTCCTTATATTTCCGCTTTTGGAGCCTGCCCTCTGGTGGATGTATATCGCTGTATTTTGCTGTAAAATCACCGTATGGCGGCGCCCTTACACGACGACCATTTAAGAGGTACCATGGGAGAGGCTTGGCTTTATGACATATTCAAGATGTCTGAGTTTCCTATATGTAATTAAATGAACTAATAAATAAAATACACACGTATCATAGTATGCATTCAACACATCATGTTTATATTTCAGAGCCATTTTTAAATATGAAGGGGACATGGTTTTGTGGATTAATGTGTTAAAATTTATGTTAATCTATGTGGTAAGTTTGTCTGTATGAGACTAGCAGTAAGCTAGATCAACATTAGAATAAAATACAGATCATATTCTAACATTTTATTATTGTTGAACTATATAACATTGATTAGTGACTGGTCAGTCACTACTGCTAGTTTATTTGTGTGGCTAGCTAGTTATTTTGCACTTACACTCGGACTCTGCTTTATGAAAAAGCTTCTTATGTCCCCTTTTTTCTTCTTGGTTGGCATTTACAAAGTACAAAAAGGGGCAAAAAAACGGAATATTAAAATGTTTTTACTATGGCCTTTGTATGTGGCAGAGAGACAGCCCTGGTAACTTACCGTCGGCGTCGTCAGCATGCGCGCGCAAACACACCAGGCGCTTGCTGCTAGTGCAAGCACAAAAGTAGTCCCGGCCCGCGCCTGTAGCCTGTCAGATATCCCGTCGCCAATCAAATTACGGCGTTTCTTGTACTGTCGTCGTCCTGGCCGTTAGAATCGATCCAAATAGCAGTGCAACGATCCAAATAGCAGTTCAAAGGAGCTTTCTAAATATTGGTGGGGACAAATTTGCCATCTCAAAATATTGATAGGGACTAGTACCTAGCGTCCCCCCGTAAA
Organism: Perccottus glenii; assembly: GCA_024416835.2. Taxonomy (NCBI): domain Eukaryota; kingdom Metazoa; phylum Chordata; class Actinopteri; order Gobiiformes; family Odontobutidae; genus Perccottus; species Perccottus glenii. The sequence goes on from CM044553.2 coordinate 23,869,173, forward strand.
CCTACGCCCATGTTTGCGAAAGTATTCGGGCCCCTTGAACTTTGCGACCTTTCGCCACATTTCAGGCTTCAAACATAAAGATATGAAACTGTAATTTTTTGTGAAGAATCAACAAGTGGGACACAATCATGAAGTGGAACGAAATTTATTGGATACTTCAAACTTTTTTAACAAATAAAAATCTGAAAAATTGGGCGTGCAAAATTATTCAGCCCCTTTACTTTCAGTGCAGCAAACTCTCTCCAGAAGTTCAGTGAGGATCTCTGAATGATCCAATGTTGACCTAAATGACTAATAATGATAAATGGAATCCACCTGTGTGTAATCAAGTCTCTGTATAAATGCACCTGCACTGTGATAGTCTCAGAGATCCGTTTAAAGCCTAGAGAGCATCATGAAGAACAAGGAACACACCAGGCAGGTCCGAGATACTGTTGTGGAGAAGTTTAAAGCCGGATTTGGATAGAAAAAAGATTTCCCAAGCTTAAACAGCCCAAGGAGCACTGTGCATGCGATAATTGAAATGGAAGGAGTATCAGACCACTGCAAATCTACCAAGACCTGGCCGTCCCTCTAAACTTTCAGCTCATACAAGGAGACTGATCAGAGATGCAGCCAAGAGGCCCATGATCACTCTGGATGAACTGCAGAGATCTATAGCTGAGGTGGGAGACTCTGTTCATTGGACAACAATCAGTCGTATGCTGCACAAATCTGGCCTTTATAGAAGAGTGGCCATTTTTTTAAAGATATCCATGAAAAGTGTTGTTTAAGTTTGCCACAAGCCACCTGGGAGACACACCAATTAGTGGAAGAAGGTGCTCTGCACATCAACACGTCAAAATGTCTACGCAGTTGGTGCCACCTTCCAGTTTACTGTCACTCTCCTAAGACTCTGACCGAGATGTACACACGGTTTTTTGTGGTTCTGTCCAGACGAGCGACAGCTGAACGCAGTGGAGACATAAGCTCAGTGATTCTGTCTCTTGCAAAACTGGCATTTGAACAGCTTCTCAAAGGCAATCAGATCTTCTACGAAGAAGACCTGGTGGATTGTGGCATTGATGCCCAAACATTTCCGTCATTTTCCGAACTGTTCACTCAAGTCTTTAGAGAGGAGTGTGGGCCAAACCAGAATAAGCTCTACAGCTTTGTCTTTTCCACTTTTCAAGGGTTTCTGGCTGCTCTTCATGTTGCTGTGTCATTCATCAACTCTGGCATTAATCTCTTGTCTCAAGAATTGCTGAACTCCGAACTGTCAGTACAAAACATCCATCAGAGTGCAGTCAAGCTGCTTTTACAGAGTCCAGATAGACTCATGCGTCTGTTCCTTTGCTTTCTGTTTGGTCTTAGCCTGCAAACCAATGAAACTCTTCTCAAAGAGTTGTTAAAACTATCAGGAAGAAGCCTGGAGGATAGCAACCATGACACAGTCCAGTACATCAAAAGGCAGTTGATGGAAAACCCTCCTCCAGATAAATGCCTCAACCTGCTTCAATGTCTGAATGAGCTCAGTGAGTCGGTGGTGGAGGAGATCCAGCACTATCTGACCTATTCCACATACAACATGTCTCCTGCTCAGTTCTCAGCTAGTCTTCATATTAGTGACTTCAGAAAGCATCTTAAAGGTGTTTGACCTCAAGAAATACTGCAGAAATACCACAGATGAAAGATTTTCTGGTTTGCTGCCAGTGATTCAAGTCTCAGAGTGTGCTGTGTAAGTAACTCTTTCTGATTGTATTCCATTAAGTGGCTTGGGTTAGAATTCCGGCTCAGACCCTTTTTAATCTAGTTCTATTACTTTACTTTAATGTTGAAAATTTGCCTTAGCAACCATTTAAAAAATTAAGGTTGTTTTGACATTTGACAGCCCACATTGTAACTGCTCATTGTGTGCCTGTTCCTGATTTGCACATGACTGTATGCAATTGTTTTTGAAAGGACATGAGTGTTCCTTGAGCTGGGGTGTTGCAAACATAGAGCTATAGCTGCAAGATATAATTTCTCACAGATTCTTCACAAAAATTGTAAATGCTTGTGACACGTTTCATTTAATCTGTTTCAGGTTGCGTGGCTGTAAACTGTCAAACAAACAATTTCAAAGTCTGGCCCCTGTCTTCAGCTCAAAAAAACTCAAAAAGCTGGATCTCAGTGACAACTATCTTAGAATTGACGAAATTGCACAGTGGATGATGAACCCACAATGCAAACTGAAAATTCTCAGGTAGGTCTGAACTGTTGGTTAATTGGTCAGCTCAACTAGATTGGCTTTAAAAGTAAATCATGTAAATGTGTTTATGGGATACACTGCATATAGGACTCTTGATGAGGAAGTCCAGCAAAGAAGAATGTTGCAGTTATTGACAATAGATGTCTGCCAGACAAATGCAACCAAGTTAACAATAAAAGAAAAAACATAATAAATTAAAGCCGCAAGCGGCGATAAAGGCCCTCGCCTCCCTTGAGACCGCGGGGACACATGCACTCGGAGGATCGCATTTCGTGCTTTAAAGCGTAAACGTCACGGTAATGTCAATTAAAATGACTTTTAGTTGCACGTTTACTGGGTCAAATTGAGGATCATTTTGCAGAAAAATTATACTAAAAAAAAATATACCAAATTATAATAAAAAAAAAATATAACTCGAGCAAAAAAGTCTAGAAAAACGCTTGTCTCTTTTACATACATGTGTTTAGCTCATTTTGCCCAAGTTTGGTGTCTGTGGAATGAAGCAGCTATTTTCTGTGTTCTTTTAAAAAAAAGGTGTATTTTAAGTCGGTTCACATTTTCAATTCAAAATGGCCGCCTTCCCGTGTGTGATAGGGTGTGGTCCCCATTGGCTTTTTTGTTCATAAGCCCATGCTGGATGTGTGTACCAAGTTTCATTTGCCTACGACAAACTAAAATTTTCACTTCCCATTGACTTTTTCCAAATATTTGGGACGTTGCTATGGCAACACATTTATAGATAGGGGGTGGTTGTCATTGGCTTTTATGCTCGTCATGACATAAGAGATGTGTGTACCAAATTTCATGTCTCTATGACAAACTAAATTCTTGGGTCCCATTATAAGTTTGTAGGGGGCGCTGGAGGGCCATTTCTAAAGATAACCCTTTTATTTACATATCTTTGTGTTTAGGTCATGAATGTGCACAAACGCCTTTTTGGGTCCAACTCGATCCGAGAAGGCGTTTGAGAGTTAAGAGACATTTAATTTTCACAAAAATGGCCACCTCGTTACAGGCTTGCCACACCCATACCCGATAAGATATCATAAACAAAGTCACAACTTTGGTTGGCACACGTGTCTAGATGATACTCACCAAATTTGGGGCCATTTAGATTAAAACACAATGATTTGCATCTTTTTTCGCAAGGGTCGCGATTTTAGTGGCCGCGCGTTTCACCCCATATGGCGGACTTCCTGTTAAGTTTAGGGTGTTGTTGTCATTGACTTTTCTGTTTGCCCTGAGATGTCTTATGGATGACCCAAGTTTCATTTTTCTACATTGGAAAAAAGTTACTTTCACTTTCCATTGGCCCAATGTATTTTGAGTTTTGTAGGGGTCGCCACTGAGTCATTTTTCGTTTTTTTTTTTCGGCGACTAGAAAATACATACATTTTTCGCCGAGCTTGAAGTCTGGGACCAATAAAAATGACTTTTCGTGCATGTTCACTGGGTCAAATTTAGGATCATTGGGTCGGAAGAAAAAAAAAAAAAAAAATAAAAAAAATCCGAGCAAAAATAATAGGCCCTCCCGGTCATCACCGGCTCGGGCCTAATTAGTAAAAGGGATGAAAAAAGTGTTATCCTGATACCACCTGAAAAGAGATACCCTCAACAAAATCGAGAAAGGGTTTGTGTTGGGAACCTCTGCTCTCTCGCAACACATGAACTGTATCTTTCCAGTGACGGCAGAGCTTCCCTATTCAGTCCAATGGAGTAGGCTTCCTGCATTGCCTCCCTCCACTTCTCAGCATAGCCACTAGGTGTCTGCTTCTCTGTGGTGTCGCTGGGTTTCTTTGGTAACAGGAGGTCGACTGGGAGTGTTGGTTCACGGCCAAAGAGCAGGAAGAAAGGAGAGTAACCTGTTGCCGAGTGGACGGTGGAGTTGTTGGCATGGACTACTTTTTTCAAGTGCTCCTTCCATTTTCTTGTCCGTTTCCTCCAGGGTCAAAACATGCTCAGCAGCATCCTGTTGAAACAAAATGCAGGTTTTGCTTGGGGGTGGTAAGGTGAGGTGTGGGAGTGATGAATACCACTGTATTTTTGCCGTTTGGTCATGGTGGATCTTGAAAGGAAAACCAAAGCGTGGGATGTTATCAACCAGCTTCTTTGCAGTAGTTTTCTTGACCATATTTAGTCAAGAACCTGGATTCGTGACCTCCCTTGCATTTCTCCAGATGTAAAAAGTCCATGGAGATCATTTCAAATGGTGCAGAGGTCTCAATACTTTAAAGTGGTGTTCTTGTAACTCTGTTGGGCTTTTTCTTTTTGTTACAGCTGCAGACTTGAGTGACATGATGCTTCATCTCCTGTCTCATCTTTTTCCAGAAAAAGAGTACTCGAGCCTAAGAAACCATGCGGTCAGTAAGTCCGTGTTGGTCCAGCTGAAACTTTCAGCATGAAACAGAGCAAGGAATTCCAGTTTACCAGAGTGCAACTTATAGTTCTTTTTTGCACCCTTCTTGGAGCATCGTGCCCCCTTCCTTTGGTGAAAGCTTTTCTACTCACCTTTGGGCTTTGCGAGCAGCTCATACAGTGGTTTCGCAGTCCTCGAGAAGGCCCTTATATAGGCTCTGTAGTAGCTCAAGAAACCATGGAGTTTTCTCACTTGTCTGACTGTGGCTAGTGTTTGGTGTACAAGGCTAAAAACGAGGACGTCATCCAGGTAGGGTACACAGACTACATCTCTGAGGTCATTTGCGAGTCCAAATGCGATCCTGATCCACTTGTAGAGTCACCCAAGTGTTATATAGGCTGTATAGGGCCTGCTTTTCTCGCTCATGAAGCCTTGGTGGTACGCTTTGACCTGGTCCAAAACAGTGAACCAGGAATTTCCACCCCGGTTTTCTAAAATCTTATGGATTCTGGGGATGGAATGTCTTTTCATTGAGCAACCTGTAGTCAATGCACAAAAAACGTGTGCCATCCTTCTTCTTAACACACAGTACAGGTGAGGAATATAAAGAATATAAATTTGGGATCCAGCCTTTTTTTAACAAGTCCTGAATGTGAGCCTCAACTTCTTGGTACAGATGTCGGGGAATGGCCCTGTATGTCCTATGGACAGGAGCAGAGTCTTTTAGATGAATGTTCATCTCCAAGCCAGTAATGCAGCCAGCGTACCACTCATCTCTGGCAAACACATCACACTCCTCTCTCAGCATTTGCTGAAATTTATGCTGCTGCTCTGCAGAGGGGTGACTCAGGTCCACAGGCAGGTCCCAGGGCTCTCCCTGTGGTGCTTGACTGGGCTGCTTCAACAATAAAGTGCTGCCGCTGTTCTGGTAGTTTGGCTTCATGACACTGGACTGGCTTGATCTACACTGCATCAACACTATGTAACCAACCTAGTGTTGAGCAGCCACATAGTTGGATGTCACTGTCTGTGGTATTTTCAACAGTCACTTTTATCCGTGTGTTGGCTTCGGGCAGTTGGATCAGTTGTTCTCTTACTTTGAGTCCTGTGGGCCATAGCATCTCTGCATTGGGCTCTAAAATAAACTGTGGCCCTCATTACACTCCTTGTTGCAGCTGGTTGCACTGTACTTTGATGGTGGTGTTTTTTGGGATGGTAACTGGCATTCTTACTAGATGAGCAATGTGTCTAATATGTCCCTTTTTAAGATGGTTAAGAGTGGCTCGTATCAGACACCTCCTCCCCACCATCTTGGCCATTTGCTGCAGGGTTTCTGGGTACTCTGCAGAAGCCAGTCCAGTGGCCCAGTGGTCAGTACTCCCTCACTTGAAGCAGTGGTCATACAGTGTTGAAGGTCCCAATTGGCTGCTGAAGACTGGATAACTGTGTGGTGAGATTCTGGCTTCACAGATGCTTCTATTTCGTGATCCACGTTCTATAATTGTGTGTCACTTCCCTTTGCTTCCTGTTGATTGTAGAGTGACTGTTGTAACTGTAGCTCTCCAAGGCGGTTGAGGTTGAATCACAACTCACTGCTGATACCTTGACTCTGGCTCTGGCAGAAGACAGCTTGTTCTTCCTCTCCATTTCTAGGCTGTAGGCAGCTGTAATCTTCTCCAACATGACTTCATCTGTTACTTTGGAGTTTTGTAAGTATGGTTTTAAGTCTGTGTGGATGGTGTTGTCCTGGAGTCCAGTTAGTACTGTTTGTAAAAAGTGGTTTTGGATGAGTCCTGAGCTGTACTTTAATCCAGTGTCTGCTCTTTCTGAAGCAAAGTGCATTTGTTGTCTCAGGTCCATGGGTTCTTGGACAGCTCGTGTGAGGAAGTGGTACAGCTCAGTGGCATCTTTTTCAACAAAATGACTCCGTAATATTTGTTCTGTGAGGGTATCTCTACTTTCAAGGTAGCTTCTCAATTTAGTGCCAGGGGTTATAGCTTGAATCACAGCATCCAGAATTTCACATTCATAATATCCTTATTTCTGTGCTTTTGTGATTTGTCTTTCCAAACTTACATTCCTTATTTCTGTGCTTTTGTGATTTGTCTTTCCAAACTTGCATACCCCAACTTGTCCTTCTGGTTATGTTCACCAATCTGTCCAAATACTTTCAAGTCTCTTCTGTACATTGGGTTAACCAAAGGTGGAGTCTTTTTGGACAAAGTAACTGTAGCAGTGGAAACAGGAACAGAAGTGCAGTGGCTTACCACTGTCTGAGGAGTGGGTGCAGTACCGACTGTGGCTGTGGCATTTTTTAAATGGACTTGGACATGGTTTTTAATTCATCAGTTCTGTCATTCACTTTCTGTAATAAGGACATTCCGTCATTTTCAAGCAGGGTTACATCCTCTCCCTCCAAATGCTAAAGGGTTAGCAGTCTCAATTTATGAGACAACTCCCTATCCTCCTCATTTATTTAATTAAGGTAATTCACTTTTCCTGGATTTCTGTGGACGTGTTGTTGTTGTGAGGCCGACATGTTTGAAGTCTTTTTACCATTTGATTGTCCCTGGTGTTGGGCTGCCCTTTTGTCCTTGGTGTAGCTGCTGCTAGCATTAGCTCCATTAGCTCTGTGTTAGCGCGTGGTAATCCATCAACGGTCATAGAATCCATCCAACAAGGCATGTAGTAGAAGTCCGATGCTCCATCAAAAACAAACTTAATCAAACCGGGCAGAAACACCAAGATTTTGTAATGTTGCCCCCTTGGAATGAACAGTCTTTCTCAAGATTCCTTTTGCAACATTTATTATTAGATTAGATTAGATTCAACTTTATTGTCATTACACAAGTACAGGTACAAGGCAACGAAATGCAGTTTAGGTCTAACCAGAAGTGCAATAGCAGTAAAGTGCAGGATATATACAATGGTTGCGTACGTGCAGGATATGGAGATGTACAGGATTTACAGGTAATATGTACAATGAATATAAATATACAGATGGTTATTACTATAAAAGGTGAGTGTGTGCCATAAATATAATTACAGGTGTCTCTTTTCTATAAACAGCATTTACAGGTGAATATGTACTCTAAATGTAATGTAATACACAGCGCAAGCACACACACATACACACACACTCACTCACATACACACACACATACACACACAACCATACACACATACTCACACATACACACACAACCATACACACATACACGCAGGGGAATTAAACCGGGAGAGCTGTACACACAGACACTCACATACACACATGCACACACAACCATACACACATACACACACAAACATACACACACACACACACATACACACACTCACATACACACATACACACAGGGGAATTAAACCGGGAGAGCTATACACACAGACACTCACATACACACATACACACACACACACACACTCACTCACACACACTCACACACACACACACACACACACACACACACACACACACACACTCACATACACACTCACATGCATACATACTCACACATACACACATACACACACTCATTCACATGCACACGTACACATACATACACTCACACACACACAAACACACACACACTCACATACACACTCACATGCACCCATACTCACACATACACACATACACACACTCATTCACATGCACACGTACACATACATACACTCACACACACTCACATACACGCACTCACACACAAGCACACGCACACACACACACAAACTCACACATACACACACTCACATACACACATACTCACACATACACACACTCACACACATACACACACACACACACATATACACATACACACACACACACACATATACACACACACACACACAAACAAACATACACACACACACACACACACACACACACACACATGTGATATACAGATGTCTCTAACTATGAACAGAATTTTACAGGTAGGTGTATACAATTGTATGTTAGCTTAAGGTAAGCAGTAGATTTAAGGTAGTGCAAACAGTGAAATGTAAACAGTTGGTAGCAAAGGTGCAGTAGTGCAAGGGATGGTGGGATGGTGGGGGATGAGAGGAGAGTCTGTGAGGGGAGTGGGATGGTGGTGGGGGGTAGAAGAGTCTATGAGGGTAGTGGGGTGGTGGGGGTGAGAGGAGAGTCTGTGAGGGAGTGGCATGGTGGGGGTGAGAGAGGAGTCTGTGAGAGGTGTGGGGTCAGCAAGGGTTAGAGTTCAGTAAAGACACAGCTCTGGGAAGAAACTGTTCTTTAGTCTGCTGGTTCTAGTCCGGAGGCTCCTGAAACGCCTGCCGGAGGGGAGGGAGGAGAACAGTCTGTGGGCTGGGTGAGAGGAGTCCTTAAGGATGCTGCGAGCTCGACGCAGACAGCGTTTCCTCTGGATGTTTTCGATGGCAGGAAGTGGAGTCCCTGTGATGCGTTGGGCAGTTTTCACCACCCGCTGCAATGCCTTGCGCTCAGCGACAGAGCAGCACCCATACCACACTGTGACACAGTTCGTCAGGATGCTTTCTATCGCGCAGCGTAGAAGTTCACCAGGATGGCCGAGGAGAGCTGGTTCTTCCTCAGTGTCCTCAGGAAGAAGAGGCGCTGGTGAGCCTTCTTGACCAGGCTGGAGGTGTTGGTTGTCCAGGTCATGTCAGCCGAGATGTGGGTCCCCAGGAACTTGAAGCTGGAGACACGCTCGACGTCCATTCCATTGATGTGGATGGTGTCGTGTGTGCCTCTAGACTCTTTCCTGAAGTCCACAATGAGCTCCTTCGTTTTGGTGGTGTTGAGGAGCAGGTTATTTTCGTTGCACCATGTGGACAGGTGCTGGATCTCTTCCTGTAGGCAGTCTCATCGTTGTTGCTGATGAGACCAATCACTGTAGTGTCGTCTGCAAACTTGACGATGGCGTTGGATCCAAACACAGGCTTGCAGTCAGAGGTGAAGAGGGAGTAGCAGCCCTGTGGTACACCAGTGTTAAGTGTGATGGATGTGGAGCAGGTGGATCCAGATCGGACATTCTGGGGTCTGTTGGTCAGGAAGTCCAGAATCCAGTTGCAGAGTGAGGTATTGATGCCCAAGTCTTCAAGTTTGGCTATTAACTTGGTCGGGATGATAGTGTTGAATGCTGAGCTGAAGTCAACAAACAGCATACGTGCATAAGAGTTCTTATTGTCCAGGTGGGTGAGCACAGAGTGCAGTGCCATAGCAACTGCATCCTCTGTGCTCCTATTGCTGCGGTAAGCAAACTGATGCGGGTCCAATGTGGGTGGTATGGAGTCTTTTAGGTGTTCCAGGATCAGCCTCAAAGCACTTCATGATGATGGGTGTGAGTGCTACAGGGCGGTAGTCGTTGGGGCACCTTGGACTAGAGTGTTTTGGCACTGGCACAATGGAAGTGCATTTGAAGCATGTTGGTACAGCTGCTTGGGCAAGAGACAGGTTGAAAATGTCTGTAAAAACCCCAGCGAGCTGCTCCGCACATGCCCTGAGAACACGACCAGGGATGTTGTCTGGTCCAGCAGCCTTGTGTGTGCTGATCCGGCTCAGTGCCTTGCAGACATCAGTGGATGAGAGTGTGAATGGAGGGTGGTCAACTGAGGGTTTGAGCTTGGTTGCAGTTTCTCTGTTGTCTCTTTCAAAGCGAGCATAAAAGTAATTTAGCTCATTCAGGAAGTTGACATCGGTGGCTGCAGGGGTGGAGTGGGTGGGTTTGTAGTCACTGATGGCCTGGATGCCCTGCCACATGCGTCGAGGGTCAGAGTTGGAGAAGTGTCCTCTATCTTCAGCTTGTAGCAGTGCTTGGCCTTTTTGATGCCCCTCTTCAGGTTTGCTCTGGATGTGCTGTAGGCTTGTGCATCTCCTGATCTGAAGGCAGTATTGCGTGTCTTCAACAGGAGTCACACTTCCTGATTCATCCATGGCTTCTGAATTGGGTATGTGGTGATCTGTTTCTGGGTTGTAACACTGTCAATGGTGGTATTAATATAATCCAATACAGAGGAGGTGTAGCAGTCAATGTCTGTGTGAGCACCACTGGTGGCTTGGGAAGCAAACATACTCCAGTCTGTGTGTAGAAACTTTTTCTGGAGTGTGAAATCTACCCCCGCAGGCCACACCTTGATGGTCTTCACTGATGGCTTCACACGGTTGATGAGGGGTGTATATTTGGGAGTGAGGAACAGAGATATGTGATCTGATTGTCCCAGGTGGGGGAGGGGTGTCGCCACGTAAGCTCCAGCCATGTTTGTGTAAACATGGTCTAGGGTTTTGTTCCCTCTGGTGTGACAGGAAACATTCTGATGAAATTTGGGTAGCAAAGTCTTTAAGTTAGAGTGATTAAAGGAGTCGAAGGTTGTCCAGAAAACCGTCGGAAAATTGCAAACCAATATCCAAAAGCTCACTCCGGGTGTACGATGTAAAGGCACAACTGTTCTGCACAAACAGACCCGAGATAAGCAAGAGTAATACTGCAAAATTGCAGAAACTGGAGAGAACCCGAGCCTCGCGATGTACTCGCGCCGCCATCTTGGATCTTTCTTTCTTGGATTATAGGCGCCCCATAGGTTCATGGTTTATGGGGCGCAGTGGCTCAGTGCCAGATGTGGTTGTCCCTCAACCGGAAGGTTGGTGGTTCGATTCCGACTCTTTCCAAGGTTCATACTGTCGTTGTGTCCTTGGGCAAGAAACTTTTCCACATTTCCTCCAGTGGTGTTCCAGCTGTAACACTGGTAAATTGAAGCTTAATGTAAGTCGCTTTGGATAAAAGTGTCAGCTAAATGAATAAATGTAAATGTCAGTCCCGGGTTAACAAACCATTGTAGTGTATAGTTTTTGTATTAAGTTTTCCAGCAGTACGTACATCATACAATTTGTCAAACACGGTGTTCCCACCCCAACGCCACACTGCTTCTCTCTTCCTGCTCCTCTCTCTCTCTCTCTCACAGGCGGGTGTACCCCACTTAAATAACCCGGCTGCTTCATGCGTGAGACACATGACTTCCGGGTTACACAGACACTAAACGGTAGAAGAAAAACAGTGAATAATGTAGCATTAGCAAAATAATAAATATCTTATTCATTTACAGGGAACTCATACCAAAATCTAAAATTAATCTTTAAAATCGCACTTGCTCCTAATAAAAGTTTGGTTTTCTTTAGGTTGACTGGTTGTCATTTGAACTTGGCTGATTCTGGCCAAGCTCTGGGTTCAGTTCTCCGTTGTGAGTGGACTCATCTCAAAGAACTGGACCTTTCGAACAATAACGCGGGGGAGAATGGAGTAAAGCGCATTTTTGAAGGACTGAGGAATCCACACAGTAAACTTAAAACACTCAGGTATTGTAGGTTTATAAATAATAAAACCAACCATCACTGTCATTTTTTATTCATTATTAACCTTCCACAGGTTGGTTGCTTGTTTGATGACATGGGAAAGCTGTGATCCTTTGGCCTGTTACCTCAGCTCCCCATATTCCACTCTGACAGAGCTGGACTTAAGTTCGAACAAGATACAGGAAGCAGGACTGATGGTCTTAAGTACGGCTTTAAAGAGCCCACAGTGCAAACTAGAAACACTCAGGTCAGTGGATTTTTTATTATTTTTCTCCATAGTATTAGGGAGGCACAATCATGGCTCAAGTCTTCTCTTAGTACAGAATATGTATATTAACAACAAATCTTTAGTCAGGTCAAAATCCAGAACAGAGGTCAAACACTAGGAAATTTACTGGAGGAAGAAGCTGGAACGCTTGAGTAAAACATTTATCTATATATACATTTATATAGAGTCATTTAGCAGACGCTTTTATCCAAAGCGACTTGCATTCAACAGTGTTGCATTTAGTTGACGCTTTCATTTTTAAAGCGACTTACATTAAGGTTCCATTCACCAGTGTCACAGCTGGAACACCACTCTAAGCAAGGTGGGTTAAGTGTCTTGCCCAAGGACACAACGACAGTAGGAACTGTGGGGAGAGCGGGAATCGAACACAGAACAGTAGGACAGAAGGACATTCTTGACAGGATCTTACCAAAAAAAAAAGAATAACTTTTTGATCACGGTGTGCTTTTTAATATGCATTTTCTTTTCTTTTTCCATTAGACTTAGTGTTTGTGGCCTGACGGACAGAAGCTGTGAAATCCTGGCCTCGATTTTGTCCGAGTCGAGCAGGTTGAGCAGACTGGACTTGAGCAGAAACAGTCTGTGTGACTCAGGAGTAAGCCTCTTCTCTGGAGGCATGAAGCATTCACGCTGCAGACTGGCTTATCTCGGGTCAGCACTACAACATCTTAAAGAGTACTGAGTATTGAGCTAAGTAGTTTCTAATCAAGTGTTTCCTGTCCAGATTGAACCAGTGCCAGCTGTCTGAAAAAAGCTGTGAAGAGCTGGGCTCTGCTCTGAGCTCTCACATGTCTGATCTTAAAGAGCTGGACCTCAGTAATAATGACCTGAAGGACTCAGGAGTACAGCTGCTGTGTGTCGGACTGCAGAAGCCAGAGTGTAGACTGGAAACCCTGAGGTTTGAGCACATGTTTCATTATGCTTCACTCACTTTGTGTTGTCTAACCACTGAATGTTAACAGGTTATCAGGCTGTATGGTCACAGAAAAGGGATGTGCGTCTTTGGCCTCAGCTCTGACCTCCAACCCTTCCCATCTGACAGAGCTAGATCTAAGTTACAACCACCCTGCAGATACAGGACTAGGACTGCTTTCTCCTGGACTGGCCCACCCATTCTGGAGACTAAAGACTCTTTGGTACGGCTCGTACAGACACTAGTCTTAGTAGATTCTACACTTACAAACTCAAACTATGGGTAATTTGAAAATATCACAGTTAGTATTATGTTTAAAAATTTGTCTGTGACTCATCTGTGTAGAAGAGTCAGGCTGTATACTTTTCTTTCAGTTCACAAAAAAAATGCTTTAATTGCTTTACCTTTGAGGGTCACTGCATTTATACTTAGATTGTGCATGTCCACAAGAAAAGTTTGAAAAGTTTGAATGTGTCCATGACATACTCCTGTGTGGTACTAAATCAGAGGTTAGAACATTAGTGGATTAGTTTACATTACACCAGATGACTCTTAAACTAAAATTAAAGCACTACTTTCATGGACATTGCGTGATGTTTGGATGTAGCAATTTGTTAAAATGCTTAGGTAATCTACTACAATGTAATCTATAAAAATCTGCAGGTTCCTAATGGTATGATAATGGTAAGAGTATTGAGACAAATCTCCATCAAGTCCCGCATTTAACCCTGTGTGTTCTGGAGCAAATCAGCTTTCACTTCGTTTTAACAAATCATATTCAATTTTAATTCACTAATCAGCCCATCAAGATTTACTGTCTTCTTCCAACCTGGGCTTACAGCAATCAAAAATAACATAATCTCCCTGAACACTGACAAAGATGCTGATTATTCAAGTCTTATTCATTCCCCTGTCAATAAGACCTGTGCCATGTCTCACTTTAGTCCTGTGGACTCTGTAATCCTTAAAGAAACTCCTTCAAAAAACTCTTCAGCTGCTTGAGCCTAAAGATCTTACACAAGTTAACTGCTTTCTTCAGCAGGGTGTCTTTCCTTGTGTCTAAAAACAGCTGTGGTTACACAACTGTTAAAAGAAACATAATCTCGACCCACTTATTTTCAGCAACTACAGACCAATCTGTAATCTTCCATTATCAGCTAAATCCTCAAAAACATTGTGTACAATCAACTAAATAATTATATTAAGATTAACAACCTCTTCTACGTTTATCAATCTGGTTTTAGAAATAACCACAGCACTGAAACTGCACTACTGAAAGTTGAAAACCTTGACCTTCGCGATAACACAGACTTTTTTTTTTTTTGTTGTTGTTTATGGATTTCTTCTTTCTTTTAATTTTTTTCTATGTAATTTTGTGAAAATCACAATGAGTTACTTTGGAATAAAATGTGCTCTATAAAAAAATTCTTGTTCGTCTAATTTCCCAAGCTGTAATATATTTATAATACCCAGAGTTCAAAGAGCCCTATTCGAGGAACAGTGTTGCGTTACCTTGCACTGGCAGCAGTATGTTTAACTCTTTGACCTTTTCACTGGTTTAACACAAATGCTCTTGTTCTTTCAGCGTTGACCACAGTGGAGCACAGAGGATGAAGTCTGGTCTTTGGAAATGTTAGTATTTAAATCACACATACAGTTCATAAAATATTGTTAGTATCACACTAGCATAACACAATGTTCCAAATAGTCAAAAATGTTCCTTTGGTCGAGGTTAACACTTAAAAACATTGGTCCCATTAGAAAACAAAAAGTTAATATTGTTCCAAATCTTTAATTATAATTTTATGATGGGGCCCATATTTCGCTCAGTATTAAATTGTGTTTTGTCTACTGGGATAGGTATACATGTCATGTGTTGCATGTAAAATGGACGGAGTCATAAAATTTCCGTCATAATCTATTATTACCTGTCATTTAAATTTTCCATACTTTAATAATACTCATATCTTTTCTTTTTACTCTCATTTTAAGAGTTTGCAAGACAAGCGTAGAGGACAGATTATTTGTTTTATTTATAAACAGCTGACTTTTTTTGACTAAAAAAGGAAATAACTAAATAAATAAAAAATAATGAACTAAACTTAATTTTGTTGCTGTTCTGTAGCTCTGTCTGTCTGCCCAGTTCTCAGTTTGTCCTTCTTCATCCTCAACTGCATCATGTGAGGGATTTAATTTCCGTCATTGCTAACAAAACAAAACAAAACATGTTTTTTAGTTAACGTGACCTCTGCTGCCATTTTTCCTGTAATACCTTGAAAGTTTTACTGAATAAATGTAGTTGATACTAAATACTAGGGGTGCACCGATCCGACTTTTTCAGTCCCGATACCGATGCCTGGGCTTTGTGTATCTGTCGATACCAGATACTGATCCGATACTATTGTTGAATTAATAATAAACAGTATACCTTCCACCTTATACCTTCCTTGAAGAGACTAAAGGCATCCGATTTTACTAACTTAACATAACTAAGACAAAATAACAGTTGTATGTAAAGTGCTGAATTCTTATTTATTTAAAAAACAATTGTGCATTCAAATCTAAAATAGAATGTAATCAAACTTCTTTTTCCGTGTATTGGTCAAGCATACAATAGTAATCTGACAGTCACCAAACATTGTTAACATGTCAAAAAATATTTGAATTCTTATAAATGTGTTATATAACAATTGTGCATTCAAATCTAAAATATAATGTAATCAAACTCTTAAATTAAAATAAATAAAATGTAGCCATAAGAAACAAAACAGTGCATTGGTTGAACATACAATAGTAATCAAACAGTAACCAAACATTGTAAACAAAAATATAAAGTGCAAAGTCCTGCAAACAGGAATTTAAAATGCAACATAGCAGCTTAACCTGAGTAATAAACAAATGCAGAATAAACAAACAGTTGGTCAAACAACTTGATCACACATACAAATAATAATAACCAAACATTGTAAACATGTAGTGCAGTATCACACCACCATCACAAACATGACCTGTGAATGCTCACTTAATCAGCAATGGCAAATTCTTTTTCATGAAGACAAGCATTTCTGCTCTCTCTGCTGTAAGCCTACTTCTCTTTTCATCCACAATGTTGGAAACTGTGCTGAACACTCTCTCACTTTCTACACTAGTGCAGGGGGCACAGAGGTATTTTGTGACAGTAGCAGCAAGACAAGGTAATCTGTATTTGTTGACATCCCAGTACTGGTATGGATTGTCTGAGGCAGCGATGGTTTTCTCTGCAAGATATCCATGCAGTTGGACTGCAGGGCTAGAGCTGCTTGTTGCACTGGGATCTTCACACTCCTCCACAATTTGGTCAAAGTCTTGCATAAAGCTGCTCGGTGCTGCTGCTTCCACCCGAGGGAACTTTTCCTGTGGTTCTGCGGCCTGTGATGCTCCAGCTGTGTTCCTCTCCAGGTCTTCCTCTAGTTCCCTGTCAGTGCATCTTTTGCACGCTTTGCAGATTGTGCACTTGTAAAGTATCTGAAACAGAAATAAAACATAGGTTAGGCTAAACGAAACACTTTTTGACACTTAAACAACCTGAGGCTGATTAAAGTTATATATCTCCCTACATAATTTATATTCTAAATGTTTAAATCTCATCAAATACAGTAGAAGTGTTATTGTGAAATAAAAAGTGAGTAAAAAAAATCTATAATATAGACCTAATGTAATTAGTTATGTTACACAATTTTACCTGTCCTTATATCTCGGGTCCAGCAGGGTGGCAAGTGCATATAGGGTTCATCTTCCACAGTGTCGTTTGTTGACAGCTTGAAGCAGGGTTTTTTTCATTGTTTTGATGCTATTATCTGCATCGCCTTCTTTAGCAAGGATGCGTTTGAGGACGGTGACAGCTGGAATGACGTCAGCGGCTGAGGCAGTCGATGAGCTTACTTTTCTTGTTAGCTCTTCAAATGGTGCTAGAACAATGCTCGTTTTTTCTAGCAAAGCCCACTGGTTAGCGGTCAGTGTACTGGCCAGGTCATGGTCAGCAATGTAAGCACAGAGGACTCGCTTCTGTTCCAGAAGACTCTGTATCATCAAGTACGTAGAATTCCACCTTGTTCTGACGTCTTGTTGCAGGCGTTTAGGTTGCATTTGCATCTGGAGCTGTATATCTTGCAGCCTTGAATACGCAAGTGGAGAATGTTTAAAATGCCCCACAATTTGTCTACCGATTGCAATGGCATCGCTCACACTCCGTTGTGACAGTAGTCCTTCATTGACTACAAGCTGCAAGCTGTGAGCAAAGCAGCCTAAGCTCCGCACCCCATGTTGTCCATGGCCTTTTTCATGTTGCTTGCATTGTCCCGGAGTATGACATGCACTTTATTCAAAGGAATGTGCCACTGGTCAAGTATATCCTTAATTGCAGCCGAAATGGTATCGCTGGTGTGTGAACCATGAAAGTTCTTAGCTTGAAGCATTGCACCGCGCGGTGTACAGCTCGTGTCCAACCAGTGGACAGTTAAACTTAAAAGCGACATCGGACTCACAGCAGAGCTCCATATATCTGTAGTAAAGCTCATAGCTTTTATATCTTTAATCTCTTTGAGGCGTGTTCGCAAACTTTTTTGTACAGTTCTGGCAGTGCGGTCTCGGAAAAATACTTGCGAGATGGAAGAGAGTACCTCGGCTCTAAGTGTTCCAGTAGGCGCCGGAAGCCCTCGTCTTCAACAACTGACATTGGTTGAGCATCTAAAACAATGAATTCTACTACTTTCTGTGTAATTGCCGATGCTTTCATGCTTTCCATCGGGAAACTTTTCGCGTCGTTGAAATGCATCCTGCAAAGTTAGTTGCTGGGCTGTATTGTCCGCTCCTTTTGCTTTGCTGAGCTGCAGGAATTCAGCGTGCTCCTTAGCATGTTGTTTCTGGATGTGCTTGATTAAATTGGTAGTATTGTACTTGGCAGTAATACCACCTCCCCTCGAAACATTTACTTTGCAGACATTGCAAACAGCCGACGAACTAGTTGGCGTGGCAAGCGTGAAATATCTCCACACCGCCGACTCTCTGGGATGCTCCATGTTGCTTCTGCATGCGACACATGTGAAGCTGACGAATGACGTAGGTCCTGCAGCGACGAAGAAAAAAAAAACCTGGATTGGCCCGTGGATCTGTTAATTTTTCCGATCCCCGATCCAGCTATTTTGTCAGTATCGCGGACGATATCCGATCCTAATATCGGATCGGTGCACCCCTACTAAATACTTTATTTTTCTGTCAACCAGATGCCGTTGAGCTCACACTGGACCCCAACACAGCCCACAGGAACCTCGTACTGTCAGAAAACAACACAAAGTTTGAATATGTTGACACACCTCAGCCATACCCGTATCACCCAGACAGATTCAATGTCTATCGACAGGTGACGTGTAGCAGTGGACTAACTGGTTGCTGTTACTGGGAGGTGGAGATAAAAGGCAATATAGACATAGCAGTGTCTTATCATGAGATGAACCACTGGGGAGGCAGTGAGGAGTGCTCTTTTGGACAAAATGACAAATCTTGGTGTTACTCCTGGGACGTCCATTATTTTTGTGTATCGCACAATAAATGGAAAGTCTACATTAATCAAAGAGTAAATAGTGAAAGGACGGCTGTGTATCTGGATTGGGATGCTGGTACCTTCTCCCTATACTCTGTGTGTTCTGGCACTCTCATTCATCTGTACACTTTGTACTCCACCTTCACCGAACCACTCTTTCCTGCATTCCAAGTCCGTGATGGCCAATTCCAAATTTCTTTCTGTCAGTTAGCTAAAGAACTAAATGAGTAAGGTTGGGAGAGACAGATGACCCTTGTGGTCACCTGATCAATTTATGATGAGCGAATGTGTCTTTGGCTTCTAACTGTATTATTATTATTGACTGACCAGTAGATTGTGTTCACTTTAAATATGCGTATAGTAAAATGTTGTAATATGAAACCTAAAATACAAATTATGAAGAAAAGGTTAAAGCAAAAGCATCTGCACTTAGTTTTCAAGGTGAAGAAGTTTAGTCTCTAATTCCAAAAGACTTTATCATTTCTGAGATCAACTGGTGAGAGAGCTGGATGACAGCTTCAGACATGTTTACAAATTATGTTTAAATACTGTACAGTCACTTCAAAATAAGTAAAATAGACACTTAAAGGCCATAAAACACAGTTGAATGAGCCATTATTTTCTGTGTATCATGTCTGTGGAGGAGAAGCGCACTCATGTTTCTAGAAGAGCACACATTTCTTGAGTTCACAAAAGTTTATGAATTGATAAATACTAGGGCTGGGCAAGTTAACGCGTTTTTATCGCGTTAACGCATTAATGAATTAACGCCGACAATTATTTTATCGCGCGTTAACGTCGGCCAATTAATATAGTGAAAGATGTCGGTCTGAAGAACATTCTTAGGATCGCAACGAATGACTGCACGTATGAGCCGCCCTCATCCAGTGCTTTAAGTGGGCCGGTACGCACCTGTACTCAGTACCGCCACACTTCTCCGTGCGCCCAGAACGTGCTTTTAGCGTACTGGTACGCTCATTTCGACATCTGTTTTAATAGAGGTTTTAATCCTTTGCCTGCTCTGCCGCTTTCCAGAGCGCCCTTCACAATGCACGCTTCCTAATTCGTCCCACCAAGAGCAGAGACTACATTACCCATACACCCTTGAGTTTGGCAAGTGAAAGGGAGAGGGTGTGTGAAACGCGCGGGAACTGCATTCACATGCTCTGACTGTAATGAAAACACAAGAGAGACATTTATATTGTTTATATTGTTATATTGTTATGATTGAAGCTCTGGACATAACTTGTTTTTCTATAACAAACTAAACAAAATATTAATGCCCTGTCAGTGGCAAATATTTTTGGTTTTAATATTTAATTTGATTACAGTAATGTTTAAGTTCAGATTTACAAGAAATGTTTTAACTGCTGTAAAAAGCACATTATTTGTTTAAAGTGTTGTTTAAAGTGCAAACCAACTGTTATTGCACTTTTGTTCATATAGCAGTTCTTTCAAAATAAAAGTATGCAGTACACTAATTTTGAATTCATTATTAAATTTTGTGTATAATGCGATTAATCGCGATTAATCACAGAACAATGTGCGATTAATCGCGATTAAACATTTTAATCGTTGCCCAGCCCTAATAAATACATTTTGTTTAAATAAAAGTGAAACTACCATCAGACCTATTTCCACAGGGTTGGGTTATAGACAACAGCATGTCTCTGCAGGGCTACCATAGCTGGTCACATGCATTTAAATAGAGTGTGAGATGTGGAACTGCAATCTGCACTTTTGCCACAAGATGACGCTAAAAACTAACCTTTAAAATTTAAATTTCTTTAGCCACCCTCATTGTCCCGCAAAGCTCCACTTTTTTGTCTTTTTTTTTTTTTTTTACTGTTTTTATTTAGTACCTAACACTCCCAGTGGTAAAAACAACACGGTGAATAAAACTAGCAACAAGCACAGTCTGAAAACAAGTTTATCTTTTTTACTAGAGACTTGAGTAGAGTCTAGAGTAACAGGGTTTTAACTATCTGGATTTGCACAAGCATCAAAGTTAAGTAATGATGTAGACGAGTCCAGGAGGAAAGGCAGTAACTTTCCCAAATATTCTTTTTTAAGTCAATACTTGAGGTAAATCATGCAGGCTGCTATTTATATGATTGATTTATTGATTTTTAAATATAAACTCTAGTCATGGGCAAATATAGATTGGATAATAATGGCCCTCAAAATGTTAAGCTTTGAGTTCAAGTGTCCTACGCTCCATCCATCTGTAAAAGTTTTTATACAGGACTGCCTTTTTGACATCTTAATATCCTGCACAAAATAACATTTTCCTTTATTGAAATAGTGACACGCCCCCAACTTAATCTAACTGGAACAAGTTAGTTAGTTTTTACCCATAAACAGCCAATTGTGTAGCTTTATTAGAAACCTATGGGTCTATAATGTTCTCAGATTAGAGTCTGAAAAGGTCATGTTTTTTTTTTTTTGTTCTTTAGTACGTTCATTTGCTCCAATGTAATTCTTGTTTTGTGTTTACTATTAATATAAAACAAGGGATTTAGCATTGTATTTACTTGGCAACCCTAACCTCTGCTTAACTGGCACTGTTATTTTTTCTTTATTTTCTCCTTGGAGCGTGTTGAGCTGTGTTTAATTGTTTATTTGTTGTCTGTTCATTTGTATTTGTGATGAATACAAATATATAATACTAAAAATATAAAAAGCACTTCTACTGTTTAAGCAGGCGTGTTTAACTCCCACTCATGTCCAAATAAAATAAATGAATTTCTATTGTCCTTTATGACTAATATTCATCATTTATAAACCAAATATTTATATAAACTACATGTAAAAAATTATAACAAGCCCAATAAAATGGTGCTTACACTTATATTTTCATCTGTGAATTAAAAAAAAAAAAGGGAAAGAAGATATTCCAACTCTGGATACATGTGCTTACACTGTTACACAGCAAAACAGGACAAACGAGAAAAACAGATAGAGAAAAAGTAAATAAATGATTAATTATTGGCAGTGTTGGGAAAGTTCACTTTCTACAAGAACTAGTTCAAAGTTCAGTTCACAAATTTTAAAATGAACTAGTTCAGTTCATAGTTCAAACTTCAAAATTTTGAACTAAGTTCACAGTTCCAAAAATGAACTAGTTCATAGTTCTTTTTTTCCATATGTTGCTGCGAGCTATTATTTTTCAAAATTATTGCCACAGCCCATATACAGTAGAATCACAGACAGCAATTATTTGATCAGTTTTAACAATGAAGCTATGCGTTAGATTTCATTTTCATATCCAATTCTCAATCCCTATCCAACCAGGGTTTACATTAGCATTGAGGGGACAGCATTTCCCCATTGTTGCTTTAATGCTTTGTTGCTGTCCATTCACTCCACACTAGTAGCAGCTGCAGCTTTCAACCCTACAGTACATTCTCAAGAACATGAGGAAAAACGTGCTGCTTGAATGGTCTTTTTTAATGAGGAATTATTCAAAGAAAAACAGGACAGTAATCATTAAGGTGAAAACGTTTTTAAATTTTAATAATTTTCCATTGTCCACGTGCTAAAACAGAATATTGGAATCCTGGAAAAATAGACCAGGCAGGTTCAACAAACAAGTTACATGAATGAATTTAAATGATCATACGCCTTACTACATGCTGCTGCCAGCTGTCGCCTCCGTGCTTTATTTATTTATTTATTTTTTTGATGACGTGGCCACGCATGCGCGGACGGCGGTGCGACACAGGTGGCTGGTGTTGCCAGGTTTGGTGTTTTTCCGCTACATATTAAGACCCGTTTGCGGCTGGTTTGCGGTGTGTTTTAGCCGGGTTTTCGCCTGGAAGGCTCTATAGAAATCTGGCACCCTATTGAACGAAGTTAACCTGAGCGAGCGTGCCGTTCACAGACACCAGAATGAACGAGTTCACAGTAACGTTCATCAGGCAGTAATACAGCACGTTCAGTTCACGTTCGCCCAAAATATGAACGAGTTCATGAACTATCGTTCAAGGAACGCGTTCAGGCACAACACTGATTATTGGCATTTTATTCACTCAAGGAGTCACCAGATGGAGACTGCGAGATCACCAACCGCTGAACTAAGAACTAGAAGTCTGTAGGTTGAACTGGCTAGATATGATGCTGTTCTTTCAGCTGTCTATGTCAAGGCTAACCACTGGACTTAGCTGGTTTGTTATTCTTGCAATGACAGTGTACAAAAACAGTGTACCTGTTGGATCAATCATAAATGCTTTAGAGTTTGAATCATTAAAAAACGCTGCTCAAAAACTAAATTAAAATATAATTATGATTAAGACTATGTTTATGTCAAACCTATAATAACAAATATACTGTATCTCCTGGAAATACCTGTACATATGAAACACAGAATGATTAACGTGGATTGGAAAGGTGGGGTGATGAAATATCCGTTCCAAAATGACGGAAGCAGCTGTGGTGCAAAGGTAAATGGTATCTATAAAAAAAAATAATAATAAAAACTTATAAATAATAGAAATACCGTCTATTAAACACATAATTTCTAGATGGGAAATGTAATTTTGGAGACTTTTCCAAATATCCCAGATGTACAGTTCTCTATTACTAAACACAAAATGAGCAAAGAAAGAAGAACAATTAAAGCCGCAAGCGGCGATAAAGGCCCTCGCCTCCCTTGAGACCGCGGGGACACATGAACTCAGAGGATTGCATTTCGTGCTTTAAAGTGTAAACTTCACGTTAATGTCAAATAACTGGGCCTGTGCTACTGCTGTGGCCTGCTACACCACCTTGTAATTTAGAGCTAAAGGTCTCCACAATCCCTGGTTTTCCTGGGAGCTGTCTGAACCTTTGAAAATAATAGATTATGCTTGGGCTAAGGCGAGAAAAACAAAGTACTGGCTGGAGATTTGAGATGACTCAGGAATCGCTGCACCCCCCTGTTTAAAAAGGCAAAATGTAAATATAACTTGTCTAAAAGTACAAGTTTACAAGTTCCAAAGGATTCTGAGGAGTTTTCTAAGACTCTAGCCGTGGCTCTGGAGGGGCCTCCTCTAAAGGAAGGATCCTGGCAATTGGGAAATGGCCTTTATTTCCCAAAGAAATGGCTGCCTCTTCACAGACTCATTACGACCACAGCCACAAATGTATCAAAAAACAAATTGATAACTTTTTTGGCACACGTGTCTAGATGATACTCTCCAAATTTGGAGCTGTTTAGATGAAAAGCCTGTAGACACAAGGGGCGTGATTTAGGTGGTCACACATTCCAAGCAACATAGTAGATTTCCTGTTGAGTTTACGGTATGGCTGAAATAAACTTTTCTGTTTGACCTGAGGTGTCCTATGGATGTACCAAGTTTCTTTTTTCTACGTTGGAAAAAAGTTACTTTCACTTTCCATAGGCCCAATGTATTTTGACTTTTCTCGGGGCCGCCACTTAGTAATTTTTCGTATTTTTTTTTCGGGGACTTCAAATACATAAATTTTTCGCCGGTCTTGAAGTCTGGGACCAATAAAATTGACTTTTACTTCCACGTTTACTGGGTCAAATTGAGGATCATTTTGCAGAAAAATTATAATAAAAAAAAATATACCAAATTATAATAAAAAAAAAATACAACTCGAGCAAAAACTACAAGAAAAACGCCTGTCTATTTTACACACATGTGTTTAGGTCATTTTGTCCAAATGCTACAGATTCTTCTGAAATTTCCTGGAGAGCACCAGGGGGTCCTCTGCTACACACCAGACGTGGAATGACCCTTTGGCAATTAGTAGTTTTCTATAAAATCAAATGTAAAGTTGGTGAAATATTAAAGAAAATTATGAATTTTCAGGAGGCTTTTATTTTGAAATGCTACATCAGATTCTTCTGAAATTTCCTGGAGAGCCTCAGGGGGTCCTCTGCTACACACCAGAAGTGGAATGACCCTTTGGCAATTAGTAGTTTTCTATAAAATCAAATGTAAATTTGGTGAAATATTAAAGAAAATTATGAATTTTCAGGAGGTTTTTATTTTGAAATGCTACAGATTCTTCTGAAATTTCCTGGAGAGCACCAGGGGGTCCTCTGCTACACACCAGACGTGGAATGACCCTTTGGCAATTAGTAGTTTTCTATAAAATCAAATGTAAAGTTGGTGAAATATTAAAGAAAATTATGAATTTTCAGGAGGCTTTTATTTTGGAATGCCACATCAGATTCTTCTGAAATTTCCTGGAGAGCATCAGGAGGTCCTCTGCTACACACCAGAAGTGGAATGACCCTTTGGCAATTAGTAGTTTTCTATAAAATCAAATGTAAAGTTGGTGAAATATTAAAGAAAATTATGAATTTTCAGGAGGTTTTTATTTTGAAATGCTACAGATTCTTCTGAAATTTCCTGGAGAGCACCAGGGGGTCCTCTGCTACACACCAGACGTGGAATGACCCTTTGGCAATTAGTAGTTTTCTATCAAATCAAATGTAAAGTTGGTGAAATATTAAAGAAAATTATGAATTTTCAGGAGGCTTTTATTTTGAAATGCTACAGATTCTTCTGAAATTTCCTGGAGAGCACCAGGGGGTCCTCTGCTACACACCAGATGTGGAATGACCCTTTGGCAATTAGTAGTTTTCTATAAAATCAAATGTAAAGTTGGTGAAATATTAAAGAAAATATATTGATTTTCAGAAGGCTTTTATTTTGAAATGCTACATCAGATTCTTCTGGAATTTCTTAGAGTGCATCAGGAGGTCCTCTGCTACACACAGTGTTGGGAAAGTTCACTTTCTACAAGAACTAGTTCAAAGTTCAGTTCACAAATTTTAAAATGAACTAGTTCAGTTCAGTTCAAACTTCAAAATTTTGAACTAAGTTCACAGTTCCAAAAATGAACTAGTTCATAGTTCTTTTTTTCCATATGTTGCTGCGAGCTATTATTTTTCAAAATTATTGCCACAGCCCATATACAGTAGAATCACAGACAGCAATTATTTGATCAGTTTTAACAATGAAGCTATGCGTTAGATTTCATTTTCATATCCAATTCTCAATCCTTGTCCAACCAGGGTTTACATTAGCATTGAGGGGACAGCATTTCCCCATTGTTGCTTTAATGCTTTGTTGCTGTCCATTCACTCCACACTAGTAGCAGCTGCAGCTTTCAACCCTACAGTACATTCTCAAGAACATGAGGAAAAACGTGCTGCTTGAATGGTCTTTTTTAATGAGGAATTATTCAAAGAAAAACAGGACAGTAATCATTAAGGTGAAAACGTTTTTAAATTTTAATAATTTTCCATTGTCCACATGCTAAAACAGAATATTGGAATCCTGGAAAAATAGACCAGGCAGGTTCAACAAACAAGTTTCATGAATGAATTTAAATGATCATACGCCTTACTACATGCTGCTGTCGCCTCCGTGCTTTATTTATTTATTTATTTTTTTGATGACACGTCACGCATGCGGCGGACGGCGGTGCGACACTGGTGGCTGGTGTTGCCAGGTTTGGTGATTTTCCGCTACATATTAAGACCCGTTTGCAGCTGGTTTGCTGTGTGTTTTAGCCGGGTTTTCGCCTGGAAGGCTCTATAGAAATCTGGCACCCTATTGAACGAAGTTAACCTGAGAGAGCGTGCCGTTCACAGACACCAGAATGAACGAGTTCACAGTAACGTTCATCAGGCAGTAATACAGCACGTTCAGTTCACGTTCGCCCAAAATATGAACGAGTTCATGAACTATCGTTCAATGAACGCGTTCAGGCACAACACTGGCTACACACCAGACGTGGAATGACCCTTTGGCAATTAGTAGTTTTCTATCAAATCAAATGTAAAGTTGGTGAAATATTAAAGAAAATTATGAATTTTCAGGAGGCTTTTATTTTGAAATGCTACATCAGATTCTTCTGAAATTTCCTGGAGAGCACCAGGGGGTCCTCTGCTACACACCAGACGTGGAATGACCCTTTGGCAATTAGTAGTTTTCTATAAAATCAAATGTAAATTTGGTGAAATATTAAAGAAAATATATTGATTTTCAGAAGGCTTTTATTTTGAAATGCTACATCAGATTCTTCTGGAATTTCTTAGAGTGCATCAGGAGGTCCTCTGCTACACACCAGAAGTGGAATGACCCTTTGGCAATTAGTAGTTTTCTATAAAATCAAATGTAAAGTTGGTGAAATATTAAAGAAAATTAAGAATTTTCAGGAGGCTTTTATTTTGAAATGCTACATCAGATTCTTTGTAAGTTGAAAAATGTAAAAAACGAACATTCATCAGTTCGGGAGGACGTCTAGGCGCTGTTTACTTGCATTACCGTAAAACAGCTAATACGGGAGCACTCCGAAATAAAGACGGGGCTGGCTTGACTGGTGTTTTGCGAAACGGGGATGGCTTGACCGCAGTGTTCCTGCTGAGAGCTGGAGTTTGCAGCGGACATTTTAAGTGGGATTGCTTCTCCAACGCAATGTAGGTGGAAATGTGCTTCTCAAAACAGCTCCCGCTGAAAAGCAACACAGCGCCTAACGCTGCTCCTGCATGGATTCCCACCACCACAGCAGCGTCTTGAGGTGAGTGAACACATATATTGAAACACAATTTATGTTTCTTCCCAGTAAAGTTAGGTAAACTATGCTAAACGTTAGCTTCAGCTACTCCTGATACCGGGCTAACGCGCTAATGAGGGCTGCTGTGTGTTGATACTGTGGCCCAGGACACACAGACATCTAGCTTTACTCTATCACTCAATATTCCGTTAGTTATTTCTCGTAAATGTGCAGCACTCTGCTGGACTTGTAGCAGAGATGCAGCCCTTGGCACTAAAGACCTGTTACTGGCTCATGACTCTGGACTTGACTGAACATGAACATCTCATGACTCGTGTAACACCGCGAGTTTTGACTCAACACAAACTCAAAAACTTTTGTGCGTTTTGTGTCAACTTTGCTAATTAGATTGAACGCCGAAAGCGCGCACCATCAGTGTATGTTGTTTATCGCTGCTCCTCGGGGTAAACCAAGCAGAGCTGGAGCTGCAGAGGAGACAGTGTATGAAGGTAATTTTGTGTCTTTTTAAACAAAGCTTTTTTTTACACCAAATTTACATAACTGGACTTTTTGCATCGAATTATGATAAAAAAAAAATTCATTGTATAATAATTATCTAGCAAAATACAGTGTCTAAAAATTCAGTGTATTAAAATACAGTGTCTAAAAATTCAGTGTACAAAAATTCAATGTTTAAAACGTGCGGAACTTCTGGTAAATAAGGCCTGAGAAATCAATCCTGACTCATATCATACTACATCCAGCCAATCCAAGCTGACAGTCACGTGACGCGAGTCTTTCAATTCCGCCGCGAAAGCAAGCTGACCGTTCGCCATGGCGTCCAGTGGCTCGTTGGTAAGTTTATAGACTTAAATATAGAGTTATTCTTATGTTGCATATGTTCAAGTCCATATATATAACATATTTTTTGTTATTTCGTAGGAATCTGTTAGAAGGCAACTTATAGCAAGGGCTAGAGACAGAGTTTCTGCTGTACTTACTAGGGAACCAATTGATTTTGATTACCTGCATTTAGTCATCTGCCAGGAGTTAAATTTTCTTCGAGCTGGTGCAGTTTATGTAGATATACCCCAGTGTATTTTAGATGGCTTAAAGCCAGAGGTGGAAAGTAACGAATTACATTTACTCGCGTTACTGTAATTGAGTAGCTTTTTTGTGTACTTCTACTTTTTAAAGTAGTTTTTTAAATTTGTAATTTTACTTTTACTTAAGTAGGATTTGTTTGAAGTATTGTATTTTGTTACATTTTAAATCATATCCGTTACTGAGTAAAAAAATAAATAAAAAAAAATCAAAAGGGAAAAAAAAAAAAACGCGCCCAGGAAACTACTTCACTGATTGGCGGGAGAACAAACGCGGGAGCACAAACGCGCTAAACTGACAGGAACGATGGAGACGGACAAAACAAATGAAGACCTAGCTGAAATCGATATGCCATCAACTTCTCATGAACCAAACCCCTGGCCATATTTAAGCGACCACTTTGATTTCAAGTGCAAGAAAGGCAACAGCTTTATTATGCAGTGTAAGCTGTGTTTGTCCAAGTCGACTGAACTGACAGCTTATAAAAACTCTACATCAAACCTGCGCAAGCATGTTGAGGTAAGTTAATATAATTTGTATCTTTAGTTTACATAATTTAATTGTTGTACTGTTGTGTGATTGACATTATTAATGTTGGTTAGCACAAGGGTCGATACATTTATTCATTTTAAGAAAACAATTAAAATATTTTGCAATTAACGCAGCATTCGTTTTTTGATCATCTTTTGCCTAGCATTAGCTACATTATGATCCCGCTCTTATTCATGCAAATGCTTTTAAAAAACATTCCAGCACGACAAGACGAAAGAGAAGCCACTGTCTGAATGTCCTGGGTGTGTCTCAAAAAGTTCCTAGGTAACTCAGAATATTGTGTAGCCTACATGAGTGTGGCGACTCCCTGATTAGTGCGCTGACTACTGCACTGGGGAGTTGATTGAGACGCAGCCCTTGTGTGAAAGATGTGCACCAGAATCAAGTTATTTTGCGCTTGAACGAAAAATAACACAGAAATTCTGTGTTATTGTTCGTTCAAGCGCAGTCTAAAATGAGTCTAAAATGATCTTTAAAAGAGTTGTAGAGAAAATTACATGTGACAGCATGTCAGATCTGCGTCGTGTTCGGCAGATATTAAAGGAAGATCAGCCACTTAATGTTCATCAAAGATAACGGAAAAATGCTTAAATATAGCTTAAATAAGCTTACTATTTTTGATAACTTAATTTTTAACCAACTATTCAATTTCTATATATTTCCTACCTGTTAGACTGGTAGGAAGGTCACAGGTAAATTTAAATGTTATTATAATGGGTTTATGTGAAGATTTATGTTTACTTGGAATTGTTTCATTGTACTGTAATGTTGAACATGGCCGCGGGAAGTGGCGAGAGGGAGATTTAAAAAAATGTAGGCCTATGAAAATGATTTTGACACACCTAGGCTATTACGTATTCTTTTGGATTTTAATTTCATATTTCGAGGCCTAATCAACACAGGTTCGGAAGTTACGTTGTCAATGTCAGGCAGGCAGGTCACCGCCTTGAACGCCAGCTCAAAATGCTTAGGCCAAGCATCGCCAAGCAGCTTGCCGATGTCACAAAAGACAGAGGGTTTAGGCTATGTGTGTCTAAGTCCAATATGTAGCATCATGTTTGATAAAGCTCCAGCCACAAACAAGAGCCATGTTTTCAGAGATAGAAAAACTGATCGAGTTATGTCTGTGACTGACTACCCATCTCCGTGGCCTCATCCGAACGCACTTTCTCCGCCTTGCGTTTTTTGAAGACATGGGTACGCAGCACCATGACCCAGAAAAGACTCACACACCTTTCGCTGATGCATACCAACACAGACATCGTCCCTTGATGAGAGACTTTATCTCCACGACCCCAGAGCGCACCTCGACATTTGGACACCTGTAACCACACTGCAGGGCACCCCGCCTGCATAGCTCAGGTAAGAGCATGGTGCTGCCGCGCTTGTAATATTTATTTTTTTTGGCAACAAGTGTGGGATCAGCTTTGACTAGCCAAGCAATTGTAAGTAGTACACTATAGTATTTTTGTAAGGTGGTGGGGATGGAGATGGAGAGTATTATTTCGTTCGTGTGTTCTTTGCGTAATGGATGTGGAGAACTGTTCAATAAACAAATTACTTAAATAGTCGGAGATTATTTCCTTGTGGTGTGCGTAAAAAGATTTTGGAGTTAATAGAGTTGCGTGTGACATAAACGCGCAGTGACTCAAGCCAGCTGACCAAATCGATTGCATTGTTTTAGCGTTATTGTGAAGTTTGATTAATATTATATTTTGTTGTAATATTATTTGGTGTATCTAAATAAGTTGCATGTATGTATAGGCTATCTGAAATTGTAATGAAAGTAATTATTTCGTTTTCTTTCAATTATTAAACTATTATTTCTGATTCTGCTTCTGCTTCAGATTAATAGCGCATTGCGCATATCTGAGAACTGATGTCTGTGTGTTTCAGACCCTGGCTGGCTGTGCACTGAAGTGTATATGACAATAAAGTAGTAAATCTCAATGTATTTATTTTTAAAATGTATTTTAAATAGGCCTATAGGCTCATAGGTTTTTTGTCAAAAAAAAAAAAAAAATTCACAGCACCCCCTGTTCAAAATTACTTCCCGCGGCCCTGATGTTGAATGTCTATCATTAAAAAAATCCATCAGCAGAGGATTTTTTATTTTATTTATTTTTTGCTGTCTACATGCTCAGTGTATCTCTGTTCTTTAAAACGGGGAGAGTGCCAAGCACTGTCTGCTGCAGTAAATACATTGGCTAGGCATAAATACCTCTTGCATGCCAAACTATTGAACTATCCTATTTAATATTAATGAAAATGACATTAAATTTAGTATAGACATGTTAATTTTTCATACTCTTATCTTAATGTTCAGTGAGCAAGAATTCTGCATTATGAAATGTAAAGGACAAAAGTGTGTGTGTGGTAAATATTTTAAATTCAGCATGTTTAATGAACATGACATTGTTTTGGTTACAGAGAAAACATCCATTAAAGCTGAAGGCCTTCAGTGACTTTGTGGCAACACGGAAGCGAACCCTGGAACCACCTGAAACTTCAGGAAAGCAATTAAAAATAAGTGACGTAATCACACTGGGTGCAAACAAACGTGTTTCACAAGCAAAGGTTGACAATCTAATAATCAACTTTATTTGTGAGGGTCTTCATCCATTTTCTTTGGTTGAACAACCGGCATTTAAAGAGCTTTTACTTGCACTGAATCCTCAGTGCAAGGTAATATCAAGACCCACTCTCCAGACCAGAATTGACGAAGCTGCCACTCAGTTAAAGAAGATCTTGTTGTCACACCTCAGTAAAGCAAGGTATGTTGCCACCACTACTGACTGCTGGACTGCACACCAGCAAAGTTTCATAGGGATGACAGCTCATTGGATTGATGAGGAAACACTAGAGAGGAGATCTGCTGCACTTGCTTGCCAGAGATTAAAAGGCTCACATACCTTTGATTTCCTGGCAGGCACTCTTGATGACATTCATTGTCAGTATAGAATAAGAGGGAAAGTGGTAAGAACCACAACAGACAGTGGCTCAAATTTCATAAAGGCATTCAGTGTTTTTGGTGAGCAAAGCCAAACTGAGGAAGCAGAGTCTGAATCGGATCAAGACTCTTCTCAAGAGCCCAACGCTGATTTGTTCCAAGATGCTGAATGCATCCAGATAGACAGTGGTCTTGAGTACCAGCTTCCTCCACATCAAAGATGTGCATGCCACCTGTTAAATTTAGTTGCCACAACAGATGCTGCCTTGGCAGAAAAGAACAATGACGCTTACAAACGACTATCACGAGCAGCCTTTGGGAAATGCCAAACAATGTGGAACAAGACCGGTCGGTCATACATAGCAGCAGAAATTGTTGAAGATAAATGCAAGCTCCAGCTCATCCGGCCAAATCAGACAAGATGGAACTCTACATACATGGCTGTAGAGAGAATCATAAGGATCATACAAGAGAAAGGCGAAGACGCTATCAGAAATGTCTGTGAAGAATTCAAAGTGAAAATGGGAGTTTTTATTTTATATAACTTCATAGTGTGTGTGTGTGTGTGTGTGTGTGTGTGTGTGTGTGTGTGTGTGTGTGTGTGTGTGTGTGTGTGTGTGTGTGTGTGTGTGTGTGTGTGTGTGTGTGTGTGTGTGTGTGTGTGTGTGTGTGTGTGTGTGTGTGTGTGTGTGTGTGTGTGTGTGTGTGTGTGTGTGTGTGTGTGTGTGTGTGTGTCAAAATACATTTCCATACTTGGCTACACATTCCACACCTATTCCTGCAATACATTTAAGTTGCATATGCTTTATGTCTTACAGGCTGAGTCCAGCTGAAATTGTTTTCCTGACTGAGTATTGCACTGTTATGAGACCTGTTGTGAAGACATTAAACATTCTTCAGTCTGAGACCAACACACACATGGGGTGGCTCCTGCCGGTGATCTTCCAGTTACAAGCTAAACTCAGCAGACTGGAGATGTCCTCCAAAATGTGTCTGCCCCTTATCAGAGCAGTTCAGGATGGTGTCCAAAAGCACTTTGGTGGGATGATGCACGACCCTGAACTGATTGCTGCAGCAATCCTTCTGCCAAAGTTCAAGAACACCTGGACTGAGAGGACTGAAATCATAGAAGCAGGTATAATTTCATTTTTTTTTATATCATCGAGTAATCAGCTAATTATAAATCCCAGTTTTGTCTACTTTGTTACTACTCAATAATAGTGTTGTAGGTGTAGTAAAATTAATCTTTGCAGTTTCTGTATTAACAGAAATATCAAATATGCATTTTGAAATTCAACAGGTCTGGTCTATGTAAGACAACACCTTTACCAGGTGGCAGAGGCAGCGGTGGAGCAAGATGAGCAACATTCATCAGATGAAGAAGATTTCTTCTCCTCAATGAAGTCCAGAAGGTCACAAGGTACAGGGGAGCTAGATGGGTACCTTGCTTGTATCGCAAACAAAATGGATCTGTTGAACTCATTTCCACACATCAAAAACCTTTCGCTCAAACTCAACACTGGTCTTCCTGACTCAGCTGCCTGTGAGCGTCTCTTCAGCAGTGCTGGACTGTTATTCACTGCAAAGCGGGCGAGGATTAACTCTACTAACTTTGAAAACCAACTGCTACTCAAACTTAACAAAAAGTTTATAGAGTAAGGATGGACACTCAAACTGTAAAGGCATACAGAAGGGCAGGGCAATTTTTAACGAAAGGTTCCATGTTGTTCATTTGGCATTTTGTTATTCCAACAGGTCTGTTACTGACAATGGCACAGTTTTGTCTTTAAATCCTAAGATCCCTGACCCAATTTAGATTAAAAATTTAAGAAAAGAGATTTAAAGTTTAAGAAAAGGATGCTCTACTGAATCCACAGTTCGTGCCATATTCGATGGTTGTAGTATTGTTTTATGGGATGATCTGCACTAAAATGCACTCACATCTTCCTAAATTAAAATGGTCTTTATTTAATTTTTTTTGTTATTGCACTTTAAATTGTAAAGGTGTTCCTTCAATTAAAAACAAATAGTTTGAGATTTATATTATCTTGTCTTTTTTGAACTACACTACACCCACCCCAACATTTAAAAAAAAAAAAAAAGTAACGCAGTAACTTTTACTCTGAGTAAATTTTTAATGAGCTACTTTTTACTTTTACTTGAGTTGATTTTTAGACTGGTAACTTTACTTTTACTTAAGTAAAATTTCAGTGAAGTAACAGTACTTCTACTTGAGTACAAAATTGTATTACTTTTTCCACCTCTGCTTAAAGCATATCAGTGAGATGCTAACTTCTTGTCTATCAAACATCACCGTCACTCCGTTAGTCAAGTGTTAGTCAAGTGTTGGGCGACCTAAAGTTAGCATCAATAGGGATGTCATAGAAAATATGCTAAATCTGAATCTCCCAATGTCCACTATGGCTGAAATCCATGGTATTTCAAGATCTACCCTGTACAGGAGGATGCAAGAACATAATCTCTCAGTTAGGAAATGCTATGCTGACAGTGTTCTAGATCTGAAGGTGAGATCAATCAAAGCTAGAATGCCTGATGCAGGGTATAGGATTGTGAAAGGGTCTCTTCAAGCTATGGGATACCGTGTGACATGGAGGAGAGTGAAGTCCTCCCTTCACCGAGTAGATGGTGCAGGCTTAATTTCAAGAATGGTCCAGCTGACATGCATTGCAAGACGGACATACAGTGTTCCAGCGCCATTGTCTCTACTCCACATTGATACCAATCATAAGTTGATCAGGTATTAAAGAAAATGTTATATACTTCTATATGTAAGTGTTCATGTCTGATGAGATTTCATCTCATTTTTAAGGTATAATATTGTCATTTTTGGAGGGGTGGATGGTTTTTCCAGGAAGGTAAGATTTGTTTTATTTATGTATATACAAACTATATATACAGCACAACTTTGACATCTATTCCTGTACAGATTTTGTACCTGAACGTGGCTGGAAATAATAAAGCTGAGACAGCCTTGAGCTTTTTTCTGGATGCTGTGAAAAATCATGGTTGCCCATCAAGGTAAGAGTCTAATATCTATTGCTTTAAACTACTGTTTTCAAGCTCCAAAAAAAAAGAAAAAAAATGCTTCATCTCTCCATTCTTTTTCCATTTAGACGGATAGAGCGTTGAAAATGTTGACATTGCCCGATGGATGTTTACAGTGCGTGGAACAGGTCGTGGCAGCTTTATTGCTGGAAGAAGTGTCCACAACCAACGGTAAATGCTACTCAATTTTAATCTTGTTGCTTTGGTTATACATATGGTACGGCCATCTTTTACTTACCACCAGGGTGGAGCGTCTCTGGAGAGATGTTTGGATTGGTGTAACATCTCGATACTATGCTGTCCTTTACACCCTAGAAGAGGGTTTACTTGATCTTACAAATGACATGCACCTCTTCTGTGTGGCCTTTGTCTTCATTCCACGTATACAACTGGATCTGCAACATTTTGTGGACACATGGAATTGCCATCCATTGAGCACTGAGGGAAATCTGACCCCAGAGCAGCTCTGGAGGATTGGGATGCTACAAGTCCCTGTGACTGAACCAGAACTTTCAGAGGTATGTCAAAAATTCAAAGTGCTTTCTTCTGTAAATAACTTATACATTGTAAAACTTTCTAAAAGCACATAGCCTAATAATCATAACCACAAAACAAAAGATATTTCTGACTTCTTCAGATGCAACAAGCAGATCTCTATGATAATGAACAAGATGGAGTCTCCCACTATGGTGTGACATTGGAAGAGGCTTCTTGCCCCTTGCAACCAGATGGCCTTGCTGCCGTACAGCAAATAAACCCCACTGCAGAGTCTTCCTCTTCCGGACGGGACATTTATTTAATTGTTCTGCAACAGGCTTTAAGATTTCAGTAAGTATCTGTCCAGCATATTTTTTTTTTCCAATGTGCTGGAGACGCCTGTTGAGTGGTACACGTATTTGTAAACTGTAAATGTTTTATTACAATAATAAAACACAAATACACTGGTCATTTTTATTTTCTGCAACCTGTCACAGCAGTATGTATCTTGAACAGTACTCTTAAGCTGTTTTTTGAACAATGGTATATTTGAAAAAACTTGATCAAATGTTACATTCTGGGTGCTGAATACTGCTTAATACTAGTACACATTCTTTGTTCTAGACTAGATAAGTAAAGAATGAAACCAAACTGAAGTAAAGAATGAAACCAAACTGAAGTAAGTCCAAGAAATAACAAACTGATAACTAAAGATAATCTTATGGTCAGCAAATAAGCAAGTTTTTACATAAGACCAAACCCTGTGTGACACGTGTTAATACAACTTTGGATGCCGTGCCTAAATACAGCATAATCTTCATAATGTCCTGGGATGCGTAGGGTTTCAAAACATGTTAAGGATGTAGGGTATCTCCCCGAGACAACTTCCACACAGAGGTTTGCAGGAAGAACCTCCCATCCTGTCCAAAACTTGACCAAATTAGTCAGTTCACCAGGTATAGCTGTAGAATAGATGTAATCATTAGATGTCACTGGCATGGCATTTTCCTATTCAATTAGAATTAAAACATTCATGATTGGAGGGAAGTACATGACAATCTTACACTGAATATGTGATCTATAGACTCATTTTACTAAAACACACACTCAAAACATCCCCATGTAAGCTAAGAAGAAACAGTAAACTGCTGTCAGAGGGAGACATGGGAACTAAACTAACTTCCACATAAAGGGTGAATGTGTATTGAATACAGCAGGTAGATTGGACTAATAGTTTTGTATTTAAAGTGAAAATAAACACTAAAAAAGAACCCTAAATATTTATGTCAAAATCTTATAGAAGTAACCCTTGAATGAAAATATTATATCTATATTAAGAAATAGTTACCTCTGGACTTATTGTGTTATGTTCCTCTTTTGGAAAAAAGAAGGTTATGGTGTCAGGACGTTGAGTTAGAACATTCCATGTTGGGGTTTCTTTAAGACCTCGTCTCAGCTGCTTTATCTCTCGAGTCACACGGCCAATTACCTGTACATAAGTAGCTCAGTGGTAGAGCGGCCGTCCTTCAACCGGAAGGTAGTAGGTTCGATTCCCGCTCGCCCCACAGTTCATACTGTCGTTGTGTCCTTGGGCAAGACACTTAACCCACCTTGCCTCCAGTGTCCGTAGCACTGGTGTATGAATGTGTGTGACTGTAGAGGTGGGTTTGGTGGTGGTAGGAGAAGGTTGAGCGCCGTTTGTATGGCAGCCCCCATCTCTGTCTGCCCCAGGTGTGAATGTGTGTGAGTGGGGTGTGAATGGGGTGAGTGGAAGCACGATGTAAAGCGCTTTGGGTGCCCAAGAAGGGTGCAAAAATGCGCTATATAAATGCATTACCATTTACCATAAAGTTAGAGAGAAGGTACATCATTCCTTAATCTAAAGCATTCACTGAAAACCGGTGAGATAAATGTTTTTCATACAGCATGTATTAAGAGCTTCTCAAAAAGCCATCTCCTGTTGTTCTCTGTGAGCGAGGGAAGGTCCCAGGCGTAGGCCAGGTCCTGGACACTTTTTTTCTCTTTAGTTGAGAGATTTGATCTTCCTTCAAGCTTAGATACAAATTAAAATACAAGGTAATAAATTTAAGGTGGTCAAAATGTATCAATGAAAGATAAAGTTTACATGGGTCAAAATCAAAGTATGGTAAATGGCATGCATTTAGTGTTTTTTTGCACTCTTCTTGGGTCCAAATCACTTAGCATCATGGTAAAACTAAAACTGAAAATATTCATAAAGCCACATACAGGCCCTGCAAGGAAAAACTATTAATTTTCTTTACATACAAGGGAGATGGTTTCTCTGATGTCCAGGTCAGGACAGTCCACCAATGTCACAGTTGCAGTTTCAGGACTCCCACCAAGAAGGACATGAACTACAGCAGGGCTGAGTCCAGAAAGGCGTGGCCCACTGTGAAGAAAGGAATGCCCAATCATTCTTCCTGCCACAATGAACAAATCACTTTCCACAAGAAAGTGAGAGGCTGAGGGAACTAAATGGCCGGGCTCCCCTTCAAAAAAACTAGTCATGCTGGAGTTGGCTGTTTAACAAACAAAGTTTTTAGTTAAACTCAGTAAGAGCAGCATCAACACAGCCTCAAAATAGCAACAAACAAATGAAATCAGTATAAAAAAAGTATGAAAACAGGAAATAAAGCAGAACTAAGTAACATTTTTAACTTTATAAACAGTTCTTACGATGGTTAATTGAGTTGTAGCGGAGTGTTTGAAGCATGCACTAACCCCCTCTAGACCATCTACGCCAAAAACAGCACTTTCACAGACCCGACACAAGTCTGGGCTCATGCACAGTTTCAGGCGAGAGTGACAAAACAAATTGCCTTACAGTAATTCAATATAACGACCTCTTGCAGCGGAAATTGGCACTAAATACACTTTATTTCATCATCAGTCATGACGGAGCCACCAAAAAGATGGAGAAAACCTTTTCCCGAAAATATTGAGCTGTAGGAGTATTTACAACTGTGTGATTCACTGAAGGAAGCTGTAGGGAATCTTACTGAGTTCTGCTTTAAAAAAAACCCAAAGAAAACAAAATAAACTTGAATAGATTATGTATATGTACAGTATATGGATATGAATAAATAATAGCCATTCCAAGTATTTTTAGTCAGGTCTTAATGATTTGAAACCAGCATTTGAGAATGCAAGCCTATTCAAAACCTTTTGAATAAACCAAAACAAGATACTTGTAAAGTGAATAAAAACATGCAAAGGTTGCTACTCTTATTATACAAACCAAAGTTGATGCAAAATCCAGACTTCAACTTTTGCATGATTTGAGAGAAAAAGTAACGGGTAACACCCTCTCCAACAGCTGGGTCTCCTGGAGGATAAAAGTATTTTCAGATTGAAGGCAAAGAAAATATCTGAATTACAGTGACAACAACTTCATAACATTAAGTACCTTCAAGAGTGCACCTTAGAGGACTTGCCCCTTTCACATTGGGTCGCTTGTAAAAAGAAATAAGTGCCATGTCCTGTTCAGTAGAACTTTTTCTAATGTCCATAGTAAGATGCAAAGGAGTGTCCATCTCATGGATACAGAGAAAATGTTTTGCATACAGAGATAAGGCCTTAGTTGATCTGTGACAGTTAACCAGTCTGAAAAACAAAACAAGTTGTTAAACTATTATCAAGGATAATAACAGATGATGATGAATTGTATTTATTTAGCACTTTTCCACCTAGCGGGCACTCAAAGCGCCTGTCAATCAATAGAAATTAACTCTTCATTTTCCTATACTACCACTTTCCCTAAGGAGCACCCACCATCTGTACCTGAGTTACAAGTTCGGGAAGGTCCTGGTACTGCTGATGCTTCCTCACTGACAACACTCACACAACAATCACCTCATTTCCTGCACTACTCACAAACATTTTACATTACACTTGTATCATCTATAAAACACGGAGTAGGACATCTTTTGCCAATAGTGGAAAAAAATGTGCAATTTGATACCTCTCCCCACACGATGAGGCGTGTTCCTCAATAAAGTCATCAGGAAATATTTTTGTGCACACTGGACACTGCTGCATATGTGCTATTAAAATTACAAAACAATTTAAGTTTTTTTTATTTATTTTTTTTTACATAAAAAGTCAAAGTTTATATACTCGTTTCAGCATCATGTACATTGGTCAGGTCATCACTGAGGATTTCAACATCAGCACAAGACTTGATGTGCTCTTTCAGCAGCTGCAGAGGAACTGCTACACCACATGTGTGGCATGTGGCTTTAGGCATGCTGCTGAATGCTTCATCAGTTAGTGGTAAGGGATAAGTACAAAGTTCTTCTTGGACTGGGGCTATAAAAAGACATCTTGCCCCTCGACTTGCAGCTTTTAAGGCTATGTCCACACGAA
Source organism: Perccottus glenii (assembly GCA_024416835.2). Classification (NCBI taxonomy): domain Eukaryota; kingdom Metazoa; phylum Chordata; class Actinopteri; order Gobiiformes; family Odontobutidae; genus Perccottus; species Perccottus glenii. Next base: position 23,908,921 of record CM044553.2, read on the forward strand.
GCCAGTGCATCCCCTATCCGATCTTGAGACGGCGTCGTCTCAAGAAAATATCTGCGTACACACGGCCGGCTGAAAACGATGTAGTATATATGCCCGACCAGTATGGGGCGCTGTAATTCTGCCACAGATATACACTATACACGGAGAAGAAGACTTTGAGCATGCGCATAACCTTGCGCGCTGCAGAAGAAGACGAAGACCTAAATATTTATTTTCTAATAAAAACAAGTTCTCAAATTGTTGCAGTCATATATTTAGAGTGTAGTAATTGGTGCCCTCATGTTTGTTGTTTGCTCTTCAATATACGGACTGAGTTCTGAGTGCTTTGGACATGCGGAAATTCTCTCTCCATTCATTTTCTCCTGGTTGCTCTCCTGGTTCTCTTTCGCGGTGGATCTAAGAGCATGTGGCGTATGGTGTTGTCCATTATCGCTTGTTGCTCACCACAACTGCATAGAAGCAATAGATTTTGCTGTAATAAAGCTAGTAGGCTTAGTAGCTTCTGCAGCACGAACTCAATCATGTAGTCCGCCATTATTGTTGTTGCTGTTACGTGTGACGAGGCCGACACGTGATGCGATGACATCATCGTTTTCACAAAATATACGGATTGGTTGTACACACGACACCGCAAGGGTGTCGCAAAGGTGTTGTCGAAAGATTTATCCACTAAAAAAAAAATAGCGGATTCAGTCTCCCAAAACACCGGATCCGTGTGGACGAAAGGCCAATACGATACAAAATGTATATGGATACAGTGATTTTTGTCTCCGTGTGGACAGCCCCTAAGATCTTCCCTGTGTAGCCAGTATCATCAGGGGTCACAAGATTAAGTTTTCTTGTACCCCACCCTCCTATTAAAAAGCAAAGTCAAAATCAGTCAAAATCAAAGCACTAGTTAGCCATCCTAACACAAAGTCAAAGTTCACTCTTTATAAGATAGCCTACCTGAAGATTTATAAATTAACCATCCACCAGTGATTGCTGCCAGTTTGGGAAATACCTCCTTTAAGTTGTCACATAACTACAAGCAAAAACATGGGTACGTTTCAATTAAATGTTAAAATCCTAAAGTAGCACTTACACACAGCCTAATGGACAAAACTAAAATAAAGTGTCAATCTGAAATATTTTTTTCTTCAGTACCTCTGATATAAAAAGGTATACTTTTTTACAATCTATAAATACCTCTTGATGGCTTGTGCTCTCATCCAATTGAAAGGTTCTTCGGCCCAATCCAGCTCTTAAATGAAGTTGTTCCTCCTGCTCATTGGGGCTCTTTTCATACTGCTTATCAAGGAGATAAAAACACACTTCGAGGTGTTTCATTTTCTTTTGAGGTAGAAGGGGGGTTGTAGAAAGGCGCCTTTTCCCTCTGCCCTTCACAAAAATGCCAGGAAAGGATCTATGGATAGTAAAGGAACAATAATTATTGATATAATCCTTTTATTTTTTTCATATCAGCATGTGTCAGATCAAAAGCATTTATAGCACTAATAAGATAACATTTTACCATATTTGTGTCCATAAAATACATCATGTATAACTATAAAATGACCTGATCATTTCCATCTGCACAGATGGCCTTTCTGGCTGAAGGGCAGTGGCACCCTCACGCCTCTGTTCACTTTGAAGAGAAAATATATAAATATTTATTTACCGACAGAAACATTAATGGTTCTTGTGGATATATTATAAAATATGCCAAATTACACACTAACCCCAAAGACGCTGTACAGTTACTCTCTGAAGTGAGTACTGAAAACAGGTGCCTTACAGATTGTATAATTTCACCCTTACTAGCCTGTTAAAAAATGCAGAGAAAACATAAAGACAACATTTATCAATTGAATAAAAACAATCACGTATAGTTGGGAGGTTGAGTTAAGTCATCGTTAATTTCACTGTTTGGGATGGGTTTCTTATTGGAATGATGGGAAAGTTTCGTTGACTAATGCTAACGCTAGCTGTGCTACCCTTAACCATTATAATGTCTATGGTGCCACAGCTACGTCTTCTACCGCAGCGAGGCTTAGAGCTTAGTATTATATTACTGTAAAAGTCCTCCTCGTGACTTAGAACGAACAGAACAGTAACAGTCATTTAAAACTTACCGACGAGCCACTGGACGCCATGGCGAATGGTCAGCTTGCTTTTTGCGGCGGAATTGAAAGACTCGCGTCACGTGACTGTCAGCTTGGATTGGCTGGATGTAGTATGATATGAGTCAGGATTGATTGCTCAGGCCTTATTTACCGGAAGTAAGTTCCGCACGTTTTAAACATTGAATTTTTGTACACTGAATTTTTAGACACTGTATTTTAATACACTGAAATTTTAGACACTGTATTTTAATACACTGAATTTTTAGACACTGTATTTTGCTAGATAATTATTATACAATGAATTTTTTTTATCATAATTCGATGCAAAAAGTCCAGTTATGTAAATTTGGTGTAAAAAAAGCTTTGTTTAAAAAGACACAAAATTACCTTCATACAGTGTATCACAGGCTGCAGCTAACCAGACCAACCCAGAGACAGTACACACGGATTAAAATACTAGTGCTTTCACGGAGGATATACAGTAATAGTAATGAGAATATTTGTGTTATTAATATCCTTTATAAACATTTTAAAATGAATATAATACTGTAATTATAAACAATAACACAAATCTTTTGTTTTGCCTAAGATGACCAGAGAAACTGGTTGCCAGCCTGAACCAGTTGCTGCAGATCTGCAGGTGAAGCAAAGGTGAGTTTGAATACTGTGAAGCTTTTGTATGTTTAATTTTTGTTTATACTTTATTTCTCAGGCACCATGTACAAAAGCAATAATCTCACAAGAAAAGATATGCTTTGTACCAGATTTAGAATTTCAGACTGTCTAGGATCTGATTCCATTGTTTGATGGTTTGAAATGAAAAGGCTGATTGTGCAAAGGCAGAGCATCTTTTAGGGATTGTGCAGTTTTTGTGAGTTGTGGACCCAGATGTTTGGGTCTCATCATATAATCAAGTTAACAAATCATGTGTTAAACTCTTGTTTTTGCAGCCCCCCCCAGACCAGAACGCCTAATAGGAGTGTGTCATGTGACACAGACACTGATGGAGCTGCCAGAGTGTCCCAGGACTAGCTCTACTCCAATAATGAGGAAACGGTGTGAGGTGTCCACTGCTGAAGGTAATGCATTTATTCCCATTCTTTAGTTTGTTTTGTTTGTTTTACTGTTATAGTGCAATTACTTTTTAAATACTCTAACAAGAACATGTGAGGTGTGTGATAATCTATCATTTTATTGTCATTAAAATGGTCTAATTTAAGAAATAAAATCATATTTATATGTTTATTTTATTTTCAGGACCTGGTAACTGTTCCTGCGTCACTTCACTGTTGAAGATACTTCATCCTTCAACTTTGCTGCTGTCTATCATCTTGGATTCAGACTATAGTTTCTGAGACTACATTTAGACTAATGTAAACACTAATACACTGTTGAACACACTCAAGATTCTTAAAGATTTTGGAACAGCTCATGAAGTTATGATCAGCGTGTGTAAGTCTGGCTCTTACATTTCACCATCTTTGCTCCAATAAGTGCAACTGACAGTGACTTTCAAGGTGTCATTTAGACATTCTTTTGTAAATGTTTATGTTGATTTATGTTCATTTTGAGTTTTATAGCTGATTTTATAATGCATGTTTTTAAACAATTGTTTTGTGTGTAACTTCAGGTATAACTGTTTCTTCATATTTCAATTTTTTTATATACCAACTATATTTATAAATTCAGTTTTGGAATCCTCTGTAAGGACAGCACAAGGAGGTATGACCTGTACCTGCTGGCCCAGGTCTCCCCAGCACCACCTGACCACACTGCAGCAGACAGGTGTCTATAACCGCTGAAAGAGCTGGTGCACATGTACAGTATGTGTAAGTGGAGGGTCAAACATTAAATGTACTTATTTATAAAAACATTGCTCTCTTCTTCCTGGAACTATCCTGTTTAACCACGTCTCACCAAAAAGCTGAAGATAAGTGTAACACTACAATACAAGTGTTAGCGCCTGTAACACAGGGGTTTAGTGCTACTGCCTCAAAGTCTGGATGGGTTGTTATGTAGCCAACTCACCAACCTGTCACACCTGTGCATTACCTACAACATGAGAAACAATGTTTATCACTACTTTGTTTTGGATGTAACTATTATATTTGGTTAGAGTTGTGTCTTTTTTGCATAATACTTATTAAATTAACTGGACTATCTATATCTATAACACATTCTCTCCCAGGACCAGTGAGCTGCAAGACAAAAGTTTTTTAACAGTTGTAGAGGGAGACTTGAAATCTCTGTTTTGTGTGTAATTAACACTAATTACCAAAATCAAACTAAATGCATAGGTTTGCAATTTCTGAAACTTTGTTAGCATTTGCTGAGCATTAGCCTAAAATAGACAATGCTAACGTTTTATCACTGGCCCCATTCTCTCTTGTGCTGCAAGACTTTTTAAAGCTCTTTATTTTTGGGAGTTGTTGAGACCGCGGTCTGAGCCAGTGGCACAAACTGATAAGGCTCTAGCCCTGTATGCACAGAAATGTCCTCCACTTAGAAGGACCGCTCTGTAGCAAAGTAACTAGCTTCCTTCAAGTCTACATCTTTGCGAGTCTGACAGCTGCTGTCAATCAATCTGTCACTGCGGGTCTCAGGTTCACGCCCCCGCTGAGCTACGCCCTCGGTTCTTCCCCTCTGTCTCTGCTGGGCTCTGCCCACTTTTCCAGCATTTTTCAAATTTTGTGAGTGGGTGGAGTTAGGCTCTGACCAGGGGTTTAGTTACCCTTTAAAAGAATGGTGTATTCCAAGTCGGTTCACATTTTCAATTCAAAATGGCCGCCTTCTCGTGTGTGATAGGGTGTGGTCCCCATTGGATTTTTTGTTCATAAGCCCATACTGGATGTGTGTACCAAGTTTCATTTGCCTACGACAAACTAAAATTTTCACTTCCCATTGACTTTTTCTACATATTTGGGACGTTGCTATGGCAACACATTTATAGATAGGGGGTGGTTGTCATTGGCTTTTATGCTCGTCATGACTTAAGAGATGTGTGTACCAAATTTCATGTCTCTATGACAAACTAAATTCTTGGGTCCCATTATAAGTTTGTAGGGGGCGCTGGAGAGCCATTTCTAAAGATAACCCTTTTATTTACATATCTTTGTGTTCAGGTCATGAATGTGCACAAACGCCAATTGGGTCCAACTCGATCCGAGAAGGCGTTTGAGAGTTAAGGCGTTTATTTTCACAAAAATGGCCACCTCGTTACAGGCTTGCCACACCCATACCCGATAAGATATCAAAAACAAAGTCACAACTTTGGTTGGCACACGTGTCCAGATGATACTCACCAAATTTGGGGCCATTTAGATTAAAACACAATGATTTGCATTTTCTGCGCAAAGTGCGATTTTAGTGGCGTCGTTTCACCCCACATGGCGGACCTCCTGTTGAGTTTAGGGTGTGGCTGTCATTGACTTTTCTGTTTGCCCTGAGGTGTCCTATGGATGTACCAAGTTTCATTTTTCTACGTTGGAAAAAAGTTACTTTCACTTTCCATAGGCCCAATGTATTTTGACTTTTCTAGGGTCGCCACTGAGTCATTTTCATATTTTTTTAGCGACTTCAAATACATAAATTTTTCGCCGAGCTTGAAGTCTGGGACCAATAAAAATGACTTTTCGTGCATGTTCACTGGGTCAAATTTAGGATCATATTGTCACAAGAAAGATAAAAAAAATTAAAGCCGCAAGCGGCGATAAAGGCCCTCGCCTCCCTTGAGACCGCGGGGACACATATATTTGAAGGATTGCATGTCGTGCTTTAAAGCAAATTTGGAGCTGTTTAGATGAAAACCCTTTAGCACAAAGTGTACGATTTAGGTGGTCATGTATTCCACCCAACATAGTAGATTTTATGTTGAGTTTACGGTATGGCTGTAATAAACTTTTCTGTTTGCCCTAAGGTGTCCTATGGATGTACCAAGTTTTGTATTTCTACATTGGAAAAATTTACTTTCATTTTCCATAGAACCAATGTATTTTGACTTTTCTAGGGTCGCCACTGAGTCATTTTCATATTTTTTTGGGGACTTCAAATACATAAATTTTTGCCGGGCTTGAAGTCTGGGACCAATAAAAATGACTTTTAGTTGCACATTTACTGGGTCAAATTGAAAATCATTTTCAGAAAAATTATAATAAAAAAATATACCAAATTATAATAAAAAAATATAACTCGAGCAAAAACAACAAGAAAAACGCCTGTCTATTTTACACACATGTGTTTAGCTCATTTTGCCCAAGTTTGGTGTCTGTGGAATGAAGCAGCTATTTTCTGTTGTTTTTTAAAAGAGAGGTTGTATTCTAAGTCGGTTCACATCTTCAATTTAAAATGGCCGCCTTCCCGTGTGTGATAAGGTGTGGTCCCCTTTGGCTTTTTTGTTCATAAGCCCATACTGGATGTGTGTACCAAGTTTCATTTGCCTACGACAAACTAAAATTTTCACTTCCCATTGACTTTTTCCACATATTTGGGACGTTGCTATGGCAACACATTTATAGATAGGGGGTGGTTGTCATTGGCTTTTATGCTCCTCATGACATAGGAGGTGTGTGTACCAAATTTTATGTCTCTATGACAAACTAAATTCTTGGGTCCCATTATAAGTTTGTAGGGGGCGCTGGAGAGCCATTTCTAAAGATAACCCTTTTATTTACATATTTTTGTGTTCAGGTCATGAATGTGCACAAACGCCTTTTTGGGTCCGACTCGATCCGAGAAGGCGTTTGAGAGTTAAGAGACATTTTATTTTCACAAAAATGGCCACCTCGTTACAGGCTTGCCACACCCATACCCAATAAGATATCAACAACAAAGTCACAACTTCGGTTGGCACACGTGTCTAGATAATACTCACCAAATTTGGGGCCATTTAGATTAAAACACAATGATTTGCATCTTTTTGCGCAAGGGGTGCGATTTTAGTGGCCATGCGTTTCACCCCACATGCTGGACTTCCTGTTGAGTTTAGGGTTTGGCTGTCATTGACTTTTCTGTTTGCCGTGAGGTGTCCTATGGATGTACCAAGTTTCATTTTTCTACGTTGGAAAAAAGTTACTTTCACTTTCCATAGGCCCAATGTATTTTGACTTTTCTAGGGGTCGCCACTGAGTCATTTTTCGTTTTTTTTCTTTCGGGGACTTCAAATACATAAATTTTTCGCCGGGCTTGAAGTCTGGGACCAATAAAAATGACTTTTAGTTGTTGGTTTACTGGGTCAAATTGAGGATCATTTTGCAGAAAAATTATAATTAAAAAATATATACCGAATTATAATAAAAAAAAATATAACTCGAGCAAAAAAGTCTAGAAAAACACTTGTCTATTTTACATACATGTGTTTAGCTCATTTTGCCCAAGTTTGGTGTCTGTGGAATGAAGCAGCTATTGTCTGTGTTCTTTTAAAAAAGAGGTGTATTCTAAGTCGGACCAAATTTTCAATTCAAAATGGCCGCCTTCCCTTGTGTGATAGGGTGTGGTCCCTATTGGCTTTTTTGTTCATAAGCCCATGCTGGATGTGTGTACCAAGTTTCATTTGCCTACGACAAACTAAAATTTTCACTTTCCATTGACCTTTTTCCAAATATTTGGGACGTTGCTATGGCAACACTTTTATAGATAGGGGGTGGTTGTCATTGGCTTTTATGCTCGTCATGACATAAGAGATGTGTGTACCAAATTTCATGTCTCTATGACAAACTAAATTCTTGGGTCCCATTATAAGTTTGTAGGGGGCGCTGGAGAGCCATTTCTAAAGATAACCCTTTTATTTACATATTTTTGTGTTCAGGTCATGAATGTGCACAAACGCCTTTTTGGGTCCAACTCGATCCGAGAAGCCGTTTGAGAGTTAAGAGACGTTTTATTTTCACAAAAATGGCCACCTCGTTACAGGCTTGCCACACCCATACCCGATAAGATATCAAAAAAAAAGTCACAACTTTGGTTGGCACATGTGTCTAGATGATACTCACCAAATTTGCGGCCATTTAGATTAAAACACAATGATTTGCATCTTTCTGCGCAAGGGGTGCGATTTTAGCGGCCGTGCGTTTCACCCCACATGGCGGACTTCCTGTTAAGTTTAGGGTGTGACTGTCATTGACTTTTCTGTTTGCCCTGAGGTGTCCTATGGATGTACCAAGTTTCATTTTTCTACGTTGGAAAAAAGTTACTTTTACTTTCCATAGGCCCAATGTATTTTGATTTTGTAGGGGTCGCCACTGAGTCATTTTTCGTATTTTTTTTTCGGCGACTTCAAATACATAAATTTTTCGCCGGGCTTGAAGGCTGGGACCAATAAAAATGACTTTTCGTTCATGTTCACTGGGTCAAATTTAGGATCATAGGTGGAAAAGAAAAATAAAATAAAAAAAAAATCCGAGCAAAAACAATAGGCCCTCCCGGTCATCACCGGCTCGGGCCTAATTATAGACAAGCATGATAAAGGTAAAGGCTATAAGATCATCTCCAAGCAGCTAGATGTTCCTGTGACTACAGTTGCACATATTATTCAGAAATTTAAGATCCATGGGACTGTAGCCAACCTCCCTGGACGTGGCCGCAGGAGGAAAATTGATGACAAATCAAAGAGACGGAAAATCTGAATGGTAACAAAAGAGCCCAGAAAGACTTCTAAAGAGATCCAAGGTGAACTCCATGCTCAAGGAACATCAGTGTCAGATCGCACCATCCGTCGTTGTTTGAGCCAAAGTGGACTACATGGGAGACGACCAAGGAGGACACCATTGTTGAAAACAAATCATAAAAAGCTAGACTGGAATATGCCAAACTACATGTTGACAAGCCACAAAGCTTCTGGGAGAATGTCCTATGGACAGATGAGACAAAAATGGAACTTTTTGCCAAGGCACATCAGCTCTATGTTCACAGACGGAAAAATGAAGCATATCAAGAAAAGAACACTGTCCCTACTGTCAAACATGGAGGAGGCTCTGTTATGTTCTGGGGCTGCTTTGCTGCATCTGGCACAGGGTGTCTTGAATCTGTGCAGGGTACAATGAAATCTGAAGACTATCAAGGGATTCTAGAGAGAAATGTGCTGGCCAGTGTCAGACAGCTTGGTCTCAGTCGCAGGTCATGGGTCTTGCAACAGGACAATGACCCAAAACACACAGCTAAAAACAACCAAGAATGGTTAGGAGGAAAACATAGGACTATTCTAAAGTGGCCTTCTATGAGCCCTATGTCATGGCCTAACTGCCCGGGACTAGGAAGACTCCAATGCAAAACCCCAAACCACGGCAGAAGGTTCTAAAACAAAGTTTATTTGGTACAAAAGGAACAAAACAAAATCCAAGAAACAGGAAAAAACCAAGGCTAGGATCCGAGCATATAATCCAGGAATTAAATACAAAAAGTAACCAGACTATGAAAACACTAGACAGAACATCCACAGAAAACATAGACTACGACCGATGAAACACTGAACACACTCACGGTAGGGTTGAAGACGACCTGGCACTGAGTAACAGGACACAGGTATAAATAGACCCAGACAACAAGGAACAGGTGAAACACATTAGGGCGGAGCAGGTAATCACACAGAAGGGGAAGACAACAGGCAGGAAGTAAATCATAAAACACAGACAGGGGTAAGCCATTTCAAAATAAAACCCAGAACTCAAATACAATCCTAAAACAAAAATCAAATACAATAATAAATATGACATCAAAAACAAACAGACACACAGAATACACTAACAAAACAGACGGACTATATAAACAGACATGAATCCTGACACCCTGACCTCAATCCTATTGAGCATCTTTGGAAGGAGCTGAAACATGCCGTCTGGAAAAGACACCCTTCAAACCGGAAACAACTGGAGCAGTTTGCTCATGAGGAGTGGGCCAAAATACCTGCTGAGAGTTGCAGAAGTCTCATTGACAGTTACAGGAATCGTCTGATTGCAGTGATAGCCTCAAAAGGTTGTGCAACAAAATATTAAGTTAGGGGTACCAACACTTTTGTCTAGGCCTGTTCCATGAGTTTATTTTTTAAAATAATTCCGTTGAAGCATGCTTGAAAAGCAATGTCTGACTTTCATTGGTTAACATTCATAGAATTTTTATTTATTATTACTTTTGTCAGAATAAAGTTTTTTCTGTGACCTTTGTGAGTTTTTCTTTCATTGACCGAAGGGTACCAACAATTTTGTCCACGTGTACACACAATGCACAAAGTCTGGCTCCCCCAACCACGCAGGGCGGGTTTTGGTCATTGGTCACAGAATTCAGTACATTTAAGAGTTATCTCTCTGCACCTAGCCTGAAAACAGGAACTGAGAGTGGGTGGGTGTGTGGTGGGTGGGTGCAGCTACATGACAGTTGCAGTACTTCCTGTCACACACACACACACACACACTTCGTATCAATGAACCTCTCTTACACAAAGGCTTGTTGGCCTTTTTTTTGGTCATATACAATTTGACAACTTTTACTTACTGCAAATCTCTAACAACGCGACATTGTAAAACGTCAGGAGCCTGATGAACACCACCCAAAAGCGACTCACTGAACAGGTTTGGCACTGCTTTTTTAATCTTCACCCTCAGCGGAATATACGCTATGTACTGAGGCTCACCACTCATAAAGGTAATAACTATTAGCTTTCTTTTAATACTTTAAAATGGTTGCCCTAGACTTTGTATTAACTTTATAGACATAGAAAATGTGTTGTTTTGTTTTAAAGTTATTATCTGGAAATCTTTAAAAATAATGTATTAAACCAACACAATCGTTACTCCACAATTTAAATGTAGGACTATTTAATGAGCTGGCTGCACGTGTTTATTTGTTCTTTAGTGAGTAAACTGCTAGCCTAGCTAGCAAGGTGTGCTACTGTCCTTAAACTCTAGAACAAGTTCAAGTAGGCTTTATCCTGGTATATCAACCACAGATTTCAAGTTAAAACAATACATTTCTTGCCTGAAAAAAATACTAGAAGTTGATGTTAAGACTTTTTTCCCTTTTATGAAAAATAATTGCTCTTTTTTTTTAAATCACAAAGTTATTATTAATGCTAAGGAACAATAGAAATATTACGTTTATAAATGTAACAAAAGACCTCGAGGAAAATCCAAATTTCTATTTCTTGTTTCGATGTCACAACAAGATAACATTGGATAATGGAATTTGGCAGCTTGTGGAGTTCATGACAAACATAATAGGCTGCTCATTGTTGATGATAATAATAATAATAATGATAATAATAATAATATATTAATGTTATGAATGCTTTGATATATTTTCACAGATAAAATGGTCTAATGGCGTCAAACTGGCACTTATCAGTGTGTTCCTCCTGTTTACTTTCTGCCTGGTCAAGTTTACTGAGGTTCAAGTGGGAGTGGCTGGCAGCATGAAGAAATCCTGTTATAAAAAAGCTCTCTCTTTGCATAGAATTTGCGCAACAACATCACAGAGATCTTTTAGGAAATGAGCCTCCAACAAGAGCCTAACTTTTCCTGCTGTTATTTAAAAAGGACATTACTAAACATTACATCAAACAATAGACAATAAATTACAACAGACAACAGACAATAGGCAAGGCAAGGCAATTTATTTATATAGCACAAATAAACATACTGGGTAACTCAAAGTGCTATGCATTACATCAAACAATAGACGATAGTCAATAGACCTGCATTACAGGTTGGTATTAGCTCCTTGATGACATCGGTGTAGACCAATGGGAGACCAATCTTCAACTCGAGACCTCACAACACAAGATCATATGATTGGCCAAAGCTTCCAGTGTGTTCTGAACATTCTCATCTAATAAAACTCTTAATAATAATAAAAAAAGCCACGTCTTAAGGTCTCATTTTGTCACAGATGTTTTTATTACAATATGCCGGGAAACTGTTTTACTATAGTATACATTTTATACACAACATACTGTTAGAAGTTCAGCAGTAAATATTCCTTTGTCTCCTCAGTCCTCAATCCGTGCCTCTCTTCCAGGTTGACCTCCGTATCCCCCGGCCCATGCACGTGTCATCCCAACTCGACGGCCCTCAAAGATCGCATTCCTAAAGACAAATACAACGATGTGATTCAGCGACGGGCGACCGAGTTCAAAAAGCACAAGAACAGGTGATGCACAGGTTTCCTGCTCTTTAACCCAACATCACTACATTCAGTTTATACCAGCAGTTGGGTCGGTGATAGGTCAAAAATGTAATGTCACAGTTATACATAGTATTTGCTTTGTGTAATGAGTTATTTCTTCATATCTAATTAGCTCATTTTTTGAGGTAATTATCTACTCACCCACTAACAGCAAACGTGTTACAGACAATTTAGACTTGAGCTGTCTTTATTGCACAGACGTAATGCATCAGCTGACGCACTTACTCACTGTTAGATGAGTAGAAATTCTTCCGAGGCAGGTTAACAATTCCCTCTTCTTTATTAGTATTATCTCTTCCGGATCATTTTGGCTGTATTGTGTGTATGTAACCTCTCCAATTTAAAATGATTGCTGTTATTGAACCCTTTGGAATTTAAATACAAGTGTGGGCTCTTTGTAAAGGTAACAACCTCTAGTTTCACCCACAACAGAATCTCTCTAAGTACTACTAATACAATTTTATACACTTTGGAACACACAGAGAAAATTATTTTTTGTGTCCTCGCCTGAAATATTTAGTGAAAATAAAGGTGTAAAAGGCTTCAGCAGGTAGTTGAGGACTAAAACACACTATGGGCCAAAATAATAACTTGATGACTACTCACATTTCAAACTTGAAAAGAATATCTGTAAAAATGAATTTTATAAAAAAAAAAATATGTTGGTAGGTCCATGCGTTTTCTAGTGGAACCATAGTTTATCCAAAATTTATCCAAATTGGAGACATTTGGAAAACGTATAAAAAAGTGCAATAAGTTCTGAATGCTTCAACCCACAGGCATCAATGAGGGCTCTACTGAAAGCTTACATCTAGAGGAATCTGTATTTACAAACATAATCACTCTATTAGTTATGAAAAATAATATTCCATAATAATTACACAATAAAATTGACATGTTTACATAAAAATAGTCAAAATGAGTGTTATGGGCCAAAATATATATTTTTGAATAATATCCACACATAATAAACATACTGCAAACTATATACATAGGTTATAAAACTGTTGGTCAATGTTGCAAAATATGTGCAACATTGGTTGCAACTACTTGGTGTTTACTGCACCTCTGTGAAAGGACAAAGAAAGGGTGTGATATCTTGATCTTCACATCAGACCACCCCCCCCTTCCCAGGTGATGACTGCTCCTCCTCCTGTAATGTAATATATTTACAAAATATAGTCACTTACTCATCCATTTTATTGTCAATAATTGTGTCTGTATTTATTTTTTTCTCTACATCCTCTAACAAGTATTTTATTATTTTTGTAAGTTTTGCCATAGTTTTTAACGCAAAAAAGACTGTGAAAGCACAATAAACATGCGCGCGTCATATGACGCACAAGCTGTCTCATGACCCCTAGTGGAGACACCAAATATTTATATAGAAACACAACCCACTGACCAATGAGTAACAAGAAAAGAGTTGCCAGTGTGAAGAAGGGGAAGAAAAAGGCCTAGTGTAATGCTACGTTCACACCAAACGCGAATTGCGCGAATAAATCGCGCTATTCGCGCGTAGATGGACGCTTGAACATTTTGAGTTTACTCGCTTCATTCGCGCGTGAAATTCACTCGCGAATTTGTGTCATGGGAGGGGCTTCTGCCAGGCGGGTTGTCTTCCGGTCTTGTTGAAGAATGGTTGAGATGGATTTTGTCGAGAAAGTAGCAGTGCTCTATTTACTTTGGAGGACTGAAAAACAGCAGGAACCCGTTCGGCGCTGTGCGGGGGTCCATCAGATGCTTCAGAGGCGGACCCAGCTCCGTAAGTTTCACAAACTTCTCCAGGAGCTGCGCCTGGATGACGGCCGCTTTCAGCGGTACTTCCCACTGACCCGGCCCCAGTTCAATGACCTGTTGTCCCGGGTCGGTGCGAGGATTTCCCGCAGGACAGAAACTACTGACGCTCTATTCAAGTCTGTCCATCTGTCTCCAGTCAATATTTGATGTGATTATGAGTAATTAATATGTGGGCAACTACAGTCTTCTGAACACAGTTATCAGTACAGTCAATATAGTATTATGTCTATAAAATCGTATTTAGAATTGTATTTATAACATTGTGTTGTATCTCTTATTTGTTTTTATTTCTTTAATAAATGGAGCCAGCCTCCAAAAAGAATCTATGACTCATGGCTTGTTTCTCATTAATACAACACTGGTCCAATCATAAATAACCGTTTTCTTACTATTGTAGATGTGTTTGCAATAGAATATAATAAAAATGAACAAGTGTTTACCATAAGTAATCTAGTCTTAAATACTGAACAAACTATATAAACTTTCTTCTATTTATTCTAAATAAATCAGTCTGAAATATTGAAATGTTTGTGACAAACACATCACATTTGGTCATTATATAAAACATTTATTTAAAAAAAATGGAATTATGAAACTATACACAAAACTTAATGCACTATTTCTGAGCAGGAATAAAAGAATCCTAAAGTGAAGGAGAGGAGAACAGAGAGAGTCTGGTTTATTCCCTGCTGTGACAGCTGCATCATTTTAAAAACTATACACTGGGTTCCAAATGAAGCAGAACTGTGCTGCTTTCATAGATTAATGTATGTATTTGAAATTTGACAAATTGTTTCGTCCAAGACAGTAACTTCTGCAGAGAAGGGACCAGACTCAAGAGAAGATCCTCTGAACCTGGAGCTACAGCATGTGTTCTGAGAGCTTCTGAACTGGGTCTTCTCCTGGGGTCTTCTCTTTGGTTGCTCTGTATTAAATGACACATGAAAAAGGCAGAAAAACATTATCTACTCATTAACAAACCACCAGGGTTGTGTTTGTATCTGAATGTAAGAGGCTATGAGGGCTTACTGTAAATGATTGTATATGATATGTATTTATTGCCTGTACACACCTGTGGATACAGCAGCAGATGTGGATGGGGCAGAGGAAGCTGCAGCAGCAGGTTTTCGCAGGGGGGGTGCCCAGGCTCATTGGCATCAAATGTCAGCTCTGTCATGACAATATATATAATATACATATTATATTATTAAATTATAATACAAGTTAACATTTGAACATAACACCAGTCACAAACAACACATATCCTCTATAAACTCGGGTGGAAAACTAGTTATAAAGTACGGCAAATTAGCTCAGGCTTTAGCTAGCTAGTTGGCTCAATATATACGACTCTAAAGAATTAAAAGGCGTTTTTTTGCAACTTACCAGAGTTTCCGACCACCTCACTCACTTTCCTTCGAGCAAGAACTTTTAAGATTCCTGGCTCTGAAAAATGACGAAGATGTTTCGTATTCCACAGGCTGCCCCGATAACTTCGTCCTCCATTGTTGTTTTGGAATTCTGCCTCTATGGTCCGCCTCCGTTAAGTATGCGTCACTACTAGAGCAAGCTCCTGA
Source organism: Perccottus glenii (assembly GCA_024416835.2). Classification (NCBI taxonomy): domain Eukaryota; kingdom Metazoa; phylum Chordata; class Actinopteri; order Gobiiformes; family Odontobutidae; genus Perccottus; species Perccottus glenii. Next base: position 23,924,573 of record CM044553.2, read on the forward strand.
TTGGTTAACGCGCCGCGAATTTTCGCCAAAGTTCAGATTTTTCAACTTGAGCGAATGAAGCGTTGGACGCGTTTAGCGCGTCAAACGCTCAATTCGCGCTATTCGCGCCGCCTCATTCGCGCGAATCGCGCCGCAGGACTTCCGCGCGCGTCTAATCGCGTCTTTGCATTGACTTAACATGTAAATCACTCGCGCTTAACGCTTAATTCGCGTTTGGTGTGAACGCACCTTAAGGGGCACAGCTGATGAGCGAGAACGAACAATAACAAACTTTTCTGCACGCTCAATGTCTGATGTGTTTTGTCTTTCCTTTACGTCCAGGTACTTCAAACACTGTGACGGGAGCTTTGTGAACGGCTCGTGGACGGTCTTCTGGTTTGGCCTGACAGACATCCGAGATTCCTACGACCTGGTGGAGTACGCCCAGAGGCAGCCCGACTCATTTAACACCTCGGCCCTGTCCACACAGCTGCAGCCTCCTCCCGCTGTGGCAGGGTCTTGACCCGTGTCCTCCTGAACTGCAGTCTTAAAATGCATTGCCATTTTATTATAGAGCAAATGTCACACACAGGTAACTCAATTTACTTTACAACTAAATACATCTGCACATGAAGTCATACAGTATAGTTAATAAAACATGCAGGATAGCAACATAAAAAACAAATGACAAAAAAATAAAAGCAATTAATAGCCTAATGTTTAGGTGTCGTTTAGGGATTTAAAGCATGTTTAGCATTGCGAGAGGGAGAAGGTATAGCTGTTTACTACTGCCATAAGTAAAGAGAAGTTTATTATTTAGTTATTTATTTCATAGTTGCACCAGTTTCCTACATTTTAGGGTTTCACTATTTGCCGTTACAAGTTACGCTAATGTTTGTTCAAGTAGGCAGCAAATAGAAAATGTTTAATTTACAAAGCTACAAGAAACTGAGTTGGGCTAAAACCGAAAGCAGCAAACAAACTAGCTAGCTTAGTTTTTGTGAGCACATTTATCATTTTCTTTTAATTATGACTTTTTATCACAAAAGAAAGACGTTTCATTTGTTTGACACTGGTAACTAACCCATACCAAGCCAAACTGTACCGTACAAGTAAATAAACAAAGCTAACGCTGTGAATATACAGTATTTTAAACTTACAAACCTATGAAGGCACGTTGTAGCAAGTTTGGGAAAGCGGTTACTTTAATGTTTACTTGAAATATTTATATTCATAAGCACTCCCATGTTTAGTGCCAATGGAAGCCTTACAATTTGGTTGACTTAAGGCTGAAAGGGATATGTATTTAAATATTTGAAAACACTACTGTCTAACAATATGTAAATATTTATGGCTTGAAGAGTCTTTTATGCTATGGCTTCGGTGTTGAAAGGGGAAACCAAATAGCGTAGCGGCTATTAAAGTTGTACTTGAACTGTTTACTTTGGTTGCTTCTTGCTGATAGAAAAAAGAATATTTAGACCGTCTGTTGATTTAAAGTTACATTTTATCAAGAGATATTCAAAAGACCGAATATTCTTGTGGGCGGAGCACAGGTTGGAGTGTTAAAGCGTGCTTAAAAAATAGCTCTTGCAAAACAGAGTGATTTGCAGCTTCCTCTTTTCAGTATTTGTATTGTGCTATTACCAAGTTCCTACTTTTCTCCACTGGCAATCATTTCAGCAGTTTTACTTCTTGTCACGGTCATGTTTACGTTCAGCTATTCAAGTTGCTATGGGTTTCTAAAGGGAATAATTAAAAAATCTCAGAAACTTCAACTTTGTCTTGTACTTTTTAAGATTACGTGCATTTCACATTCATTTTACCTCCGTATCTATAACAAACATTATGAGAGTGATAAGTGTACCTGCTTTCATACCCCTTATCTTTGAAGACAGACAGAAGTACTTAAAGGTCTTTGAGGGACTGGTTAAAAACGTCATCTGCTCCTCCATCCCGGATACTTTGGACCCCCTTCAGTTTGCTTATCGCCCTAACAGATCCACAGATGATGCCATCTCTCACATCCTGCACTCTTCTCTTACACACATTGACAGCAATTACAGGAACTATGTAAGACTGCTATTTATTGACTATAGCTCAGCTTTTAATACTATAGTCCCCATTAAGCTAGCTTCCAAACTCATAGACCTCGGACTGAATCCTTCACTTTGCAACTAGATCCTTGATTTCCTCACCGGCAGACCTCAAGTGGTGAAACTAGGCCAGTACACCTCCAGCTCCATCACACTGAACGTAGGAGCCCCACAGGGCTGTGTCCTGAGTCCCCTGCTCTACTCTCTCTACACACACGACTGCGTGTCCTCGCACAGCTCCACATCCATTATCAAATTCGCTGATGATACTGTGGTTCTGGGCCTCATTCACAACAATAATGAGACCGCATACTTGGATGAAGTAGGGAAATTAACATCATGGTGCCAGGACAACTGCCTCTCCCTGAATGTGAGCAAAACAAAAGAACTGATTGTAGACTTCAGGAAGGCAGCAGCAGCCCTACACTCCTCTTACAATAGGAGGGACCCCTGTGGAGAAGGTGAGTAGCTTCAAGTACCTTGGTGTAAACATCTCTGAGGACCTGACTTGGACTACTCACACTCAAACTCAGGTAAATAAAGCCAGGCAAAGACTGTACTATCTGCGACAGCTGAGGAAATTCAGGGTCTCACCAGCAATCCTGAAAACTTTCTATTCTGGAGCTATAGAAAGTATATTGACTCAATGTATCTCTGTGTGGTATGGGAACAGCTCCAGTCAAGACTGCAAAGCCCTGCAGAGAGTTGTGCGCTTAGCTGAGCGCATTTCAGGGTCTGCTCTCCCCTCTCTGCAGGACATCTACCACAAACGCTGCAGAAGCAGAGCTGCAAAAATCACCAAAGACTCCACCCACCCCAGTAATCATATTTTCACTCTGCTGCCATACTGGTACCGTAGCCTGATGGCAAAAACTGAGAGACTTAGGAGGAGTTTTTTCCCACAGGCCATCAGGCTCTTGAACTCTAAACCAGCCACCTCACACTGACACACTGACAGTGTCACTCTGTTGTGCTACAAACTGTTTTGCACATTTGCTTCCTGCACCTTCATGTGATTCTTAATATTTAAGACCACAGCTAAATGCATATATGCACACTGTACATCCCTGTACATTTTTTTAATATTTTAAGTCTACAGTTTACATTCATGTACATTATTTTGCGATCTAGATTTATTCCCACATTACACACTTTTTATATTTTTTAGATTTTATTCTTATATTTTTTATTGTTTACTTTTATCTCATTCTTACATAGCTACATTTATGTATATTTTCATCTGTGTGTTTTCCTAAATAATTGCACTGTCCATGGAGCGGACCTGACTCACATTTCACTGCTGGTTATATATGCTGTATATAATTTTGTACGTGACGAATAAAAATCTTGAATCTTGAATTAAAGGGGAATAGGAAGTTCATTTATATAGTCATGTTCCTGTTTTGCTCTGAAGTTTGTCACAGATTCCCACAGATATCGGTTTAACACCCCACAAAGGTATGTTCATTCCTTTTATGCATTCATTAAGGATAACTGGTAATACATTTTCACATAGGACATTAGGAGACTATACTCTGTAAATGATGTAAGCGTGATATTAGATTCTACTCTCTGGGAAATCCTCCCATGGTGGCACTTAAAGCCACTAAACTCAACAGGAAATCTACTATGTTGGGTGGAATGCGTGACCACCTAAATCTCACCCCTTGTGCTAAAGGCTTTTCATCTAAACAGCTCCAAATTTTGTGAGTATCATCTAGACACGTGTGCCAAAAAAGTTATCAATTTGTTTTTTGATACATTTGTGGCTGTGGTCGTAATGAGTCTGTGAAGAGGCAGCCATTTCTTTGGGAAATAAATGCCATTTCCCAATTGCCAGGATCCTTCCTTTAGAGGAGGCTCTTCCAGAGCCAAGGCTAGAGTCTTAGAAAACTCCTCAGAATTCTTTGGAACTTGTAAACTTGTACTTTTAGGCAAGTAAGATTTACATTTTGCCTTTTTAAACAGGGGGATGCAGCGATTCCTGAGTCATCTCAAATCTCCAGCCAGTACTTTGTTTTTCTCGCCTTAGCCCAAGCATAATCTATTATTTCCAAAGGTTCAGACAGCTCCCAGGAAAACCAGGGATTGTGGAGACCTTTAACTCTAAATTACAAGGTGGTGTAGCAGGCCCCAGCAGTAGCACAGGCCCGGTTATTTGACATTACCGTGAAGTTTACGCTTTAAAGCACGAAATGCAATCCTCCGAGTGCATGTGTCCCCGCGGTCTCAAGGGAGGCGAGGGCCTTTATCGCCGCTTGCGGCTTTAATTTATTATTACTTTTGTCAGAATAAAGTTTTTTCTGTGACCTGTTTTTCTTTCATTGACCAAAGGGTACCAACATTTTTTTCCATGTGTATACACAATGCACACAGTCTGGCTCCCCCAACCACACAGGGCGGGTTTTGGCCATTGGTCACAGAATTCAGTACATTTAAGAGTTATCTCTCTGCACCTAGCCTAAAAACAGCAACTGAGAGTGGGTGTGTGGGGGCTGGGTGCAGCTACATGACAGTTGCAGTACTTCCTGTCACACACACACACACACACACACACACACTTCGTATAAATGAACCTCTCTTACACAAAGGCTTGTTGGCCTTTTTTTTGGTCATATACAATTTGACAACTTTTACTTACTGCAAATCTCTAACAACGCAACATTGTAAAATGTCAGGAGCCTGATGAACACCACCCAAAAGCAACTTACTGAAGGTTTGGCACTGCTTAATCTTCACCCTCAGCGGAATATACGCTATGTACTGAGGCTCACCACTCATAAAGGTAATAACTATTAGCTTTCTTGTAATACTTTAAAACGGTTGCCCTAGACTTTGTATTAACTTTATAGACATAGAAAATGTGTTGTTTTGTTTTAAAGTTATTATCTGGAAATCTTTAAAAATAATGTATTAAACCAACACAATCGTTACTCCACAATTTAAATGTAGGACTATTTAATGAGAGGCTGCACTTGTTTATTAGTTCTTTAGTGAGTAAACTGCTAGCCTAGCTAGTGAGGTGTGCTACTGTCCTTAAACTCCAGAACAAGTTCAAGTAGGCTCTGTCTTGGAATATCAACCACAGATTTCAAGTTAAAACAATACATTTCTTGCCTGAAAAAAATACTAGAAGTTGGTGTTAAGACTTTTTTCCCTTTTATGAAAATAATTGCTCTTTTTTAAAAATCACATAGTTATTATTAATGCTAAGGAACAATAGAAATATTTAGTTTATAAATGTAACAATAGACCTCGAGGAAAATCCAAATTTCTATTTCTTGTTTCGATGTCACAACAAGATACCATTGGATAATGGAATTTGGCAGCTTGTGGAGTTCATGACAAACATAATAGGCTGCTCATTGTTGATGATAATAATAATAATGATAATAATAATAATAATATATTAATGTTATGAATGCTTTGATATATTTTCACAGATGAAATGGTCTAATGGCGTCATACTGGCACTTATCAGTGTGTTCCTCCTGTTAACTTTCTGCCTGGTTTACAACAAGTTTGAGGTTCAAGTGGGAGTGGCTGGCAGCATGAAGAAATCCTGGTATAAAAAAGCTCTTTCTTTGCATAGAATTTGCGCAACAACATCACAGAGATCTTTTAGGAAATGATCCTCCAACAAGAGCCTAACTTTTCCTGCTGTTATTTAAAAAGGACATTACTAAACATTACATCAAACAATAGACAATAAATTACATCAGACAACAGACAATAGACAATAGGCAAGGCAAGGCAATTTATTTATATAGCACAAATAAACATACTGGGTAACTCAAAGTGCTATGCATTACATCAAACAATAGACGATAGTCAATAGACCTGCATTACAGGTTGGTATTAGCTCCTTGATGACATCGGTGTAGACCAATGGGAGACCAATCTTCAACTCGAGACCTCACAACACAAGATCATATGATTGGCCAAAGCTTCCAGTGTGTCCTGAACATTCTCATCTAATAAAACTCTTAATAATAATAATAAAAAAGCCACGTCTTAAGGTCTCATTTTGTCACAGATGTTTCTATTACAATATGCCGGGGGGCGGCAGTAGCTCAGTGGGTAGAGCGGTCGTCTTTCAACCGGAAGGTAGGCGGTTCGATTCCCGCTCTCCAAACAGTTCATACTGTCGTTGTGTCCTTGGGCAAGACACTTAACCCACCTTGCCTCCAGTGACTGTAACACTGGTAATGTAATGTAAGTCGCTTTGGATAAAAGCGTCTGCTAAATGAATAAATGAAATGAAAATGAAATATGCCGGGAAACTGTTTTACTATAGTATACATTTTATACACAACATACTGTTAGAAGTTCAGCAGTAAATATCCCTTTGTCTCCTCAGTCCTCAATCCATGTCCTCTCTTCCAGGTTGACCTCCGTATCCCCCGACCCATGCACGTGTCATCCCGGCTCGACGGCCCTCAAAGATCTCATTCCTAAAGACAAATACAATGATGTGATTCAGCGACGGGCGACCGAGTTAAAAAAGCACAAGAACAGGTGATGCACAGGTTTCCTGCTCTTTAACCCAACATCACTACATTCAGTTTATACCAGCAGTTGGGTCGGTGATAGGTCAAAAATGTAATGTCACAGTCATACATATTTGCTTTGTGTAATGAGTTATTTCTTCATATCTAATTAGCTCATTTTTTGAGGTAATTATTTACTCACCCACTAACAGCACACGTGTTACAGACAATTTAGACTTGAGCTGTCTTTGTTGCACAGACGGAATGCATCAGCTGATGCACTTACTCACTGTTAGATGAGTAGAAATTCTTCCGAGGCAGGTTAACAATTCCCTCTTCTTTATTAGTATTATCTCTTCCGGATCATTTTGGCTGTATTGTGTGTATGTAACCTCTCCAATTTAAAATGATTGCTGTTATTGAACCCTTTGGAATTTAAATACAAGTGTGGGCTCTTTGTAAAGGTAACAACCTTTAGTTTCGCCCACAACAGTCAGAATCTCTCTAAGTACTACTGATACAATTTTATACACTTTGGAACACACAGAGAAAATTATTTTTTGTGTCCTCGCCTGAAATATTTAGTGAAAATAAGGGTGTAAAAGGCTTCAGCAGGTAGTTGAGGACTAAAACACACTATGGGCCAAAATAATAACTTGATGACTACTCACATTTCAAACTTGAAAAGAATATCTGTAAAAATGAATTTTATAAAAAAAAATTATGTTGGTAGGTCCATGCGTTTTCTAGAGGAACCATATTTAACCATGTTTATCCAAAATTTATTCAAATTGGAGACATTTGGAAAACGTATGAAAAAGTGCAATAAGTTCTGAATGCTTCAACCCACAGGCATCAATGAGGGCTCTACTGAAAGCTTACATCTAGAGGAATCTGTATTTACAAACATAATCACTCTTTTAGTTATGAAAAATAATATTCCATAATAATTACACAATAAAATTGACATGTTTACATAAAAATAGTCAAAATGAGTGTTATGGGCCAAAATATATATTTTTGAATAATATCCACACATAATAAACATACTGCAAACTATATACATAGGTTATAAAACTGTTGGTCAATGTTGCAAAATATGTGCAACATTGTAGCAGCCTCTTGTTGCAGAAAGCACAAGAGCATTTTACTGGGGTTTTTCTTGGTGTTTACTGCACCTCTGTGAAAGGATAAAGAAAAGGTTTGATATCTTGATCTTCACATCAGACCACCCCCCCCCCTTCCCAGGTGACGACTGCTCCTCCTCCTGTAATGTAATATATTTACAAAATATAGTCACTTAATCATCCATTTTATTGTCAATAATTGTGTCTGTATTTATTTTTTTCTCTACATCCTCTAACAAGTATTTTATTATTTTTGTAAGTTTTGCCATAGTTTTTAACGCAAAAAAGACTGCACTGAAAGCACAATAAACATGCGCGCGTCATATGACACACAAGCTGTCTCATGACCCCTAGTGGAGACACCAAATATTTATCTTTTATAGCCAATGGCTCCTACAACACGCATGCAGTCACTCTGTTGCCATTAGCCAACTCCATCTTTTCAAATCTTTCTGTCTGGGTGCTTAATGCTGTTTTATTAAAAAATATAATGGACTTTGCCTTTGTGGCAAAAATGTGCAGCTCATGAAGTATTATATTATTAGAATCCAGAGAAGCACAAAAGATCTGAATCACACTATAGGTCTTGGTGGACACTGAGCTTAATTTGCCTAAAGGTAAATGTTAAGCAAAAAAAAAAGTTTAAATTGTAAAAGACAAGGTATCAGCTTTCAGCCTCAGACAATACCAAGAAACCTACTAGAAACCTACTTATCAAAGTCTGTCTCTTCCCCAACAGGACCACGTCTGTTTTATCCAAACTGCTGCTTGCTCCGCCCAACTCCCCTTTGCAGTATCCCATTCAGGGTTTTACAGTTCAACCTCTGAAGTTCAGCCCCATACCAGGTAAACAGTCATCCTCATTGTGGGCATTCACGTTTCAGTAAACAAACGTAAACAAATGCCAAACAAAAACAAACACAGCACTGAATGTGACAAAGGACACTTGATCAAAAGTACATTCTTAATGTTTCCTGAAAGTCATCAAACCAGTTTTCTTTGATGACAGGTTTAGCGCTGTACACAAGAGAACAAAGCAGCTACAAGGTTAGTATAATGCACACATTAAGCTCTTTGATCAGTCTGAAAAAGGCAATGTGAGATGTGGCTCTTTCTGTAGTTGGTGTAAACATATGTTATATTGTATATCTTGTGTACAAGGTGAGTGGGGATGGTTGCATTGCTAATTCCGTCAATAAAAAAAAAAGCAGCCACATTGGACCATTCCTTCTATAAGAATCACATTTAAGGCTGTGTGATATGATGCAGTTTTATTGTGTTACGATATAACGTGTTAACGAACTGCCAGTTTATTTAAGATTGTTGTACAGACAAATAGTGTTCCTGATAAGTGTCTTTTAAACATGGTGAAGATAGGCTTTACTTTCGTCCATTTGGTGAATAAATAAAGTGTTTTGAAAGAAGCAGCAGGTTATTCAACAGTTTATTTGCTTTGATAATTTGGTCCAGTGTAAAAGTGTCCTGTAGCTGAATTCTAGTAGATAACCAGTCCAAGAGATCCTCCCAGAATGTTTTTTGTGTAAATACTGTACACAAAAAACATTCTGGGAGGATGTTTTTTGAAACCACCTTTTTTAGAAAAGGTGGTTTCAATATCTGACTCACAAAGGTACACTTGTTGTGATCAATGTTAAACTTCACTCAATAGTTTACCAGAGGGATAAATTTCATTTAATATTTTAAAGTGTAGTTCCTTTACTTTAGGACTTACAGGGACATTTTTGACATCAACCTCAGAGAATTGTTTTAATTATGGAATTATTTTTTTTTCTTTTTTTTGGGAGTTTTTCCTTACCCTGATGGAGGGTCTAAGGACAGGGGATGTTGTCTAGTCTGTTAAGCCCTTTGAGGCGACTGTTGTTGTGATATTGGGCTATACAAAAATAAATGTCTTGTCTTGTCTTGAATTTAATGTTTGGACGTATTGGAAATAGATGATTATTTAGTTGTTTATGTAAATTCAGTGACCAAATCTCTTTATAGATAGATATATTTATTGTCATTACGCATGTACAAATACAATGCAACAAAATGAAGTAGATTGCACACCAATGCAGCCATTTTTCGGCGCAAAGATGATCTTCATTAAAAAGAAATAAGGCATTGTACAGACATAGCAGACATCAACATAACTACAATTTTAGTTACACATTACACACGTACTCGCAATAACAGTAGCCACTACAACATACGTAACATAAATAGACATCAGACAGCACAGGATGAAGATAACAGCAAACGCGGTAACATGATGGGATTTTCCAGTGGCTTACGATAGGGGGGGGTGTAGTCAAGATTTAGACAGATGTTGAATGGCAGACGAGATGTGTAGGAGTGGTACAGGCCTCGAGGTGTTTAACGGAACTGTTGTGAGAGTCCCATGGCCCTGCCCTTGATGCAGTAAGTACACTAGAGGATAAGATAATACCCAGCTGCCGGCTAGACTTCTCAGAGGGACAAGGCGTGCGTTCATTTTGTGGAGTAACCTTGATGTTTCCTATCCATGGTCAGGACCGTAACACCACGTAGCCGCTCACCGGTCTGTTTCTCGATGTATCCCCTCTTCTCTGGATGAAACCTTTCATATCCGTTAAGCAGCGTAGCAGCTCACAGGTCTGACTCCCGGTGTTAAAGTCTTTTCTGTTTGTCCACAGTCCGTGCTGAAGCTGTCGAGTCAGCTCCTCGGATTGTGCGACTCTTTGATGTAATCTTTTAAACTGTCACTCACGTCACAGAAGCACAGTTTATCGGTTCTTAGGAGTCCAGCAGGCAGTAGAATCCAAGAAATAAGAGAAAAATTTGTAAGGAAAAAGTTATGACGAGACAACACAATACAAAAGCACACTGAAGCAGATAAAAGGAGGAGCAGTGAGGAGCAGTGAAAAAAAGTGTCCGCCTTGTCCGAGAGTCAGAGCATGAATCTATTCATCCAATTCATTTTCTACAAAGCACATATCTGTAATTCCATATTGGAGTCTGGTGTGGAGTAAGATTATGATTGTACATGAGTTTCCAGCATAGCAGGACTTGTTTGTGAAAGGATAATATTTTAACTGGCAGTTTATCAATGTTAAAAGTACATCTAAGTACTAATTTAATATTTCCCATTTATCCATATAACCCTCTAGAGACACAAAACCATATACTGTTCTTATCCGTTACATCTTTAAGACAGCATTAAGACATTCAATATAATAAACAGGATTTTTCCAAATATGTATTGGAAATTTAACTGGTTAATTGTTTTAATATCTTTATGGCCATAGAATAAGCTGGATAAATACATCTTGAAAATGTCTTCATTTTTGTTAAATATGTTTTTCCAAAAATTGAGCAAAAAACATTTTGCTCAATTTGATTGTTATATTCTAAGATAACTTTTAGTTTTAAATTATTATGAATAGATCTTTTATTGAGAAACCCTGACTGTGTTTCACAAATTATTTTATCTAACCTGCTTTTTAATCTATTTGTATTTAGAGCTGCAACTAACGATTCTTTTTTCTGTCGACTAATCTAACGATTACTTTATTTTTATAATTTTATTAATCGTGTTTTTTTAATAGACTGTATAAAAAAGAACACTAGATTAATAAACTAATGTATTTTAAAGAGGGTAGTAAATATGCATATTTTTAAATGAACTGAAAGTGATTATTACAATGTTTAATATGATTTCTTTGATTACAATCTTAATTGTATTTCAGAGAGTGTAATGAATTTGTCATTTTATTATAAAAAACAGAAAGCGTTTTAAACTCTTTTTAACTAAGGAGATAATTTGTTATTAATCACGTACTTATGATTATGTTTTATTTAATTGGTTTGTCCTAAAAGTAAACAAAAATGCACTTGTAGCCTATCCATCCATCCATCCATCTTCTACCGCTTATCCGGGGCCGGGTCGCGGGGGCAGCAGTCTAAGCAGAGACGTCCAGACTTCCCACTCCCCAGACACTTCCTCCAGCTCTTCTGAGGGGATACCGAGGCGTTCCCAGGCCAGCCAAGAGACATAGTCCCTCCAGCATGTCCTAGGTCTTCCCCGGGGTCTCCTCCCAGTGGGACATGCCCGGAACACCTCCCTAGAGAGGCGTCCAGGAGGCATCCGAAACAGATGCCCGAGCCACCTCAGCTGGCTCCTCTCGATGTGGAGAAGCAGCGGCTCTACTTTGAGCTCCTCCCGAGTGACCGAGCTCCTCACCTTATCTCTAAGGGAGCGCCCCGCCACCCTGCGGAGAAAGCTCATTTCGGCCGCTTGTATCCGGGATCTTGTTCTTTCGGTCATGACCCAAAGCTCATGACCATAGGTGAGAGTAGCAACGTAGATTGACCGGTAAATCGAGAGCTTTTCCTTACAGCTCAGCTCCTTCTTCACCACGACAGACCGGTACATCGACCGCATAACTACTGAAGCTGCACCGATCCGTCTGTCAATCTCACGTTCCCTCCTTCCCTCACTCGTGAACAAGACCCCAAGATACTTAAACTCCTCCACTTGAGGCAGGATCTCTCCACCAACCTGAAGGGGACAAGCCACCCTTTTCCAACTGAGAACCATGGTCTCAGACTTGGAGGTGCTGATCCTCATCCCAGCCGCTTCACACTCGGCTGCAAACCGTCCCAGTGCACACTGAAGGTCCTGGCTTGATGGAGCCAACAGGACAACATCATCTGCAAAAAGCAGAAACGAGATCCTGTGGTCCCCAAACCAGACTCCCTACGGCCCCTGGCTGCGCCTAGAAATCCTGTCCATAAAGATAATGAACAGGACCAGTGACAAAGGGCAGCCCTGCCGGAGTCCAACATGCACTGGAAACAGGTCTGACTTACTGCCGGCAATGCGAACCAAGCTCCTGCTCCGGTCGTACAGGGACCGGACAGCCCTTAGCAAAGGGCCCCGGACCCCGTACTCCCAGAGGACCCCCCACAGGGCGCCACAAGGGACACAGTCAAATGCCTTCTTCAGATCCACAACACACATGTGGACTGGTTGGGCAAACTCCCATAAACCCTCCAGCACCCTGGAGAGGGTATAGAGCTCGTCCAGTGTTCCACGACTGGGACGAAAACCGCATTGTTCCTCCTGAATCCGAGGTTCAACTATCGGCCGCATTCTCCTCTCCAGTACCCTGGCATAGACTTTCCCGGGGAGGCTGAGGAGTGTGATCCCTCTGTAGTTGGAACACACCCTCCGGTCCCCCTTCTTGAAAAGAGGGACCACCACCCCAGTCTGCCAGTCCAGAGGTACTGTCCCCGACCGCCACGCGATGTTGTAGAGGCGTGTCAACCAAGACAGCCCTACAACATCCAGTTGTTTGGCGGAGATCCTCGAAGTATTCCTTCCACCGTCCAACAATATCCCCAGTTGAAGTCAGCAGGTTCCCACCTATACTGAAAACAGTGTTGGCAGGGCACTGCTTCCCCCTCCTGAGGCGCCAGACGGTTTGCCAGAATTTCTTCGAGGCCGATCGATAGTCTTTCTCCATGGTCTCACCGAACTCCTCCCAGACTCCTCCTCTCCTTGAACCGCAACCTTATCGTGGTGGAGGGGTTTGAGTGCCCGAATGATCCTAGGAGCTATGTTGTCAGGGGCTATATGCCCCTGGTAGGGTCTCCCAAGGCAAACAGGTCCTAGGTGACAGGCCAGACAGAGAGCGGTTCAGAACCCTTTATGGTGATGAAAAAATCAAGGACCGTGACGTCGCCCGGTATGGCGCAACTGGGGCCCCACCCTGGAGGCAGGCCCGGCGTTGGGGCTCGCATGCGAGCGTCTGGTGGCCGGGTCGTTCCCCACGGGGCCCGGCCGGGCTCAGCCCGAAGGAGCAACATGGGGGCGGGCTCCCGTGGGCCCACCACCTGCGGGAGGAACCGTAAGGGGCCGGTGCAAAGTGGATTGGGTGGCAGTCGAAGGCGGAGGCCTCGACGACCCAATGCCCGGACACGGAATCTGGCGGTAGGAAACTTGTAGCCTAATTATCTGTATTTTCTGTTTTGTCTACATGTGCATAAACTACTTTTTTTTTTTTTTTATTAGTTTATTAACAGCATTAACAAGTTAATAACCACAACAACAATAATAATAATAATAACAACAACAGCTACAATGACAACAACAACACCAACACCAACAACAACAATAATAATAACAAGCACGGGTGACAAAAATAACAAAGACTCAGAAATATCGGTGAATTGATTAAAAAGAAAGAGGAGTCGGAGTTGAGCGGAGAGAAGGGGTTCATAGTTGTAATAGATCAGAAAGTGTTGGGTGGTAGAGATCGGTTTCCGATTCGTAATTATGGGGGGGAGATGTATATTCCATTGAAATGAAGTCTATCATGAGACTTTTTCAGTATTTAATGTGCATGTTATTACGAGTTTTCCAGTTCATGAAGATATATTTCTTGGCGATGGTTAGAGCTATGAGGAGCATTTTAGAGTTTATATTTTTATTAGTAAATATTGTAAGGTCCCCCAGCAAGCAAAGAGAGGGAGATAGCGGGATGAGGCAGCCGACTATAGTGGATAGTGACTGTGTGACCTCTTCCCAAAAGTGTTTGATTGGAGTGCAGTGCCAGGTTGCATGAATGTATGTATCTATAGGATTGTGATTGCAATGAGTACAAACTTCTGATGTGAAACCCATTTTAGCTAATCTATTGCCCGTGTAATGTGTTCTATGGAGTGTTTTGTATTGTATTAATTGAAGATTAGCATTTTCGGACATGAGATAAATGTTTTTACAAATTTGGGTCCAGAAGTTAGCATCCGGAGCTATTGAAAGATCGTTTTCCCATTTTATTGTTGGTAGGTATATAATCTGAAATTGATTTGAAATGATTTTGTATATTTTAGAGAGAAGTTTCTTTGGAGAAGAAATGTTAACAAAGTCTGCTATTACTTGTGGGAGTTCTAAATTTATGGCTCTGATGTTCATTTTTGCCAGAACAAAAGATTTAAGTTGTAGGTATTTTAAAAATTCATTGCTCCCGATGCCAAACTCCTGGGCCAGTTTCGGAAATGTTATTAACATGTTAGATTTGAAAATATGGTTAATGTGAGTGATACCCCTTTCAGCCCATGTGTGAAAGTTCAATATTTTTTTATTGCTTATAAAGTCATGGTTGTTCCACAGTGGGGTGAGGTTAGATGGAGCTAGTATAGAATTTGTGATTTGGTGAAATTTCCACCAGGCTGTCAGAGTGGAAGCTTTAGTTACAGCATTAAAACATGTGTGTTGTTTGATTGATTTAGTGAGGAATGGTATGTCAGCTATAATTAATTCTTTGCATAGTGATTGTTCTATATCTAACCATATAGTATCAGATTGGCTGGGGTGGATCCATTTGTATATATATTGCAGTTGGTTAGCCATTGAGTAATAATGAAAATTTGGTGCTTCCAATCCTCCTTGATCCTTGTTTTTTTGTAGTGTGGTGAGTTTTATCCTTGGCGTTTAGTTTTTCCAATAGAAATGAGTGATAATAGAATCTAGGGATTTAAACCAGGTAAGTGTGGGGTGGATTGGAATCATTGAGAATAGATAATTATTTTTTGGTAAAATTGTCATCTTTATTGCTGCTATCCTGCCAATTATAGAGATTGGAAGGTTGAGCCATCGAAGCAAGTCGTCTTCTATTTTTTTTTTAACATTGGTGTGAAGTTGAGTGTTACCAATTCTGACAGTCTGGAGGAAATCTTAATGCCTAAATAAGTAATGTTGTAGTGATCTACAAGTTAAGAGTTAGTAGACATTCACCCAGAAGCGGTCTCTTTAAGGGAGCGGGTTTTGAGAGTTCGCGGGCAGTTAAATAGCCGTTAGAAAGTTCTGGCTTGACTGTTGTTTTCGCTGTACAAGTGTGTGAATTAAAAAGTGTTTAGTAAAGAAGACTCGACTCACCTCCGTCTCCTGTCTCATCACTTTACACACTCCACATTGGTGACCCCGACGTGAGTTGGATAAGTGGAATTATGTCACACAACGGCGGTGGTGAAAATGATGCCGTGGCGGCGCCCGCAGCTGCTAGCGGCGCGGCTAACGTTGGTGCAATCTACGCTGCCACCATCAAATTGCGGACTTTTGGCAGAACAGTCCACAAGCGTGGTTTAAGCATATCGAGGCCCAGTTCCAGCTACGAGGAATAACACAAGGCGTTACTAAATATTTTCACGTAGTAACGGCTTTGGGCGCCTCAACGACGGCCAGAGCTATGGTGCTATTAGAAGCTCCTCCGACGGACGGCAAGTACGAGGCACTTAAAACTTTCCTGTTGCGCCTGTTTGAACTGTCTGAACTGGAGAAGGCAGACCGCCTGCTTTCTCTGAATGGCCTTGGCGATAACAAGCCGTCGGAGTTAATGGAGAGGATGCTGACTGTGTTGGGAGCAGCGGATCCAGCATTCCTATTTGCTCACATTTTCCTGCGGCAGCTTCCAGCCCCCGTACGCACCGCACTGGCCAGTTCCCCCCTCCTTTCCTCCAAAGACTACCGGGCGCTGGCTGTGGAAGCAGACAGAATATTCCTTGCCAACCGGCAGCAGTTTGTTCATGCGCTGTTGCCCCCTCAGCCCACGTCTGCCCTACTTCCGCCCCCGGTGGACGAACCGAGTACCGCAGCTGCTGTAACAGCCCGCCCGGCAGCGTGAGGACAGCTGGTGTTATTACCATTCACGGTTTGGGGCCAAGGCCAAACAGTGTCGTCAGCCCTGCAGTTTTGGAGCCCAGGGAAAAGCCAGGGCCGGCGCTCATTAGCAGCTATGAGTGCTGGCCGTGACTGCAAGCTGTTATTCATCACTGATGCTTTGTCTGGCGAAGGCTGCTGGTTGATTCTGGGGCTCAGCGCAGCATCCTCCCAGCAAAACTGGTGGATACATTGGCTGGCGGGCATGGCCCCCCGATGGATGCCGCAAACGGCACACCCATTCGTACTTATGGCACGAGGTACGTGGAAGTGTGTTTCGGCGGGCGGCGTTTCGGCTGGGATTTTGTCATGGCCGCAGTGTCACGTCTTTGCTGGGGGCAGATTTCCTCTGCGCTTACAGACTGTTAGTGGATGTTACAAACTGCCGCCTGATCGATGCACTTTCTTTTGCTTCGTACCCCTGCACGCTAGGGGGGGCTGGACCACTTTGTCTATCAAGTACGCTTGCCACTGGAGACCAGTACCAACGCCTACTGGCTGAGTTCCCTGACATCACCACGCCCACGTTCTCGGCGGTGGCTAAGCATGGTGTGGAGCACTACATCACCACGGTGGGCCCCCAGTCACGCCGCGGCCCGGCGCCTCGATTCTGCCAAGCTCGCGATCGCCAGGGAGGAGTTCGCCACGATGGAGCGCCTCGGCATTGTGCGGCGCTCCAACAGCCCGTGGGCTTCCCCCCTGCACATGGTGACCAAAGCTGATGGTAGTTGGCGTCCCTGTGGTGATTTCCGTCGCCTGAACAACGCCACCACCTCTGATCGCTACCCAGTGCCGCACATACAAGACTTCTCTGCCCACCTGGCCGGCGCCACCGTTTTTTCAAAAGTGGACCTTGGTGGTAACCACGAACCTTATGGACTCTGTGCTGCGGGACATGCCTTTCTTATTTGTGTATTTGGATGACATTCTGGTGGCCAGTGCGTCCGCAGACGACCACCGGGCGCATCTCCGGCAGTTGTTCGGCCGGCTCAGTGAACATGGTCTCATTATTAACCCGGCCAAGTGCGAGTTTGGCCGGGCGTCCATCACTTTCCTGGGCCACCACGTCACCCCGCAGGGAGCCATCCCCCTACCTGCCAAGGTGGAAGCCGTGGCCAAGTTCCCACGCCCACGCACGGTGAAGTCCCTGCAGGAGTTTCTGGGAATGGTGAATTTCTACAACCGGTTCCTCCCCCACGCGGCCCAACTCATGCGGCCCTTGTACGACGCCTTGCGGGTGGAAAACCGGCAAAGGTTTTGGACTGGTCCCGGAGATGGCTGAGGCTTTTGACGCTGCCAAAACCGCGCTGGCCAATGCTGCTCTGCTGGCGCACCCGTCTCCTACCGCCCCCGTTACACTTACCACGGACGCCTCTGATTATGCTGTTGGGGCTGTGTGTGAACAGTGGGTGGGCGGAGCCTGGCAACCGCTAGCCTTTTTCAGCAGGAAGCTCCGTGACAACGAGAGGAAATACAGCACCTTCGACAGGGAGCTACTTGGTTTGTTCCTCGCTACTCGTCATTTTCGTTTTCTGTTGGAGGGCCGGCAGTTTACGGCTTTTGTCGACCACAAGCCACTGACGTTCGCCATGGCCAAGTCTTCGGAGCCATGGTCTGGTCGACAGCAACGTCAGCTCTCTGCCATCTCCGAATACACCACTGACATTCAGCATGTGGCCGGCAAAGACAATTTCGTCGCTGACTGCCTCTCCCGGGCGGTCACTGGGTCTGTCCACTTGGGCCTCGACTACGCGGCGATGGCTGAGGAGCAGGCTGCAGACCCGGAAGTACAAGCCTACAGAACGGCCCCTACGGCGCTACTCATGGAGGATGTGGCGTTCGACACGGCCAACGCCACACTCCTCTGTGACATCTCTACTGGCCAGCCGCGCCCCATGGTACCTGCTGGCTGGAGGCGTAAGGTTTTTGACACCATCCACGGCCTTTCCCACCCCGGGGTGAAGGCCTCCACCAAGCTGGTGGGAGCCAAGTTCGTCTGGCCAGGCCTGCGTGGGCGTTAGGGCCTGGGCTGCTGCCTGTGTTGCGTGTCAGCGCGCCAAGGTGACTCGTCATACCAAGGCCCCTTTGGCGCCCTTCAAAGTGCCGGAGGCGTTTTGATCATGTGAATGTGGACTTGGTGGGCCCACTTCCCCCCTCCCGTGGTTATACTTACCTCCTCACTATGGTCGACAGGACTACTAGGTGGCCGGAAGTGTGTCCCCTGTCCTCCATTACGTCAGCTGAGGTAGCCCGGCGTTCATTACAGCTTGGGTAGCCCGTTTCGGCACACCGTCCGACCTCTCCTCAGACAGAGGTCCGCAGTTTACGTCAGAGCTTTGGACGGAGCTCGCCGAGGTCCTGGGAGTGAAGGTCCACCGTACCACAGCCTACAACCCACAGAGCAACGGACTTTGCGAGCGTTTTCATCGGGACATGAAGGCTGCGCTCAGGGCCAGCCTTACGGACAACAACTGGGCTGACCGCCTTCCATGGGTCATGCTGGGCCTTCGCTCTGCCCCCAAGGAAGATCTTCAAGCCTCATCGGCCGAGTTGGTGTATGGCCAACCTCTGCGCGTTCCGGGAGAATTCCTTCCAGATGCCACGGTCCGTGGTCGGTTGCCTCACATCGTGCCATGTCCAGGAAAATTGCAGAGGCCTTTGCTCCTGTTCCAACGTCTCGCCACGGTTTTCCCCAAACCTACGTGCCTAAGGCTTTACCGTCAGCCAAATATGTTTTTATCCGCCATGATGGTCATCGTACCCCATTGCAGCCTCCCTACGACGGGCCCTTCCGTGTCCTGACCGGAGGGTCTAAGAACTTTGTTGTGGATATGGGGGGTAGGCCTGAGCGGGTGGCTATTGACCGTCTTAAGCCTGCTCATATGGATGTTGGTGACCGGTTTCAGCTGGCCCAGCCCCCAAGGAGAGGCGCCCTCCTGCGGCCGTCTCGGTCCCTGCCCAAGCCCCTAGCACTGTCCCTGCCCCAACCCGTGGTGTTTGCCACCCTCCTGTTAAGCACAGCCGGTATGGCCGCCGGATCTGTCCACCTGTCCGTTGACTCTAAGGAACTGTTATGAGAGGGACTGTTCGGTTGGGGCATCTGTTAGGACTGGGCCTATTAATTTTGGGTGAATTCTGGGGGGGCCTGTGTAGTGATCTACAAGTTAAGAGTTAGTAGACATTCACCCAGAAGCGGTCTCTTTAAGGGAGCGGGTTTTGAGAGTTCGCGGGCAGTTAAATAGCCGTTAGAAAGTTCTGGCTTGACTGTTGTTTTCGCTGTACAAGTGTGTGAATTAAAAAGTGTTTAGTAAAGAAGACTCGACTCACCTCCGTCTCCTGTCTCATCACTTTACACACTCCACAATGTGATCATAACATATAGGTATAGGTGCTTGTCCCATTTGGTTCTATGTAAGGGGAGGATGGAAGATGTGTTCCAGTTTATTGCGTAATCTGAAATTTTTGAAAAAGACTAGATTATTTTAATTATTTCTTGAGTAGATGCTAGGGGTTCTTGTATAAATAGTAGAATATCATCTGCATAAACTACTTCTAACAACCAGTAAATGTTAATTAAAAGTTAAAAGTTACTTTATTTTCGCCAAAGTAACCCATACAAAAATATACGTTTACAGTTCAACTTATACCATTAGTGATTAGCATTACTATTATTTTCTAGCATATATGAGTTCATTCTTGACCAAAACACATTACTAGATTTGTTTATTTCTTTAAGACAGCGTACAGTCTACATTAAGCCGGAGCAGAGATGCTTGTACCAGATTATAGCTTAACAGCTAATTTCCATCTGTAGTCCTATATTGTACATGTTTTTAGTGGTAGGGGAAACCGGAGTACCCGGAGGAAACCTACGCAGACACAGGGAGAACATGCAAACTCCACACAGAAAGGCCCTGCCCTGGATGGGAATCGAACCCAGGACCTTCTTGCTGTGAGGCAGAAAGGCCCTGCCCTGGATGGGAATCGAACCCAGGACCTTCTTGCTGTGAGGCAGGCGTGCTAACCACTTTGCCACTGTGCCGCCACATCAGGAAGGAATGCTACAATTACTCCCAAAACTAATTGTAATAATAAATAGTTACACAGATGGCTCTTCAGTTTGAGGTCCTCGTGCATCGCAGACGTGGTACAAGATGCCCCTCACAAACAGAGTAATGTAGTTTACGCAGTTCAGTGAAGAGTGCAGGGAAAAACAGAATTGCAAGTACTTTGTACTTTGCCAGAACAGAGCCAATAATGACCCTTACGGCTCTTTTCTGTAAAAGACTAATTGGATTGATATATTCTTTACAAGCATTTCCCCAAACTTCAACACAGTAGGTCAGGTATGGAACAATCAAGGAGTTATACAAAATAAACAATGCTTTATGTAACTCAGTAATAGTTTTACAGATTTTTACCTTTATACAGTTTGTATGTGGTTTCTACGTCAAAATGTTAATAGAACTTAGCCACCCATTACTATAGCCCTCCAAATTAATATTTCTTTTCCAATAGACAAATGCACAGTGTTGAATGTGTTTATGAACAAAAACATGTTACTTGTTTTTTTGTAAATGTGTTTCCTTTTCTATCTTTATATACCACCAATTTAACTTTATAATAAACTTTACAATTAAACAAAAAAAGCTAAATTATGTCTAATAATATATATATTTTAATTAACTTAAATCAATATTGCCCCTGTGCACTGTTGCAACCTTCCCCTCTTGTGGGGTCAGTTGCAACTGAGTCCAAATTGTAAATATAATATTATACTATGTACACATGTTACAGTGTGGCTAACACACAAACAGTCTCTGAGAAAGAAAAAATAAAATGTGAAAAATGTTGCAACCGTCCCCGCTCTTCCCTTTTCTTCATTTATTACCCCACCTCGGGTCATTGTTAAACTGACCTAATGTTCTATACCCAGGCACTGACATCAAACATGTGTTAATGTACAATTTGCAATTTCTGCTGGCTAATGCTAATTTTTTATTCATTTGCAAAAGCAGATAACTCTGTTTTTTTTTTTGTTTTTTTTTATTATCACAAACATTTTTTTCTATTATTTGCCAAAGGTGATATCAGTCAAACCAAACCTGAGTGGCTGTGACCAATTAGGACCACAAAAGGACCCAAAATGGATTTGGGCTTTGAAAACTGCACTATGCAAAGAATAAATTACAATCCTCAATTAACTGATTTTCAAAATGGCTTTTATCAGTTTTTGCAAATGAACTCTTCAATTGTAGTTTGTATTAAGGGCATATAATTCAAAAATAAATTATTGATTTTTTAAATTAATAATACACCTGTGGTCTGGTCTTTGCCATTGATATCAATGAATAACAGTTATGACCATGATTTACAACAGGTAACCTTGGGTGTAACCAAAGGTGTCCTCAGCGCAAGCATCCTCGCTGATAAGGTGACAGTTAAAGGTGAGCTGTGTGTGTGTGTTGGAAAAGAAGGAAGTTTTGTTTTATGTATTGAGCACAAAATATTTGGAATTGGTTTCTACTTCGTAACTGTCCAGACGCTTTCTTTTTAATCGTTTTAGAAAACGTACCTAACAAACAAAATGCGCACATGTAACGCTTTCTTGCTATATTATGGGCTAAAGTGTTTAATTTTGGATAACATTTGACTATAGGCAGAAAAACCAGGTTGTATAAGGAGCTTGACAGTATGAAATAATGGGTGAAACAAAAGGGCATTGGCAATAATGAAATATATCTAATATACAAGAGTACAGAATGATAATAATAATAACAATATTAATAAACAATAATAACAGAATGTTCAATCAAATACAGTGCAGCAGAAAAGGGGTGGTACCCAGAAGACTGTTCATTTGTTCTTTTATAACCACATTTCTCAAAATAGAAATTATAGAGATGATCCCTTAACATATAGTCCTTTTTGGGTTTCTCCCCATACAGTTCAGTGCAAGTTTTCCCAAAAAATTAAAGGGCAGAAGGTGTAGTCCTCAATCATTCCATTGGGAAAAAATAGGAAAAGTTCATCCTACCTGCTCACCATCCAGTGTTCAGTGGTGGAATCCCAATCCCACATAAAAACCTGACCGCTGAATCTAAGTGCTTTGTTCAAGAGTTTTCGAAGGAAAGATGCATCCACATGTGTGAATCTGCCGTGTTTATGCCCAGCCACAGTGAGAGCGCAACAGGAAGTGCTCCGGTATTTATCTTCCCCGGGTTCAGGTGTATCCAATCTGCCCCTCTGTTGACCGGGTTACACACAGGCACACAGTAAAAAAAAAAAACTCACAGCGGTCAACTCACAGCAGAGGTATCCAAAACGACATAGGCAAACTCAAAGATAAACGCAGAGGAGCTGAGAAAACACAGGAAATAAATGACTGGAATCACACAGATGTGAAGGCAGACAAAGACCAGGAACTGAAACCTGAGACAGGGACGGCAAAAAGAAAATCAGATAGTGGACTTTAAGGGCTAGTTTAAACAAACAGTATTATCCATTTCTGGCGGCAATGATTACTTGAAATTGAATTAATGAGATATACATTAATAGAAATTTCCTGTGGGTTTCCTCAGGGATACTCCGATTTCCCACAACATCAAAACTTACTGGGCAGCCCCTGGTGGCAGCTGCCGACAATGATTTTTCCCATGGGGATAATAAAGTAATAATATTAATCTGGAACATACTCTTATGAAGATGGTGTGTAAAAAAAATGAGTAATGTTACGGGATATTACACGTTATTTAAAGTGCCAAAAATAAAAGATTGTCTACATTAACAGATAGGATTTTATCAATTTTCTGGCCAATTCTCTGCCAGAATTGCTACTGTTTCTAAAACTAAATATAATGTCAAATCCTTTTAAATGACAGGAAATGGAGAGTCAGAGCTCACTCTGGAGTCCCACAGCCTGTCATTTCTTAATGACCTGCTGGCGAGAGTGTCCTATAAGAGCACCGTTTACCACGTGCACACAGGAGATCTTGGTAAGTTACCACAGTTTTATCACTCTGCAATGATAAATTGAAGTGATAAATATTGTTGTAAACAGCAGTATTTTTTTCTGTGCCTAGTCACCTTTAGTTTTGAGAACCATACAGCTTTGTTTCCCGTTGTCATCAAGCAGCCTGAGCTGCCGGTCTTGTACGATATAGGAACAGGTAAAAACACACTTCTAAATAAATCACACTTTATTATGTCCTGCTTTTCACACAGAAATTATTTTCAAGTAACACCATTAAAAGAAACACATTAAAGACACAATAACTTACACAGGAGATAATTTTATTCTAAATACTATATATATATATATATATATTAGCGCTGGGCAACGATTAATGCATTTAATCGCGATTAATCGCATTATACACAAAATTTAAATGAATGAAAAAAAAATGAAAATGAATTAAAAATTAGTGTACTGCATACTTTTATTTTAAAAGAACACTTTTTACAGCAGTTAAAGGTTAGTGGCAGTTAAAATATTTCTTGTAAATCTCAACTTAAACATTAATGTAATCAAATTAAAGATTAAATCCAAAAATATTTGCCACTGACAGGGCATTAATATTTTGTTTAGTTTGTTATAGAAAAACAAGTTATGTCCAGAGCCTCAATCATAACAATATAACAATATAAACAATATAAATGTCTCTCTTGTGTTTTAATTACATGTGTATGTGACTACAGTTCCCACGCGTTTCACACACCCTCTCCGGCCACGTTGAGTTGAGTTGTGCACGTTTCACTTGTAAAACTCAAGGGTGTATGGGTAATGTAGTCTCTGCTGTCGGTGGGACAAATTAGGAAGTGTGCATTGTTAATGGCGCTCTGGAAAGCCGCAGCTCAGACAAAGGATTAAAACCTCTATTAAAACAGATGTCCAAATGAGCGTATCGGTACGCTAAAAGCACGTTCTGGGCGCACGGAGAAGTGGCGGTACTGAATACTAGTATGTGAGCGGTGCGGAGGAAGGGGAGTGGGAGCGGAGCTAGGAGCGGAGTTGTGTGATTTTGCCAGGTGCGAGGAGCGGATTTTTTAAATGTTGGAGCGTTGTGATTTTCTCCCACTCCGAAACGCTCCACTATCGCTCAATTACCAATCACGAGCCAGGAGTCCCTGCATCTTCTGATCAGACACTGGTGTTATTAAAAAAAAAAAAAAAAAAAAGCGAGGAGCGGAAAACAGTACACCCAGAGCGGAGCTTGAGCGGAGTAATTATGAAATATTTTGAGCGTGGAGCGCAAATTCTTCCCGCTCAGCTCCGCTCACATACTCCGGCCCACTTAAAGCACTGGATGAGGTTGCGATCCTAAGAATGTTCTTCAGACCGACATCTTTCACCATACTAATTGGCCGACGTTAACGCGCGATAAAATAATTGTCGGCGTTAATTCATTAATGCGTTAACGCAAAAATAACGCGTTAACTTGCCCAGCTCTAATATATATATATATATATATATATTCAAATGTGACTTTATTATCAAATGCAGGGATGTTGCCAGGAATTTTGTGCCCCATGAAAAGATCTCACACTGGGCCCCACCACCACAACCTCTACCGTATTACTGTAACTAGAAGTGATGCTTGGTGTAGAGCTTTGAAGGAACTTACGAGGCAAGAGACACAGTTAAACACAAAGGTCGACACAAAAAGATAAATGATAATGGATTCGGGGGGTCTGGGGTGTATTTTAACAGCTGTTATGATATTACTATAGAGCAAGTACAATTTGGGGAACTGTTAGTTTTTCTGACTCGACATATTTAAAGATAGGCTGGGTAAAAGTAAATGAATGAGAATCTCCACAGAGCCTGGATACAGAAATTTCTCACATTCTGAAACATATCAAGGTTAAGAACTGACATTTTATTATCTATAATAATCAATGACTATTGACTATTAATGTGAGTGAGTTAGGCCTGCTTTTAATACTGTAGACCCTACAATAAGGGGTTGTTACCTTTGTATTTAATGGATGACAAAATAATGTTTAAAATTAGTTTGTGGTCTATTATTTCTACATTTTAGACTGTGGACATCACTGCAGCTGCCTGGCCTTTGACCCCTCCCTTCTGCGTGTCTCTGTTCTAATCTGGCAGGACCTTTAACAGGATGGATAAAATTCTCTGTGACTTGTCTGAGTGTTATTAGCTTTAATGTTGGCTCTAAACATAAGCAGACACTTAGTGTTTGTGTTCTTGCTGTAAATGTCTCTAAATCCACTTCTGATCTGGTCTTATTCTGTCTCTAGTCTTCAGCCTCATGTCACTGACCTCTGTGTCCCACAGCTACATTAACTCATAATTTTTAGATTCGATTAATAAAGGTCTCTCGCTGTGAATATTTTACATTGTGTTGTGAATCTGGCGCTGCTGCCTGTTTCCCTTGTGGGACTAGTGCAAACAGGTCTGAGATCAGTTTAACTGTCACAGAGCAGGGGCTTAGACCACCGCTGTAAGAGGGGCCCAAAGGAGAAACTGTAGAGGATTTAGGGGAAAAAACTGGGGTTAAAAATCAAGACCAAGTCAAAGCTCAACTCATAAAATCAACTCCTTCAAATGACTGGAAAAAATTAACTGGAAAATATGTCCTAATTTGATTATTTTGAATAGTAAATGTGTGTGCAACAGCTTTGTGCGCCTGGTTTGACAGTGGGACTGAACCCTTGAAACTGAAGGAAGGGGGGTCTCAGATAAAAGTTGAATGAAGGTTTTTTTTTTAAACAAAACAAAACAAAAAAAACTAAATCATAAGTTTTATTTGTGAACAATGAACAAAACAATCACTTGATGTAAATCAGTTCTGTAAACATATTTTTGTTTTATGTAATGTATTTGGAAAAAGACTAAAAGGTATCCAGCATAAACATATTTATTCTTACCATTAATGTAATTCACCTTGTGTCGTGTCTGATACTGAACCCTCAGACTTCAGCACGATTGTATGCAACAAGTCACAAACACACAACCAGTTCAGTGCCATAGAGTCTTTATTGTAACGACAACAAACAACCCGAGTAGACTATCCCCAGCTCTGCTAAAGATTTTACATCGAACTTGAGCTTTTATACAGTTTTCACATGACAGCTTCACAATTTCCACAACTTCATTTCTTCAGGGGGGCAGAAGACCCTAGTTCCCTTGTGCCAGGCACCCATGTCTTTATCTTTAATCAGATCTTCCCTGTGTGTGTGTGTGTGTGCATTAAACTAATCATGTTTTAAACCATACACTCTGACATTATGGTTTAATAAACCATACAAAAGTATAAATATAAATATATATATAATATAAATGCATGCATAAATTAAAAACTAAATAAGTATACAGAAATAAAACACATAACATCCAAAATATTACACCACACTTGCTTGTTGATGCATTGCTATTGTTGTTCTGCCAGATAGCAAGAAAACAAAAGCTGTAAAATGTCAAAAAAATTACATAATTAATATTTATTCTGTTGGCATTTTTAGCCCTATGTGCTGCTCACAGTACAGATTGTAAATGTTTGCATGGCAAACAAACTGTTACCTATCCCCAGAGCTTGTGGTATTGGAAAAAAAGCCTATATTACATTACAGAACACATTTGGAACAAATATGCTCATAAATTATAAGTCATACCCTGGCAGAATTTGTAATTTTTGAGCCATTTTTCAGAGAATATGAATGATGACACAACAATCTTTTCTTTCACTCATAGTTAATGTTTGGGTGAAGCCATTTTATTGTCAAACAATTGTGTTTACTCTTTTTAAATCATAATGACAACAGAAACTACCCAAATGACACTGATCAGAAGTTTATATACCTCAGTTCTTAAAACCGTGTATTGCCACCTTTAACATCAATGACAGCTTGAAGTCTTTTGTGGTAGTTGTGGATGAGGCTCTTTATTTTCTCAGACAGTAAAGCTGCCCATTTTTTTGGCGAAAAGCCTCCAGTTCCTGTAAATTCTTGGTCTGTCTTGCATGAACTGCACATTTGAGATCTCCTCAGAGTGGCTCAATGATATTAAGGTCAGGAGACTGAGATGGCCAGTCCAGAACCAGAATTGTTGCCATGTTGGAACGTCCAAGTACGTCCCATGCACAGATTCCGGGCTGATGAGTGCAAATGTTCCTCCAGTGTTTTCTGATAACATGCTGCATTAATCTTTTCCTGTGCGATCCACCTCCATGTTTCACAGTAGGAATGATTTATCATCATAGGCCTTGTTGACTCCTCTCCAACTGTAACATGTATGGTTGTGGCCAAAAAGTTCAATTTTGGTCTCATCACTCCAAAGTGCTTCCTTATTGTGCATCTTGAAACAGCCACAACACTTTTATTCATAAAGTCCTGTATTTCAGCTGAAGGTATTTGTGGGTTTTTTGTTGCATTTTGAACAATTTTCCTGGCAGTTGTGGCTGAAATTTACCTTGGTTTGGTTTCAATTGCTGATTGGCATTCTCAATTCCTTGGATATCTTTTTATATCCCTTTCCTTTTTTATATATGGTTTAATTACCTTTTTCCGCAGATCCTTTGACAATTCTTTTGCTTTCCTCTTGACTCAGAATACAGAAACATCAGTGCAGCACTGGATGAAAGAACAAGGGTCTGTCAGGAAACTCACTTACCTTTTATACACACACTGACACATTACAAACAAATCACAGGTGAAGATGGTTACCTTTAGTAGCCATTCAAACCTGTTTGTGTTACTTGTGTGCATGTTATCAGGAAAAAAATTACTAGGGAACTTTTGATCAGGGTCATTTGAGTAGTTTCTGTTGTCATTATAATTTTAAAAGAGTAAACACAATTGTTTGACAAAAAATGGCTGCACCCAACCACTAACTATGAGTAAAAGAAAAGTTTTTGTGTTATCATTCATATTCTCTGAAAAAATATCACAAATTCTGCCAGGGTATGTAACTGGTAACTGGTGAGTCAGGTGCTCCCTAACAACATTGGGTTTTCAAAGTTTGCAAGTTTACTTGTGGCTGGTGCATTGAGTTCAATTGACATTAAAAGAAAAAAAAAGGCAAAAAAATTATTAGAAAACAAAAGAAAGGCCAAAGCTATTACAAAAAAGGACCAAAGGATGCTAAACCAGACCAGGAGGTTAGGTCACTTTGGGAAATGATGAACTTTACGATGCACTATATCACTTGTGAGACAGGTAAATGTCAACACTGATGACTGTTTGCAATCTTCTTTATCCCAGACATCAACTCTCAAGTCACCATTGCCACTAAGACCTTCCTCCGCTACGACGCGCTCAAAGTCCTGCTGAGCAGCATCCGCACCTTTTATAGCAACATAACAGTGATCATTGCAGATGACAGCTTTGAACCTGAGAAAATAGTAGGAGAGCACATTCAGCACTACATCATGCCACCAGCTCAGGTAGCACTCATACTCACAATCATACTGCTGTGTGCATAAATGCAAAACATGCACACAGCAGTATCTTTGTCTGTATGCTAACTTTGATCTTTAATGATTTGGTGACA
Organism: Perccottus glenii; assembly: GCA_024416835.2. Taxonomy (NCBI): domain Eukaryota; kingdom Metazoa; phylum Chordata; class Actinopteri; order Gobiiformes; family Odontobutidae; genus Perccottus; species Perccottus glenii. The sequence continues at coordinate 23,953,480 of CM044553.2, forward strand.
CTCCTCTGAATGTCTGACCTATTAAATGTGTCTTCTTCTCTTTCTTTAGGGCTGGTTTGCTGGCAGGAACCTCGCAGTTTCTCAAGTCACAACCAAATATTTTCTGTGGGTGGATGACGACTTCCAGTTCACTGAAAATACAAAAATAGAGAAGCTGGTGGAGGTCATGGAGGCAGTTCCTGAGTTAGATGTGGTAAGTTCTATTGATCTAATACTGAGATCATAAGATCCCCAATTGCAGGTGCTAAATAGCATCTGCAGTTTGTAGGTCTGTTACCTGTGAGTTGCTATGAGAAATTGTGTGACTGATAACAGGTGCAAATGTGGGCCAGGCCGTGGTATGCAAATGAGGGTTTAGTATTTATAGAATAAGCAGTGTAAATTATCATGACATGCTTTTCTTTTAAGCAGACAATGCAACTTATATATTATCTGTTAATGTTGTGACAGATAGAGAGCCTATCAACTGTGGTCACTCAACCCAGTTCAGCTGGATAAGCAGCAGCACCCAATGGATTCATATACTATTTTAGTTCCTGCAGTCTTGATGAGTCATATAGTGGAAGCTAAATGAATTCATTTTCTCCACCTTGTACTTTGAGAACACCCCATTGTACAAAATCACTAAATTATTTTAGTAAATATTTTCCATCCATTTTTTGCAAACTCTATCCACTTGTGCTTTAGTACATTCTAAGTTTCAGTCAATCAAGCCCATAAAGTATAATCTGATGACAGTTGTTTTGTTTCACACCAGGTTGGCGGCTCAGTGCAAGGAGACCAGTTTTATTTTACACTTGAGTATGACCAGGGTGAGGAGAAAGAGGGCGGCTGCTTGTACAGGAAGTCTAATGGAAAGTTCCACCCACTGCCTGGTCACCCTCAATGCTCTCTGGTCAGTGGTGTTGTCAATTTCTTCCTGGCTCGTACAGATGCCGTCCAGAGGGTGAGATTTGACCCTCAACTCCAGAGAGTAGCACATTCAGGTAAGTGTGCAGCAGACAAAATATGCAGGATTCATAATCAGATAAAATGAATATGCAGGTTATATCTTGTAAAATATACATTTTATCTTTCCTTTTATCTGACGTTATTGTCTTTGTTGCGGTCTCAGTTGTAAGGTCTAGGATGAAAGGGACACGTAACATAAAAGATTGCAATAATTGATTTAACACAAATATACTCGCAAAATAACTAATACAGAGAAATGGGGAGCCTAGTAACCAAGGAAACAATAGTTAAACTAAGGAAATGGCTCTCCCCACTCTGAACCAAAACTATAACTACAGAGGAACAAGACAAAGTGGTGTGTATGCCCTAGCCCAGCATCCCTGGCTTAGCCACTCAACGAGATGGAGACAAAGAAGCCAGAAGCTAAAAACATCTGTATCTGTAGACAATGGGGCACAGTGGTTTAGATGGTAGAGTGTTCGTCCTGTAACTGGAAAGTTGGTGGTTCTTCCCAGAAGCCTTCTTTACCCAGTTTATACTGTTGTTGTGTCCTTGGGCAAGACACTTAACCCACCTTGCTTCCAGTGACACAGCTCCGGTTTAAAAAAGTGTTGCTCTGGTGTATGAACGTGTGAGAGTGTTGTTCTGGTGTATGAACATGTGAGAGTGTTGCTCTGGTGTATGAACGTGTAAGAGTGTTGCTCTGGTGTATGAACGTGTGAGAGTCTTAATCTGGTATATGAACGTTTGAGAGTGTTGCTCTGGTGTATGAACATGTGAGAGTGTTGCTCTGGTGTATGAAAGTGTGAAAGTGTTGCTCTGGTGTATGAACGTGTGAGTGTGTTGCCCTGGTGTCTGAATGTGTGAGAGTGTTGCTCTGGTGTATGAACGTGTGAGAGTGTTGCTCTCGTGTTTGAAAGTAAGAGAGTGTTGCTCTGGTGTATGGACTTGTGAGAGTATTGCTCTGGTGATGAATGTGTGAGAGTGTTGCTCTGGTGTATGAACATGTGAGAGTGTTGCTCTGGTGTATGAACGTGTGAGAGTGTTGCTCTGGTGTATGAACGTGTGAGTATGAACGTGTGAGAGTGTTAATCTGGTGTATGAACGTTTCAGAGTGTTGCTCTGGTGTATGAATGTGTGAGAGTGTTGCTCTGGTGTATGAACATGTGAGAGTGTTGCTCTGGTGTATGAACGTGTGAGTATGAACGTGTGAGAGTGTTAATCTGGTGTATGAACGTTTCAGAGTGTTGCTCTGGTGTATGAACGTGTGAGTGTGTTGCTCTGGTGTATGAACGTGTGAGAGTGTTGCTCTGGTGTATGAGCGAGTGTGTTGCTCTGGTGTATGAACGTGTGAGAGTGTTGCTCTGGTGTATGAACGTGTGAGAGTGTTGCTCTGGTGTATGAACGTGTGAGAGTGTTACTCTGGTGTATGAACGTGTGAGAATGTTACTCTGGTGTATAAACGTGTGAGAGTGTTACTCTGGTGTATGAACGTGTGAGAGTGTTGCTCTGGTGTATGAACGTGTGAGAGTGTTGCTCTGGTGATGAATGTGTAACAGTGTTGCTCTGGTGTATGAATGTGTGAGAGTGTTACTCTGGTGTATGAACGTGTGAGAATGTTACTCTGGTGTATAAACGTGTGAGAGTGTTACTCTGGTGTATGAACGTGTGAGAGTGTTGCTCTGGTGTATGAACGTGTGAGATTGTTGCTCTGGTGTATGAACGTGTGAGATTGTTGCTCTGGTGTATGAACGTGTGAGAGTGTTACTCTGGTATATGAGCATGCACTGTCCCAATCAAATAAATTATTACAAAAATAAATATAAATGATATACCAACTGCTGCGACTAACTGGCCACTGTCCAGGTTGTACCCTGCCTCAGGCCCAAAGTTGCTGGGATAGGCTCCAGTCACCCGCGACCCCTAACGGGACTAAGCGGTAGAAAATGAATGAATGAATGAATGATATACCAACTGACCAAAAAGAGAGGGAGAGGTTTCAGAAATAGAGATAGTCGGACTCACCTCCATGCACAGCCTGGGCTCTGGAACCACACTCCTCAAGAGAGGCTGGACTCTCCACTACTCTGGAGTGGCCTGCGGTAAGAGGCAGCGGGCTGGTGTGGGTTTGCTTATAGCCCCCCAGCTCAGCAGCTATGTGTTGGAGTTGACCCAGGTAAACGAGAGGGTCGCTTCCCTGCGCCTTCGGGTCGGGGATAGGTCTCTCACTGTTGTTTGTGCTTACGGGCCAATGGCAGTGCAGAGTAACCTTCTTGGAGTCTCTCAGAGGGGTGCTGGGAAGTGCTTCGACCGGGGACTTTGTGGTTCTACTGGGGGACTGTAACGCACACAGTGCATTGACACCTGGAGGGGCGTGATTGGGAGGAACAGCCCCCCTGATCTGAATCCGGGTGGTGTTCTGTTATTGGACTTCTGTGCTGGTCACAGTTTGTCCATAACGAACACCATGTTCAGACATTAGGGTGTCCACCAGTGCACGTGGCACCAGGACACTCTAAGCCGGAGGTCTGTAATTGAATTTGTGCTTGTTTTATCTGAAAAGGTTAAGTAACATTAAATCAGATTCTTCCATTTGTTGTTTTTTAAAAATGAAAATTTATATCACTATGAATGTCACATTTTTTCTTAGATACAGGGTAGCTTAAATTACCTGACACTATTATCCAAGGCGACTTACATGAAGGTTCCATTCACCAGTGTTACAGCTGGAACACCACTATAGGCAAGGTGGGTTAAATGTCTTGCCCAAGGACACAATGACAGTATGAACTGTGGGGAGAGCGGGACTCGAACCGCCTACCTTCCGGTTGAAGGACGACCGCTCTACCACTGAGCCACTGCGCCCGTATTATACATACATGTGTGATCCCCACAACAATAAGTTAAAAGGAAAATAAATAAGAGCAGCATAAATATCAATAACCAATTAAGATGTTTAAAATCTGGGCGGCAGTAGCTCAGTGGGTAGAGCGGTTGTCCTTCAACCGGAAGGTAGGTGGTTCGATTCCCGCTCTCCCCACAGTTCATACTGTCGTTGTGTCCTTGGGCAAGACACTTAACCCACCCTGCCTCCAGTGGCTGTAACACTGGTAATTACATTAGAACAATGTAAGTTGCTTTGGATAAAAGCGTCAGCTAAATGAATAAATGTAAAATCTGCATACATAAGTTAAAATTCTTGTTTTTGGTCTTTGGTGCTTTATATTTATGATGGGAAGACATGTTATTTATTGTGCAGATGCACATGAGCTACTTACTTTAATTGTCTTCTTTTTACTCTAGAGTTCTTCATGGATGGGCTGGGCTCCTTGATGGTTGCCACCTGTAACGATGTGTCTGTAGGCCATCAGCCAAAAACTGGCAAGAACAATCCTGCCTCCTATGCCAAATTCAGAAGTTCATCTAAGAATGACATTGAGTTCAAATTTCAGCTTCACTTCTTTAAAAACCACTTGAAATGTATCATGTTTGGGTAGACTTCTGACTCGGGGATAAGCAGGTTGAAACTGTCACACAATGGACACTATAACTGTGGTTAAATCCTACTCCAAGAATTCTTTTAAATTCTCATTTTTTAAATTATATTTCTGTCTTTATATTTTTGTCATAATGATGTAATTTCTGTAACTTTCATGTTTAAAAGTTACATTATTTTTTCTAGCTAGTCAGTATATCTTTGGCCAGCTCTGCTTGGCTACAAATTTAATGATATCATATTGAAAATATCGTCTGTAACTTGTTTCACTAAGTCAGTTCAATAATCTGACAAGTTACCAATGATAAAGCATGTCGTAAGACTGATCAGAGGGAGGGAGAGAAAAGAGGCAAAACACCGGTTTTGTGGTTCAGTCAGTTCTCTTTCTCAAAGCTTTATTTTTAGGATACACAGTTTATATACAGTGGCAGTGTGACAAACATGGTCTAATGTTAGCTATATGTCAGAAAGTTCTGTAGTTAGTGGTGCAGCTACCAATCACAGAATACATTCAGAACATGTTATTTAAAATTGTTTCATGCTATACCATAAAGAGAAAGGCACATAAGTTTCTAACGCAACAGAGCAACATGTGAATCATTTCTCAAAAAGCATTCCACCTGTAGTAAATGTGGAAAATTAAGTGGAAGTTCGAGAACCAAGGGAGACACAAACCGACAAGGACATTGTGTTAAAAGTGAAGACTTAGAATAATTATGAATAAAAAGTAAAATGTTTAAGAGTGATGTTAAAGTTAAATATATTTCAATGATGTTTTGGAAGTATGGAAGAATAAAGAGTGTTAAGAGTAAAAGAAAACCAAGAATTTAAATCTAAATAGGCCTAGAATCAGGAAGCTAAAATATAGGTCAAATTCTGTGTCTGTGAGCAGAGCACAGGAAGTCATGACACACAGTGACACACACAGAGACAGATACGATTAAAGTACACACAGAAGGTTCACAAAAGACACGGCAAATAAAGTTCACAGAAGGGCAGTGCCACTCACAGAGTTCACAGAGGACAGAGACACACACAGAGTGTAAGGACGGCAAGAACACACAAAGTTCACAAAGTACGGGGACACAGAGTTCACAGGAGACAGTGACAGAAGGAGTTCAAAGAGGGCAATGTGTCAGAGCGTATGTGTGTCGATGCCACGCCTACACCCTGTTAAGACCTATAAAAGGAGGCTTGAATCTCCAGCGAACGGGTCTTGCTGATTCCCTTTGATTCAGGGGCAACCCTGTATCAAAGTATGGACAGCATAGACCCCACTCTTGCTTTTCCTTCTGGACTCTGGCTCTCTTTCTACTTCTCTCTATTTTCCCTTCTTACTCTTTCTTTTACTTCAGGGGTTGAAAAACAGTCCTCCCAAAGGAAACTTAATTCCTGGCTGGGTTTAAATCGTCTTTCCATCAGACCCAAAAGTCTGCTTAGGGTTGAATTTGAAGACCAGACTGCCCCGCAAAAACTAAATTCAACCTACAATCTATAACTTAGATTCAACAGCAAACTCTAAAACTCACTCTGACACCCAACCTGAACCATACATGTTGAAAGCATATAACTATGTTATATTGTAAGGTGTAAGATGTTTTATTGTGAGCAAGGAATTTAATTTTAAGCAAGAAATTTAATTGTAAGGAATTTAATTTTCCATGTTAAGTTTCATACTGTAACCTTTGTTTAATCCTTTAATAAAAACCTAGTTTCAAACTAGGATAAAGACATATTCATTCTCCAGGTCGTTCTTTAAATTCCTCCCAGCCTCTCCCATCGGCACAGAGGTCTGATTCTAAGAATCAGACTCACTAACAGGCAGGCTGTCCGAATCGTCCACTGAACATCAGAATAACAGGGAGATTCGACCGCCGCACATAAGCCTAAGGTAAGTCCTCTACTAAAATCCTCTATAAAAAAGATGGGACTGTCTTGAGGGATAGCGCTCATTAGAGGAGTCACACACTTGGGGCCCAATTTTATAGACGGAGCTGTTTTAGGTTTAGACCAGGCTTTAATCAACCGACTAGCTAGTGTTATCCTGATACCACCTGAAAAGAGATACCCTCAACAAACGAGAGAAAGGGGTTGTTAAAATAATTAAAGGGTTCGGATCACAAACGAGACAACGGAGACCGTACATGGTAAATTTAGGAATGAAAGACCGGTTTAATTCTTGCAAGAATGAACCAAATCACATGGTTAACATGTTTACAACACATGAAGCTTTTATAGGTGTACATTATGCCCGCCTCTCAGCTCCAGGGTCGTGGATGGACGTGTAATGAGTGTCAGTCATAGATGTGAATAAGTTTACGTGTACATGTCACTAAGTGTACAGGACAGAGTGTCCCTGAACAATGATTACATGTAGTGCAAAGTGATGTCTTTGTCTTGTTTGGATTAGCATGGCGCCAATAGGAGATACAGCTAAAGACATTAAGTTATACTTGTGGATAAGCATCTGAACTGGTGCAAAGGTGAGAGCATAATATCTAATATACAATTATTATGACATCTTCCTCCTCTTTATGCTTGACCATAAGGTAAATGACCTATCGCTGGGGAAAAGTCTCCTGCCCACCCCATCTGCCGTAGGCGGTGTCAATTCACTTTTGAGGAGGTTTGACCATAAAATTAAAGACAATAAATACACCAATGTATAACAGGGTTACTATTTTAGCAGTGTAACCACTATAGGGACCAAGACAAGAAAGTAAAACTGATGAATCCATTTGTACATCAAAATTCAATAAATCAGAGACACAGAATCACTCCAAAACAACAAATAAAAATCAAAAATGCCGGAGATGAACTGGTCGACCCATTCGGACTCAGAGCTCCGGCCTGACCCTGCCTATCCACCTCTGTCCCTGAAACGAAAAGAAACAAAACATGGAGTGAGACATATGCACATTCAGAATAATAATAATAATTAAAACCGCAAGCGGCGATAAAGGCCCTCGCCTCCCTTGAGACCGTGGGGACACATGCACTCGGAGGATTGCATTTCGTGTTTTAAATCGTAAACTTCACGGTAATGTCAAATAACCGGGCCTGTGCTACTGCTGGGGCCTGCTACACAACCTTGTAATTTAGAGTTGAAGGTCTCCACAATCCCTTTTTTTCCTGGAAGCTGTCTAAACCTTTGAAAATAATAGATTATGCTTGGGCTAAGGCGAGAAAAACAAAGTACTGGCTGGAGATTTGAGATGACTCAGGAATCGCTGCACCCCCTGTTTAAAAAGGCAAAATGTAAATATTACTTGTCTAAAAGTACAAGGTTACAAGTTCCAAAGGATTCTGAGGAGTTTTCTAAGACTCTAGCCGTGGCTCTGGAGGGGCCTCCTCTAAAGGAAGGATCCTGGCAATTGGGAAATGGCATTTATTTCCCAAAGAAATGGCTGCCTCTTCACAGACTCATAACGACCACAGCCACAAATGTATCAAAAACAAATTGATAACTTTTTTGGCACACATCTCTAGATGATACTCGCTAAATTTGGAGCTGTTTAGATGAAAAGCCTTTAGACACAAGGTGCAATTTAGGTGGTCACGCATTCCACCCAACATAGTAGATTTCCTGTTGAGTTTACGGTATGGCTGTAATAAACTTTTCTGTTTTCCCTGAGGTGTCCTATGGATGTAGCAAGTTTTGTATTTCTACATTGGAAAAATTTACTTTCATTTTCCATAGGCCCAATGTATTTTGACTTTTCTAGGGTCGCCACTGAGTCATTTTTCGTATATTCTTTTAGGGACTTCAAATACATAATTTTTTCGCCGGGCTTGAAGTCTGGGACCAATAAAAATGACTTTAAGTTGCACGTTTACTGGGTCAAATTGAGGATCATTTTGCAGAAAAATTATAATAAAAAAAAATATACCGAATTATAATAAAAAAAAAATATAACTCGAGCAAAAAAGTCTAGAAAAACACTTGTCTATTTTACATACATGTGTTTAGCTCATTTTGCCCAAGTTTGGTGTCTGTGGAATGAAGCAGCTATTTTCTGTGTTCTTTTAAAAAAGAGGTGTATTTTAAGTCGGTTCACATTTTCAATTCAAAATGGCCGCCTTCCCGTGTGTGATAGGGTATGGACCCATTGGCTTTTTTTGTTCATAAGCCCATGCCGGATGTGTGTACCAAGTTTCATTTGCCTACGACAAACTAATATTTTCACTTCCCATTAACTTTTTCCACATATTTGTGACGTTGCTATGGCAACACATTTATAGATAGGGGGTGGTTGTCATTGGCTTTTATGCTCGTCATGACATAAGAGATGTGTGTACCAAATTTCATGTCTCTATGACAAACTAAATTCGTGGGTCCCATTATAAGTTTGTAGGGGCGCTGGAGAGCCATTTCTAAAGATAACCCTTTTATTTACATATCTTTGTGTTCAGGTCATGAATGTGCACAAACGCCTTTTTGGGTCCAACTCGATCCGAGAAGGCGTTTGAGAGTTAAGAGACATTTTATTTTCACAAAAATGGCCACCTCGTTACAGGCTTGCCACACCCACACCGGATAAGATATCAGAAAAAAAGTCACAACTTTGGTTGGCACACGTGTCTAGATGATACTCACCAAATTTGGGGCCATTTAGATTAAAACACAATGATTTGCATCTTTCTGCGCAAGGGGTAAGATTTTAGTGGCCGCGTGTTTCACCCCACATGGCGGACCTCCTGTTGAGTTTAGGGTGTGGCTGTCATAGACTTTTCTGTTTGCCCTGAGGTGTCCTATGGATGTACCAAGTTTAATTTTTCTACGTTGGAAAAAAGTTACTTTCACTTTCCATAGGCCCAATGTATTTTGACACTGAGTCATTTTTCGTATTTTTTTTTCGGCGACTTCAAATACATTAATTTTTCGCTGGGCTTGAAATCTGGGACCAATACAAATGACTTTTAGTTGTACGTTTCCTGGGTTAAATTGAGGATCATTTTGCAGAAAAAATATGATAAAAAAATATATACCGAATTATAATTTAAAAAAATATAACTCGAGCAAAAAAGTCTAGAAAAACGCTTGTCTCTTTTACAAACATATGTTTAGCTCATTTTGCCCAAGTTTGGTGTCTGTGGAATGAAGCAGCTATTGTCTGTGTACTTTTAAAAAAGAGGTGTATTTTAAGTCGGTTCACATTTTCAATTCAAAATGGCCGCCTTCCCGTGTGTGATAGGGTGTGGTCCCCATTGGCTTTTGTTCATAAGCCCATGGTGGATGTGTGTACCAAGTTTCATTTGCCTACAACAAACTAAAAATTTCACTTCCCATTGACTTTTTTCACATTTTTGGGACGTTGCTATGGCAACACATTTACAGATAGGGGGTGGTTGTCATTGGCTTTTATGCTCGTCATGACATAAGAGATGTGTGTACCAAATTTTATGTCTCTATGACAAACTAAATTCTTGGGTCCCATTATAAGTTTGTAGGGGGCGCTGGAGAGCCATTTCTAAAGATAACCCTTTTATTTACATATTTTTTTGTTCAGGTCATGAATGTGCACAAACGCCTTTTTGGGTCCAACTCGATACGAGAAGGCGTTTGAGAGTGAAGAGACATTTAATTTTCACAAAAATGGCCACCTCGTTACAGGCTTGCCACACCCATACCCGATAAGATATCGACAACAAAGTTACAACTTTGGTTGGCACATGTGTCTAGATGATACTTACCAAATTTTGGGCCATTTAGATTAAAACACAATGATTTGCATCTTTCTGCGCAAGTGCGATTTTAGTGGCGCGTTTCACCCCACATGGCGGACTTCCTGTTGAGTTTAGGGTGTGACTGTCATTGACTTTTCTGTTTGCCCTGAGGTGTCCTATGGATATACCAAGTTTCATTTTTCTACGTTGGAAAAAGTTCACTTTCCATAGGCCCAATGTATTTTGATTTTGTAGGGGTCGCCACTGAGTCATTTTTCGTATTTTTTTCTGACTTCAAATACATAAATTTTTCGCCGAGCTTGAAGTCTGGGACCAATAAAAATGACTTTTCGTGCATGTTCACTGGGTCAAATGTAGGATCATTGGGTCGGAAGAAAAAAAAAAAAAAAATCCGAGCAAAAATAATAGGCCCTCCCGGTCATCACCGGCTCGGACCTAATTAAAATCAATTATCTTAAGCATAATAAATTTAGTGAACCATACGCCTCTTTAGGACTCAGTATGATCAGTCATGGAGCTGTTGTCCCGTTGGTGTACATGCAAACCAACCAAGTACATGTATATCAATACAGATTTTAAAATCCCAGTCAATTCTCCAAACATTTTGTCAAACCAGGTCTAGATTAAGTCCTCTACAACAGAACACTCATTCATTTGCTGAGTGTGAAGTTCATTTTTAAAAGGCCTGGTTGGTTGTAATAAATATAGCTAATCCAGTTCACATTTGTATAAATTGTCTCAAACAAGAATAAATTCTGCGATCTAATTTCAAGCATTATATTTATTAGGGACACCTTGAGGGACACCAATGTTGTCGATGTAAATGTGGCTCTCAAATGAACCTGAAGGAGCTGCTCTCTTGCTCCTAAGGTGTTAGTTTCTGCTCACGGTGTTCTCCGTCACATTGTATGTGAACCATGGGCGTAGGTTTGGTCTCAGCTTTGGTGGGGACCCCCCCCAATGTCTTTTGTTCCAGACTGTTGGCAATACAGAATATCACAATACAGAAGTGAATCTACTTCATCTCATTATATTGTATCCTTACCCATATACCATCCTGTATACTGTCCCTAAAGAGCTAGTATAACTGTATAATCTAAAAAATGCACTCTCAAAAAATAAAAAAAACTGAGACTGTGTAATGCTGAACAACCAAACGTTTTATTAACATAAATTATTTTGTACATTATTAGTATTTACGCTAACAAAAAATACTCTGCCACAAGGAAACAAATCTAAATAATTAAATATAAACATTTTTCTATTATAAACACTATTTACCCTCCGGTACACCCACGTTAATACCTAAGAATTTGAAATGCTAAACAACCATTGTTCCATGTACGTTAGTAGCCTATTTATACTTACAAAAAAAAAACACTGTTGCAAGAGGAAGACTTTGAGAACTTTTTCATTAAATAATGAACTAATGAATCAAATACACACGTATCAGTATGCATTCAACGCATCATGTTTATATTTAGGCCCGAGCCGGTGACCGGGAGGGCCTATTGTTTTTGCTCGGATTTTTTTTTTTTTTATTGTGACCAAATGATCCTAAATTTGACCCAGTGAACATGCACGAAAAGTCATTTTTATTGGTCCCAGACTTCAAGCTCGGCGAAAATGGTATGTTTTTGAAGTCGCCGAAAAAAAAATACGAGAAATGACTCAGTGGCGACCCCTACAAAATCAAAATACATTGGGCCTATGGAAAGTGAAAGTAACTTTTTTCCAACGTAGAAAAATGAAACTTGGTACATCCATAGGACACCTCAGAACAAACAGAAAAGTCAATGACAGTCACACCCTAAACTCAACAGGAAGTCCGCCATGTGGGGTGAAAGCATACGGCCACTAAAATCGCACCTTGCGCAGAAAGATGCAAATCATTGTGTTTTAATCTAAATGGCTCCAAATTTGGTGAGTATCATCTAGACACATGTGCCAACCAAAGTTGTGACTTTGTTTATGATATCTTATCGGGTATGGGTGTGGCAAGCCTGTAACGAGGTGGCCATTTTTGTGAAAATAAAATGTCTCTTAACTCTCAAACACCTTCTCGGATCGAGTTGGACCCAAAAGGCGTTTGTGCACATTCATGACCTGAACACAAAAATATGTAAATAAAAGGGTTATCTTTAGAAATGGCTCTCCAGCGCCCCCTACAAACCTATAATGGGACCTAAGAATTTAGTTTGTCATAGAGACATAAAATTTGGTACACACATCTCTTATGTCATGAGCATAAAAGCCAATGACAACCACCCCTATCTATAAATGTGTTGCCATAGCGTCCCAAAATGTGGAAAAAGTCAATGGGAAGTGAAAATTTTAGTTTGTTGTAGGCAAATGAAACTTGGTACACACATCCACCATAAGCTTATGAACAAAAAAGCCAATGGGGACCACACCCTATCACACACGGGAAGGCGGCCATTTTGAATTGAAAATGTGAACCGACTTAAAATACACCTCTTTTTTAAAAGTACACAGAAAAAAGCTGCTTCATTCCACAGACACCAAACTTGGGCAAAATGAGCTTAACACATGTATGTAAAATAGACAAGTGTTTTTCTAGACTTTTTTGCTCGAGTTATATTTTTTTTTATTATAATTCGGTATATTTTTTTTATTATAATTTTTCTGCAAAATGATCCTCAATTTGACCCAGTAAACGAACAACTAAAAGTAATTTTTATTGGTCCCAGACTTCAAGCCCGGCAAAAAATTTATGTATTTGAAGTCCCCGAAAAAAAAAATACGAAAAATGACTCAGTGGCGGCCCCTAGAAAAGTCAAAATACATTGGGCCTATGGAAAGTGAAAGTAACTTTTTTCCAACGTAGAAAAATGAAACTTGGTACATCCATAGGACACCTCAGGGCAAACAGAAAAGTCAATGACAGCCACACCCTAAACTCAACAGGAAGTCCGCCATGTGGGGTGAAATGCGCGGCCACTAAAATCGCACCCTTTGCGCAAAAAGATGCAAATCATTGTGTTTTTATCTAAATGGCTCCAAATTTGGTGAGTATCATCTAGACACATGTACCAACCAAAGTTGTGACTTTATTGTTGATATCTTATCGGGTATGGGTGTGGCAAGCCTGTCACGAGGTGGCCATTTTTGTGAAAATAAAACGTCTCTTAACTCTCAAACGCCTTCTCGGATCGAGTTGGACCCAAAAATGCGTTTGTGTACATTCATGACCTGAACACAAAGATATGTAAATAAAAGGGTTATCTTTAGAAATGGCTCTCCAGCGCCCCCTACAAACTTATAATGGGACCCAAGAATTTAGTTTGTCATAGAGACATGAAATTTGGTACACACATCTCTTATGTCATGACGAGCATAAAAGCCAATGACAATCACCATCTATCTATAAATGCGTTGCCATAGCAACGTCCCAAATATGTCAAAAAAGTCAATGGGAAGTGAAAATTTTAGTTTGTCGTAGGCAAATGAAACTTGGTACACACATCCAGTATGGGCTTATGAACAAAAAAGCCAAAGGGGACCACACCCTGTCACACACGGGAAGGCGGCCATTTTGAATAGAAAATGTGAACTGACTTAGAATACACATCTTTTTGAAAAGAACACAGAAAATAGCTGCATCATTCCACAGACACAAAACTTGGACAAAATGAGCTAAACACATGTATGTAAAATAGACAAGCGTTTTTCTAGACTTTTTTGCTCGCGTTATATTTTATTTTATTATAATTTGGTATATATTTTTTTATTATAATTTTTCTGCAAAATGATCCTCAATTTGACCCAGTAAACGTGCAACTTAAAGTAATTTTAATTGGTCCCAGACTTCAAGCTCTGAAAAATTTATGTATTTGAAGTCCCGAAAAAAATACGAAAAATGACTCAGTGGCGACCCCTACAAAAGTCAAAATACATTGGGCCTATGGAAAGTGAAAGTAACTTTTTTCCAACGTAGAAAAATGAAACTTGGTACATCCATAGAACACCTCAGGGCAAACACAAAAGTTTATTACAGCCATATCGTAAACTCAACAGGAAATCTACTATGTTGGGTGGAATGCGTGACCACCTAAATCGCACCCCTTGTGTCTAAAGGCTTTTCATCTAAACAGCTCCAAATTTGGTGAGTATCATCTAGACACATGTGCCAAAAAGTTATCAGTTTGTTTTTGATACATTTGTGGCTGTGGTCGTAATGAGTCTGTGAAGAGGCAGCCATTTCTTTGGGAAATAAATGCCATTTCCCAATTGCCAGGATCCTTCCTTTAGAGGAGGCCCCTCCAGAGCCACGGCTAGAGTCTTAGAAAACTCCTCAGAATCCTTTGGAACTTGTAACCTTGTACTTTTAGACAAGTTATATTTACATTTTGCCTTTTAAACAGGGGTGCAGCGATTCCTGAGTCATCTCAAATCTCCAGCCAGTACTTTGTTTTTCTCGCCTTAGCCCAAGCATAATCTATTATTTTCAAAGGTTCAGACAGCTCCCAGAAAAACCAGGGATTGTGGAGACCTTTAACTCTAAATTACAAGGTGGTGTAGCAGGCCCCAGCAGTAGCATAGGCCCGGTTAATTGACATTACCGTGAAGTTTACGCTTTAAAGCACAAAATGCAATCCTCCGAGTGCATGTGTCCCCGCGGTCTCAAGGGAGGCGAGGGCCTTTATCGCCGCTTGCGGCTTTAATTCATTTTATTTTCAGAGCAATTTTAATATGAAGGGGACATGGTTTTTAAAACTTTTAAAATGCATGATTTCCTTTAATCACGCTTTAATAATTCATAGTTCATAAAGACCTCACCTGAAGCCCCGAAGGTCCAGCTACTTCTTCCTCAACAAGCTTTATGACATCTTCAAGATGTCTGAGTTTCCTATATATGTTTTCCTATATGTAATTAAATGAACTAATAAATAAAATTAAATGAACTAATAAATAAAATACACACGTATCATAGTATGCATTCAACACATCATGTTTATATTTCAGAGCCATTTTTAAATATGAAGGGGACATGGTTTTGTGGATTAATGTGTTGAAATTTATGTTAATCTATGTGTTAAGTTTGTCTGTATGAGACTAGCAGTAAGCTAGATCAACATTAGAATAAAATACAGATCATATTCTAACATTTTATTATTGTTGAACTATATAACATTGATTAGTGACTGGTCAGTCACTACTGCTAGTTTATTTGTGTGGTTAGCTAGTTATTTTGCCTACTTACACTCGGGCTCTGCTTTATGAAAAAGCTTCTTATGTCCCCTTTTTTCTTGGGTGGCATCTACAAAGTACAAAAAGGGGCAAAAAAACGGAATATTACAATGTTTTACTCTGGCCTTTGTATGTGGCAGAAAGACAGCCCTGGTAACTTACCGTCGGCGTCGTCAACATGGGAGCGCACACACACACCAGCTGCTCGCTGCTAGTGCAAGCACAAAAGTAGGCCCGGCCCGAGCGTGTAGCCTGTCAGACATCCCGCCGCCAATCAAATTACGGCGTTTCTTGTACTGTCGTCGTCCTGGCCGTTAGAATCGATCCAGATAGCAGTGCAAAGATCCAAATAGCAGTTCAAAGGAGCTTTCTAAATATTGGTGGGGACAAATTTGCCATCTCAAAATATTGATAGGGACTAGTACCTAGCGTCCCCCCCTAAACCTACGCCCTTGATGTGAACACATATAACAGGAGGATCAATTAAATGAGGTACGCATTTGTCCAGTCAGCAGGCAACGCTAGTCTAATGGTCTTACCTTCGTAAAACCTCTAGACGTCCGTCCTGTGCTGCAAGTACCTTATCTCTCCGTTTGTCGAGTTCAGAGTCATGTCACAGGAAGTTACGTGACTCACGTCAGTAGTCCAGCTCACAGGTGTATTTCCCTTCATAGGTGTAAACCAAAATGATGTAATATTAGTTTAAAGAACTATGTTAATATTAGCTCTTTCTGGTGGTTATATTAATTGTCAAAGCTTCTTTTCTGAACTGGTATACTTGTCGTAGTTGGCTTCCATCCAAATAAAGCACAAACAAATAAAATCATCATCACATGAAACATGATAAAGTTAGAAAGGTACCTCAAAGGTCCTTATCATATCAAACCATAAAATTATCCAAACATAAAAATGGGCCAGCAGAAGCATAACCTGTTTCCACAGAGAGGGTCTGCTGGACCACTGCTGAATATCTACTTTAATCTGAAAGGTACAATTTAATTAGACTAAACAGTGCTTCTCCAGAAAAGTCATGTCACTATTATTTAGTTTATTTTTTCTTGTAAACTCATCTTTTAACTTTATTAAACCACTGTTCTTATAGCATTATGTTAACCAGGCATCAGGTTAACCAAGCCTCATCACATTAATACTGTTTTGTTTAAATCTTCTTCTCCTGTTGAGACATGGGATAACCATGGCTCAATAAACTTAAAAAAATTGTGGTCCTATAAAATACAAGCACTGTTTTTGCTGATTAAATCTTTATATTTGTTAGTTCATCAATTAGTAACTCTATATCTTTGCTATGTTCTCCACATAGCATCATCCTTGTAAGTTATTTTTAATGAGAACTTATTACTGTTGAACAATTCCTTAATCTTGTTCAGCCCTGTTGTAATCTCAGTTACCATTAGTTGTAGCTCTTTAACTGTAACTGTAAGTGGTATCATCCACAAATATAATAAATTGTTTACTTATTTGATACAAAAAAAATTCTTTATGTTAATTATAAATAGTTTTTTTGAAAAGTCTTCAAATTGACAATGTCTCTCATATTGCCTTTTTAAATAATCTAATTAGGAAAAGAAATATTCTCATTGTATTATTTCCTTTAATTCAATTTCTATAATAATCTTTATTAATTTATTTTCTTTTACTTTTACATTTTCTTTGTCCTCCATGAGCCAGACTCACTGCAGTAACTGGGGAGTGTTCATCACACAGCCTCCAGGTTTTGTCCTGCTCTGGCCTCATTGCTTTCACTGGAACACTATCATCCTTGTGATTGTCGTTTATCAGGAAAGACTAAACATAATATTAACGAAGCTCTGTGTAAGTTTGTGCTTTATATATTTTTTAAAATCCCTTCATATGAAAATATCTTTAGGATTTTGTTCAGTATAGATTTGTTCTGTACTGTCTATAAAGAACTCTGTTTTAGCGCCAAGTGCTCAATAAATACAATAAACCATTTTGTTTTTGCATTTTCCCATATTAATCTCAACCATAACATATTCAAACAGATTATCAGTTGCTAAGGTTATGTTTCCACAAATTTAGACGTTCAGATTTTTGTTCACATAAAGAATACTTACTTACTTAATGTTAAAAATAAACTAAAACATCAAGTGTAAACTGAAAATAACTTGTTTATCTTTATTTATTCAAATTCACCAAAATTGCAATCAGTAATAGTCATTACTGTTCATTAAAAAAGCTAAATGTAACGTTTCAACATTTTCTCTTTATGTTCCAAAGATTGATGCAGTGTTCACATTAAACACCTCTAAGGGTTTGGCACAAGAATATTATTTAATTCTGTTCAAAATGACAGACTATTGTGTTTGTCCTCCTAGTTCTCACAATAATTAATAATCCAAAACATTCCAATCAATAAATCCAATAAATAAACATTTAAATTCAAATAAATCAGTAACTCCTAAAATTGATTAAAACACAGAAAGCAACCGGGCATATGCTCTTAAACTTTAACAATTTATCTTGTTACTTAAACAATTACCTTTTATTTATTTATTTATTTATTTATACTTAACTTTAAATTTCTCAAATAGACACGATATTTTAGTGTCAGGTATTATACCTTTTTTATAAAATACCATTTTAATAAACCCTTGGTTATTATTTATTTTCAACTGTTTAATTCAGTTTTTCTAAACACTCAAACAATATTTTGAGAGGGAGAGATCCTCCTCAGGCTCTGTCTCCTCCGATAACAGACACCTGCGTCTTTATCTGGTCCTTCCTGTGTGTGTCTGACATTAGGTTTTGTCTTTTATATTAATATGTTTAAATGAATTACTAACTGGGTCTACATAGTTTAAAACACATAACATATAAAATATTACACCACATTGCTAAACATTACAACTGGTTCATAATACATGTGCATCACAATCATCACACGGATCCAAATCCCAGTAGATCCCCCTTCGTCTTTACTATAACAACATATGGTTAACTTGTCATACCTTCACTTAACACTGTTACAGCATGCAATATAAGAATATATAATTACTCATATTAAAATATAATACTTATATGAGTACAAAATTTTGTAATAAAAAAAATGCATTTCATCTCAGTTCTTCTAAAATTAGAACTAGTATCATTTCATTATTTTTGAGGCGGCAGTAGCTCAGTGGGTAGAGCGGTCGTCTTTCAACCGGAAGGTAGGCGGATCGATTCCCACAGTTCATACTGTCGTTGTGTCCTTGGGCAAGACACTTAACCCACCTTGCCTCCAGTGACTGTAACACTGGTAATGTAATGTAAGTCGCTTTGGATAAATGATCTGCTAAATGAATAAATGTAAATGTATTTTTTTGCGCTTAACGCTTAATTCGCGTTTGGTGCAAATGCACCTTAAATCTACTACATTTCCAAATCACATGTACTGCTCACAACCAGGAACTCCTCCTGTCGCCATGGAAACAGTCCAAGAGATGGCCTTCAGCGTTTCTTTGGGCTCTTCTTCTCGCACCCTTGGCTCTTTGAACTTCCTTGACTATCAGCTTCACATCACTTCCTCTCCTTCGTCCGCTCTGCCGCTGACCTGGAAACAGGTCGTCGTCCACAGGTCACATCCAACACTGTTCTCCGTTTTCTCCTCATGTTGGCTTCTCCTCTGCAAATGGCCGTCTCGACCACCGAGCGTGTCGTCCTTCTTCCAACTCCATGCCGTGAGCGATGCACCTCTGCCTTCTCCAAACCTCTCCATTCTCTCCAGAACACCTCAGGTAAGCCTCTGATTTCTTAAAGCTTTTGCTGATGACGTAGGTCGCGACCCCATGTTCCATAGAAAGTTGCAGTGTGGCGCTAGTCCCCTCTCAGACCAGTCTGTCATAGTGGATCAGGACTCTGCACAGTTGGCCGCGGATTCCGCACCCGGCTCCCCCGCCCCTACTGATTCGCAGAGGGGAAACAGGTGTCTTGAGGCGCGCGGAGCAAGCCCAGCTGATCCGAGTTGATAATCAACAAAGGTTAAGAAGCACCGCAGCCTGCTCATCGATGCCAGATCGTAACACTTACTATCGTTAGTACTACGTCTCGCGTTCGAATGCCTTGTGAGATTTATGATTACTTACCTGTTCCTTTTGTTCATCTCAGATCCTTCCAGTCCTGCCGTCAGTCCTGTTCCCGCTCCACCTCCGTCTTCTCCTGTACCGTCAAGTCCTGTCATCGGTCCCGCTCCAGCCCAGCCCCGGTCTTGTCCTGCTGCACATCGCTATCCACGAAGAACCCGCTATTCCTAAGTTGTCCTTTTGTCCAAATAAATCTGTTTTGTTACTTTACGTGTGTCTCTGCGTTTGGGTTATCTGCCAGTCCATAACACAGTCTCAGATCAGTTTTTCAAGATGTTATTCACGTTAACTGAGAAAAAGCCACAGATTACGCAGATCATATCAAAACAATTTAATGCGGCCTAAACTTTTATTAATTTCCCTTAAATGTCTAAGTTAGTCCGGAAAATGTCTATTTTAGTCTCTAATTCTTTTGATGTCTTTTTTCAATTTAAAGTTTACTATATTTTCCTCAGTGTTATATTTAATAATAACAAGTCAATTCCTAGTTACTGTCACTATTTCCCTTTGGTTCTGGTGAACAAAGAATACATATCCCCGCAGCAGAATTAACCCTATCATGTCTGTTCATTAAGAAAATGTTCAATGACAAACCCTCTTAATAATGTATAAACATGTTTTTACCTCTTTTACGTTCTACTAACTCTATATTAAACTGAACTCTACTGAAGTGCAGCAAAGTCTAACCTCTGATTAATACATTTTATATCTGATTAAATTAAGATAGGCCCATAAAGGAATTTTATTCTAAAAACTTCTCACAGTTTCTGTTAAACTATCCAACAACTTTGTCACAAAACTAACTATTCTTTTAATAAACATCAACAAACAAGATAACCATTACTATAAACCTTGCCATTACCAAAAACTGTCTCCATAACAACTTTATTTAACTTAATCCTTTTAATCCTGAATACAATCCTCACGTGTGACATGTCTAACTTAAATCTCCTCCACTAATAAAATAAATTATCATATGGACCAACTCTTTTTTTCAGTTTCTTCCCTAAAGTATTAAAATAACCTCTTTTCTTTCTATTCTTCTATTTTTAATCTTTACTAATTATTTTGTTTCTTAACTTGTAATTGTAATTTCCCATCATTACATCTGATTAAATCCATTTTTTTAAGTAGATGACCTCTTTGTTTATGCATTATTATCTAATTTGCTCCAATAATTCAACTTCAGTTCAACTATTTATTCATATGTAAGTTACTTTTAAATTGTTTCCTAATGTTAAATCCTCTGCTACAGCTGCATGTATGATTAAACCTTAAACTACTACTTTATTCAAAACCAATAAACTCTTCCATATATCTCCTACACTGATTAATTATTAGTCCAATTATCGTCAAAATTATTCATAGGCAGTTTGTCCCTTAAACAATCCAAAGATCCAACCCAAACGTAAACTAACTAGAGTTCTCTAATAACAGCATGTCTCTGAGCTGCTCTCACAGACTCTGACTGTCACAGATCTTAACACAATAAAACATTTGTTTGCCCTGTTTACATTTATTCAATAAGCCGCCTGTTGTTAACAATGATACAAACTAATTCATTCAGTTTATCTGAGTTTCACTGACTCCTCCCTCTGAGCGTTACCATGGAGATTCAGACAAGTCTTTACTCACCACTGTGTTCTATATCAGATGAGCTTTGTAATAAAATGCTGTTGTATTACAAATTTAATGTAAATCTGTGAAGGTATCATCACAACTAAATCATAATCTAAATAATTATCCCTCTCTTCTGTTGATATTTTAAAGTCCACTAAACCTTTAAGCTTAATAAAATCTAACTTCACATACATCCCCTCTTTGATTCTTTTTCTTAAGAATCATTGACAAATCACTAATATTATTAATCTGTTTAATTAGTCTGTCTCAGCTGGACTCTATTCCACTCACAGTTCTTCCTCATTTTCCTAACAACCCTTAATTACTTGGCATTGTATTTGCTTCCTTTAAAATTTTAATAATTAATCTTTTACCTGATTTGATGTACAGGTCGACAGTGTTAAAGATGACACCAGACCTTCTCATGAGACCTTCACTGTTCTCCTGTGAACCTGATGTTTGAACACTTTTGATGAAGACTCCATTCTCAGTGTTGATCTGCAGCAGGAAGGTGTTGTTTCTGTAGAATTCTCCTCTGCACCTTTTAATCTGTTGGAATTTAACTTTGTATTTCTGTTAGATGTTGTCTCAAACATTATTTGTTCCATAAATCTGTTTTATGGTCTCTCTTGAGAATCTTCAACTCTTTGATGACTCAGTGTTCTTTATAACTCTTATCTCAGACTCTTTCTAAGTGACCTTTTATGACCTCTCTGTGTTTATTCTAATTTCATTCAGGCCTTTTTCCTCAGGACAAGGCTTAACTTGTCAACATTGATTTATGTCTTGTCATCTTCTCTCATTAAAAATAAAGCCTAACATACTCCAGACCATTTTGTGAGATGTTCATTTTTAAACCTTTAACATTTCTCACTCCTCAGTCGATGCTTTGATCTCAGACACTTACATTAAACAATGTTAGTTTTTAACCTGTGTTGTAAAAGTATTATCTGTTTTCAGTTTTACAGTGTCATATCCTACATGTCTCCAAATCATAATACATCTACTAATAACATTAACTCTGCTTCAATAGGTTAATTGTACTTGAATCTGTTTTCACTGTTTTAGAAATGTATCTGTTGATTTAAAACAGTCCGCTTTTCTTCTATAGGTTTATCATTCTTTTATTAACTTGGTTAACTGTTTACCTTGTTGTTTTATTAATTCAGAACTGAAAGTATCACTTCATATATTATTCTAGTCTGTGTTAAGATGAATTTAGGACTTGTCAGAAATGTGTTCAACTGATGTGTGGTTTACATTGTTACTGGAAAACCCCTGTTTTCACTGAAGTCTTTTTAAATCCAGACACTGCTGAAGCTAATTATCTGTAACATAGTGTTAAACCTTCTTCAATATTGTCTAATTTTAAACTATATTAAACTATTGGTTTCTTAAACTACTGAGGTATTGTGCATCAGTTCTTCTGATGAGTAACCATCTCTCTGCTGTGTATAGATGGAACATTTTTATTTTAATCAGAATTTTCAAAAGCCAGTTTATTTGCATGCTTTCTTTTAACACAGACAATGCTCTGTCCGACTCTTTATTCCTTTTAATTAAGTCTATTATCACTTTTGGTCTGCGTTTTTTATCAGATTTCTTAATGGAGACATTATTACTCACTACGTTCAGGTTGAATTTGATGAAGATAACTTTAGGTCTTTCAAGAGTCGACTGTAACACAGACTTCTTTTTCTTCCGTCTCAGTCATGATATGTAAAACAGAAAAGTAGCGTGAGTCAGAATAATACAGAACTTAAATCCAATACTGTTAGCCAATTTCAATTCAGGCAGAATATTAGACAGAATCAAAAAACAGATCAGAAACCATAGACATTTCATTGTCATAGGACATTTAATATCTACAGTTACTCTTTTCAGCCTGAACTACATCACATGCGCTTAGTGATATATATATATATATATAACTTTTTTTTTTTAAATATTAATTGATCTTCTAAGGCATATAACTCTTAAATTTAGATATAAATTTTTCTTTGTTTATGCACAGTACAGCTGTTAACTTAGGTTTAAGTGCACAAGACTCCAGTCCCTCTGTCACTATTGCAACAGAAGGAGTTGAGTTCTTGCTCAAAAACCAAGTCGCAAACTGGGTAATAAGAGTTACCACCATAGCTACTTGCCTTCCCAATATATATTTCTTTTGTCTTATAATAGAAAGCTTTTTGCCATTCTGTTGCTTCTTTCCAATTTCTCAGAGTCCATTTTATCTTGTTGTTTGTAAATCACTGAACAGTGTAACTGTGTCTTCAGCACTTGTGATGTTTTAAATAGTCTTTGTATTCTTTCCATTTTAGTCCATCTCTGTATTAGTTCTGAATCCTGTGGTCATGTGTCCAGTACATTACAGATTGAATAATCATTTCTCTTCTGCCCTGCTGTTATGTTAACAAGGCCCTCTCTCTGGATGTGGCTCACTGCTCACACATGCACACACGTGGACTCACCAGATGCTGCTTTAGACCTGTCTCACTCTGAAACTGCCTCAGACCCCTCTCTGTGCAGCGGACATTCCTCTGTATGAGATCCACTGTGATCTGTTAGAATAAGCTTGTTACAGTAACGTTAGCTCTGCTGAAGAAGACTGGAACATAAACACGTTATTCATATTCCGGGGTACCACAGGTAAACTCTTGTCGCTGTGACAGCTTTCGTTTCTCTTCAGTAACAAACCCCTGTTTTTTTCTTTCTTCTCCTTGTGTCTCAGTTTGTTCATTTGCAGCAGTGTTAGCCTTTTCAACAAAGTCTTATTAGTTTCTTCTCTTTTCTTTAGCTTCTGTAGCCTTCCCATGATCCGCAAATAATGTCCAGTTGATCTTTGATTTTTTTCAACTGAGTTTTGTTGAGTCTGTAATTTGGGAGGCCTTCTTTTCTTTAGCCATCTTCTCCCACATTTCTTGAATAGACTTTAGACTTGGGCTGTATGAGGTCTGTTTGGGGTCAGAAGGCCGAATGTCGATGATACGCTTTAATTGTGCGTCAGCTCCAGAAAAACTCTTCTGTGTTTTAACAGTTTCTCTGGCATTTTTGTTTTTATCTTCTCTGTCTCGCTGGAACTGACTTCTTATCATTTTATCCAGTTCCTTGAATTCTTTTATTTCATTGTTTCTAAAGTCAGTCACTTTTGGACAGGAGCGGGTCTCATCACAAATCTCTGTCTTCTAGATCGGGGGTGCTATTCCCAGATGGACAGACGCTGTTGGAGCCACTCTCATCTCCTCCGACTAATGCTCCACTCTCTGGTTCAGTTAAAACTAGTTTGAATTGTCCCGTTACTTCTCCATTTATTTCTTCAGACAGCGCTTTTATTGGAAACTGTTCAGGAATGTCTTTATATTGAAAAGGCAATAGGGCTGAAGGTTCGATACAAGTCTTAACAATTATTTCTGGACCCACAACAGCTGACTGCACTGGTTTTGTTTCAATTAGTTCACTTAGTCTCCGTTTTGACTCGTCTCTAAACCATTCCCAATATTTCACTTTCTTTTATACGTTTTTTCTCTCGTTTAAAACTTTGATCCTTAGCCTTGTAAAGTTTTATATTACTCTCTATTTCATTGCAGCACATTGGGTCAAAGCTGCTGTAACAGGCCACTGTAAAGCCCCATACGTTCTTTTATGCCATTTCTTCATATGATTCCTGATCTGTTTCTTTTGAGCTGGTTTCTGTTTAATAATCACCTCTAATGGAGTCTCCATCTTTCTAATGGAGTCTCCATCTCCAGTTTTAGTATTTTTAGTGAATTTTAGTCCCATTTTGACTCCGCAGAAGGAAGGAGAATTCCTTTTGCCTTCTTTTAATTATTCATATTAATACAACTTCTTCTTTAACAGTTATTCTCATTTTGATGTTTTGCGGGATTCAATACTAGTTTTTCCTACTTTTTCATTGGCATTTAACTGCTCACCAGTCTTCTGTCTCCACAGTTTTTTTTTAACAGCGGCGATATCAAGCCGTGGATTTGTAATGTTGCTAGAAATTCTAAATGTCTCTCTAATAGAATAATTGTAATGCTTCTAGAACACACCACAACTAGACCTACTTTGAGATTAATTCAGACTTTCTTGAGACCACCGTCCTTTTTAATACTTCTCCGCACGGCCTTTTAAATCGAGTTATATATACGGCTAATTTAACTCGTGCCTTTGATCTATTCCTGTCTTAGCGCAAACCTCTAATTACTTACTTTACTTTTACTTCTCACTAATTAGTTCTTTAGCCAGTTCCTTTATTGTTAGATTTAAAGCACAGCTCTAACTAAATAAATTCTGATTTGCCGTCGGCTATTTTTCCACCAAATTATTATTAGTGTTTAGGCTATAAACTTTTTCCTTGTTCTTATAATTTATTACCTCCTTTTAGTGAATTTATTCAATTTTAATTAACTATATTCCTATCAATTTTCCTCAGCTCTCTTTGTTAACTTTCTATTATTATTATTCTTAATTTCTTCTTCACCTCTTTTAATTCTCCTTTTAACAATATTATTTTAATTGTTGCAACCTATTTTCCTTCACTTTTAAAGCTCTAAATCCAGCTTACTACTTACTAGCGACTGTTTTCAGGGCTTCCCATGTACACACACACTCGCTCACACATTCCTGACCGGTCCACACGGCTCTACAGTTCAGCCTCTCTTTCCAGAGTCTTGGTCTGAACTCATTAGTGGGTTTTGTGTCGCTCAGTCGTACGTCTTTTATCTCAATTCCAGCGCCAAGCTGAACTTCCAAGATAGAAAAGGGACGCTAAGTATTTTTCCTTCCCACTAAGGTACTTTAAACTTACGTTTCTGGCGGTCAACAGCGCTATATTTAATCCAGTCGACTTGGACAGCGTGTTACCCCTTATTAAAGCAGGCCTTTAAACTATACTTAAACTCAGGCGGTATGCAGCATATGCGGCGCATAGGGGCACAGCACCTTGGGGGGCGGCAAAGCGATGGTACAAAAAAAAAAAACTTTTTATTTATTTATTTATTTTTTTTTTGTATTTCCTAAATGTAGCTTAGCTGCTGTTGTGTGTTTCTAAATCATTTCAGTATTTCCTCAATACTATAACATTTTATAGGACTAACAGGCTTCAATAGACGCCCTCATTAGATTCCATAAATAGAATTAATATAATATCACGAGTGGGCGTGGCCAGCGGGGGCGCCGTGAGCGCGCTGAGCGGGCAGGTAACGTTATGTGTTAGTTGTCACAGTATGCACACAGTTGTCTTTAAAAGATGGATAAAACAAAAAAAATAAAGAAAGAGGGAAAAGGAGATGGCAGGAGATGGTGTCAATCTATGGGACAGCTGATAAACAAGTGGATAGTGAAAAGCAACAGGTAGGACTTAAAGTGAGACGTCTGTGCTTGGAGGCTTGCTATATTTATGTTAACAGACTTAGCGTTAGCGTTTGCTAACACTGGGAATGCAGCAGACAAATGGGGTTTAAATTAAGGCTAGCCTTATTTGCAAAACTGAGGTTACTGAGCTGAAAACTGGAAAATATAAGACAGCATGCCATGATCAATAAATTACAAAAACGTGGAAAACAACTAATATGCATAGAGTCCCAAGGTAGATTCGAACCTGAGTACACTAAATGTAAAGCCTACTGTTTACCAACTGAGCTATCCAGTTGCTATGTGTATAGGTAGTTAATATAGACATGGCTCATGATACAGGCTGGTATGAACTACAGACAGAAAGCTCTATAATACGGAGCACGGGAATCAGGTGTATAATATAAAAAAAAACCAAGGCCCCTCCGTATATTCACCAGGCCCACCTATTAATGACGTTCTGTATCCGCCACTGTCCGGGATATAAACGGCGTTTTAATTGCGTATAATCTGTGGATAGAATTAGCCTCACAATTTTTCCGCTTGCATGCCAACTTCCTCCTCAGAGTTATTTCTACGTACACCTTATTTAGATTATACCCAAAGATAGAAATACTCCCTTTAATCGATTTCTTCCCTGACGTACAGACTACACCCCATTTAGAATGTGCTTCTGGATAAAATCTCTAAATTCTTCCTGAAGACACAAACGGTGTTGTTCTTAGCCTGCATTCAATGGACAGAAATGATTTGTAAATAAAGTCCCCTATGCCCCTACTCTAGGTTCTTTTGAGGAGAGGTTTTTAGAGTGGTCTCCTTCTACCTGTTAACCCCCCCCAAGCCGCACCACAGACACCTAACCGTTCAAAAGTAAAAAAAAAGATCTCACCCTCAATGGTCTCAGCGCCTGGGATGCTTCCTCCGGGTGGTCAGGCAGAAAGAGAGTCTTCCACAGGTCCTCTCCTGGATACTGGCTCGCCAATTGTAGTGTCAAAACTGACCCCTCAGTCTTTGGCACTATTGTATGGAATAAGTTATGAACGCAACACCAGATCCAATGCCATACAGTCTTTATTGTTTCACAACCAACACAATAAACGACCCGAGTAGGCTCCCCAGCAACTACTAATGTTTGAACAGTAGGCATAAGCTTTTATACAGTTTTGATATGACAGTACAGTAATAACTCTTTCTGATATCATCCTGTAAGGCCTGGTAGATCTCCTCATTAACTCCCTGATGTCATTCTGTACGGCTTTGGGGCTCTCCCTCAGGCTCTGTATCCTCCGATAACAGACACCTGCGTCTTTATCTGGTCCTTCCTGTGTGTGTGTGTGTGTGTGTGTGTGTGTGTGTGTGTGTGTGTCTGACATTAGGTTTTGTCTTTTATATTAATATGTTTAAATGAATAACTAACTGGGTCTACATAGTTTAAAACACATAACATATAAAATATTACACCACAGTCTTCACTTCCTCACATCCAACTTTACACTTGCTTTGTTCTTCTGTCTTCACTTCCGAGTTCTGTCTTTGTGTGCGTCTTAAGTGGTACTATGTGTGGGTCATGTGGTGTGTGTACATGACTTAACTTCTGATGTCCGGTCAGTGTTGCTCCTGCTGTGGCCTGGGTCTGGGTCTCAAGCCTCCACACTTTGCTCTGTTCCTTGTCACTCTGCAGCCGTCGTCATCTCTGCCAAATCCACATCCCCCCCACCATGTCCCCTCTCATGGCCTCGCCCGCTCCGGTGACCATGGGAATTGTGCATTTTCCTCGGAGAAATACAAAATAATCAGTATTTATTACAGGCTTCACGTCATTGAGAAATGCCTTATTTTTTTGTAAAATCTTTTTGTAAAATTTTTGTGCACATTACATTACATTTTGAAAATGTGCAAGTTTTCTGTATCTTACCGCTTATGTGTCTGATCCGCTGCGCACCGGGCAGCTTCTTGTAGGCCTTGGTCGAGCGGGTGGTGTGGAGGAGCGTGGCGGGGGGGTAGACAGATGTGGGAGGGCACTGTTCAGTGGCCGTCCTTGAGAGATGGCATGCTGCTGTTGAGGGAGGCAGAGACCCAGAGGCTCACAGAATGAAGCATTTGTAAAAAAAAAAAAAAATTTTTGTTAGTGATATCAGGTTTTTATGCACTTTTAATAACTATTCACAATTTTGGACTTACTTTTTGTGTTTAGCTCTCACTTTAGTGTTTGTTATTTTTTCTTTAAAATAACCAGCCTGTTACTGTTGTAACTAACACAATTTATATTTATATTCCATTTATATTCTTCTGCGTCCAACGCAGTTTTTTTCTTCCTTTTAACATGGACGTTTTTTATGTAAGTCTTCTCACAGACTGTATAAGTATTAAGAAAGTTAGTTAGCTTAAACTAATTTACTAGTTTTAGTCTCACTTTTTGCTGGAATAGATCTTAACTAAAAACACATACTTTAGCGGGTTATTTTCTCCTTGTCCCCCGTCAGATGGTTCTATGCGACCTTTAAATTAGTATTTTAAACAGCTGTTTTTACCTTAATCGAAAGCCAATAGTCTGTTTTGTAGCAGTCCGTCCCTCGTTTTGTGATGGCCCCATTACTGCCCCGTGACCCATGTGGAACCTGGTCCATTTGAACGACGCAGTTTTGAATTTACTATGCGTTCGTTTGTTGAAAAAAATAAAAATAAATAAAATGGAAACACGGAAGCAGAATATTGGGGTCCACGTTCGGGTGCCAAAATGTTAAAATAATTAAAGGGTTCGGATCACAAACGAGACAATGGAGACCGTACATGGTATCTTTAGGAATGAAAGACCGGTTTAATTCTTGCAAGAATGAACCAAATCACATTGTGATTTACTTAACATGTTTACAACACATGAAACTTTTATAGGTGTACATTATGCTCGCCTCTCAGCTCCAGGGTCGTGGATGGACGTGTGTTGAGCTGAAGTGTCAGTCATAGATGTGAATAAGTTTACGTGTACATGTCACTAAGTGTACAGGACAGAGTGTCCCTGACTGATTAGATGTAGTGCAAAGTGATGTCTTTGTCTTATTTGGATTAGCCTGACGCCAATAGGAGATACAGCTAAAGACATTAAGTCATACTTGTTTGTGGATAAGCATATGAACTGGAGCAAAGGTGAGAGCATAATATCTAATATACAATTATTATGACAGGGTTGTGTTGGGAACCTCTGCTCTCTCGCACCACATGAACTGTGTATTTCCAGTGACGGCAGAGCTTCCCTATTCAGTCCAATGGAGTAGGCTTCCTGCATTGCCTCCCTCCACTTCTCAGCATAGCCACTAGGTGTCTGCTTATCTGTGGTGTCACTGGGTTTCTTTTGTAACAGGAGGTTGACTGGGAGTGTTGGTTCACGGCCGAAGAGCAGGAAGAAAGGAGAGTAACCTGTTGCCGAGTGGACGGTGGAGTTGTTGGCATGGACTACTTTTTCAAGTGCTCCTTCCATTGTCTTGTCCGTTTCCTCCAGGGTCCGTAGCATGCTCAGCAGCATACTGTTGAAACAATTTGCAGGGTTTGGGGGTGATAACTGGCATTCTTACTAGACGAGCAATGTGTCCAATATGTCCCTTTTTAAGATGGTTAAGGTTAAGAGTGGCTCGTAACACCTCCTCCCCACCATCTTGGCCATTTGGTGTTTGCTAGTTAGGAGTGCTGTGGCACTGAGCAGCTCTTGTTCTGTCTTACCAAGATGTACCATGATCTCGATCTTGTTTATTGAGGCTGCAGGGTTTCTGGGTACTCTGCAGAAGCCAATGGCCCAGTGGTCAGTACTCCCTCACTTGAAGCAGTGGTCGTACAGTGGTGAAGGTCCTGATTGGCTCTATTGGTCCTCTATTTCCGTGAACCACTTTCTCCAATTGTGTGTCACTTCCCTTTGCTTCCTGTTGATTGTAGAGTGACTGTTGTAACTGTAGCTCTCCAAGGCGGTTGAGGTTGAATCACAACTCACTGCTGATACCTTGACTCTGGCTCTGGCAGAAGACAGCTTGTTCTTCCTCTCCATTTCTAGGCTGTAGGCAGCTGTAATCTTCTCCAACATGACTTCATCTGTTACTTTGGAGTTTTGTAAATATGGTTTTAAGTCTGTGTGGATGGTGTTGTCCTGGAGTTCAGTTAGTACTGTTTGTAAAAAGTGGTTTTGGATGAGTCCTGAGCTGTACTTTAATCCAGTGTCTGCTCTTTCTGAAGCGAAGTGCATTTGTCGTCTCAGGTCCATGGGTTCTTGGACAGCTCATGTGAGAGAGTGGTACAGCTCAGTGGCATCTTTTTCAATAAAATGAGTCTGTAATATTTTTTTTTAGAGAATGCAGTTTGAGGTCATCTCTACTTTCAAGGTAGCTTCTCAATTTAGTGCCAGGGGTTATAGCTTGAATCACAGCATCCAGAATTTCACATTCATCATATCCTTATTTCTGTGCTTTTGTGATTTGTCTTTCCAAACTTGCATACCCCAACTTGTCCTTCTGGTTATGTTCACCAATCTGTCCAAATATTTTCTGTACATTGGGTTAACCAAAGGTGGAGTCTTTTTGGACAAAGTAACTGTAGCAGTGGAGACAGGAACAGAAGTGCAGTGGCTTACCACTGTCTGAGGAGTGGGTGCATTACCGACTTTGTGCTGTGGCATTTTTTAAATGGACTTGGAAAACGGTTTTTAATTCATCAGTTCTGTCATTCACTTTGAGTAATAAGGACATTCCGTCATCTTCAAGCATTGTTACATCCTCTCCCTCCAAATGCTGAAGGATTAGCCGTCTCAATCAGATGTCGCGGTAGACTTTCTCACTCTGTCATTTTGACGGATGGAGTCGTAAAATTTCCATCCTCGTCTATTATTACCTGTCATTTTTAATTTTTATACATCAATAATACTTTTTGTTTAACTCAGGTTTTAAAAAAATTACAAGACGAGCATAGAGGACAGATTATTTGTTTTATTTAAGTACAACAGAACATTACACAAAAAGTGAATGGATATTTTGGAATTGAACTCTATGGCAGCAGTATATTACACAATATGATTCCGACAAAAACGAACTGAACTTAATTCAACTTAATTGTAGTTGTTGTGCACCCCTTGACAATTCCGTTACTTGTGTTAGCTTTTCTACAGATGTTGCAGGACATTTTTCCTCCTTCCCACCTCAGCCACATAAACTCCTGTTCCCACTGAACACGATACTCCCTCTTCGTCCCATAACAACTGTCAGTGACTGCTCAGTGTTCTCCGTTTGTCTTTCTTCACCCACCACTGCATCATGTCCTCTTTATTCACTTTTATTTACAATATCAGAACTTTTTGGCGGTTTGAAAAAACTACTCACTCAGCTGCCGTGACCTTTTTGCAACTGAATGCAGTGTGACAAAGACAACACGATTCAAGATAATTGCTGATTAATATGTACAATCGCCACCAACTGTTTAGGAGTAGGAATTACAATAGATCACTCTCAGATATCAAACAGTTCAATTACAGGTAAGGTAATTCACTTATCCTGGATTTCTGTGGATGTGTTGTTGTTGTGAGGCTGACATGATTGAAGTCTTTTTACCATTTGATTGTCCCTGGTGTTGGGCTGCCCTTTTGTCCTTGGTGTAGCTGCTGCTAGCATTAGCTCCATTAGCTCTGTGTTAGCGTCCGACGTACTAATCCATCAACGGTCATAGAGCCATGTAGTAGAAGTCTGATGCTCCATCAAAAACAAAACTTAATCAAACCGGGCAGAAACACCAAGATTTTGTAATGTTGCCCCCTTGGAAAGAACAGTCTTTCTCAAGATTCCTTTTGCAACATTTATTATAGGCGCCCCATAGGTTCATGGATTATGGGGTGCAGTGGCTCAGTGCCAGATGTGGTTGTCCCTCAACCGGAAGGTTGGTGGTTCGATTCCCACTCTCCCCAATATTCATACTGTCGATGTGTCCTTGGGCAAGACACTTAACCCACATTTCCTCCAGTGGTGTTCCAGCTGTATCATTGGTAAATGGAAGTCTTAAGTTTCTCACATTTTTTTTACCGAGTATGAGCTTCTTCCCTCAGGCAGAAGGTACAGAGCTTACAGATGGAAAACTAACCGACTGAAGCTCTCCTTTATTCCTACATCCATTACTCTGCTTAATAAGGAGGCTCGCTGACTTACTTGTTTTATATTCTGGCACATTCTGATCTGTTCTCAGGGTCAGCCTTTTATTGTTACTTGTTTTGTTTTTTATCATATGTGTGTTTTAGCTGATCCCAGGTTTTGTGTTTTTTGCTTAGAGCCAGTGCAATCAATTATTTATTTGATATATGCGGTATTTGCACAGATTATTGATGGTTACAGTACTGTTGCTGTATGTATGTTGATGTATGTTGTACAAATACGTATGTACTTTTTGTTGTTGTCGGTGTGCTGTATGTTCTGCTGCTGCTGTGGCACTTTGCCTAAGAGAAATTTCCATTTGGGGACAATAAAGTATATTTGATTGAAGTCGCTTTGGATTAAAGTGTCAGCTAAAATGAATAAATGTAAATGTAGGTCCCGAGTTCACAAACCATTGTAGTGTATAGTTTTTCCAGCAGTACATACAACATACAATTTGTCAAACACTTACGGTGTTCCCAGTTCTGTGCACAAACGCCACACTGCTTCTCTCTTCCTGCTCCTCTCTCTCTCACAGGCGGGTGTACCCCATTTAAATAACCCGGCTGCTTCATGCGTGAGACACATGACTTCCGGGTTACATAGACACAAAACGGTAGAAGAAAAAAGTGATTAATGTAGCATTAGCAAAAGAATAAATATCTTATTCATTTACAGGGAACTCATACCAAAATCTAAAATTAATCTTTAAAATCGCACTGGCTCCTAATAAAAGTTTGGTTTTCTTTAGGTTGACTGGTTGTCGTTTAAACTTGGCTGATTCTGGCCAAGCTCTGGGTTCAGTTCTCCGTTGTGAGTGGACTCATCTCAAAGAACTGGACCTTTCGAACAATAACGCGGGGGAGAATGGAGTAAAGCGCATTTTTGAAGGGCTGAGGAATCCACACAGTAAACTTAAAACACTCAGGTATTGTAGGCTTATAAATAATAAAACCAGTCATCACTGTCATTTTTTATTCATTATTAACCTTCCACAGGTTGGTTGCTTGTTTGATGACATGGGAAAGCTGTGATGCTTTGGCTTGTTACCTCAGCTCCCCATATTCCATTCTGACAGAGCTGGACTTAAGTTTGAACAAGATACAGGAAGCAGGACTGATGGTCTTAAGTACGGCTTTAAAGAGCCCACAGTGCAAACTAGAAACACTCAGGTCAGTGGATTTTTTATTATTTTTCTCCATAGTATTAAGGAGGCACAATCATGTCTTCTCTTAGTACAGTATATGTATATTAACAACAAATCTTTAGTCAGGTCAAAATCCAGAACAGAGGTCAAACACTAGGAAATTTATTGGAGGAAAAAGCTTGAGTAAAACAAGACTAACGGTCACATGGACAGGAGAAGACAAAGATTAAATACCATCCTGGGGCCGGAAGTAAATCTGGAACAAGAGGAGAGTTAATACACAAAAACTAAAACAGGGAATGCAAACACAGAACAGTAGGACAGAAGGACATTATTGACAGTATCTTACCAATAAAACAAATAACTTTTTGATCACGGTGTGCTTTTTAATATGTGTTTTCTTTTCTTTTTCCATTAGACTTAGTGTTTGTGGCCTGACGGACAGAAGCTGTGAAATCCTGGCCTCAATTTTGTCCGAGTCGAGCAGGTTGAGCAGACTGGACTTGAGCAGAAACAGTCTGTGTGATTCAGGAGTAAGCCTCTTCTCTGGAGGCATGAAGCATTCACGCTGCAGACTGGCTTATCTCGGGTCAGCACTACAACATCTTAAAGAGTATTGAGTATTGAGCTAAGTAGTTTCTAATCAAGTGTTTCCTGTCCAGATTGAACCAGTGTCAGCTGTCTGAAAAGAGCTGTGAAGAGCTGGGCTCTGCTCTGAGCTCCCACATGTCTGATCTTAAATAGCTGGACCTCAGTAATAATGACCTGAAGGACTCAGGAGTACAGCTGCTGTGTGTCGGACTGCAGAAGCCAGAGTGTAGACTGGAAACCCTGAGGTTTGAGCACATGTTTCATTATGCTTCACTCACTTTGTGATGTCTAACCACTGAATGTTAACAGGTTATCAGGCTGTATGGTCACAGAAAAGGGATGTGCGTCTTTGGCCTCAGCTCTGACCTCCAACCCTTCCCATCTGACAGAGCTAGATCTAAGTTACAACCACCCTGCAGATACAGGACTAGGACTGCTTTCTCCTGGACTGGCCCACCCATTCTGGAGACTAAAGACTCTTTGGTACGGCTCGTACAGACACTAGTCTTAGTAGATTCTACACTTACAAACTCAAACTAATTCATAGTAAGACATTAGTAAGGCAAAAGTGGGAAATTTGAAAATATCACAGTTAGTATTATGTTTAGAAATTTGGCTGTGACTCATCTGTGTAGAAGAGTCAGGCTGTATACTTTTCTTTCAGTTCACAAAAAAATGCTTTTATTGCTTTACCTTTGAGGGTCACTGCATTTATACTTAGATTGTGCATGTCCACAAGAAAAGTTTGAATGTGTCCATGAGATACTCCATTAGGGGCTGTGTGTTACTAAATCAGAGGTTAGAACATTAGTGGAGTAGTTTACATTACACCAGATGACTCTTAAACTAAAATTAAAGCACTACTTTCATGGACATTGCACGATGTTTGGATGTAGCAATTTGTTAAAATGATTATGTAATCTACTACAATGTAATCTATAAAAATCTGCAGGTTCCTAATGGTATGATAATGGTAAGAGTATTGAGACAAATCTCCATCAAGTCCCGCATTTAACCCTGTGTGTTCTGGAGCAAATCAGCTTTCACTTTGTTTTGACAAATCATATTCAATTTTAATTCACTAATCAGCCCATCAAGATTTACTGTCTTCTTCCAAACTGGGCTTACAGCAATCAAAAATAACATAATCTCCCTGAACACTGACAAAGATGCTGATTATTCAAGTCTTATTCATTCCCCTGTCAATAAGACCTGCGCCATGTCTCACTTTAGTCCTGTGGACTCTGTAATCCTTAAAGAAACTCCTTAAAAAAACTCTTCAGCTGCTTGAGCCTAAAGACCTTACACAAGTTAACTGCTCTCTTCAGCAGGGCGTCTTTCCTTGTGTCTAAAAACAGCTGTGGTTACACAACTGTTAAAAGAAACATAATCTCGACCCACTTATTTTCAGCAACTACAGACCAATCTGTAATCTTCCATTATCAGCTAAATCCTCAATCCTGTGTACAATCAACTGAATAATTAAGTATATTAAGATTAACAACCTTTACTACGTTTATCAATCTGGTTTTAGAAATAACCACAGCACTGAAACTGCACTACTGAAAGATGAAAATCTTGACCTTCGCGATAACACAGACTTTTTTTTTTGTTGTTGTTTATGGATTTCTTCTTTCTTTTAAGTTTTTTCTATGTAATTTTGTGGAAATCACAATGAGTTACTTTGGAATAAAATGTGCTCTATAAAAAATTCTTCTTCGTCTAATTTCCCAAGCTGTAATATATTTATAATACCTAGAGTTCAAAGAACCCGATTCGAGGAACAGTGTTGCGTTACCTTGCACTGGCAGCAGTATGTTTAACTCTTTGACTTTTTCACTGGTTTAACACAAATGCTCTTGTTCTTTCAGCGTTGACCACAGTGGAGCACAGAGGATGAAGTCTGGTCTTTGGAAATGTTAGTATTTAAATCACACATACAGTTCATAAAATATTGTTAGTATCACACTAGCATAACACAATGTTCCAAATAGTCCAAAATGTTCCTTTGGTCGAGGTTAAAACTTAAAAACATTGGTCCAATTATAAGAAAACAAAAATTTAATGTTGTTCCAAATCTTTAATTATAATTCTATGATGGGGCCCATATTTAGCTCAGTATTGAATTGTGTTTTGTGTATGTCTACTGGGATAGGTATACATGTCATGTGTTGCATGTAAAATGGACTGGGACATAAAATTTCCGTCATAATCTATTATTACCTGTCATTAAAATTTTCCATACTTTAATAATAGTCATATCTTTTCTTTTTACTCACATTTTAAGAGTTTGCAAGACAAGCATAGAGGACAGATTATTTGTTTTATTTATAAACAACTGACTTTTTTTGACTAAAAAAGGAAATAACTAAATAAATAAAAAATAATTAACTAAACTTAATTTAGTCGCTGTTCTGTAGCTCTGTCTGTCTGCCCTGTTCTCAGTTTGTCCTCCTTCATCCTCCACTGCACCATGTCCTCTTTTTTCACCTTTATTAACAAAATCCGAACTATTTGGCGGTTTGAAGAAAATACTCCCCCCCCCCCCCTCACCTGCTATGACATATTTTCAACTGAATGCAGTGTGACAAAGATGAGACAATTCAAGATAATTGCTAATTAATATGTACATTTGCCACCAACTGGACAGGAGTAGGAATTACAATAGATCACCCTCAGAGTGAGGGATTCAATTTCTGTCATTGCTAACAAAACAAAACAAAACAAAACAAAACATGTTTTTCAGTTAATGTGACCTCTGTTTCATTTTTCCTGTAATACCTGGAAAGTCTTGCCTGAATAAATGTAGTTGATACTAAATACTTTATTTTTCTATCAACCAGATGCCGTTGAGCTCACACTGGACCCCAACACAGCCCACAGGAACCTCGTACTGTCAGAAAACAACACAAAGTTTGAATATGTTGACACACCTCAGCCGTACCCATATCACCCAGACAGATTCAATGTCTATCGACAGGTGACGTGTAGCAGTGGACTAACTGGCCGCTGTTACTGGGAGGTGGAGATAAAAGGCAATATAGACATAGCAGTGTCTTATCATGAGATGAACCACTGGGGAGGCAGTGAGGAGTGCTCTTTTGGACAAAATGACAAATCTTGGTGTTACTCCTTGGACGTCCATTATTTTTCACAAACAATGCACAATAAATGG
This sequence comes from Perccottus glenii, assembly GCA_024416835.2. Lineage (NCBI taxonomy): Eukaryota > Metazoa > Chordata > Actinopteri > Gobiiformes > Odontobutidae > Perccottus > Perccottus glenii. The sequence continues at coordinate 23,990,969 of CM044553.2, forward strand.
GAAGTCCACATTAATCAAAGAGTAAATAGTGAAAGGATGGCTGTGTATCTGGATTGGGATGCTGGTACCTTCTCCCTATACTCTGTGTGTTCTGGCACTCTCATTCATCTGTACACTTTGTACTCCACCTTCACCGAACCACTCTTTCCTTCCTTCCAAGTCCGTGATGGCCAATCCCAAATTTCTTTCTGTCAGTTCGCTAAAGAACTAAATGAGTAAGGTTGGGAGAGACTGATGACCCTTGTGGTCACCTGATCAATTTATGATGAGTGAATGTGTCTTTGGCTTCTAACTGTATTATTATTATTGACTGACCAGTAGATTGTGTTCACTTTAAATATGCGTATAGTAAAATGTTGTAATATTAAACCTAAAATACAAATTATAAAGAAAAGGTTAAAGCAAAAGCATCTGGACTTAGTTTTCAAGGTGAAAAAGTTTAGTCTCTAATTCCAAAAGACTTTATCATTTCTGAGATCAACTGGTGAGAGAGCTGGATGACAGCTTCAAACATGTTTAAAAATTATGTTTAAATACTGTACAGTCACTTCAAAATAAGTAAAATAGACACTTAAAGGCCATAAAACACAGTTGAAGGAGCCATTATTTTCTGTGTATCTTGTCTGTGGAGGAGAAGCGCACTCATGTTTCTAGAAGAGCACACATTTCTTGAGTTCACAAAAGTTTATTAATTGATAAATACATTTTGTTTAAATAAAAGTGAAACTACCATCAGACCTGTTTCCACAGGGTTGGGTTATAGACAACAGCATGTCCCTGCAGGGCTACCATAGATGGTCACATGCATTTAAATAGAGTGTGAGATGTGGAACTGCAATCTGCACTTTTGCCACAAGATGACGCCAAAAACGAACCTTTAAAATTTAAATTACTTTAGCCACCCTCATTGTCCCGCAAAGCTCCACTTTTTTGTCTTTTTTTTTTGACTGTTTTTATTTAGTATCAAACCCTCCCAGTGGTAAAAACAACACACAGTGAATAAAACTAGCAACAAGCACAATCTGAAAACAAGTTTATCTTTTTTACTAGAGACTTGAGTAGAGTCTAGAGTAACAGGGTTTTAACTATCTGGATTTGCACAAGCATCAAAGTTAAGTAATGATGTAGACGAGTCCAGGAGGAAATGCAGTAACTTTCCCAAATATTCTTTTTTAAGTCAATACTTGAGGTAAATCATGCAGGCTGCTATTTATAATTTAGATTTTTAAATACAAACTCTAGTCATGGGCAAATATAGATTGGATAATAATGGCCCTCAAAAGTTCAAGCTTTGAGTTCAAGTGTCCTACGCTCCATCCATCTGTAAAAGTTTTCATACAGGACTGCCTTTTTGACATTTTAATATCCTGCACAAAATAACATTTTCCTTTATTGGATTAGTGGCACACCCCTAACTTAATCTAACTGGAACAAGTTAGTTAGTTTTTACCCATAAACAGCCAATTGTGTAGCTTTATTAGAAACCTATCGGTCTATAATGTTCTCAGATTATAGTCTGAAAAGGTCATATTTTTTTTTTTTTGTTCTTTAGTACGTTCATTTGCTCCAATGTAATTCTTGTTTTGTGTTTACTATTAATATAAAACAAGGGATTTAGCATTGTATTTACTTGGCAACCCTAACCTCTGCTTAACTGACACTGTTATTTTTTCTTTCTTTTCTCCTTGGAGCGTGTTGAGCTGTGTTTAATTGTTTATTTGTTGTCTGTTCATTTGTATTTGTGATGAATACAAATATATAATAATAAAAATAGAAAAAGCACTTCTACTGTTTAAGCAGGCGTGTATAAACCAAATAAAATAAATGAATTTCTATTGTCCTTTATGACTAATATTCATCATTTATAAACCAAATATTTATATGAACTACATGTAAAAAATTATAACAAGCCCAATAAAATGGTGCTTACACTTATATTACCATGGTTTATTTACTGAAAAATATATTGTAAAATTGTTCATCTGTGAATTAAAAAAAAAAAAAGAAGATATTCCAACTCTGGATACATGTGCTTACACTGTTACACAGCAAAACAGGACAAACGAGATAAACAGATAGAGAAAAAGGAAATAAATGATTAATTATTGGCATTTTATTCACTCAAGGAGTCACCAGATGGAGACTGCGAGATCACCAACCGCTGAACTAAGAACTAGAAGTCTGTAGGTTGAACTGGCTAGCTATGATGCTGTTCTTTCAGCTGTCTATGTCAAGGCTAACCACTGGAATTAGCTGGTTTGTTATTCTTGCAATGATGCAAAACACTCAGAAATACAGTATAATCTGACATTAATAAATTGCCTTGTTGTTGCATTTTATTCATGTAACAAAAACAGTGTACCTGTTGGATCAATCATAAATGCTTTAGAGTTTGAATCGTTAAAAAACGCTGCTCAAAAACTAAAATAAAATATAATTATGATTAAGACTATGTTTATGTCAAACCTATAATAACAAATATACTGTATCTCCTGGAAATACCTGTACATATGAAACACAGAATGATTAACGTGGATTGGAAAGGTGGGGTGATGAAATATCTGTTCCAAAATGACGGAAGCAGCTGTGGTGCAAAGGTAAATGGTATCTATAAAAAAATAAAAATAAAGAAATAATAGAAATACCGTCTATTAAACACATAATTTCTAGATGGGAAATGAAATTATGGAGACTTTTCTAAATATCCCAGATGTACAATTCTCTATTACTAAACACAAAGAAAGAAAGAAGAACAATTAAACTTAAACTTCTGCAGGGATCAGGTAGCTTAAATGTTATAAATATATAGGTTAAATTGTAAAAATATTTAATTGAAAATGTAATGATTTTGTAGTTTTTAAAAGGGATTTCTGGTGACGTAAACTGATATAATTACATTGTTACATTGTTCACCTTTCACAATCGTCACATTTAATGTGACGATTGTGAAAGGTGGTTTCATGGTGAATGTATAGGGATGACCAAATACAATATTAAAAAGGCAGAGGGCCATGACTGGCAGAGTATTGCATTCAGATAAATCCAACTAGTTTATACACAGTTTGCACAGTTTGTAGATATTTTTGTTTTGAGTTTCATATTGCAGTAAAAAAAAAATATATATTGATTGAACTTAAGCTTGGCCAACATATTGTGTTTTAATTTGTGGTGGTCATAAACTACTACTTCTAACACAAAGTGGGTTGCAGTGACCAAGTCACATGACCAATTGAAAATAGTTTTTTTTACATAACAATATAAAACCAATAAAATATCAAAGTGGGAAAAAAGGTGCATGGTACTACTAGAGTAGTACTATAAAAAGAACATGACCTGGAAGCTGTTGGAAAAAAAAAATCCATATTTGTTATATAAAAGAAATTATATAAAATCCAATAAAACATAAAAGTGGGAAAAAAGAGATGTGCATGGTGCTACTAGGCAAGTACTATTTGTTTAAAGTGGTTTGGCGTAACTACATTTGTTTATCTTGAAGCTACTGAATTTATTTCACAAACGCCATTGCCCGTGATTGTCCTTTATTGATGGTCCCTAAGTGTAAATGCTCCGGGCTAAGAGCGGAGCTTCGAGAGTGAGTTCCCCGCCACCATGACACAGTAGTCGGACACAAACAAGGGAAACTCAATTTTTGACACAACACCGACTCTGTAGAGCACAGCGCGCATGTTCATAGTTGAACATTGTCAGATCCGAGTCTGAATGATCACTCCTCACTGCAGGAGACTCCGTTTGCAGATACTTCAAAACGAGCTGAAGGCTACAAATGCCAGTAACACCTGGAGGACGTGCAGAGCCCTCACAGAAAGGCCGGAGTCGAGGATGTTTGAGTTGGCCAGGTTTTGAACTCACAACCTTCTTGCTGTAAGGCAGGAACCTAACCTGCTAACTACTCTGCCATGTGCACCCCACGTAAATACTTTTCTCTTAAAAAATTCTCCTCTCCACAGTTATATTTAAGTGAATGTTATAGTGTTATTACTTGTTTTGAAATACTCCAAGCCAAGAACACATGAGGTGTGTGATAATCTATCATTTTATTGTTATTAAAATTGTCTAATTTCAGAAATACAAGCGTGTGTGGCGCGACCGAACTGAGCAGATATATTTTAGATGTTTAAGAGTCTGTATAAAAATAGCCAACTACGCCACCCTGGGAATTTCACCCAGAGAATATTATGGAAACCAGGACACACAGGTTCACTCACTGATAAAGGAGACAAGATTTTAGTTTTGACAAAACAACTAAGATTTATTTATGTTGAGTGGCAGAAAGAACAAATAAAACCTTTAAGTAAATAAGTTGTTAGTTTTATTACTATAATAAAATACCAATTCTAAAAAAAGGACCAAAATAATCTTTAAAAGAGCTACATGAATTCAAAGGGGCTGAGGCTTACCAGTGAGGGGAAGTGTGAAGAAGAGGAGGCTACATCCAGTGAGAATTAGGGCACCCAAAACACAAGACACACGACACACAAAAATGGGCAAACCAAAGAAAAATATACGACTGGAGCACCACCACCAGGGGTCACCACTACCACCACATGGAACCTCAGCAACTGAAACAGAGATGATAAAATCATTAACATGTCACAGTACTTTTACAGCAAACAGCTCACACCACAATCAATAAAATTCATATACACTCCCCTTGTACAGGGCAGGAGGTTCAGTCCAAGTTACTCAAAACAACAGTCCACTGTGATGCCAAAGAACAAATAAACCGCAGCGAACAGAAACAGACAAAACAAAACAAAAAACAAAACAGCAGCTAAGACTAAACAGGTAAACAGAAACAAAGACAAAACAGCAACGAACAGCTGACGGTACACAACAGCTGCCAGTACAAAAAAAAAACAGCAACGAGTCCACAAAAGAAGAAAGCAGTTGGCTAGCTAACAAGCCAGAGCTGCAACAAAGTAGCGTCATTTCACAGGCAATGGAGTACATACACACGTGGACAAAATTGTTGGTACCCTTCGGTCAATGAAAGAAAAACTCACAATGGTCACAGAAAAAACTTTATTCTGACAAAAGTAATAATAAATAAAAATTCTATGAATGTTAACCAATGAAAGTCAGACATTGCTTTTCAACCATGCTTCAACAGAATGATTTAAAAAAATAAACTCATGAAACAGGCCTAGAAAAAATTGTTGGTACCCCTAACTTAATATTTTGTTGCACAACCTTTTGAGGCCATCACTGTAATCAGACGACTCCTGTAAGTGTCAATGAGACTTCTGCACCTCTCAGCAGTATTTTGGCCCACTGCTCATGAGCAAACTGCTCCAGTTGTTTCCGGTTTGAAGGGTGTCTTTTCCAGACGGCATGTTTCAGCTCCTTCCAAAGATGCTCAATAGGATTGAGGTCAGGGCTCATAGAAGGCCACTTTAGAATAGTCCAATGTTTTCCTCTTAACCATTCGTGGGTGTTTTTAGCTGTGTGTTTTGGGTCATTGTCCTGTTGCAAGACCCATGACCTGCGACTGAGACCAAGCTGTCTGACACTGGCCAGCACATTTCTCTCTAGAATCCCTTGATAGTCTTCAGATTTCATTGTACCCTGCACAGATTCAAGACACCCTGTGCCAGATGCAGCAAAGCAGCCCCAGAACATAACAGAGCCTCCTCCATGTTTGACAGTAGGGACAGTGTTCTTTTCTTGATATGCTTCATTTTTCCATCTGTGAACATAGAGCTGATGTGCCTTGGCAAAAAGTTCCATTTTTTTCTGATCTGTCCATAGGACCTTCTCACAGAAGCTTTGTGGCTTGTCAACATGTAGTTTGGCATATTCCAGTCTAGCTTTTTTATGATTTGTTTTCAACAATGGTGTCCTCCTTGGTCGTCTCCCATGTAGTCCACTTTGGCTCAAACAACGACGGATGGTGCGATCTGACACTGATGTTCCTTGAGCATGGAGTTCACCTTGGATCTCTTTAGAAGTCTTTCTGGGCTCTTTTGTTACCATTCGAATTATCCGTCTCTTTGATTTGTCATCAATTTTCCTCCTGCGGCCACGTCCAGGGAGGTTGGCTACAGTCCCATGGATCTTAAATTTCTGAATAATATGTGCAACTGTAGTCACAGGAACATCTAGCTGCTTGGAGATGGTCTTATAGCCTTTACCTTTATCATGCTTGTCTATAATTTTCTTTCTATTCTCCTGCGACAACTCTTTCCTTCTCTTCCTCTGGTCCATGTTGAATGTGGTACACACCATGTCACCAGAAAACACAGTGACTACCTGAAGCCCTATAAATAGGCCCACTGACTGATTACAAGATTATACACACCTGTGATGCACACACCTTGAATTAACATGTCCATTTGGTCACACTATTTACAGTCTTTTCTAGGGGTACCATCAATTTTGTCTAGGCCTGTTCCAAGAGTTTATTTTTTAAAATAATTCCGTTTAAGCATGGTTGAAAAGCAATTTCTGACTTTCTTTGGTTAACATTCATAGAATTTTTATTTATTATTACTTTTGTCAGAATAAAGTTTTTTCTGTGACCATTGTGAGTTTTTCTTTCATTGACCGAAGGGTACCAACAATTTTGTCCACATGTGTAACTATGCGCTGGTCATTTAGCCTGTAACCCGGCGCTGTATCCATCCAGAAGAATGCAGCGGGGGCCTAAACAGATACAAAATAAAGACAAAATCAGGGTCGGCTTACAATATGCTGTCCAGGGTGAAACATAATAATGTACTTAAATGCCCAGTTTGACCAGAACACTCCCAGCGGCGCAATCTGAACAATGGAAACGCAAGAGGCCTACGTGGCTGTAAGGGAGTTATACTGGGGTTAAAGCCACCAAAAAGGACACCGAAATAAACGTAGCCGTGGCCGGTTCCTACCTGTTTACCTGACCCACGGAAGCGTTGCAAAGGAGAGTGGCGTGTAGTGATGGGAAGTTCGGCTCTTTTCAGGGAGCTGAGCCAAAAGAGCCGGCTCTTTCGACTCCTGAACGGCTCTTAATTTAGGATTTTTTTTGTAGGCCTTTGTTTTACCATAACTTTGCAAAAAATAATGGTTTGTGTGTTGTAAACCCTTTCATATGAAGTGTTTTTAGGAGAATCCTTATACTTGCCTAATTTTGTGCATTTATTCTTTTGGATGGGGTCATCACTTTGGGGATAAACTGGCTAATTTTGCTTTGAGTTGTCGTAGAAGTTATACCTGCATGTGTGGGGAAGCCAGTAGATGCTGCTGCAGTTGCTGTTTTTTTGGGATGAGACACACCTCATCTAGCTCATGCTAGCTTGCCCTCTCTCCTCTAACTGCACTGTAGAATGGAAAGTTCTCATATGTCTATGCAGGTTTGTGGTGGAACCACATTATTACAGTAATTTACATCTTGCAGTGAACGCACTCTGCTTTGTTGTTTCCATTGTCTTTAAACTGGAGCCAGGTGCTGCTTGTCTTTCGGGTGTCACTCATAGTTTCAACTATGCCAACAGTACGCCAACTCACACACTCTCCTCACTGTATCTGACAGACAGTGTTGTTAACTTGCAGTGGAGCGCTGTGGCACTTCTCAGCACACCCCTCTCTGTTTTTACATAATGGTATGATTTTTTGGATTGATTGGTCGCGATGCCATTGCTGACCAATCAAAACAAAGTTCTGCCTTGAGCAGAGCTCAGGCTGAGCACGGACGTAAGCAGCGGAAAAGAAAAAAATGGGAGCCGGCTCTTCTGATTCACTAAAGCATCGGCTCAGAGCCGCATCTTTTGCGCATGACACATCACTAGTGGCGTGACAGAAGCAGCGAGCGCACAACCGGTAAGGAAGCGCTTTTATTGGGGACCTGGCTAAGTGCCTCTAAAAAAGCCACAGTGCCACTGGTGCTGCCACACGTGTATATATTTTTATTTTATTTTTAGGACCTGGTCACTGTTTCTGTGTCACTGTTGAAGATACTTCATCCTTCAAGTTTGCTGCTGTCTATCGTCTTAGATTTAGTCTTTAAAAACAGCACTTAGCTCTATAGTTTCTGAGACTTAGCTTTACTTTGCTGACTACATTTAGACTAATGTTAACACCACTACGCTGTTGAATACACTCAAGATTCTTTAAAATTTTGGAACAGCTCATGAAGTTATGATCAGCCTGTTTAACACTGGCTCTTGCATTTCACCACCTGCACTCCCAATAAGTGCAACTGACAGTGAGTTTCAAACACAAAGTAAAAAGCCTGGAAGGGATGCTATGCCTATTCTTAAGTCCTTCAAGTCCCTTTGGGGTTGTGCACAGACTACTGTGTGAAGGACAGAAAAGTCCTCCACTTCAGAGGACCGCGCGGATGACGCACCTGCTGTAAGCTCACGTCTCACAGCGACGCGAAAAGCGACTCACTGAACAGTTTTGGCACTGCTTTTTAAATCTTCACCCTCAGCGGAATATACGCTATGTACTGAGGCTCACCACTCATAAAGGTAATAACTATTAGCTTTCTTGTAATACTTTAAAACGGTTGCCCTAGACTTTGTATTAACTTTATAGACAAAGAAAATGTGTTGTTTTGTTTTAAAGTTATTATTTGGAAATTTTTACACAATCGTTACTCCACAATTTAAATGTAGGACTATTTAATGAGAGGCTGCACTTGTTTATTTGTTCTTTAGTGAGTAAACTGCTAGCCTAGCTAGCGAGGTGTGCTACTGTCCTTAAACTCCAGAACAAGTTCAAGTAGGCTCTGTCTTGGAATATCAACCACAGATTTCAAGTTAAAACAATACATTTCTTGCCTGAAAAAAATACTAGAAGTTGGTGTTAAGACTTTTTTCCCTTTTATGAAAATAATTGCTCTTTTTTTAAAATCACAAAGTTATTATTAATGCTAAGGAACAATAGAAATATTAAGTTTATAAATGTAACAATAGACCTCGAGGAAAATACAAATTTCTATTTCTTGTTTCGATGTCACAACAAGATAACATTGGATAATGTAATTATGCAGCTTGTGGAGTTCATGACCAACATAATAGCCTGCTCATTTTTGATAATAATAATAATAATAATAATAATAATAATAATAATATAATAATGTTATGAATGCTCTGATATATTTTCACAGATGAAATGGTCTAATGGCGTCAAACTGGCACTTACCACCAGTGTGTTCCTCCTGTTCACTTTCTGCCTGGTCAAGTTTACTGAGGATCAAGTGGGAGTGGCTGGCAGCATGAAGAAATCCTGGTATAAAAAAGCCCTCTCTTTGCATAGAATTTGCGCAACAACATCACATGTTCTTTTAGGAAATGAGCCTCCAACAAGAGCCTAACTTTTCCTGCTGTTATTTAAAAAAGACATTACTAATACATTACATCAAACAATAGACGATAGTCAATAGACCTGCATTACAGGTAGGTATTAGCTCCTTGATGACATCGGTGTAGACCAATGGGAGACCAATCTTCAACTCGAGACCTCACAACACAAGATCATATGATTGGCCAAAGCTTCCAGTGTGTCCTGAACATTCTCATCTAATAAAATTCTTAATAATAATAAAAAAGCCACGTCTTAAGGTCTCATTTTGTCACAGATGGGAAACTGTTTTACTATAGTATACACTTTATACACAACATACTGTTAGAAGTTCAGAAGTAAATATCCCTTTGTCTCCTCAGTCCTCAATCCATGTCCTCTCTTCCAGGTTGACCTCCGTATCCCCCGGCCCATGCACGTGTCATCCCGGCTCGACGGCCCTTAAAGATCTCATTCCTAAAGACAAATACAACGATGTGATTCAGCGACGGGCGACCGAGTTAAAAAAGCACAAGAACAGGTGATGCACAGGTTTCCTGCTCTTTAACCCAACATCACTACATTCAGTTTATACCAGCAGTTGGGTCGGTGATAGGTCAAAATGTAATATCACAGTCATACATAGTCTGTCTCTTCCCCAACAGGACCATGTCTGTTTTATCCAAACTGCTGCTTGCTCCGCCCAACTCCCCTTTGCAGTATCCCATTCAGGGTTTTACAGTTCAACCTCTGAAGTTCAGCCCCATACCAGGTAAACAGTCATCCTCATTGTGGGCATTCACATTTCATTAAACAAATGTAAACAAATGCCAAACAAACACAAACACAGCACTGAATGTGACAAAGGACACTTGATCAAAAGTACATTCTTAATGTTTCCTAAAAGTCATCAAACCAGTTTTCTTTGATGGCAGGTTTAGCGCTGTACACAAGAGAACAACGCAGCTACAAGGTTAGTATAATGCACACATTAAGCTCTTTGATCAGTCTGAAAAAGGCAATGTGAAATGTGGCTCTTTCTGTAGTTGGTGTAAACATATGTTATATTGTATATCTTGCGTACAAGGTGAGTGGGGACGGTTGCATTGCTAATTCCTCCAATAAGAAAAAAGCAGCCACATTGGACCATTCCTTCGATAAGAATCACATTTAAGGCTGTGTGATATGATGCAGTTTTATTGTGTTACGATATAACGTGTTAACGACCTGCCAGTTTATTTAAGATTGTTGTACAGACAAATAGAGTTCCTGGAAGTGTCTTTTAAACATGGGGAAGATAGGCTTTACTTTCGTCCATTTGGTGAATAAATAAAGTGTTTTGAAAGAAGCAGCAGGTTATTCAACAGTTTATTTGCTTTGATAATATGGTCCAGTGTAAAAGTGTCCTGTAGCTGAATTCTAGTAGATAACCAGTCCCAGAATTTTTTTTGTGTAAATACTGTACAGTTATAGAAAAGATGTTTGGTGGTTTCAATATCTGACTCACAAAAGGTACACTTGTTGTGATCAATGTTAAACTTCACTCAATAGTTTACCAGATGGATAAATTTCATTTAATATTTTAAAGTGTAGTTCCTTTACTTTAGGACTGACAGGGACATTTTTGACATCAACCTCAGAGAATTGTTTTAATTATGGAATTTAATGTTTGGACGTATTGGAAATAGATAATTATTTAGTTGTTTATGTAAATTTAGTGACCAAATCCCTTTATAGATAGATAGATTTATTGTCATTACACATGTACAAATACAATGCAACAAAATGAAGTAGATTGCACACCAATGCAGACATTTTCATGATCTTCATGAAAAAGAAATAAGGCATTGTACAGACATAGCAGACATCAACATAACTACAATTGTAGTTACACATTACACACGTACTCGCAATAACAGTAGCCATTACAACATACGTAACATAAATAGACATCAGACAGCACAGGATGAAGATAACAGCAAACGCGGTAACATGATGGGATTTTCCAGTGGCTTACGATAGGGGGGGGTGTAGTCAAGATTTAGACAGATGTTGAATGGCAGACGAGATGTGTAGGACTGGTACAGGCCTTGAGGTGTTTAACGGAACTGTTGTGAGAGTTCCATGGCCCTGCCCTTGATGCAGTAAGTACCACTAGAGGATAAGATAATACCCAGCTGCCGGCTAGACTTCTCAGAGGGACAAGGCGTGCGTTCATTTTGTGGAGTAACCTTGATGTTTCCTATCCATGGTCAGGACCGTAACACCACGTAGCCGCTCACCGGTCTGTTTCTCGATGTATCCCCTCTTCTCTGGATGAAACCCTTCATATCCATTAAGCAGCGTAGCAGCTCACAGGTCTGACTCCCGGTGTTAAAGTCTTTTCTGTTTGTCCGCAGTCCGTGCTGAAGATGTCGAGTCAGCTCCTCGGACTGTGCGATGCTTTGATGTTATCTTTTAAACTGTCACTCACGTCACAGAAGCACAGTTTATCGGTTCTTAGGAGTCCAGCAGGCAGTAGAATCCAAGAAATAAGAGAAAATTTTGTAAGGAAAAAGTTATGACAAGACAACACGATACAAAAGCACACTGAAGCAGATAAAAGGAGGAGCAGTGAGGAGCAGTGAAAAAAAGTGTCATCCTTGTCCGAGAGTCAGAGCATGAATCCATTCATCCAATTCATTTTCTACAAAGCACATATCTGTAATTCCATATTGGAGTCTGGTGTGGAGTAAGATTATGATTGTACATGAGTTTCCAGCATAGCAGGACTTGTTTGTGAAAGGATAATATTTAACTGGCAGTTTATCAATGTTAAAAGTACATCTAAGTACTAATTTAATATTTCCCATTTATCCATATAACCCTCTAGAGACACAAAACCATATACTGTTCTTATCCGTTACATCTTTAAGACAGCATTAAGACATTCAATATAATAAACATGATTTTTCCAAATATGTATTGGAAATTTAACTGGTTAATTGTTTTAATATCTTTATGGCCATAGAATAAGCTGGATAAATACATCTTAAAAATGTCTTCATTTTTGTTAAATATGTTTTTCCAAAAATTGAGCAAAAAACATTTTGCTCAATTTGATTGTTATATTCTAAGATAACTTTTAGTTTTAAATTATTATGAATAGATCTTTTATTGATAAACCCTGACTGTGTTTCACAAATTATTTTATCTAACCTACTTTTTAATCTATTTGTATTTAGAACTGCAACTAACGATTCTTTTTTCTGTCGACTAATCTAACGATTATTTTATTTTTATTATTTTATTAATCATGTTTTTTTATTAGACTGTATAATAAAGAACACTAGATTAATAAACCATAATGTATTTTAAAGAGGGTAGTAAATATGCATATTTTTAAATGAACTGAAAGTGATTATTACAATGTTTAATATGATTACTTTGATTACAATCTTAATTGTATTTCAGAGAGTGTAATGAATTTGTCATTTTATCATAAAACACAGAAAGCATTTTAAACTCTTTTTAACTAAGGAGATTATTTGTTATTAATCACGTACTTATGATTATGTTTTATTTAATTGGTTTGTCCTAAAAGTAAACAAAAATGCACTTGTAGCCTATCCATCCATCCATCTTCTACCGCTTATCCGGGGCCGGGTCGCGGGGGCAGCAGTCTAAGCAGAGACGCCCAGACTTCCCTCCCAGACACTTCCTCCAGCTCTTCCGGGGGGATACCGAGGCGTTCCCAGGCCAGCCGAGAGACATAGTCCCTCCAGTGAGTCCTAGGTCTTCCCCGGGGTCTCCTCCCGGTGGGAGGAGGCTCATTTCGGCCGCTTGTATCCGGGATCTTGACCCAAAGCTCATGACCATAGGTGAGAGTAGGAACGTAGATTGACCGGTAAATAATAATAATAATAATACATCGAATTTATATAGCGCTTTTCAGGGGACGCAAAGGCGCTTTACATACATAAAATACATACAACAGAACAATAAACAAAACAACATATTGCAAAAGAGTTTATGACAGGTTGTAACATTTCTTGAAAAGGTGAGTTTTTAACTGTCTCTTAAATGTTTCGAATGAGTCAGAGGTTCGGATTTGTGGAGGGAGGGAGTTCCAGAGGGAAGGGGCAGCTATGGCAAAAGCTCTGACCCCCAAGGTACGATGCTTGGATTTGGTGATGGGGGTGAGGAGATTTGAGTCAGAGGATCAGAGACGGCGGGAGGGGCAATGTCGTTGAAGGAGATCTGAGAGGTATGGGGGGGCAAGGTTATTGAGGGCTTTGTAGGTGATGAGGAGGACCTTGAAGTGAATACGGTACTGAATGGGAAGCCAGTGGAGCTGCTGGAAGACGGGGGTGATGTGTTCTCTGGTGCGGGTGTGGGTGAGTAACCGGGCAGCTGAGTTCTGAACGTACTGGAGTTTCTGGAGGTCAGTGGAGGCGACCGTAGAGGAGGCTGTTGCAATAGTCCAGTCTGGAGCTTATGAAGGTGTGGATGAGTGTTTCAGCAGCAGAGGTGGAGAGGGTAGGACGGAGACGAGCAATGTTTGGAGGTGGAAAATGATGTTTTGGTGATGTTTTGAATATGAGTTTTGAAGGATAGGGTGGGGTCCAAAGTGATTCCAAGATTCCTGATCAGGGGAGGGTGACTGTGTGCCCATCGATGGAGAGTGAAAAATCATGGGAGGAGGAGAGGAGGGATTTGGGACCAGTTATAATGATTTCAGATTTATTGCAGTTAAGCTTGAGAAAATTTGTTGCCATCCAAGATTTTATTTCATTGAGGCAGTTTGTGAGAGTGGAGACAGTGGATGGGGTAATGTTTTTTGAGAGGTATATTTGGGTATCATCAGCGTAGCAGTGAAAATGAAGTCCATGACGACGGATGATATGACCAAGGGGTAACATGTACAGTATAAACAGAAGGGGACCAAGCACCGAGCCCTGGGGGACACCATGTGTTACAGGGACGGTACGAGATTTGCAGTTGTTAATGGAAATGTAGTGGAATCTGTCAGAGAGGTAGGATTTGAACCAGGAGAGTGCTGAACCAGTTATGCCGATGTCGGATTGTAGGCGATGGAGGAGGATGGAATGGTCTATGGTGTCAAAGGCAGCACTAAGGTCCAGGAGCAGGAGTATGGAGAGAAAACCGGAGTCAGAAGCTAAGAGGAGGTCGTTTGTGACTTTGAGAAGGGCCATTTCAGTGCTGTGGTGAGTGCGGAAGCCAGATTGAAAGATTTCATATAACTGATTGGAGTGTAGATATTGCTTGAGTTGAGAGGCAACAGATCATTCCAAGATTTTGGAGAGAAAAGGAAGATTTGATATGGGACGGGAATTTTCTGGGTTATCAGGGTCTAGGCCGGGTTTTTTGAGGATTGGTGTGAGGGTGGCAAGTTTCAAAGTAGAGGAAACAGTACCAGAAGTGAGAGAGCAGTTTATAATGTCCAGAATAAGTGGCGTGAGACAGGGAAGACATGATTTAAGCAGTGAGGATGGGATGGGGTCCAGGGAGCAGGTGGAGAGTTTAATACCAGAGAGTAGTTTATTTAGGTCGTAGGTGGTTATGGGTGACAGGGAGAAGAAGCTGTTGTCATATCTTGGAGGAGGAACTGGCCTCAGGTCGGGGGGGATGGGTGAGTTTGTGGAAAGGTCTTTGTAAATGTTGTCTATTTTAGTCTGAAAGAACAACAAGAAGTTATTGCTTTTCTCTGTGGTGAAGGAATGAGTGATGTTATCCATTGGGTTAAGGAGTTTGTTTATTGTAGAGAACAGAGTGCGTGGATTTGAAGAACCAGAGTGTATGATACCAGAGTAGAATGAAGAATGGGCTTTACTGAGAGCTGTTTTGTACAAGTGGGTGAAGTCTTTGTAGGCTTGAGCGTGTACTGTTATTCCTGTTTTCTTGTAGAGGCGTTCCAGTTGTCTGCGTTGTTTTTTGAGTGCATGTAGGTCTGAGGTGTACCAGGGGGCAGAGTGAGTGAATTTAACAGTCTTTGTTTTAACAAGGGCAAGTTGATTAAGGCAAGTGGAGAGTGTATTGTTGTATAGTGTTACCTTGTCATGTATGGATGGTTGTTCAGGGAGTATAGATGCAGCTAAAGTGTCAGATATGCAGGCGGAGAGTGAGATTGGACAGAGGGACTTAATATTTCTGAAATTAATGGTACGAATTTGCTTAGATTTGGAGCTGGCTTATAGCCAGATGATCTGAGATTGTGAGGTCCAAGTGTGTGATTGTTTTAATATGAAGGCCGGTAGAGCAATCCAAGTCCAGAGTGTGTCCGCAACTGTGAGTG
This sequence comes from Perccottus glenii, assembly GCA_024416835.2. NCBI lineage: Eukaryota > Metazoa > Chordata > Actinopteri > Gobiiformes > Odontobutidae > Perccottus > Perccottus glenii. The sequence continues at coordinate 24,006,546 of CM044553.2, forward strand.
GAAAAATTAACATGTTGGGTGAAGTTAAAACAGTTTAGGATGTGCAGGAAGTCTGTTGCAGCTGTAGAGTTTGTGGAATCAATGTGGATGTTGAAGTCACCCATGAGGAGTATGGATGGCAAACTGAGGATAGGTGAGTAAGGAATTCAGAAAAATCTGACAGGAAGGATTTATTGTATTTGGGAGGTCAATAGATTATTGCAATGGTTAGGGGATTGGGACTAGGAATTTTAAAAGACAGATGTTCAAAATATGTAACAGCAGGAATGGAGAGTAGCTGGGGTTTGAGGCTTTGCCGGTATATGGCAGCAATTCCTCCACCACGACCCTCAGTCTGAGGCTTGTCCAAGTATAAAAATCCAGTGGGGGTGGCTTGGTTTAATGAGAAGTAATCCAGTGGTTTTTGCCAAGTTTCGGTCAAGCAGAGTAGGTCCAGTTTTGTATCCATAATGAATTCATTTAGTATGAGGCTTTTGTTGCTGAGAGATCTTACGTTAAGCAGAGTAATCTGGAGAGACTTTTGTTTTGAAGGTGCCATAGCGGAAGTGGATATTGAGTGGAGGTTGAAAGCATTCACGTGACAGTTGTACTGATGACGTATCAGGTTGTTGTGGATACGGGACGCGGAAGTGTTGCAAGTGTTGGACCAGATAATTGGGATGTTATCTGTCGTAGATTTGTTGAACAATATTCGGCGAGAGCCTCTATGGATGTATCGTTGGCGTAGTAATAGTCCAAAGCTTTTTATTGTAGCGATGAGGTCTGTAGGCGGAGGCATGCAGCAGTTGAGTCTGTAAAGTTCCGTAGCTGTGTACCGTAGAGCCATGGTGGTGGAATTGGAGCTGGTGGTGGTGACGAATTGCCGTGAGCAGACAGGCACATGAAGGAACATAAAAAGGAGACTAACCAGAGCCTGTCAGTCGGAGAAAACCTAGCATTCATGAGCTAGCTTAGCAGTACCGAGATGAGTGAGTGGTAACCCGCCCAACCCAGCGGTATAGCAACTTCAGGCAGTTTCCAGGCTGTGACCGAAATGGATTTATGGTCGGTTTTGTTTGAAATATCCAGGTAAGAGTCTCATCTGTAGGAGTATCAATCAGCAAGGTTTGTTTTGTTTTATTTGTTCTATTCCGGAGTGAGAAGCGGCAGCCAAAACGCGCCAGCGTCCTCTCACATCCAGTCCAAAGTACAGATACCTGAAAAATCTCTTGACTGGAGTCAAGAGCTTTGCCTTACAGCTCAGCTCCTTCTTTACCACAACAGACCGGTACATCGACCGCATCACTGCAGAAGCTGCACCGATCCGTCTGTCAATCTCACGTTCCCTCCTTCCCTCACCCGTGAACAAGACCCCAAGATACTTGAACTCCTCCACTTGACTGAAGCCTCCTTGAACCGCAACCTTATCGTGGTGGAGGGGTTTGAGTGCTTGAATGATCCTAGGAGCTATGTCGTCAGGGGCTATATGCCCCTGGTAGGGTCTCCCAAGGCAAACAGAACCTAGGTGACGGCCAGACAAAGAGCGGTTCAGAACCCTTTATGGTGATGAAAAAATCAAGGACCGTGACGTCGCCCGGTATGGCGCAACCGGGGCCCCACCCTTGAGCCAGGCCCGGGGTTGGGGCTCGCATGCGAGCGTCTGGTCCAGCAGGCTGGTCCAGCAGGCTGGTCCAGCAGGCTGAGCCCGGCCGGGCCCAGTGGGGCCGTCCTCCCGTGGTCCCACCACCTGCGGGAGGAACCGTAAGGGGCCGGTGCAAAGTGGATTGGGTGGCAGTCGAAGGCGGAGGCCTCGACGACCCAATCCCCGGACATGGAATCTGGCGCTAGGGAACTTGTAGCCTAATTATCTGTATTTTTTTTTGTCTACATGTGCATAAACTACTTCTAACAACCAGTAAATGTTAATTAAAAGTTAAAAGTTACTTTATTTTCGCCAAAGTAACTTATACAAAAATATACGTTTACAGTTCAACTTATACCATTAGCGATTAGCATTACCATTATTATCTAGCATATATGAGTTCATTCTTGACCAAAACACATCAGGAAAGAATGCTACAATTACTCCCAAAACTAATTGTAATAATAAATAGTTACACAGATGGCTCTTCAGTTTGAGGTCGGAGAGCGCCAGGATATTTTCTTCTGAGGTCCTCGTGCATCGCAGACGTGGTACAAGATCCCCCTCACAAACAGAGTAATGTAGTTTACGCAGTTCAGTGAAGAGTGTAGGGATAGTTTTGTCGGAGAAACAAAACAACAGCTTTACAGGAGAATGTATAGGCACAGAATATAATATAATATTCTTACAGGAATTAAAACTTACACTTGTAAGGGCATGTAACTGTTCACTACATGCCGCCGCAGAGGACCGATCAGGTGAAATTGAATAATTTTCCATGGCACACCTGACGATCTCTCACGGCACACTAGTGTACAGCGGCACACTGGTTGTAAACACTGCCTTAAACGACTCTCACATCAGGAGTCACACTGTCCTTTCAGAGCCAACGACCATGAGACCAGATCAGCCGGGTCCATCAGGTTTGGTTTCAGGGGAAACTCCTCCCTCTAGAGATATAAGCTCAGCTCTTACCAGTTGATCTCAGATTTGATAAAGTCTCTTGAATTAGAGACAAAACGTTTTCACCTTGAAAACTGTGTCTAGATGCTTTTACTTTAACTTTTTCTTTAAAATAAATGGCATAAATATGGGATTTGAAACATAGATAGAGCCACACTTACAGTCTCCAGTCTGCTTTTGATAAAAGCCTGACGTGTTGGTTTGTAAAAATACACTTTCTAGACACATTTGCATTCACAAACACCTCTGTAAATAAACTTACTCAAACTAATAATCATTAATTAATATCATTCATATGTAATTTATCATTTTTTTGCCAGTAACTGTGTTTTACTAAAGGCAGTAGAACATTGTAGTAGTAGCCACATTGGCCCCAATTTTAATGCTAAAAAGTACTTTTTTTTCAATGTCAGAAACCATATAATTCTAATCAACATTGTCTTAGCTACTAACAGATGTCACATGTGTCAAAGCTCATGTGTAAAGTTAGAATTGCAAGTACTTTGTACTTTGCCAGATACTTTGAACAGAGCCAATAATGACCCTTACGACTCTTTTCTGTAAAAGACTAATTGGATTGATATATTCTTTACAAGCACTTCCCCAAACTTCAACACAGTAGGTCAGGTATGGAACAATCAAGGAGTTATACAAAATAAACAATGCTTTATTTAACTCAGTAATAGTTTTAGAGATTTTTACCTTTATACAGTTTGTATGTGGTTTCTACGTCAAAATGTTAATAGAACTTAGCCACCCATTACTATAGCCCTCCAAATTAATATTTCTTTTCCAATAGACAAATGCACAGTGTTGAATGTGTTTATGAACAAAAACATGTTACTTGTTTTTTTGTAAATGTGTTTCCTTTTCTATCTTTATATACCACCAATTTAACTTTATAATAAACTTTACAAATAAATGAAAAAAAGCTAAATTATGTCTAATAATATATATATTTTAATTAACTTAAATCAATATTGCCCCTGTGCACTGTTGCAACCTTCCTCTTGTGGGGTCAGTTGCAACTGAGTCCAAATTGTAAATATAATATTATACTATGTACACACGTTACAGTGTGGCTAACACACAAACAGTCTCTGAGAAAGAAAAAATAAAATGTGAAAAATGTTGCAACCGTCCCCGCTCTTCCCTTTTCTTCATTTATTACCCCACCTCGGGTCATTGTTAAACTGACCTAATGTTCTATACCCAGGCACTGACATCAAACATGTGTTAATGTACAAGTTGCAATTTCTGCTGGCTAATGCTAATTTTTTATTCATTTGCAAAAGCAGATAACTCTGTTTTTTTTTTTTGTTTTTTTATTATCACATTTTTTTCTATTATTTGCCAAAGGTGATATCAGTCAAACCAAACCTGAGTGGCTGTGACCAATTAGGACCACAAAGGACCCAAAATGGATTTGGGCTTTGAAAACTGCACTATGCAAAGAATAAATTACAATCCTCAATTAACTGATTTTCAATGGCTTAAAATGGCTTTTATCAGATTTTGCAAATGAACTCTTCAATTGTAGTTTGTATTAAGGGCATATAATTCAAAAATAAATTATTGATTTTTTAAATTAATAATACACCTGTGGTCCGGTCTTTGCCATTGATATCAATGAATAACAGTTATGACCATGATATACAACAGGTAACCTTGGGTGTAACCAAAGGTGTCCTCAACGCAATCCTCGCTGATAAGGTGACAGTTAAAGGTGAGCTGTGTGTGTGTGTTGGAAAAGAAGGAAGTATTGTTTTATGTATTGAGCACAAAACATTTAGAATTGGTTTCTACTTAGTAACTGTCCAGACGCTTTCTTTTTAACCGTTTTAACAGAGCAGTTAGAAAACGTACCTAACAAACAAAATGTGCACAGGCACACAGTAAAAAAAAAAAACTCACAGCGGTCAACTCACAGCAGAGGTATCCAAAACGACATAGGCAAACTCAAAGATAAACGCAGAGGAGCTGAGTAAACACAGGAAATAAATGACTGGAATCACACAGATGTGAAGGCAGACAAAGACCAGGAACTTAAAACTGAGACAGGGACGGCAAAAAGAAAATCAGATAGTGGACTTTAAGGTCTAGTTTAAACAAACATGTTAGATACTGTAATGCAACGTTCTAACAGTATAATCCACAATAACGTCAAAACTTACTGGGCAGCCCCTGGTGGCAGCTGCCGATTAATAATAAGATAATTAAAAGATTTTCCAATAATCTGTATCCCACAACAGACAAACATCTGGAACATACTCTTATGAAGATGGTGTGTAAAAAAATTAGGAATGTTACGGGATATTACAAGTTATTTAAAGTGCCAAAAATAAAAGATTGTCTACATTAACAGATAGGATTTTATCAATTTTCTGGCCAATTCTCTGCCAGAATTGCTACTGTTTCTAAAACTAAATATGTCAAATCCTTTTAAATGACAGGAAATGGAGAGTCAGAGCTCACTCTGGAGTCCCACAGCCTGCCATTTCTTAATGACCTGCTGGCGAGAGTGTCCTATAAGAGCACCGTTTACCACGTGCACACAGGAGATCTTGGTAAGTTACCACAGTTTTATCACTCTGCAATGATAAATTGAAGTGATAAATATTGTTGTAAACAGCAGTATTTTTTTCTGTGCCTAGTCACCTTTAGGTTTGAGAACCATACAGCTTTGTTTCCCGTTGTCATCAAGCAGCCTGAGCTGCCGGTCTTGTACGATATAGGAACAGGTAAAAACACACTTCTAAATAAATCAAGCTTTATTATGTCCTGCTTTTCACACAGAAATTATTTTCAAGTAACACCATTATAAGCAACACATTAAAGACACAATAACTTACACAGGAAATAATTTTATTCTAAATACTATATATCGATATTCAAATGTGACTTTATTAACAAATGCAGGGATGTTGCCAGGAATTTTGTGCCCCATAAAAAGATCTCACACTGGGCCCCACCACCACAACCTCTACCGTATTACTGTAACTAGAAGTGATAGTGTTATTTCTATAGAGCAAGTACAATTTGGGGAACTGTTAGTTTTTCTGACTCGTCATATTTAAAGATAGGCTGGGTAAAAGTAAATGAATGAGAATCTCCACAGAGCCTGGATACAGACATTTCTCACATTCTGAAACATATCAAGGTTAAGAACTGACATTTTATTATCTATAATAATCAATGACTATTGACTATTAATGTGAGTGAGTTAGGCCTGCTTTTAATACTCTAGACCCTACAATAAGGGGTTTTTACCTTTTTATTTAATGGATGACAAAATAATGTTTAAAATTAGTTTGTGGTCTATTATTTTTACATTTTAGACTGTGGACATCATTGCAGCTGCCTGGCCTTTGACCCCTCCTTTCTGCATGTCTCTGCTCTAATCTGGCAGGACCTTTAACAGGATGGATAATATTCTCTGTGACTTGTCTGAGTGTTATTAGCTTTAATGTTGGCTCTAAACATAAGCAGACACTTAGTGTTTGTGTTCTTGCTGTAAATGTCTCTAAATCCACTTCTGATCTGGTCTTATTCTGTCTCTAGTCTTCAGCCTCATGTCACTGACCTCTGTGTCCCACAGCTACATTAACTCATAATTTTTAGATTCGATTAATAAAGGTCTCTCGCTGTGAATATTTTACATTGTGTTGTGAATCTGGCGCTGCTGCGTGTTTCCCTTGTGGGACTAGTGCAAACAGGTCTGAGATCAGTTTAACTGTCACAGAGCAGGGGCTTAGACCACCGCTGTAAGAGGGGCCCAAAGGAGAAACTGTAGAGGCTTTAGGGGAAAAAACTGGGGTTAAAAATCAAGACCAAGTCAAAGCTCAACTCATAAAATCAACTCCTTCAAATGACTGAATGAATTGGCGAAAACAGTTTACAGTTTCTGTAAATTCTTGGTCTGTCTTGCATGAACTGCACATTTAAGATCTCCCCAGAGTGGCTCAATGATATTGAGGTCAGGAGACTCAGATGGCCAGTCCAGAACCAGAATTGTTGACATGTTGGTACGTCCCATGCACAGCTTCCGGGCTGATGAGTGCAAATGTTCCTCCAGTATTTTCTGATAACATGCTGCATTAATCTTTTCCTTTGCCTTTGTAGCTCACACGTCCTCAAAACATCAGCGATCAACCTCCATGTTTCACAGTAGGAATGATTTATCATCATAGGCCTTGTTGACTCCTCTCCAAATGTAACACGTATGGTTGTGGCCAAAAAGTTCAATTTTGGTCTCATCACTCCAAAGTGCCTCCTTATTGTGCATCTTGAAACAGCCACAACACTTTTATTCATAAAGTCCTGTATTTCAGCTGAAGGTATTTGTGGGTTTTTCGTTGCATTTTGAACAATTTTCCTGGCAGTTGTGGCTGAAATTTACCTTGGTTTGGTTTCAACTGCTGATTGGCATTCTCAATTCCTTGGATATCTTTTTATATCCTTTTCCTTTTTTATATATGGTTTAATTACCTTTTTCCTTTGACAATTCTTTTGCTTTCCTCTTGACTCAGAATACAGAAACATCAGTGTAGCACTGGATGAAAGAACAAGGGTCAGTCAGGAGCCCCGAAACTCACTGACCTTTTATACACACACACTGATTACAAGCAAACAGATCACAGGTGAAGATGGTTACCTTTAGCAGCCATTCAAACATGTTTGTGTTACTTGTGTGCATGTTATCAGGAAAAAAAATCACTAGGGAACCTTTGATCAGGGTCATTTGGGTAGTTTCTGTAAACACAATTGTTTGACAAAAAATGGCTTCACCCAACCACTAACTATGAGTAAAAGAAAAGTTTTTGTGTTATCATTCATATTGTCTGAAAAAAAATCACAAATTCTGCCAGGATATGTAACTGGTAACTGGTGAGTCAGGTGCTCCTAACAACATTGGGTTGTCAAAGTTTGCAAGTTTACTTTTGGCTGGTGCTTTGAGTTCAATTGACATTAAAAGAAAAAATTAGGCAAAAAATTATTAGAAAACAAAAGAAAGGCCAAAGCTATTACAAAAAAGGACCAAAGGATGCTAAACCAGACCAGGAAGTTAGGTCACTTTGGGAAATGTTGAACTTTACGATGCACTATATCACTTGTGAGACAGGTAAATGTCAACACTTTGATGACTGTTTGCAATCTTCTTTATCCCAGACATCAACTCTCAAGTCACCATTGCCACTAAGACCTTCCTCCGCTACGACGCACTCAAAGTCCTGCTGAGCAGCATCCGCACCTTTTATAGGAACATAACAGTGATCATTGCAGATGACAGCTTTGAACCTGAGAAAATAGTAGGAGAGCACATTCAGCACTACATCATGCCACCAGCTCAGGTAGCACTCATACTCACAATCATGTCTGTATGCTAACTTTGATCTTTATTGATTTTAATGAATGTCTGACCTATTAAATGTGTCTTCTTCTCTTTCTTTAGGGCTGGTTTGCTGGCAGGAACCTCGCAGTTTCTCAAGTCACAACCAAATATTTTCTGTGGGTGGATGACGACTTCCAGTTCACTGAAAATACAAAAATAGAGAAGCTGGTGGAGGTCATGGAGGCAGTTCCTGAGTTAGATGTGGTAAGTTCTATTGATCTAATACTGAGATCATAAGATCCCCAATTGCAGGTGCTAAATAGCATCTGCAGTTTGCAGTGGTGGGAAGAGTACTGAAAAATCATACTCAAGTAAAAGTACTATTACTTACCAAAAAATGTAATGTGAGTGGAGTAAAAGTACCTGTCCTAAATACCACTCAAAGTACGAGTAAAAAGTAGCCCCTTCAAAAGTACTCAAGAGTAGGGAGTAGTGAGTATTATGCTGTGACTTATTCCACCTTATACCCTGTGAAATAAATATGTAGCTTTATAACAGTGTTGTTCTCTTTTACATTCAAATTGCGCATTGTATTCTGCAGTGTATTTAGTAGCGGTTTAAAGCTTTTTTTTAGATTTAAGTCATTATACATAGGCCTACAGTATAACCAGCAACAACCCCGCTCCCTCTTCTCATCAATGACGACGACTGACGAGATAGTCTTATTAAGCAGTCGTTGCTTGTGATGATTTTTGCGTCTTCTCGAACACGTCCATACTGCTGCATTAATAAAATGACCGTGCCTTCACTCCAACGCAATTGTTTTTGGCCGAATAATTTCGGTTGCCTGAAACATTCGGTGCATCCCTAATTCACATTGGCTCATAAAACCTAACACAGTTTTATTTATGCCCCCCACACTATATTTGTGACGTTTATTATACCATTTAACATAAATATTTAAGATATGATACCTAGCAAATATGAAATCTTACCTCGATGTGCTTTTTTAAATTAGAGGAAGAACTCTTGAATGCTGATATTTCAACCGGTCTGGGCAAGCAAAGTAGGCATGACATAACGACACAATTGCCCTTTTTTGCCTTCATTGTAAAAAGCTCCTTCAGGTACAGCCAAGGATGCTGAAGTGCTGTATTTGAGTTACTGCATGTTGAAGCATCCACCACACTTCCTTCCTCCTCCTCCTCCATGATTAAACTAAATTGGCGCCAGGTGTTTTGAAGTCTGTCTGATGCAAGTTTTCTATGCGCGATTTGATTGGACGGGAATCACTGGACTGATTATTCTCCTTAGCCAATCATCATTGACAGGAAAAAAAACTAAACAATGTAGTGACTGCAGGTTGAGGGAAAATAGTGCAGTAAAAGTACCGATACAGCACTAAAAATGTACTCAAGTACAAGTAAAAGTACACTGTTTTTAAACTACTTAATAAAGTACAATTCCTGAGAAAAAATACTCAATTACAGTAATGAGAGTATTTGTAATTCGTTACTTTACACCACTGGCAGTTTGTAGGTCTGTTACCTGTGAGTTGCTATGAGAAATTGTGTGAGTGATAACAGGTGCAAATGTGGGCCAGGCCATGTATGTAAATGAGGGTTTAGTTTTTATAGAATAAGCAGTGTAAATTATCATGACATGCTTTTCTTTTAAGCAGACAATGCAACTTATATATTATCTGTTAATGTTGTGACAGATAGAGAGCCTATCAACTGTGGTCACTCAACCCAGTTCAGCTGGATAAACAGCAGCACCAAATGGATTCACACACTCTTTTAGTTCCTGCAGTCTTGATGAGTCATATAGTGGAAGCTAAATGAATTCATTTTCTCCACCTTGTACTTTGAGAACACCCCATTGTACAAAATCACTAAATTATTTTAGTAAATATTTTCCATCCATTTTTTGCAAACTCTATCCACTTGTGCTTTAGTACATTCTAGGTTTCAGTCAATAAAGTTATAGCTTATAAAGTATAATCTGATGACAGTTGTTTTGTTTCACACCAGGTTGGCGGCTCAGTGCAAGGAAACCAGTTTTATTTTACACTTGAGTATGACCAGGGTGAGGAGAAAGAGGGCGGCTGCTTGTACAGGAAGTCTAATGGAAAGTTCCACCCACTGCCTGGTCACCCTCAATGCTCTCTGGTCAGCGGTGTTGTCAATTTCTTCCTGGCTCGTACAGATGCCGTCCAGAGGGTGAGATTTGACCCTCAACTCCAGAGAGTAGCACATTCAGGTAAGTGTGCAGCAGACAAGGTTTGGATATTGTACATCAGACAAAATATGCAGGATTCATAATCAGATAAAATGAATATGCACCTTATATCTTGTATAATATACCTTTTATCTTTCCTTTTATCTGATGTTATTGTCTTTCTTGCGGTCTCAGTTGTAAGGTCTAAGATGAAAGGGACACGTAACATAAAAGGTTGCAATAATTGATTTAACACAAATATACTCGCAAAATAACTAATACAGAGAAATGGGGAGCCTAGTAACCAAGGAAACAATAGTTAAACTAAGGAAATGGCTCTCCCCACTCTGAACCAAAACTATAACCAGCATCCCTGGCTTAGCCACTCGACGAGATGGAGACAAAGAAGCCAGAAGCTAAAAACATCTGAAGCTAAAAACATCTGTATCAGACAATGGGGCACAGTGGTTTAGATGGTAGAGTGGTCGTCCTGTAACTGGAAAGTTGGTGGTTCTTCCCAGAAGCCTTCTTTCCCCAGTTTATACTGTTGTTGTGTCCTTGGGCAAGACACTTAACCCACCTTGCTTCCAGAGAGTGTTGCTCTGGTGTGTATGAACGTGTGAGAGTGTTGCTCTGGTGTATGAACGCGTGAGAGTGTTACTCTGGTGTATGAACGTGAGAGTGTTGCTCTGGTGTATGAACGTGTGAGAGTGTTGCTCTGGTGTATGAACGTGAGTATGAACGTGAGAGTGTTAATCTGGTATATGAACGTGAGAGTGTTGCTCTGGTGTATGAACGTGTGAGAGTGTTGCTCTGGTGTATGAACGTGTGAGTGTGTTGCTCTGGTGTATGAACGTGTGAGAGTGTTGCTCTGGTGATGAACGGTGAGTGTGTTGCTCTGGTGTATGAAAGTGTGAGAGTGTTGCTCTGGTGTATGAACGTGGAGTGTGTTGCTCTGGTGTATGAGCGCTTTTGCTCTGGTGTATGAACGTGAGAGTGTTGCTCTGGTGTATGAGCGTGTGAGAGTGTTGCTCTGGTGATGAAAGTGTGAGAGTGTTGCTCTGGTGTATGAACGTGTGAGTGTGTTGCTCTGGTGTATGAACGTGTGAGAGTGTTGCTCTGGTGTATGAACGGTGAGAGTGTTGCTCTGGTGTATGAACGGTGAGTGTGTTGCTCTGGTGTATGAACGCGTGGGAGTGTTGCTCTGGTGTATGAACGCAAGTGTGTTGCTCTGGTGTATGAACGGTAAGAGTGTTGCTCTGGTGTATGAACGTGAGAGAGTGTTGCTCTGGTGTATGAACGTGAGAGTGTTGCTCTTGTGTATGAACGTGAGAGTGTTACTCTGGTGTATGAACGCGTGAGAGTGTTACTCTGGTATATGAGCATGCACTGTCCCAATCAAATAAATTATTACAAAAATAAATATAAATTAAAGCCGCAAGCGGCGATAAAGGCCCTCGCCCCTTGAGATCACGGGGACACATGCACTCGGAGGAGTGCATTTCGTGCTTTAAAGCGTAAACTTCACGGTAAAAGGATTCTGAGGAGTTTTCTAAGACTCTAGTCTTGGCTCTGGAGGGGCCTCCTCTAAAGGAAGGATCCTGGCAATTGGGAAATGGCATTTATTTCCCAAAGGTTGCCTCTTCACAGACTCATTACGACCACAGCCACAAATGTATCAAAACAAATTGATAACTTTTTTGGCACAAGTGTCTAGATGATACTCACCAAATTTGGAGCTGTTTAGATGAAAAGCCTTTAGACAGAAGGGGTGCGATTTAAATGGTCACGTGCTCCACCCAACATAGTAGATTTTCTGTTGAGTTTACGGTATGGCTGTAATAAACTTTTCTGTTTGTTCCCTGAGGTGTCCTATGGATGTACCAAGTTTCATTTTTCTACATTGGAATAAAGTTACTTTCACTTTCCATAGGCCCGATGTATTTTGCCTTTTCTAGGGGTCGCCACTGAGTCATTTTTCGTATTTTTTTTTCGTGGACTTCAAATATATAAATTTTTCGCTGGGCTTGAAATCTGGGACCAATAAAAATGACTTTTAGTTGTACGCTTACTGGGTTAAATTGAGGATCATTTTGCAGAAAAATATGATAAAAAATATATACCGAATTATAATAAAAAAATATAACTCGAGCAAAAAAGTCGCTTGTCTATTTTACATACATGTGTTTAGCTCATTTTGCCCAAGTTTGGTGTCTGTGGAATGAAGCAGCTATTGTCTGTGTACTTTTAAAAAGAGGTGTATTTTAAGTCGGTTCACATTTTCAATTCAAAATGGCCGCCTTCCCGTGTGTGATAGGGTGTGGTCCCCATTGGCTTTTGTTCATAAGCCCATGGTGGATGTGTGTACCAAGTTTCATTTGCCTACAACAAACTAAAAATTTCACTTCCCATTGACTTTTTCCACATTTTGGGACGTTGCTATGGCAACACATTTATAGATAGGGGTGGTTGTCATTGGCTTTATGCTCGTCATGACATAAGAGATGTGTGTACCAAATTTCATGTCTCTATGACAAACTAAATTCTTGGGTCCCATTATAAGTTTGTAGGGGGCGCTGGAGAGCCATTTCTAAAGATAACCCTTTTATTTACATATTTTTGTGTTCAGGTCATGAATGTGCACAAACGCCTTTTTGGTTCCAACTCGATCCGAGAAGGCGTTTGAGAGTTAAGAGACGTTTTATTTTCACAAAAATGGCCACCTCGTTACAGGCTTGCCACACCCATACCCGATAAGATATCAACAACAAAGTCACAACTTTGGTTGGCACGTGTCTAGATAATACTCACCAAATTTGGGGCCATTTAGATTAAAACACAATGATTTGCATCTTTCTGCGCAAGGGGTGCGATTTTAGTGGCCGCGCGTTTCACCCCACATGGCGGACTTCCTGTTGAGTTTAGGGTGTGACTGTCATTGACTTTTCTGTTTGCCCTGAGGTGTCCTATGGATGTACCAAGTTTAAGTTTTCTACGTTGGAAAAAAGTTACTTTCACTTTCCATAGGCCCAATGTATTTTGATTTTGTAGTCGCCACTGAGTCATTTTTCGTATTATTTTTCGCGACTTCAAATACATAAATTTTTCGCCGGGCTTGAAGGCTGGGACCAATAAAAATGACTTTTCGTTCATGTCCACCGGGTCAAATTTAGGATCATAGGTGGAAAAAAATAAAATCCGAAAGCATAACAATAGGCCCTCCCGGTCATCACCGCTCGGGCCTAATGATATACCAACTGACCAAAAAGAGAGGGAGAGGTTTCAGAAATAGAGATAGTCGGACTCACCTCCATGCACAGCCTGGGCTCTGGACCCACACTCCTCAAGAGAGGCTGGACTCTCCACTACTCTGGAGTGACCTGCGGTAAGAGGCAGCGGGCTGGTGTGGGTTTGCTTATAGCCCCCCAGCTCAGCAGCTATGTGTTGGAGTTCACCCAGGTAAACGAGAGGGTCGCTTCCCTGCGCCTTCGGGTCAGGGATAGGTCTCTCACTCTTGCTTGTGCTTACGGGCCAATGGCAGTGCAGAGTACCCTTCTTGGAGTCTCTCAGAGGGGTGCTGGGAAGTGCTTCGACCGGGAACTTTGTGGTTCTACTGAGCGACAGTGACACCTGGAGGGGCGTGATTGGGAGGAACAGCCCCTGATCTGAACTGAGTGGTGTTCTGTTATTGGACTTCTGTGCTGGTCACAGTTTGTCTATAACAAACACCATGTTCAGGCATTAGGTGTCCACCAGTGCACGTGGCACCAGGACACCTAAGCCGGAGGTCTGTAATTGAATTTGTGCTTCTGAAAATGTTAAGTAACATTAAATCAGATTCTTCCATTTGTTGTTTTTAAAAATAAAAAATCTATACCACTATGAATGTCACATTTTTCTTAGATACAGGGTAGCTTATATTACATTTACCTGAAGCTTTTATCCAAGGCGACTTACATTAAGAGCCTGTCCACACGAAGACGCGTATCACTGTATACATATACATTTTTTTTATCGTATTGACGTTTCGTCCGCACGGATCCGGCGTTTTGGGAGACTGAATCCGCTATTTTGGAAACCGGGTTCTTAAGTGGATAAATCTGAAACGACACCCGTGCGGTTTGGTGTACAGCCAATCCGTATATTTTGTGAAACGATGATATCATCACATCACGGTCGCTGCAGCGCGCAAGGTTATGCACATGCTCAAAGTCTTCTTCTCCGTGAATAGTGTATATCTGTGGCAGAATTACAGCGCCCCATACTGGTCTGGCATATATACTACACCGTTTTCAGTCTAAGGTTCCATTCACCAGTGTTACAGCTGGAACACCACTATAGGCAAGGTGGATGAAGTGTCTTGCCCAAGGACACAATGACAATATGAACTGTGGGGAGAGCGGGACAACCACCTACCTTCCGGTTGAAGGACGACCGCTCTACCACTGAGCCACTGCGCCAGATTATACATACATGTGTGATCCCCACAACAATAAGTTAAAAGGAAAATAAATAAGAGCATCATAAATATCAATAACCAATTAAGATGTTTAAAATCTGCATACATAAGTTAAAATTCTTGTTTTTGGTCTTGCTTTATATTTATGATGGGAAGACATATTATTTATTGTGCAGATGCACATGAGCTACTTACTTCAATTGTCTTCTTTTTACTCTAGAGTTCTTCATGGATGGGCTGGGCTCCTTGATGGTTGCCACCTGTAACGATGTGTCTGTAGGCCATCAGCCTGAAACTGGGAAGAACAATCCTCCTATGCCAAATTCAGAAGTCCATCTAAGACTGACATGGAGTTCAAATTTCAGCTTCACTTCTTTAAAAACCACTTGAAATGTATCCTGTTTGGGTAGACTTCTGACTCTGGATAAGCAGGTTGAAACTGTCACACAATGGACACTGTGGTTAAATCCTACTAAAAGAATTCTTTTTTAAAATTATATTTCTGACTTTATATTTTTGTCATAATGATGTAATTTCTGTAACTTTCATGTTTAAAAGTTACATTTTTTTTCTAGCTAGTCAGAATATCTTTGACCAGCTCTGCTTGGCTACAAATTTAATAATATCATATTGAAAATATCGTTTGTAACTTGTTTCACTAAGTCAGTTCAATAATCTGACAAGTTACTGATGATAAAGCATGCCGTAAGACTGATCAGAGGGAGGGAGAGAAAAGAGGCAAAACACCGGTTTTGTGGTTCAGTCAGTTCTCTTTCTCAAAGCTTTATTTTTAGGATACACAGTTTATATACAGTGGCAGTGTGACAAACATGGTCTAATGTTAGCTATATGTCAGAATGTTCTGTAGTTAGTGGTGCAGCTACCAATCACAGAATACATTCAGAACATGTTATTTAAAATAGTTTCATGCTATACCATAAAGAGAAAGGCACATATGTTTCTAACGCAACAGAGCAACATGTGAATCATTTCTCAAAAAGCATTCCACCCTTTAATTCTATTAACAAAATTACCTTAAAATGACAAATTCTTTATTCACTGTTTTGAAAACCTACTAGTTACTGTAGCAGGATGTATTGGAGCAATAGATGGTGGTGACTGGTGTATAGGGTTGGCAAATTTGCACAATTGTATTTGGGTTTTGACAAAGGAAGTGTTACACTTCTACAATAGTGTTTTTTCAGTATTGGCCCTGTACCGAGCTGAAAAAGGAACGTACTTGGGAGGCTATTCCAATCTCTGGCACATTTGTAACAACATGAGCGTAGGTTTGGTCCATAGATAGTATAATTATGGATGATATCCGCCCATTGGTCCCCTATTCACCAATATGGTCATTACGAATGGGGAATAAAATGGCCGTTACATCCGGGCTTTTTCCATAGTAAAACAATAGTTTTTAGATAGCATAAACAAACATATTAATCAAAAATTCACCCCCCCCAGAGTTGTCATGTAGTAAAAACTTAGCTCTAGAGACCGGAGCCATCTTTTGTACCAGGCTGTAAACATGAGTTTTACTCTTGTAAAGTCGCCATTGGGTTTCTCCTTATATTTCCGCTTTTGGAGCCTGCCCTCTGGTGGACGGAGGTATATCGCTGTATTTCACTGTAAAATCACCGTATGGCGGCGCCCTTACGCAACGACCATTTTAGAGGTACCATGGGAGAGTCTTGGTTTGGTCTCAGCTTTGGTGGGGACCCCCCCCAATGTCTTTTGTTCCAGACTGTTGGCAATACAGAATATCACAATACAGAAGTGAATCTACTTCATCTCATTATATTGTATCCTTACCCATATACCATCCTGTATACTGTCCCTAAAGAGCTAGTATAACTGTATAATCTAAAAATGCACTCTCAAAAATAAAAACTGAGACTGTGTAATGCTGAACAACCAAACGTTTTATTAACATAAATTATTTTGTACATTATTAGTATTTACGCTAACAAAAAATACTCTGCCACAAGGAAACAAATCTAAATAATTAAATATAAACATTTTTCTATTATAAACACTATTTACCCTCCGGTACACCCACGTTAATACCTAAGAATTTGAAATGCTAAACAACCATTGTTCCATGTACGTTAGTAGCCTATTTATACGTACAAAAAAAACACTGTTGCAAGAGGTAGACTTTAAGAACTTTTTCATTAAATAATGAACTAATGAATCAAATACACACGTATCAGTATGCATTCAACGCATCATGTTTATATTTCATTTTATTTTCAGAGCAATTTTAATATGAAGGGGACATGGTTTTTAAAACTTTTAAAATGCATGATTTCCTTTAATCACGCTTTAATAATTCATAGTTCATAAAGACCTCACCTGAAGCCCCGAAGGTCCAGCTACTTCTTCCTCAACAAGCTTTATGACATCTTCAAGATGTCTGAGTTTCCTATATATGTTTTCCTATATGTAATTAAATGAACTAATAAATAAAATTAAATGAACTAATAAATAAAATACACACGTATCATAGTATGCATTCAACACATCATGTTTATATTTCAGAGCCATTTTTAAATATGAAGGGGACATGGTTTTGTGGATTAATGTGTTGAAATTTATGTTAATCTATGTGTTAAGTTTGTCTGTATGAGACTAGCAGTAAGCTAGATCAACATTAGAATAAAATACAGATCATATTCTAACATTTTATTATTGTTGAACTATATAACATTGATTAGTGACTGGTCAGTCACTACTGCTAGTTTATTTGTGTGGTTAGCTAGTTATTTTGCACTTACACTCGGACTCTGCTTTATGAAAAAGCTTCTTATGTCCCCTTTTTTCTTGGGTGGCATCTACAAAGTACAAAAAGGGGCAAAAAAACGAAATATTACAATGTTTTACTCTGGCCTTTGTATGTGGCAGAAAGACAGCCCTGGTAACTTACCGTCGGCGTCGTCAACATGGGAGCGCACACACACACCAGCTGCTCGCTGCTAGTGCAAGCACAAAAGTAGGCCCGGCCCGAGCGTGTAGCCTGTCAGCAGGGCTCAAGCGGGCTCAAGTGAAATAAAGGGCACTTCTCATAATTACGTATTTTTTGTCTTTTTTAAAAACAAAAAAGTATATATATTAATGCAACACTGACTTCCTTTTAAAAAAAATAATTTAAAAAGTTAATTAATTTTATCTTCCTCAAACTCTAATTTTCAAAAGATGTCTACAAAATAATCAGTTCACAAAGAAACCATGGTCTCCTTAGTATTCACTAGGTTTATAGAGCAGCAAAGGCTATGCTACTAGTTTCAAGTATATATTTAGAATAACCAAAATAACTGCATCAAGCAAAGGGCTGTGTTTTACTAATAATTTGTTTATTTTTTTGCACAAGGCACTACATCATTTTAATTATTTTGGTGTTATCAGAACACATAACACTTTTAAATCGACACAAATATTCACTCTAAACTGAAGAGGGTTGTTGCTGCTATTTTGTTAACTTTACTGAAAAAATCACTGCAAAAATGATTGAAAAAATACAAAAATACAGCAACTTAATAAAATTCTTACAAAAAAGGGTCTTCTACTTCAAAATAAAATTCCTCCTTCCTCCCTTACAGCAGCAACCTTCTGGGGGCCATGTCCCTGTAGATGTTTATTACTTCACTGTGGTTTACAGGAATGTCTTTCTCACTAGCCAGGAGGAGGAGATCAGAAAGCCTTTCTTCGGTGCATAGGCTTCTGAGTGTGTCTTTAACCAGTTTGAGCTTGGAAAATGACCTCTCCACTGTTGCTGTTGACACTGGAATTGTTGCATAAGTTCTTATCATTTCCACCAGTGTTGGAAAGATATCCTGTCCACTGTAGTCTCTCAGTGTCTTTAACAGAGGTCAGGTCTAACACTTTCAGCATCTGAGTTATCTGTTCTCTCTTGGGTTTTGCTTCTGGTAACTGATTGTAACCATGCATTTAGCGATTTGCTTCTCTTGGCTGTTTCCTGGCGCTCCTTTTCCTTCCTTTTCTGTATCCTCTCTATTTTTGGCATTATGCTGCCTGCCTGGCCCTGCACTGCAAGCATGATTAAAATTAATTGTTTAAATAGTTTTTGTTTCACAAGCAAAATAACTTTTTAGCTTCACACAACTAAGCATCAGAATACTGAATTGCCTTAATGTTTTAATCAAATACATAATATTTTTATTTCTATGCATGTACACATACACAATAACTGATGGTGACTGACAAGGACTTAGTTTTACATTTGAGGGAGGACTGCACATCACCATCATCAAATAAAACCTTCAAAATCAACATTTAGATGGAGTTTGTTTTAAACCTACTACACTCAAAAAATATTCTGTGGCGTAGTAAATATTTAACTTAATTAACTTAATAAAATCTCTGAAAATCTTACTTGATTATTTGAATTAATCTTACCAAAATAATTGAGTAAAATTAAATAAAATTAAACAAAAGCCAATGTCATGTATGTATTTGTGGTTGTATGGAATACTATTTTATAAAGGTTTAGAGGAAATAAAAAACAAGTTTTTAATGTTTAATGTTAACTTATTTCTACTCAGTTTTATTTATTAATGTACAGATGCAGTTACTCAGATTTACTACATTTTTGTGTAGCCTATCCTCCATCTGTTTGCATCTGTAGATTTCTTCTAGATTCACCAATTTAGATTTCTAAATTTCAGGGGGAAAGACTCTTGATGTAAGTCACTGACTGTAACTAACTGGGGACGTTCTTATTTTATTAACTTATTTTATTACATGGCTTGGTTGATCTCCAATGTAGAATGTAGAATTAACTTATTTTATTACATGGCTTGGTTGATCTCCAATGTAGAATGCGGTCTGTTATTTCTTGAAAACAGACGCGGAGTATAACAGACCGTTGTCATGAAAAACAGAGCGTTGCTATGGACTCACAGGATTCTAACCGTAGAGACGGAGCGTACTATTTTCTTTAGCGGAAGCAATATAATCGGGTTTAAATCAATAAACTCCCTTTTAATATTTTGTGTCAAATTATTTATTTATTTGGTAGGTAGCCATGTAATAAGCAGGAGGAATTATCATATTATTATAGCGATTATCCCTTACACAGCTCTAGTCTAGTAGCTCATGAGGCATGCATGCTAGCAAAACACAGCGCTTCAGAACTCCTGCACTGATATTTAGATATACTATTCTTCAATAAATATATTTGTTTGACAGGGAAGCTGTGCGCAAACAGGAATATATATATTATTAAAAAAAAAAAAAAAAAAAAAGAACCCCAGAAAAAAGGGCACTTTCTCTCCAGGAATAAAAAGGGCAGGTGCTCAAGCCCCCTTTGATGTCTATGTGTGCACGTGCCTGCCTGTCAGACATCCCGCCAATCAAATTACGGCGTTTCTTGTACTGTCGTCGTCCTGGCCGTTAGAATCGATCCAGATAGCAGTGCAAAGATCCAAATAGCAGTTCAAAGGAGCTTGCTAAATATTGGTGGGGACAAATTTGCCATCTCAAAATATTGATAGGGACTAGTACCTAGCGTCCCCCCCTAAACCTACGCCCTTGTGTAACAATGAACTTTTTTTTCTTTTACACAGGGCACAAATTCTAACTTAAAACTTTTAATTTGTCCCACCTTGTTTTACAGTTGCAAACTCTTTCATCACCTTGTAGTGTGTAGTCCACGTGAACAAAGCCCTCTGTTCCGGACACTTCTCCGTTTTGGTCACATCTGACATTAGTTTTATTTTTAAATCTCTATAACTTGAGCCTAGTATTACACAAAGCATAGAATACAGACATATCTGGTTGTCACACTGTTTACACTGTAAGCTTTGAATAACTTATCTCAGTCTTTGTAGTCGTAGTTTCCAGGGAGCGCTCCTTCAGTCAGTCAAGTTCTCGTCCTTTGAGACAATGTCCATGTCCTTGGCCATGTTTTAAGTGGTAACGTCTTTAGTCGGTCCGTCAGCTAGCTTGTCAATGAACGCCTTCTTTAGTGAGCAGAACCTGGTATGGGCCCTCGAAACCTGGCTCCGACCAATTTTTCCATCTCCACCTCTTTATCCACACATAGTTGCTTGGCACCAAATCATGTAGTGGCCTCGTGTCAGGTTTGGTAAGGTCAATCCTAGGCAAAGAAGAAAAGAAACTGGAGAATTAGTATTCTCCTATTTGTAAATCATACTGTTGATGATTACTTGTTAGCACCTATTTAGTTCCTTGGTATGCACTTAATTCAATAAAATCCATCATTCAGTGATGACCTGGTCCTTGAGCCCTTTTTTATTTGTTGCAACTTATCCTGCACAGTTTTAACATTGTGCCTGGCACACATACAACACTTAAGACAGACTTCTGCAACTACCTGCTGTATCCCTGGGCAACGCCAAACTCCACTGATAATATTTACCATTTTATTTTGTCCATCATGATCTTTTCGTGCTATTTCTGCAGCAATTCTACCAGGCTTGTGGTAAACATTGTTTCACCTCAGATATATATTATTAACCTGGGTAGCATCATTTTTCCATCTTTTTTTTCTGCCTGATTTTGAATGATTTTGGTTTGAACACCTTTGCCACTTTTCTTGATAAATTGGTGTGTTTGCACCTTCTTTGTCGTATGGAATAATCACACCAGCTTTTAAGTAATTGTTAAGACCTCTTAATGCCTCTTGTGAGATTGGGTACTGTCTAAGTTGTGGTTTAGTGTTTGTGTTTGTAGTGATGTGGTAGGGAGGAACATTAAACCTGCCCACGTCAGTTGGACCTTTGGACCAAAGGATGTCTGGTATCTGTTTTAAGTCAGCTGCAATTGAATCTGACACCATCATACATTCCTCCACAGACAGACGCTGACCATGGTTGCCACAAACCTATCTCATACACCTCCAAAGTTGTATTAAACCATACATTGTCCCCAACTGTTCCCACCCTGACCTGGCGTCATTAAAGAGTATCATAGTCAGAATAGATTGTAGGTCTTCCCACTCATCTGTATCGTCTGGCAATGGAAACATGAGGTGTGTGTTCAGTAAACAGATGCATTTGTTCAGAGTGTAACTCCACTGAGCATACAGCTCTAGTCTTACTACAGTATAAACCTTTTATGTTGAGCTCAGTTCAGAAGCCTGCATCTCTGATGGTATGTGGTTGCATGAGTGTGTGTGGCATGGGCAGCATCAATGCTGAAAGGTATATCCAAGTTCTAGGACAACATATGCTCCCATCCAGACGTCGTCTCTTTCAGGGAAGACCTTGTGTTTTCCAACATGACAATGTCAGACCACATCCTGCATCAATTACAACATCATGGCTGTGTAGAAGAAGGATCCGGTTCTGAAATGTCCAGATCTTTCACCCAAAGAAAACATTTGGCGTATCATAAAGAGAAAGATGTGACAAAGAAGACCTAAGACAGTTGAGCAACTAGAAGCCTGTATTAGACAAGAATGGGACAACATTTCTATTCTTAAACTTGAACTTGTCTCCTCAGTCCCCAGACGTTTGCACTGTTCTAAAAAGAAGAGGGGGTGCCACAGAGAGGTAAACATGGCCTTGTCCCAACTTTTTTGAGTTTGTGTTGATGAACTTATTTTTCCCTTAAAATTATAAATTAACTCATATCATTTCATATTTTATATATGTTGTATTCTGAATAAAATATTGAAATTTAAAACTTCCACATCATTGCATTCTGTTTTTATTCACAATTTGTACAGTGTCCCAACTTTTTTGGAATTGAGTTTGTAAAATAAACTCATGTTCCACAATCTGGTCTAGGCCCTCTACTATAAGTGGACTGCTTCCAATTGCATTTGATTAGTATTTCATATTGTAAGAACAGTTTTATTTGACAATGGAATAGTATTTTTCCGTTTACACTTAGTAGATTAAACTGATTTGGATGCACCACTATCTACAGTGCCTTGCGAAAGTATTCGGCCCCCTTGAACTTTGCGACCTTTCGCCACATTTCAGGCTTCAAACATAAAGATATGAAACGAAAATAATTTTTTGTGAAGAATCAACAAGTGGGACACAATCATGAAGTGGAACAAAATTTATTGGATACTTCAAACTTTTTTAACAAATAAAAATCTGAAAAATTGGGCGTGCAAAATTATTCAGCCTCTTTACTTTCAGTGCAGCAAACTCTCGCCAGAAGTTCAGTGAGGATCTCTGAATGATCCAATGTTGACCTAAATGACTAATGATGATAAATGGAATCCACCTGTGTGTAATCAAGTCTCTGTATAAATGCACCTGCACAGTGATAGTCTCAGAGATCCGTTTAAAGCCTAGAGAGCATCATGAAGAACAAGGAACACACCAGGCAGGTCCAAGATACTGTTGTGGAGAAGTTTAAAGCCGAATTTGGATAGAAAAAGATTTCCCAAGCTTTAAACAGCCCAAGGAGCACTGTGCATGCAATAATATTGAAATGGAAGGGTTATCAGACCACTGCAAATCTACCAAGACCTGGCCGTCCTGTAAACTTTTAGCTCATACAAGGAGAAGACTGATCAGAGATGCAGCCAAGAGGCCCATGATCACTCTGGATGAACTGCAGAGATCTACAGCTGAGGTTGGAGACTCTGTCCATAGGACAACAATCAGTCATATACTGCACAAATCTGGCCTTTATGAAAGAGTGGCCATTTCTTAAAGATATCCATGAAAAGTGTTGTTTAAAGTTTGCCACAAGCCACCTGGGAGACACACCAATTAGTGGAAGAAGGTGCTCTGCACATCAACACGTCAAAACGTCTACGCAGTTGGTGCCACCTTCCAGTTTACTGTCACTCTCCTAAGACTCTGACCGAGATGTACACACGGTTTTTTGTGGTTCTGTCCAGACGAGCGACAGCTGAACGCAGTGGAGACATAAGCTCAGTGATTCTGTCTCTTGCAAAACTGGCATTTGAACAGCTTCTCAAAGGCAATCAGATCTTCTACGAAGAAGACCTGGTGGATTGTGGCACTGATGCCCAAACATTTCCGTCATTTTCCGAACTGTTCACTCAAGTCTTTAGAGAGGAGTGTGGGCCAAACCAGAATAAGCTCTACAGCTTTGTCTTTTCCACTTTTCAAGGGTTTCCGGCTGCTCTTCATGTTGTTGTGTCATTCATCAATTCTGGCATTAATCTCTTGTCTCAAGAACCGCTGAACTCCGAACTGTCAGTACAAAACATCCATCAAAGTGCAGTCAAGTTGCTTTAACAGAGTCCAGATAGACTCATGCATCTGTTCCTTTGCTTTCTGTTTGGTCTTAGCCTGCAAACCAATGAAACTCTTTTTAAAGAGTTGTTGAAACTATCAGGAAGAAGCCTGGAGGATAGCAACCATGACACAGTCCAGTACATCAAAAGGCAGTTGATGGATAACCCTCCTCCAGATAAATGCCTCAACCTGCTTCAGTGTCTGAATGTGTCGGTGGTGGAGGAGATCCAGCACTATCTGACCTATTCCACATACAACATGTCTCCTGCTCAGTTCTCAGCTCTAGTCTTCATATTAGTGACTTCAGAAAGCATCTTAAAGGTGTTTGACCTCAAGAAATACTGCAGAAATACTACAGATGAAAGGTTTTCTGGTTTGCTGCCAGTGATTCAAGTCTCAGAGTGTGCTGTGTAAGTAACTCTTTCTGATTGTATTCCATTAAGTGGCTTGGGTTAGAATTCCAGCTCAGACCCTTTTAATCTAGTTCTATTACTTTACTTTAAGGTTGAAAATTTGCCTTAGCAACCATTAAAAAAATAAAGGTTGTTTTGACATTTGACAGCCCACATTGTAACTGCTCATTGTGTGCCTGTTCCTGATTTGCACAGGACTGTATGAAATTGTTTTTGAAAGGACATGTGTGTTCCTTGAGCTGGGGTGTTGCAAACATAGAGCTATAGCTGCAAGATATAATTTCCCACAGATTTTTCACAAAAATTGTAAATGCTTTGATTTGTGACACGTCTCATTTAATCTGTTTCAGGTTGCGTGGCTGTAAACTGTCAAACAAACAATTTCAAAGTCTGGCCCCTGTCTTCAGCTCAAAAAAACTCAAAAAGCTGGATCTCAGTGACAACTATCTTAGAATTGACGAAATTGCACAGTGGATGATGAACCCACAATGCAAACTGAAAATTCTCAGGTAGGTCTGAACTGTTGGTTAATTGGTCAGCTCAACTAGATTGGCTTTAAAAGTAAATCATGTAAATGTGTTTATGGGATACACTGCATATAGGACTCTTGATGAGGAAGTCCAGCAAAGAAGAATGTTGCAGTTATTGACAATAGATGTCTGCCAGACAAATGCAACCAAGTTAACAATAAAAGAAAAATATAATAAATTAGTAAAAGGGATGCCATACAGACAGTGTTGGGAAAGTTTTCTTTCTACAAGAACTAGTTCAAAGTTCAGTTCACAAATTTTAAAATGAACTAGTTCAGTTCATAGTTCAAACTTCAAAATTTTGAACTAAGTTCACAGTTCCAAAAATGAACTAGTTCATAGTTCTTTTTTTCCATATGTTGCTGCGAGCTATTATTTTTCAAAATTATTGCCACAGCCCATATACAGTAGAATCACAGACAGCAATTATTTTATCAGTTTTAACAATGAAGCTATGCGTCAGATTTAATTTTCATATCCAATTTTTAATCCTTATCCAACCAGGGTTTACATTAGCATTGAGGGGACATTGTTGCTTTAATTCTTTGTTGCTGTCCATTCACTCCACACTAGTAGCAGCTGCAGCTTTCAACCCTATAGTACATTCTCAAAAACATGAGGAAAAACGTGCTGCTTGAATGGTCTTTTTTAATGAGGAATTATTCAAAGAAAAACAGGACAGTAATCATTAAGGTGAAAACGTTTTTAAATTTTAATAATTTTCCATTGTCCACATGCTAAAACAGAATATTGGAATCCTGGGAAAATAGTCCAGGCAGGTTCAACAAAGAAGTTACATGAATGAATTTAAATGATCATACGCCTTACTACATGCTGCTGTCGCCTCCATGCTTTATTATTATTTTTTTTATGACGCGTCACGCATGCGGCGGACGGCGGTGCGACACAGGTGGCTGGTGTTGCCAGGTTTGGTGTTTTTCCGCTACATATTAAGACCCGTTTGCGGTGTGTTTTAGCTGGGTTTTCGCCTAGAAGGCTCTATAGAAATCTGGCACCCTATTGAACGAAGTTAACCTGAGAGAGCGTGCCGTTCACAGACACCAGAATGAACGAGTTCACAGTAACGTTCATCAGGCAGTAATACAGCACGTTCAGTTCACGTTCACCCAAAATATGAACGAGTTCATGAACTATCGTTCAATGAACGCGTTCAGGCACAACACTGCATACAGAAAAAAAAGTGTTATCCTGATACCACCTGAAAAGAGATACACTCAACAAAATCGAGAAAGGGTTTGTGTTGGGCAGTAGCGGTTTTAGGCACGGGCGAACCGGGCAGCCGCCCGGGGCGTCATTTTTTCGTGACACATTGTTGCAGCACGAGCAGATTAATTAAAAAAAATAATAAAATAAATAAAATAAAATTCCTCTGCGTCGCGAAGCGGTTTTCATCATTTATATCAGGGGTCCTGAATTAAAATCAGCCGAGGTCCGCTTAGTAACTTTCCTCACCGTGAGGGGTCCGGAAAATTTAAATTAAAGGATATGTGTTTGAATATAATTCTTTAAAGTAAAGTCTCATTTATTCCACACCTACAGCTTTTTAAACAAATGGAGATTAATGTAGATAATCCACTGTTTTCTGTATTTTATCCCTTGTTTACATGAGGAGGATGTTTGAGTGTTTAGCTTTCACCAAACACAGCTCACAGACAAAAGTAAAAAACTACAAAATCAAAAGAGGCTAAAGCTCAAGACCTGGTGGTTTATTGACAACAGCCTGGAATTCTACATATAATGCCTAATACTCCTTTAAAACATGTGTGAGAATATTTTAAATACATACAAAAAATCATAAATTCAAGCCAAAACATATTTGTTAAACAAATGTGACAAAGATGCCTGTCATAATTGATCTCTTTCTATTGTCATTCCTCTGAAAACAACAGGAACAAGGGAAAAAGTACTGAGCATTTCTTTAGCATTAGCTGTTGCCAATAATTAACTGTTACTGTTTAATTTGCAGGTTCATCTTAAAACAAAATTTAGAATAGAAATATTTATTTCCTGTATTTTCTCCGTGTGGGGTAACATTTTAATTAAAATGCTTATGATTAGTTCTGTAACAGGATTTAGGATTCACACAGAAACTGACACAACTTAAGGAAGACTTAACATGTGTCACTCATCTCCAAACCTTTCTTTCACACCTTTTCTGTTTTTAATCACCCAAATGAACATGTGTTAGGTTCAAATGAACGTGAATGTTAATTACTCACGTTTGTAAATTAGGTCAAATAAGTACCTAACTTACAACAGAATAAAGAAGTTGACAGACAAATGTACAACTCGCCACATTAGACGTCCTCACTTTCCTCTGAGCTGAGTCTTTTTAATCCTGACATGAAAACTGTCCAGTCCTGGTTCAGTTCTGGATTCATTCTCTGATTATCAAAGCAGCCGGGACTAGAGGATAAAGAGCTGTTGTTCAGCTTTGACACTGACAAGGAGCTGAGGAGCTGAATAAACTAAAATAAACGTTCCCTCTCGTCCATAACGTCAGTGAATCTTCGTTATGTTTTGCCAAGGCTCAGCTTTTAGATTTTAGTTTCTAACGCAGTATCAGGCTACGCTAAACATGTTAAAATTTCCCGCTGCTCTGTCCGTAACCATAGTAACCTGACTGAGGACCCGCGTGTAGACGTAGCTGTCCTAGAAGTGCCGGTTCAAAAATATGTTTTACACAATGCGCTTGTAATGATGAATAATGTCTTGCGGTCCAGATCAAAGCCTCTCGAGGTCCGGATCCGGACCGCGGTCCGCCTATTAGTGACCTCTGATTTATATCATTTCACTGTGTGTGGAATTGGCTAATTGGCGCTCCCTGCAGCTGCCGGCGCCCCTGCTTGCTGATAATGTACCATGCACAGAAGCCGTGTGTTGTGAGAGAAGTGTAAAAGTGGGTGGGGCGAGAGGCGCGGGTGACATTTCACCTCTGGGTCTCTCTCAAATGGAACGGGCAGCCTATAGTTCCTGCAAATGAAACTAGGTAATACAAAACAATTATGCGGTCATCAAGGTGAATTGGTTTAGTCTTGACTTCTGGTCGTGAGTGACAGTTGGGGGGATGGGAAATCTGTTGATTGTCGAGTGCCAAATAAACAGAGATGGAGAAGAAAAGGTCAAAGCCATCAGGTGCCCAATTTGGAAAAAAAAGAAAAGAAGAGGAGGAGAAACAAGCAAAAGATTAAGGTATGCAACTATGTTCTCTCTCTCTGTATGATTACAGTATCCATTTAATGAATGAAGGGCTAATGTTAATTGGTAGTGGGTATAACTCTTTGTTAGCCTTTTTGCTAATGATGCTTGCTATGCTTATACAACAATAATTTGGTTTCAACTCAATCACGAGATCTAATTTATAATATTGTGCTTTGCAATAAAACTGTTACAAGTTCAGTTATCGTTTCCATCTGTTGGTTTAACGTTAGGCTCTGAAAATAACCAACGGCATTTTCAAATCTTTAGGTTAAAGACGAACATTTGCTATGTAGCTATTTGCTACACAGTGTGCTAAGTATAGTTTCGTAAGTATAGTTTTACAAGTCATAACTAAAAGTGTGTCATGCATAGAATTTGAGGCAGTAACCAAAGAGCTAAAAGTTCTTTCATGAAAGTTAGATTAATATACAAATTAATATCCTGAAACCCAAAAAGATTTTGGTGATTAAAAAAATAAAATCCCATTGTTTTTGCCTATACATACAATTTAAAGTAATTTTATTTTTTAAACAACTGAGTCCTAGTGACCATAGCATAACATGAATAAAATATAATTTTACAATATAATTTTTTTTTTTATCATTTGTTTCTATGCTCTAAACCAGGGGTCCCCAAACTGCGGCCAGCAGATAAATGCGACCCGCCACATTTGACCCGGCCCCTGAGCACCTATATATTTTCTGTGTTATTTTATTCTGTGAAGAACCCAGAGAGGGTTATTTGATCTCAGAAAGGGTTATTAATATTTGGATATGTATGGTGCGCTGGAGTGTCAGCGTGTTTTCTGGAAAACAATAAATTATTACATTTAGGGACCTCCGCGATTATCACACTTTTTCTGTTAGAAACTGACCCTGGCCCCTATCAGAGAAGGGAAAAGTTATGTGGCCCTCACTGGAAAAAGTTTGGGGACCCCTGCTCTAAACAATGTGATGACATGGGGGAAAAAAACTAATAAAATAAATAAAAGTTTTTTTTCGGGTCTAGGAGGATATAGCGTGTAATGACATACATTTAGTGTGTACATGTTTATGTAACCCTTCTATTAGGCCTGCACGATAAATCGTTATAAAATCGCGATCTCGATTCACCCTGTTCACGATTTAATTTTTAAATGACTTCGATTTAAAAAAAAAAAAAATCTGCCTTTATTTTGAAAGGACCGCTCTCACAGGATGTCACCCTCAGCCAATGACAAAGCGCCTTTTAGTCTCGTGTTTCACTCGTCGAGCGAGCGCGGTAGTTCGGAAATAAACAAAATGGATATTGATGAAAACCCAGGTCCTTGTGACAAGAATCAGCCAACCACTCAGACTCAACTTGTTCCGAAAAAAGGCTCACATTCGGTGGTATGGAAGTATTTTGGATTCAAGCAAGAAGACGAGGGTCAATCTGGTGTGATTTGCAAGGTATGCTTTGCCCTTGTTGCAGCACCGCAAGGTAACACCACAACCAGCAATTAAAGACAAGGTGCCGCTATATATACAAAATAAATTATTAGTTTTTGATACTGCAACTGCACTTCAATGGCCAATTGCTCCTTTTCTTTAGACACTGAACCCTCAGAATGTTGAATGACGTTTCAATTAGCCTATTAAGAGCCATGTTCAGGCCATACTCAGCGCAGTGCGTTAAACTTCTATTTTTGGTAACCTATTTGAATGGCCAGTTGAATGTTAATTGTACAAAAGGCAAGCAGTTAAAGAGTGTTTCTTCTTTATTCATTGAAGCCTCTATGTTTACAGGCTTGTGGTGATGTGCAATGTTCTATAGGTGCCAAAACAAATATTTTTGGTACTTCCAATTTGTTTTGTTTTGTCATGGTTCATGTGTGCAATAAACATTACATTTCATGAGAAAAAAAATCGTTGTAGAGAATCGTGATATAGGGGTTCTCGCCCCGGGTGTATTTCAATGTAGAACCGCCACTGGTGTTGGGAACCTCTGCTCTCTCGCACCACATGAGCTGTATCTTTCCAGTGACGGCAGAGCTTCCCTATTCAGTCCAATGGAGTAGGCTTCCTGCATTGCCTCCCTCCACTTCTCAGCATAGCCACTAGGTGTCTGCTTCTCTGTGGTGTCACTGGGTTTCTTTTGTAACAGGAGGTTGAGTGGGATTGTTGGTTCACGGCCAAAGAGCAGGAAGAAAGGAGAGTAACCTGTTGCCAAGTGGACGGTGGAGTTGTTGGCATGGACTACTTTTTTCAAGTGCTCCTTCCATTTTCTTGTCCGTTTCCTCCAGGGTCAAAACATGCTCAGCAGCATCCTGTTGAAACAATATGCAGGTTTTGCTTGGGGGTGGTAAGGTGAGGTGTGGGAGTGATGAATACCACTGTATTTTTGCCGTTTGGTCATGGTGGATCTTGGATGGAAAACCAAAGCGTGGGATGTTATCAACCAGCTTCTTTGCAGTAGTTTTCTTGACCATATTTAGTCAAGAACCTGGATTCGTGACCTCCCTTGCATTTTTCCAGATGTAAAAAGTCCATGGAGATCATTTCAAATGGTGCAGAGGTCTCAATACTTTAAAGTGGTGTTCTTGTAACTCTGTTGGGCTTTTTGTTTTTGTTACAGCTGCAGACTTGAGTGACATGATGCTTCATCTCCTGTCTCATCTTTTTCCAGAAAAAGAGTACTCGAGCCTAAGAAACCATGCGGTCAGTAAGTCCGTGTTGGTCCATGTGTTGGTGTTGGTTTTCTACTCACCTTTGGGATTTGCGAGCAGCTCATACAGTGGTTTCGCAGTCCTCGGGAAGGCCCTTATGTAGGCTCTGTAGTAGCTCAAGAAACCATGGAGTTTTCTCACTTGTCTGACTGTGGCTAGTGTTTGGTGTACAAGCAGAGCCGGATTAACGCAAAGGCAAACTAGGCACGTGCTTAGGACCCGATTGGCGGGATGGGGCCCAGACAGAGGGGCAAAAATAAATAAAAATTAAAATAAAAAATTAAAATAAAATAAAATAAAAATATAAAAAAATGTACAAATGTCCTATCTACAATTTATTCCAATATTTATTAATTAACTAAAAATAGTGACAATGTTAACCCTTAACGCCAGCCCATAACTGTATTTATATAGAGGCGCCAGCCAGTTAAGTCGAGGAGACGTCAGAGCAGGACAACAAATCTAGCAGGCAGGTGTGTTTTGAGAAGCCTAACATTCAAGATGCTTTCGGGTGCGGCAAAACGTAAAAAGAAAAAAAATGAAGAGGAACAAAAGAAGAGGCAGCGGGGGGCTTTACAGAGGTTTCTGTCGGGCAGCCGTCCAACAGCTGTGCACCTGCTCGAGTCAGCAGAGCCAGAGGCCGAGCCAGGCCCGGAGACACGGCGCGAAAACGCGGTGGAAGATGCGGAACCGCGGAAATCAGGTTGGTGGTTTAACACTGTCGCTTCCCAGGATAAAAGGACTTTAAAAACTTACAGAACTGTTTACAAAAAAATGTTGCGCCCTGAGCCGCCCTTCTTCACGTCGCAGATCAAGACCAGACTGTTGGTGCTGACTCAGTTACGCCTTGTGGTTGTGTAGCGAGCTTTCAACCTGAGTTCTGAGTCTATGGACCCAGAGGATCAGAGAACCTAGTCGGAAACCAGAAGTTGTCCTTCCGGTCCCGACAGCTGAATTGGATCCCCGACCCTAATCCTGCCTGAGCTCCAGCGTACAAAGTTGGTGTCTAGATCTTAAAGTATCTCTGATCATATACTATATTAATGTTAATTTCATCTACAGTCCCATAACAAATCCTGTTTGGTTTCTGTTAGTTAAGTCTAAACTGATATTCCATTCTCCTCCATTTGAGTAATCATATGTGAAGCGCTACTATTATTTCCTTAAGATTGTGGGTGTGTGTTATTATTGTTCCCAATAACTATCCCTTGGTTAATCATTAATCATATTCAATAAATCATATTTAAACATACAATAAATGACAACACACTTACTATGGAGTAAGTGTTCCTACAAGACTACAAGATTAATGTTAAATAGGCTAATACAGCAAAAATCCAAGATCAGGTGATGCCCCAATCTATTCTAGCTATTAAACTATATCTATCTATCATCAGTGTTGTCCCTGAACGCGTTCAATGAACGATAGTTCATGAACTCGTTCATATTTTGGGCGAACGTGAACTGAACGTGCTGTATTACTGCCTGATGAACGTTACTGTGAACTCGTTCATTCTGGTGTCTGTGAACGGCACGCTCTCTTTCAGGTTAACTTCGTTCAATAGGGTGCCAGATTTCTATAGAGCCTTCCAGGCGAAAACCCGGCTAAAACACACCGCAAACCAGCCGCAAACGGGTCTTAATATGTAGCGGAAAAACACCAAACCTGGCAACACCAGCCACCAGTGTCGCACCGCCGCATGCGTGACCCGTCATCAAAAAAAAAAAATAATAAAGCATGGAGGCTACAGCAGCATGTAGTAAGGCGTATGATCATTTAAATTCATTAATGTAACTCAGAGGTCACTAATAGGCGGACCGCGGTCCGGATCCGGACCTCGAGAGGCTTTGATCTGGACCGCAAGACATTATTCATAATTACAAGCGCATTGTGTAAAACATATTTTTGAACCGGCACTTCTAGGACAGCTACGTCTACACGCGCGGGTCCTCAGGTTATTATGGTTACGGACAGAGCAGCGGGAAATTTTAACATGTTTAGCGTAGCCTGATAATGCGTTAGAAACTAAAATCTAAAAGCTGAGCCTTGGCAAAACATAACGAAGATTCACTGGACGTTATGGACGGAGAGGAACGTTTATTTTAGTTTATTCAGCTCCTTAGCTCCGTGTCAGTGTCAAAGCTGAACAACAGCCCTTTATCCTCTAGTCCCGACTGCTTTGATAATCAGAGAATGAATCCAGAACTGAACCAGGACTGGACAGTTTTAATGTCGGGATTAAAAGACTCAGCTCAGAGGAAAGTGAGGCGTCTAATGTGGTGAGTTGTACATTTGTCTGTCAACTTCTTTATTCTGTTGTAAGTTAGGTACTTATTTGACCTAATTTACAAACGTGAGTAATTAACATTCACGTTCATTTGAACCTAACATGTGTTTATTTGGGTGATTAAAAACAGAAAAGGTGTAAAAGGAGGGTTTGGAGATGAGTGACACATGTTAAGTC
This sequence comes from Perccottus glenii, assembly GCA_024416835.2. Lineage (NCBI taxonomy): Eukaryota > Metazoa > Chordata > Actinopteri > Gobiiformes > Odontobutidae > Perccottus > Perccottus glenii. Next base: position 24,039,672 of record CM044553.2, read on the forward strand.
TTCCTTAAGTTGTGTCAGTTTCTGTGTGAATCCTAAATCCTGTTACAGAACTAATCATAAGCATTTTAATTAAAATGTTACCCCACACGGAGAAAATACAGGAAATAAATATTTCTATTCTAAATTTTGTTTAAAGATGAACCTGCAAATTAAACAGTAACAGTTAATTATTGGCAACAGCTAATGCTAAAGAAATGCTCAGTACTTTTTCCCTTGTTCCTGTTGTTTTCAGAGGAATGACAATAGAAAGAGATCAATTATGACAGGCATCTTTGTTTAACAAATATGTTTTGGCTTGAATTTATGATTTTTTGTATGTATTTAAAATGTTCTCACACATGTTTTAAAGGAGTATTAGGCATTATATGTAGAATTCCAGGCTGTTGTCAATAAACCACCAGGTCTTGAGCTTTAGCCTCTTTTGATTTTGTAGTTTTTTACTTTTGTCTGTGAGCTGTGTTTGGTGAAAGCTAAACACTCAAACATCCTCCTCATGTAAACAAGGGATAAAATACAGAAAACAGTGGATTATCTACATTAATCTCCATTTTTTTAAAAGGCTGTAGGTGTGGAGACTTTACTTTAAAGACTTATATTCAAACACATATCCTTTAATTTAAATTTCCCGGACCCCTCACGGTGAGGAAAGTTACTAAGCGGACCTCGGCTGATTTTAATTCAGGACCCCTGATGTAACTTGTTTGTTGAACCTGCCTGGTCTATTTTCCCAGGATTCCAATATTCTGTTTTAGCATGTGGACAATGGAAAATTATTACAATTTAAGAACGTTTTCACCTTAATGATTACTGTCCTGTTTTTCTTTGAATAATTCCTCATTAAAAAAGACCATTCAAGCAGCACGTTTTTCCTCATGTTCTTGAGAATGTACTGTAGGGTTGAAAGCTGCAGCTGCCACTAGTGTGGAGTGAATGGACAGCAACAAAGAATTAAAGCAACAATGGGGAAATGCTGTCCCCTCAATGCTAATGTAAACCCTGGTTGGATAAGGATTGAAAATTGGATATGAAAATGAAATCTAACGCATAGCTTCATTGTTAAAACTGATAAAATAATTGCTGTCCGTGATTCTATATGGGCTGTGGCAATAATTTTGAAAAATAATAGCTCGCAGCAACATATGGAAAAAAAGAACTATGAACTAGTTCATTTTTGGAACTGTGAACTTAGTTCAAAATTTTGAAGTTTGAACTGAAATAAACTAGTTCATTTTAAAATTTGTGAACTGAACTTTGAACTAGTTCTTGTAGAAAGTGAACTTTCCCAACACTGGCCTCCTGACCCCTCCCCTGTTTAGATGTGGGCCCTTTCCTTTGAACAGGTCGTCACGTTGCCAAAACAAGTTAAAGTTATCAATGAAGTGTACTCTTCTTGTCTCACAGGCCTTGGACAGCCATGTATTCAATGCAAGCAGCCGACGGAATTTATTGATCCTTCTGTCGATGTTTGAAGGTGGTCCACTGATAAAGGATTGCACTTCCAGGTTTTCAAGTTTATCTAAAAGCCTGGAGAAATCCTTTTTTAAAACCTCTGATTCCCCCTTCCTGGTGTCAACTGCACCCACGTGTAACATCAGCTGTTTAATCCCTGTGTGTTTGGACATGACTTAGGGGAGGAGTGCTGTTATATCAGTGACTGTAGCACTTGGAAAGCTGCATGTAGCAAATCTATTGTTAATTTTGTCTCTGACAGCACCGTCTCCAAGCAGCAAGATATCTCTGTCCTTGACTTTTGGCATAGATTCTCTGTCTCTGTTTGCCTGGTGCTTTTCCACAGATTCATGTCTCCTGTTCTCCATAGAATAAGCTTGATTAACTCCATGTTTTTACAGCAGATTTTTCTGGTTATTAATCTTTAGCTCAGTCAGTGGTTGGAATCTGTTTTTTAGCTGGATGTCTGGTGATGCTACATATGCTCTTGTAATGCCAGCATTCTTTTTTCTAATCCAGTGCTGCTTTGGCTGGGCACCAAATTTATGCCAGGTGGTATCATTTTGTTTAAATCCCTTTGCTTTGCTCAGTTTTGGGAATGACACTGTATCATCCAAGTTTAAATTTACAGTCTTACCACATTGTGTGATCGGTATTGTCTCCTGAAGTCATCTTTCAGATTCCAGATTTCAGACATGTTGAAAAATAGATACCAAGGCTCCAGTCGCTCGGCGAGTCCAACGTGTTGTTTAAAAGGTAAAAAAAAAAAAACAAGTAAAAACATAAAAGCAAAATCCAGTTAAAAGAAAGTAAAAAGTAATGTAAAAAAGTTAAAGTTAATCATAAAATCATTGGCTAAATGTAGAGATAACTAAAAAAGAAAAGTAAAGCAGGCATGAGCAAGCAGAGGTGCGACTGCACTCTTCAGAAGCAGGAAGCAACACAACCCACTGACCAATGAGTAACAAGAAAAGAGTTGCCAGTGTGAAGAAGGGGAAGAAAAAGGCCTAGTGTACGGGGCACAGCTGACGAGCGAGAACGAACAATAACAAACTTTTCTGCACGCTCAATGTCTGATGTGTTTTGTCTTTCCTTTACGTCCAGGTACTTCAAACACTGTGACGGGAGCTTTGTGAACGGCTCGTGGACGGTCTTCTGGTTTGGCCTGACAGACATGACGTACGACCTGGTGGAGTACGCCCAGAGGCAGCCCGACTCATTTAACACCTCGGCCCTGTCCACACAGCTGCAGCCTCCTCCCGCTGTGGCAGGGTCTTGACCCGTGTCCTCCTGAACTGCAGTCTTAAAATGAGCTTGGACTTTATTAATTTCTGGTTTATTTACCAATGAGTGGTACGGTATGGGCTGGATTGGTATGGTAACCCTGGAAGAGGCTTGTGTAGGCGGTTACTATTAATTTGAATAAACAAGGCATTGCCATTTTATTATAGAGCAAATGTCACACACAGGTAACTCAATTTACTTTACAACTAAATACATCTGCACAGGAAGTCATACAGGATAGATAATAAAACATGCAGGATAGCAACATAAAAAACAAATTACAAAAAAAAATAAAAGCAATTAATAGCCTAATGTTTAGGTGTTGTTTAGGGATTTAAAGCATGTTTAGCATTGCAAGAGGGAGAAGGTATAGCTGTTTACTACTGCCATAAGTAAAGAGAAGTTTATTATTTAGTTATTTATTTCATAGTTGCACCAGTTTCCTACATTTTAGGATTTCACTATTTGCCGTTACAAGTTACGCTAATGTTTGTTCAAGTAGTCAGCAAATACATTTACATTTACATTTACATTTAGTCATTTAGCAGACGCTTTTATCCAAAGCGACTTACAAGTGAGGATAACAATGGAAGCAATTTTAACAACACAAGGTACAAAAAGCATAAGTGCACAAAAAACTAGTCAGTTTAAACCCAGCGCAGTATACAATGCTAAGGATAAGAGAATTTTTTTTTAATTTTATTTATTTTTTTTTTTTTTAAAAGAAAGGAATCGATAGAAAGGAAGTAGAACTCAGTGTTTGTCAGTCAGGTGTTGACGGAAGAGATGTGTTTTCAGGCGTTTTTTAAAGATGGCTACAGAATCTGCTGATCTTGTAGCAGCAGGTAGATCATTCCACCAATGTGGAACAGAGCCAGAGAAGGTATGTGAGAGTGATTTTTTACCTTTTTGGGACGGTACCACCAGACGTTGTTCATTTGCAGAGCGCAGGGATCTGGTAGGAACGTAGGTCTGTATTAGTGAGTGGAGATATGAGGGTGCAGAACCAGAGGTGGTCTTGTAGGCCAAGAGCATAGCTTTGAACTTGATGCGGGCGTCAACCGGGAGCCAGTGTAACCTAATGAATAGAGGAGTTACGTGCGCTCTCTTTGGTTCATTAAAGACCACTCTTGCCGCTGCATTCTGGATCAGCTGCAGAGGTTTGGTTGTGCAGGCAGGGAGTCCAGCCAGTAGAGCATTGCAATAATCCAGTTTGGACAAATGGTAAATGGTAAAAGGCATGCATTTATATAGCGCTTTTTTGCACCCTTCTCGGGCACCCAAAGCGCTTTACATCGTGCTTCCACTCACCCCACTCACACACATTCACACCTGGGGCAGACAGAGATGGGGGCTGCCATACACACGGCGCTCAACCTTCTCCTACCACCACCAAACCCACCTCTACAGTCACACACATTCATACACCAGTGCTACGGACACTGGAGGCAAGGTGGGTTAAGTGTCTTGCCCAAGGACACAACGAAAGTATGAACAGGGCAGAGTGGGAATCGAACCGGCAACCTTCTGGTTATTGGACGACTGCTCTACCACTGAGCCACTCCGTCCCTAGACAAGACAAGAGCCTGGACTAGAATTTGCGTAGAGTGCTCTGATAGGAAAGGTCTAATTTTTCTAATGTTGTAGAGGATGAATCTACAGGACCGGGTGGTGCTGGCGACATGACTTGTGAAGTTTAGCTGATCATCAATTACCACTCCCAGATTTCTGGCAGTGCTGGACGGTGTAATGGTTGATGGGCCTAGTTGAATGGAGAGGTTGTGGTGGGTCTTTGGATTGGCCGGAATCACAAGCAGTTCTGTTTTTGCAAGGTTCAGCTGCAGGTAATGGTCCTTCATCCAAAGTGATATGTCACTCAGACATGCCGAGACGCGAGCAGACCGTCGGATCGTCAGGTTGAAATGACAGGTGGAGTTGAGTGTCATCTGCATAGCAGTGATAGGAAAAGCCATGCTTCTGGATGACAGAGCCAAGGGATGTCATGTATATGGAAAAGAGTAGCGGTCCAAGCACTGAGCCCTGTGGCACCCCTGTATTGAGGTGTTGGGACTCAGAGACCTCATTTCTCCAGGATACTCTGAATGACCTATCCGAGAGGTAAGACTTGAACCATTGCAACGCCATTCCAGAGACACCCATCGCCCTGAGAGAGGACATGTGATGATTAACAGTGTCAAAAGCAGCAGACAGATCCAGTAAGATGAGTACAGATGACTTGGATGTTGCTTTTGCCAGTCTCAGAGCTTCGATGACTGAGAGCAGGGCAGTTTCGGTGGAATGACCGCTCTTGAACCCAGACTGGTTCTGGTCCAGGAGGTTGTTCCGTGTGAGAAAGGATGAGAGCTGAGTGAACACAACTCGCTCCAGAGCTTTGGCAATGAAGGGAAGGAGGGAAACCGGTCTGTAGTTTTCTAGCAGAGTAGGGTTAAGAGTGGGTTTCTTCAGTAGTGGTGTGATGCGGGCCTCTTTGAAAGCTGTGGGGAAGGACCCAGTTGAAAGAGATGAGTTGATGATGTGGGTGAGAGCAGGCACGACAGATGGAGAGATGGCCTGAAGGAGATGTGTGGGGATGGGATCCAGCGGGCAGGTAGTAGGGTGGTTAGAACTAATGACCTTGGAAACATCTGCTTCGGTTAGAGGAGAGAAAGAAGTGACAAACACATATCAGGGGTCTGAATGAGCTTGACAGGTGGTTGCGCAGAGAACTGACTGCTGATGGCGGTCGTTTTCTTTATAAAGAAAGACGCGAAATCATCAGCTGTTAAATCCGATAAAGGTGGGGGAGCAGGCGGACAAAGGAGGGCGGAAAAGGTTTTAAAGAGAGTGCGCGAGTCAGGTGAGTTGATTAACCTAGAATGGTAGTAGACAGTTTTCGCAGAGGTGACATCAGCAGAGAAAGTAGAGAGGAGAGACTGGTAGATACAGAGGTTAGTAGGATCTTTTGACTTGCGCCATTTTCTCTCAGCTGACCGGAGGCTGGCGCGGTGCTCGCGTAGAACATCGGATAACCAGGGGGCAGACGAGGATGTACGGGCTGGTCTAGATGTAAGAGGGCATAAGTTGTCCAAGCAGGATGTAAGCGTGGAGCACAGAGTGTCGGTGGCGGTGTTAGTGTTTAAAAGAGAGAGCTCCTCAGAAGAGCGGAGTGCAGAAGAGACAGCAGAGGAAAATCGGGAGGGACTGAGTGTACGCAGGTTGCGTCGGAAAGTGACCAGCGGTAAAACAATTGCAGTGTCTGGAGAAGTTAGGTCAAGGTCGAGAGTAATGAAGAAATGATCGGAAGTGTGCAGTGGCGTGACCTGAGTGTGCCGAGTGGAGCAGTATCTTATGTAGATAAGATCTAGTTGGTTACCAGACTTGTGGGTTGCCGATGTGGAAACCTGCTTGAGGTCAAATGATGCAGTTAGGTTAATGAAGTTAGCAGCCTGTGGCTTTTCAAGGTGGATGTTGAAGTCTCCTAATACCACCAGAGGGGTACCATCCTCAGGGAAGGATGAAAGAAGCGCATCCAACTCCTCCAAGAAATGTCCAAGCGGACCTGGGGGCCGATAGATAACTACAAAATGACTTTTAACAGGGTGGGTGATGGTAACAGCATGGAACTCGAATAGATGTTGTCACACAAGGGTGATAGCTGTTTGAACTTCCAGTCAGTAGGAATAAGTAGTCCGGTCCCTCCGCCCCTTCCAGTGAGGCGAGGACTGTGGGAGAAAGTGTGATTATGGGAGAGGGCGGCGGGAGTGGAGTCCTCTGGTTTGATCCATGTTTCTGTAAGTGCTACAACTGAAAGACCAGAATGTTGAACAAAAGCTGTAATAAAATCAGCTTTGTTCACAGCAGACTGGCAGTTCCACAAGCCTATTGGGAAAGTAGAAGGGGCAGTTATTGACAGTGATACAACATGCAGATTATTATGGTTGCGTCGCCTTTTGCGTGAAACAGATGATAATTTCCGCGTTGAAATGACAGTAGTAATTTGAAAACACATTTAAGAGCCGAAGAGGAAAAATATACAAGAAGGAAGTAATAGTAGAAATACTAAATTATAAGTGCAAACAATTAGTACAAAAAAGAAGTGCATTACTCAGGTGCTCTGTCGGTGTGTCCTGCCCTGCTCGGTGGAGTCGTGTGCAGGTAGAGTCGATGGTCTTTACTCTCTTTGGTCTTCACGCGATGACGGCTGCCGCGGTGGCTACTAGCACTTAAATATCCTTCTATTCAAGTAATAGAATTCAGCAGGTCACGCCTCTACACACACAAACAACTCAAACAAAACTAGCCCGCTAGCAGCTGAGACTAGACACCGGTACACCACGTGACAGGGTCGTAGTAAACACACTGCGCGGTTTCTCAGCAATAACACGGCACTATAAGCTCAAACAGACAAGAATTACATACACTCACAGTTCTGTAGGCTTCTGCTGCTAAGTTGCTCCTCCTAGTGACTTCGATTAAACCACGGAGTTATATAGCAGAGCGGAGCTGGCGTTTGGTCACGCCTCTACACACACAAACAACTCAAACGAAACTAGCCCGCTAGCAGCTGAGACTAGACACCGGTGCACCACGTGACAGGGTCGTAGTAAACACACTGCGCGGTTTCTTAGCAATAACACGGCAATATAAGCTCAAAGAAACAAGAATTACATACACTCACAGTTCTGTAGGCTTCTGCTGCTAAGTTGCTCCTCCTGAGCAACAAATAGAAGATGTTTAATTTACAAAGCTACAAGAAACTGAGTTGGGCTAAAACCGAAAGCAGCAAATGAACTAGCTAGCTTTGTTTTTGTGAGCACATTTATCATTCTTTCTTTTAATTATAACTTTTTATCACAAAAGAAAGACGTTTCATTTGTCTGACACTGGTAACTAACCCATACCAAGCCAAACTGTACCGTACAAGTAAAAAAACAAAGCTAACGCTGTGAATATACAGTATTTTAAACTTACAAACATATGAGGGCACGTTGTAGCAAGTTTGGGAAAGCGGTTACTTTAATGTTTACTTGAAATATTTATATTCATAAGCACTCCCATGTTTAGTGCCAATGGAAGCATTACAATTTGGTTGACTTAAGGCTGAAAAGGATATGTATTTAAATATTTGAAAACACTACTGTCTAACAATATGTAAATATTTATGGCTTGAAGAGTCTTTTATGCTATGGCTTCGGTGTTGAAAGGGGAAACCAAATAGCGTAGCGGCTATTAAAGTTGTACTTGAACTGTTTACTTTGGTTGGATCTTGCTGATTAAAAAAAATATTTAGACCGTGTGTGGATTTAAAGTTACATTTTGTCAAGAGATATTCAAAAGACCGAATATTCTTGTGGGCGGAGCACAGGTTGGAGTGTTAAAGCGTGCTTAAAAAATAGCTGTTGCAAAACAGAGTGATTTGCAGCTTCCTCTTTTCAGTATTTGTATTGTGCCATTACCAAGTTCCCACTTTTCTCCACTGGCAATCATTTCAGCAGTTTTACTTCTTGTCACGGTCATGTTTACGTTCAGCTATTTAAGTTGCTATGGGTTTCTAAAGGGAATAATTAAAAAATCTCAGAAACTTCAACTTTGTCTTGTACTTTTTAAGCTTACTAGTGCATTTCACATTCATTTTACCTCCGTATCTATAACAAACATTATGAGAGTGATAAGTGTACCTGCTTTCATACCCCTTATCTTTGAAGACAGAATAATTTTATACCCACATTTACAAAATACTGAACTTTCTTTTTAGAAGTACTTCCATGTACAAAATTTGCAGAAGTACTTAAAGGGGAATAGGAAGTTCATTTATGTAGTCATGTTCCTGTTTTGCTCTGAAGTTTGTCACAGATTCCCACAGATATCGTTTTAACACCCCACAAAGGTACGTTCATCCCTTTTATGCATTCATTAAGGATAACTGGTGATACATTTTCACATAGGACATTAGGAGACTATACTCTGTAAATGTCGTGTGCGACATATCAGCGTGATAAAGCGTGATATCAGATTCTACTCTCTGGGAAATCCTCCCATGGTGGCACTTAAAGCCACCATGGGAGGATTTATTATTTTCTTTGAGACTTGTGGCTAAATTTAAAAGATTAAAATAAATTTAATTTGAAATTGCGTGTTTGGAAAAAATACATTCAGCAATTTTACTGCAGTCTGACTACAACAGAATCTTTAAATTAAAATTTGAACACAATTTTATTCTTGACTGTCAAATTAAGAAAAATTCTGATTAAGAAAAAACTACAAAACGTAATCTTCAGACAATTAAAAGGCAACTTGTAAAAAAAAAAAAGCAATTTAAAAAAGAAAGCAAAACTGGACACATTCTTACAGACATACATTTACATTTACATTTATTCATTTAGCAGACGCTTTTATCCAAAGCGACTTACATTACATTACATTACCAGTGTTACAGTCACTGGAGGCAAGGTGGGTTAAGTGTCTTGCCCAAGGACACAACGACAGTATGAACTGTGGGGCGAGCGGGAATCGATCCTACTACCTTCCGGTTGGAGGACGGCCACTCTACCACTGAGCTACTGCCGCCCACATACTTTCAGTAAGAATACTATTCAACCGTAGATTGCCTAGCAACAGTATCTGACATCTCAAGAGTTTTTCAGTTGCTTTTCTTACCTCAGATAAATTAAAAA